>JAOUZG010005735.1:4839425-4906537 GCA_026289955.1 Argiope argentata | reverse complement strand
GCTTAGGCATTTTTTAGTTGCTAAGTTGTAGTGTAATTATGTTGTTTAGTATTGTATTTTGTTGTCTAGAATCTTATAATAGCATTTTAGTTTCTTTTTTAATATGTATGTTTTCACTTTGAATATTTATCTATGTATTATTTATTTAAATTTTAGTAGGTTTGTTTCATGACTTCAGCATTATGTTTTGTTGTCTTATTATTGTTATTTGAAATAATAAATAAAACTCTTCTAGCTTTTAGCTTACTATGGATAGGGAGATTGCTTGTGATTTTATAGCTAGCATGATTTTGCAATTAATTTGTCTTTGATTACCATATTGAAACTTTGGGTGCTTTCTACTAATATGAATATAAAAAAAATATTCTGGTTACAGTCCCTGTATGATGTATATTTCCATAGTAATTTATTTTAGATTTTTCAAAACTGTTTAAAAATATATCTAGACCTTTTCTTTTGACAAACTTGTATTATCATTATATTTTTATTACATTGCATTTTTTGTTTTCTTATGCACATTAATTTTTATTTAAACTCAAATAAAATTGTTAATTCCATTGAACAAATTATATAAAGTTTTTTTTTACCAGGGTCTTTTAGATTTATTTTTTAAATTCTTTTAAATAGGTATGCAAATCTTTCAATGAAATATGTTCAACTCTGTTGAATTTTGAATTTAATCATTTACGAACTATAATGCTGCAAAAATTCCAAGCTATAAAGGCACTGATGCCAAGAAGAGAATCTGCTAGAAGAAAGCATCCCTTAGCTCGAGAAAGTGATATCATTGAAACATTGCATATGAGACTATCCTTACTACATATGACCTTTGGAAAGCACATTGAACGAAATTATTGTTGTTTCTTCCCTGGAGAAGTTAGTAATATGGTCTTATTTTCAGTCTATGATAATTTTCTATTATATTTAACAATTTCTTTAACAGTCAAGTTGTTAAAATTATTGTAACTTTTTACAAAAAAAATTTTCTGTGATGTAACTCTGTAAACTATGTGTTTTTACTAATATTTCGATTTTTGTTTACAATAACATTTAATGTCTCCAACTAAAAGACTTTTTAACATCTTTAGGTTTTTTTAGAACTTAGTCTCAATAATTTTGTTTAAATCATGTGTCAAATGAAGGAATAGAAAGATTAAGAATAGTTGTTTATATTATGTGATTTCCTGTGACAGAATGAGAGTGGTCTGAACAGTCTTATACTTACAAATTTTAAATGTACAATTATTTAATATCTTTAATTTATAATATATGGTGTTAAATGGCTAACATTTAATTATTTCATCAATGAATCATTTTTTAAAATTAGTAATTTTAGTATACTATTACACATTTTCTTTGTTAGTGTATTTGGAGGCAATCCAATAAGCAGGATCTTACAAAAATAAAGCTCTTTAGTTTTAAAGAAGTCTACCAATAAAACTCTATAAAGTAGTACAAAGCCACAACACTTGCGCCTATCAACAATAAATATTGCAATAACTCAGCACATTCAATCACTAGCTCTAGCTTGCTTGCTGTCCAATATTTAACTCATCCCTTGGTATATAGGTTGGGTTGATGGGGCTCCTAGCCATGACAGAGGCTTATCCCTGGTAATGACAGACTTTATATAACTTTTATTTCTATCATTGCTGTGGCTGTCTTACTGAAATTGGTCTGGAGGCCTATTGTTTCTGCTTATATGGTATTTACAAAATGACTCCACACATTGCTTGGTCTCGAGTTCTCGCTTTTTTATAGTCTTCACACAAGAAGTGATGTAATCTTTGGAAAGTTCTAGATCTTTCTCCAAACTTCTTAGAAAAACTGGTCTCAGTTGATACAATATTCAAACCAACTGGATTCTACTAGAAGATTCCTATTGTTGCCAAGATTGACATACCAGGGATTCATTTTACCACTTTGTAATAATACATTATATAAGTTAACATAATAATATTAGCATTGTGAAATTTTTTCCCTACTGCATTCATCACAGTAAATGACATTTCTTGTTACATTAAGACCCTATAATTTTAATTTATGTGCTTAAGCTTCTTACTTCTCAATTTTTGTTACAAACAGTTTAGTTCTTATGATCAGTATACAGTACATAATTTATTTACTTGTATAAGTTATGTGTATTGTATATAAATACTTTTATATTTATTGCTTTTTTTTAGATTATTGATGAAATCTACAGAATTTTAAGATACATCAAAAACACTCCAAGTCTTAATCGTGCATATAAAGTGACTGATGAGCTTTTTGATTTATCAACAATGGCTATGGAATATTTTAAAGAACATATTGAACCATCTCTACCTGAAATTCCATTCTTAGCACATGATTTATTTGAACATTCTTTTATCCGTAAGAATATCATTTTTAATATTGTTCCATTTGGATCTTCATTTTTTTATTACAATTTATTAAATTAAAATATTCTTTATATTGTTTAACTTACAATTTGTTAAGTAATTCTTATTAAAAAAAGTACTGTTTTGGAAATTTTTTAAGGGAATTTATTAAAAGGAATTCTGTGCTGATAGTTATTATATTGAAAATTTGTATAGTAATAAAAGAAAGTAACTATTTTTATACTGAAATTTCTTATGTTTTGACTTGAAAAGCTAATAAGCATCAAATTTACTATCAAAATTAATATATGTAGTTATTATAAATTATTTTATGGTAATTACATTTTTTTCATGTAAAGATTTTTAAATGCTGCTTGGTTATAAAGTAATTCAAGAGTTACAAGCTCTGATTTATTAACCCTTTGCACTCTGATGGCGCCTCTGACTCGACATTCAAGATTGTGTGTCATTTTGATGTTTTATTTGTTTATTTTTCTAATTTAATTCTTAAAAATGACTACATAAGGATTAAGAGATATAGATTAATTTTTCAAAGAAATTCGACTTAAAAGAAATATGTATATTTATTTTTCATAGCAATAAACAAATCTTTGTATTAGGTAAATAATTTTGTATCTAATTATTTTTTGGAGTGCAAAAGGTTAGTATATTAACTAAAGTATAACAAAATGCATTCTGTCTGCTCTGTAATTTCTAAAAACGAAAAGAAATAAACCGAAATAATCTTTTGATTAGTTGTAAGAAAATGAGTATACTTGCATCATAACAAAATATAGGTGTAATATTCATAATCGAATATCCATTCTCACTATATAACTTTTTTTATGCATGCTTGCATTTTATTACTAAAGTTGTTCTATCAGCTGAACAAGAATAAAAATATGAAATTCTTTTTTAAATTTCAGTGATTTTTAAAATTGCAGATTGACTAATAATCAATGAAAAAACCTTACAATAATTAATGGAGCATTTGAATTTATCAGAATTATATGTTTTTATAACCATTCCTTATTTTTATAAAAAATCTCTCATTGAGTTTCTTATTACCAACAACATTTGCTATTTTTTTATGACCGAACTGAATTTATTTTTGCCATTTTTTAACTTTTTATAGATTATATTATCAATCACAGATTTTTTATATTGTAAAACAATTCCATGACTATATTAATCAACAAAATTCTAAATTCTTTGATTCGTATTTATGTATTACTTGTAAATAAATAATCATAAAATTATTCTAGTAGGTATTGCTAATATATGCAAATTGATAAATGAATATAATCCAATTAAAGCCTCAGAGAACAGTGGTAAATGTATTAGAAGAACTGTAAATATGAAGTGGAGCCTTACTTAACAAACATTATTCATTCCTAAATGTTACTCTTAATGTAAAACATTATTATCCATAGGATCTAGCATGTGATGTCACATTATGTCCTCATCTCTTATTTTGTGAAACAACACTCATTGAGTTCCTTTTTTTACATTTGGGCTTGCTCATTATTCAATTATTCAGTATGAGAAGTACTCATTTAGTAAAAATTGACTGTATTTTAAAAATTGAAATTTTTTACAGAATTGGAATTTTTCTCTGGTGATTTAAATAAAAAAATAAAAGCTGCAATATTATTGATATTGTGAAAATTTATGAAATTTGATAATCCTTTGGGATTCATATTCTTGATTAATTGATAAATTTTTTTTATTTGTTCTTGATGAATCATGTTCTTTGACACATGTGTTAGAAACAAGATGACCAAAGGCAAAATGTTTTATGCTGTTACATTAAATGGCAGTTCAACCTACTTTTAAAAAGTTGGATGGGAATTTGTCTTTTACCAAACCAGCAAGAATATATTATGATATTTCTAAAATCAAGTAGCTATATTGTTGTTTTAGTATTGAAATGTTAACAAGGTTAAGCAGAAATAGTTTTGTAGTAACAAATGTTTAGCAAATATACAAAATGTTGAAATTTTTAGAAATGTCCCTTGCAGATCATTATGGCACTACATCAAAGCCTAGTGTAAATATTACATTTTATATAATTTTGACTGTGATTCTTCTAACAGGATTTTATTCATACTCACTGTCAAGAGGTTGCTAGCAAATAGCCTTATGTCATATTATCAGTAATATGATCAATTAAATCTAGCCTCCATTGAAGAGTGTCTGCCTTAAAGTATATCACAAATTTTTTAAAATGATAACATTTATAGGTTGAATATTAACTGTAAATGAATCATGTAAAATAGATTAAAATTACTCTATAGGACAGACTGTTCGATTTTATAGCTACTAAATAGAGTAGATAGCTACTCTTTGAATATAGATTTAAAAAAAAAAAAGATTTCTTCAATATTTTTGTTTGGATTTTTGTTATCAGTTAGTTGAAATTTTAATGTTTTTATTAAATTCATGAAATTCCCTTTAACAGCTTTAAGACATATTATCATACAAAAGAAAAGCATTATAATAATTAAAAACCTTTTTTAAAAAGTGGTTTTTTGTGGTACCATTTTTATTTCCATACATTTTTTTCTCTGATTTTACTAATTTAAAAAAAAAGTATTTTGAAATGTATTCTATTGTATTTTTCATAATTTTATTATACTTATATAATCATAAATTACTACAATATTAAATTCATTTTTTTGTGTTTGCATGTTATCATTTTTATATATTTAAGCAAAAAATTTTGAAATATAATATAAAAACAAATGAAATAAATCTACAATGCTATCATGTATGAATGTTTTAAATAAAAATTGTATTATTGTTAATTTTTCAGGATAATTGCCTTATCTTTTAAAGTACTTACATTACCTTGCCTAAAGCATTTCATTCCGTAGAAAGAGTTAAATATTTTAGTATATCAAAAAATCATTAAGCTTATACATTTTTAAGTAAGATACAGTGAAATTTATTTATAGTAATACTGTACAGAGATAGAATATTGTCATAGACAGTTTGAAATAAAAATATTTTAAATGTTAAATTATTAAAATTACAAAATGAGTATTTAAACAATATAAAAATGTGATTTAAGGATATTTTGTACAAAAATTACAGAAAAAAATATTTAGGTAAAAGATTAATTTTATTGGCTAAATTTTTCATACAAACAACATATAGAAGAGCTTATCAAGAGCAAATTCAGGTGCATGTCAGAAGCATCAGGTGCTGTTGCAATAAAATCCTGAAGAACCTTAGTTTATGTTATGGTGTCCTCAGGAGCAATTCAAGTTTGGTTTTAAGAACATCAACTCCTTCTTCATCACTTCTGATTTCCCTGGAATTAATTATCTTAAAATATTTGAATTGCTTTTACACTGAATATTTGCACATCAGTGTCTAAAAATATTTCATCATTAAATGATAGATTGATTGATTGATATATGATAGGTTTAATGAGCTTTGGAAAGCACTTATATCTGTGAATAAATTGTTTATATTTTCTTTATCTTCAGTGATTTCAGTATGATCAATATTAGAACTTCTGTTGACTTGTTTTAAAAAAATCCTTTTTCCATCCATTTTTGGATTATAAATATTTTCACAAAGATTTAATTACATGTTTTCTTTTCTTTTCTTTTCTTTCTTTCTTCTTTTTTTATGTTTTTAAAGCATTTTGGCTCCTCATATTTTCCATTATCTAATAGCTTCAATTTATTGGTTTAAGGACTGTCACCCTCTGCTTCAATTTTCTCCAACCATTGCTTTTTTCTCTTTCCAATAGTATTGTTTTGTCTGGTATCTGCTGATAGAATACACAAATTTCATTTCCATCTCACACATTCTCTGGCAAATTCTTTTCCCCTGGCTTCTCTTTTTCTCAATGTTTGCAGGATGCAGTATTATTAACTTTAAACTGACTTTTATGCACCCACAATGGTTTTTTAGAAACAATATTGTGATGTTCAAGAAAAGATAAGCCATTCATTGTTGGCTTTGAAATCATTTTTGTCTTTTAAAGATGTAACTTTTCAGAAATCATAGATGCATAAGTATTCATATTTTTTCTCACCTAGGAATTTTTTAGGGGAATTTTCTTAAAATAGTTTTGTCTATATTATTCATTCACAGTCCCTTTAAATCTTTTTTGTGTTTCCTATTTTATTTGTATTTTTTTCACAGAATCTTCAAAGTTTCTCTCTCTCTCTCTTTTTTCAAATAAATATTTGTTTCTGATATTCCTTTATTTTTTAGCTGCACCAAATTTTTTCAATTTTAGAAAGGATTTTTAACTTCTCAAATGCCAATATTTTACATCAGAAAATAAGTTTCGTAATGGCTACTTTTAGAGACTTCTACTTTTTACATGCAGTAAACATATACTTCCCTTACAATGATTCTCTGAGATTTGACTTTCCTGAAAAAGACAAACTTGACACATATCTAGTTGAGGCGATGAATTTGATGTAAATAATGCATACTAGTTACAACAGAGGTGGGAAGGAACCCACTAAGAGTTGACATCTTAAAAATTGGTGGTTTCTGGCTTGTATATTGTACCTTCTATTGGCAAAAAGGACTTGTGCACATTCCAATCATTACTATCTGGGACTTCCCCTAATTATTTACTATAAAAGGAACCAAGCAACCAAATAAATCAAATCATGGGACTATTAAGCAAACACATTTTTTTATTACTTACATTCTGGACAATAGAAATTATTTTCTTTAAAAATAATTGGTTGCATGAACTTCAAGCTTTCTAAAGAAAATAAATTGTCATTTTAAATAGGAACAGCTAAAAAGTAATTATTTCTGTTCAGTGGTGCAAAGTACATTACATTAAAACAATAGGAATTTCACCAGAATTATTGGGGAATATTATTATAGACAATTTATCATAATAGATATATTGCTATGTAATTTTTTCTTTATTAAAATCTTTTGTTTGGTTTGATACCAAGAACTCAATCTCTCTTTTGTATATGTAGAATGCAAAAGCAAGCCAAAGCAGCAAATTCATTGTGATGATATTCAAACTTGTTAAAACTGTTTTGATTATATGTTCATTGAAGCTGGGAATTGCTTAAAATATGTTTAAAGGATTTATTTTTTTA
The DNA here is from genome assembly GCA_026289955.1 of Argiope argentata. Classification (NCBI taxonomy): domain Eukaryota; kingdom Metazoa; phylum Arthropoda; class Arachnida; order Araneae; family Araneidae; genus Argiope; species Argiope argentata. Next base: position 4,899,081 of record JAOUZG010005735.1, on the reverse strand, counting down.
CCAATAAAAAGATATTTCTTACAGTTAGCAGCTTATTTTATTGATAGTATATTTTTATACCACCATTTTCTATAAAAAAGATGGTATTCCAATATTTTTCTTTCTCTTTACTGATCATTTAGTCTTAAAGTTAAGTAGTTATTGCAAATGAGTTTCTTCAAAATTTAATGCTCTTGGCAAACTTCTTATGCCATTTCTATAAAGTGAAAATATATCTCTTGAATACAATTTTGAACTATTTCTTCTAATGTCTATTAATTCTATAATAGCAATATATTGTTCAATAGGTTATTCTAGTCTCCTTTATTTATTTATTATTATTGTTTAATTACATTACATGTGCTTTTTCTAAAAATATTTTCTGCACATAGAGCAAATTAAGAAATATAAAATTGACTTTTCATAGGTTACTCATTTCTTTAGTTAATTTAACATTACTTTCTCTTTTAAATATTTTTTTTGACATAAAGGATTAAATATTTTTGTTTCATTATATTTTTTTTATTTATTTTAGATCCTAAGTCAGATTTATCCTTTCAAGGAGCTCATCTATTGCTGGAAAGTACGAGCAGAAGAAAAGAAACTGTTCAACCTAAAAATAATGATGCTGTAAGGAAATTTCAGAAACAATTGAAAAGTACTAGAGACATGGCAAAAAAGTAAGTGCTATTTGCTAGAATTAGTATATAAAAATAACATTTCTCGAGATATTTTACTTAATTTTCAGAATTCATTCAAATAATTTATAATACTATTATAAATGTGAAAATCTCGATGGATGGATGATGTTAGTCAATCATCCTAGAAAGGCTGAGTGGATGAAATTTAGCAAATAGATAGATTGCAGTCTAGAATAGAACATAGGTTACTATTTTTTCCAATTAATTAAGATATTAATTTTTTATTGATTAAAAACATGCTTTCTCGATAAAATTCATTTCCCCACCTCTAAATGAGTAGGGCTTAACAGGTTTTCGGCTGGTTCTTTCAAACGATTCTGTTTATCTTCTTAGTGTTTGGTGCATTTAAAATTAAACATTGTTAATTAATCGATCTTAGGAATTCATTCTTAAATAGTTTTGAATTAAAATAAAGCCTTTTTTCCATTAGCCGAGCGCAAGTAAAAATTAGCCTAAGAAATTCTTCGGAACTCTACATTATTTCCGAATTTTTTGCTTTAAATTCGCTATAAAAAATTTCGGAATTCTACATTATTTGGATATTTTTCGTTTGCACCTGGCTAACGGAGAAGTTCCAAAATGAAACATAATAAAGAAAATTAAAAATTTCTAGTCTGTATTACCCCTACTGGCATAGAAAATTCACACATTTTGCATTGCCTTAATTGGCATTCAATTGACATGCACAGTTTTTCTTGACTTGATTTGATTTTGGCCAGACTAATCAGCAAAACGATTTTGAATAATTGGTTTGTTGTTTTGTTTTATTTTAGGTATATGCTGTTTATATACTGTAAATAAATTGGTTTTAGGTTAGTAATGTAGGCTAATTGATATACAACCATTTGGTGCTTTGCGAGATTGGTAGTTTTTCAGCAGCACTTTGCTTGGGTTTACTTTGCCATCATTTTTTGTTGTTATAATTCGATCTTTCCTGTTCTTTTCACTTGATTTTTTCCTGCTGTATGAATTCCTTTCACCTAGTTTCATTATTTTCGATTAAATTTTGTGTGTGCATTTTCTTCTCTTTTTTTTTTTTGCATTTATTGATTTTTTTTCTATGTTTCTGTAAATTTGCTGCTGCATTCATTGAAACATTACAATTGGAAACACTATTTTAAAAATATCATGTTGCATTTGTCCATTTAGCTAAAACTTGGCAAGATTTTTTTTTTCTTTTTGCGAAAATTGTTTATAACAGGATCATGATGATACGGTTTGATGACATTTTACATTGTGATCAGACTGTCATTCTCATACATACACATCAAAATTTCCACCTGTATGAAGTTATGGGTAAAAGCTTGTAATTGATAAAACAATTCTGATGTGACATGAGAAATAACAATATTTTATAAGAACTTGATTATCTCAGCCGACATCAACCAAGATTTTTTAAACTGGTTCTAAGAAATCAATGAACTGTTTCATTCATTTTTTTTAATGAAGTCGATTAATTTGTTAAAAATGGTACCAATATTGGCAGTGGGGCCAATTTTCATGATGTGATGGCTTGTAAAATGTTAAGAGCAGTTGATTTTTATATATATATATAATTTAAAAAATTATCTGAAATAAAAAATGTATAGTTTAATATCAAGTGCACAAATTCAATGCATATTCAGTGGCAAAGGGTGGTTCATTGTCCATGTGGGATGAAAATATTTTCTGGAAAACTTTCTTTAAAAAAATACAAAGAAAACAAGGAAAATGAGTAGCATTTATGAATTCTCTTTTCAGTGACAAATTTGTTGAAATGTTTATATTCTGTAGTACTTGCAAACTTATTTTAACATTTTTTGTGATAGTTTTGATTATAATTTAAAAATTTAGTTCATATTTAAATAAACTGTTTTACTATTCTCTATAATTACATTGCCAATCAGTTTGGATAATCTACATTTGCTGAAAATAACTTTATTCTTCTGTAAAAAGTTTGATGTATTTTGTTATAAATTCCAATAATATATATAAAACAATTCAATATATTTGCTCCCTAACTTTCTGCTAAAAATTTTAAAAAAAGTGTAAAAAAATGAGTTAATGTCTTTAAAAACAAATCACAGTAAATAATTTATTATGTAATTCTATTTTTCTTTAATTTATCTAGCAGTTGTAATGTAATTTAATAAATCTTATACAATTAAAGTAAATGAGATTTTTGAGATTTTGAAAAAAATTGCAGAATAAAAAACATATTTCAAGATTCAAATAAAAAAAATTTAGTTTAGATTTTATTCTTGAACTTTTATTAATAGAAAATTATACATTTTTTGAAATAATGATGTTAACAAAATTTACTTTAAAGGTCATAATTCAATTACTTAAAAGGTCAAGATGTACCTGCTTTGTGTCAAATTAAAGATCTGAAACAAAAAATTAAAAAAATCAATGCAAGAAAATCATTTCATATCATATTTAAGTAAATAGAACCAATTTGCTATGAATTGGAATGAAATATAATCTTGCATTTACTAATGAAGTATGCATAGAATAACTTTTTTTAATCAAAATAAAATAAACCACAAACAATCAACAAACACTTTTTTTTTCTAATTTCATAAAATCTAAATGTATTATGTAGTAAGATAAGTCAAAGTAGTTTAAGATTTACTTTGACTTCATTAATAAATTGTTTATATGTTAAATTATTGAAAGATATATTTTTTAACAATTGTTGAAGTATCAACTCTTTATAAATAAACTATTTATTCTTTAAAAAAATAAAGGAGTTTCCTGTGAAATCAACTCTTGTTAAAATATCATTCTTTTAATCTTATTATTTATTTTAAAATGCGTTTAAAAGGAAATAATTATCTTTTGTAAATAGCCAATAGAAAAAATTCTTTTCTTTTTTTTTTAGTGTTATAATAGAATGTGAAAATAGATTTAAGAAATTCCTCTTATGAAATCGTATTAATTTATTATCATTGTTCTTAGTACTGTTTTTCTCCTCTCTTCACTCACATGCATTTGAGCATTATTTATTTGACATGTATAAGTCTCTGGCTCAGAGCATGCTGTACCTAAAAATTAAATATTTTAATTTTTCTTCTTCATAATGATGGGAAAACTATTTATTTAGTCAGTTTTCATATATACAAACTAGATTCAAGATAAAAAAAAAGAAAATTCATTTGCTGGTTTTTTAAAAAATCATTATTTAGTAATTAGGGCCAAAGGCTTGTTTATGCTATTAAAATAATTTACCACAATTGTATTTTGCAATGTTAATTTTGTATAGAAAATGTATTAGATGTAGACTAGATAGATTAAGGCAATTTATTTAATTTCTTTTTAATTAGAATATCTTATTTGTCTCTTCACCATTACTATTTACTTTGACAGGTGGTATTCTATTCCATATTCATCTTTCCTTGAGTAACTTCCTTTAAATTTCAATTTGCATATTTGAAAACCTTAAGTTCTAATTATCATTTAACATATACAAATTTTGTAGGATTTTAACTTTAGTTGCTGAAAATTCTTTTTTCCCTCATAAATTCTTAGAAAACTTTTCTACAATGTACTCTGTATTAGTGAATTTCTGGCTTTGAATAAATGAAAGAATAAATAAGTTAAGAGTGACCCTTTTGCATATTTTTCTAATCTATGCTCAGCAAGGACTTATTGCATTAATCTTAATTACTTTTTCAGGAACAAGCGGGATATTACAAAGTTAAAAGAGTCCGTAAATTGTGCTAAGAAAAGAGTCAGTGCTGTGATCAAAGAACTGCAAGAAATCAAATGGCAACAAAAAAATTGCAAAAAGGGTATATTTCCCGAATATTGTAATTTAAATGACATTTTATTTGACATAAAAAGACAGAAGCAGGAATTATTAAAATTAGCCTGTTTATCAAATTGTACAAACAATAAATCAAGTGTGCCTGAACATTTTCCTGATAAAAGTTATTCTAATTCTGACCAGAGTTCATACGAGAGAATTCCTCCTGGCTGTGACAAAACATCATGTTTTTCATTAAACAAATGTGCAACTACAGTAACTTGTATTCTTGGTGATGGAAAAAATGAAATCACTGATTGTTCTTTAAAAGTGCCTGAAAAAAGCCAACTACATATCAGCAATGAAAATTCTAATATAACCAAAGACTGACAGATCAAGAAGCAAAATGTGCTAGTGGCTGAAAAGAGCAATAAATTTCTTTTGTTCAAACACTCTCTGTTCTTTGTTTTTCTCCTTTGTGTAAGAATTTTCTGTACAGATTTTAGAAATGATTTATTTCTTAAGGCAAAAAGGGTTTAATATCAGTTGATATAATGATCATTTGATAGAAATTGTACTCTAATATCTTTGAATATGTGCTTTGCTTAAAATCACTTTCTATCATATTAAATGTATTTTATTTGAACTGATGGATGTAATATGCTCCATTTTATTTTGTAGTTTTAGATTTTGCGTGTTTTCAAAAAATTAATAAAGTTATTTATGTTTACTTTTGTTACTTTTATTTATTATATAATGTTATGTATTATAATATAAAATTGAATTATATTTTTGTCAGGTAATCTTAAATTTTCATTTTCATACAGATTTGTATATACACAACCAACGAAATAATGTTTACTAAACTAAATTTAAGTTATCATAATTAAAATATCATTATAAAATATTTAAATTTAATTGAATTTAAATCTTGTAGTTAAAATATCGTAAAATGTTTTTTGTCTCTAACTCATTTATATCAAACTCATGGATTGCATGTGACCTAATATACAAAAAACAGTTCGTAGCTAAATGTTACATGGAAAAATCCGTAGCTTAAAATCTTGACTACCCTGTAGCTCATTGGGTTTCATACTTCCTATCTAACTGTATAGAATAATATATCTAATTAAATTACTCCTTTTCTGGTAATGTTAAGGAATAGCAAAAAAGAGTCCATATTATTAGATAGATAATTTGAATAACAAGTGTAAGTAGTAATAAACATATTAATGAAAAAATTTGTGGTTTAACTTGTTGACTGCTACATCACTCACCTGCATATTATAATCTCCTATGTGTATAGTATGTGTTATTAATAATTATCCCTCCTATTATGCATAGTTATTAATAAAACAATCTGACAATGACTGCTTATTGGTTGCATTACATGAGCACAGAGTATCTCTCACTGATTGTGCTAAATATTTTAAAAGTGAAAAGTTTAAAAGTTGTATATAAATGATAGATTGAAATTCAATTATTTCTAGTGCTGTAATCTCAAAATAACTAATAATAAACTATTCCATGATTCAAAAACTATGATATATACTCTGAAATAGTTTCAGATGCTAAATAATTATCTAAAATCGTAAATCTGAAATTAATAAATTAATCCATTGGTATTTATTGTTTAATTTTTCCAGTGGAGAAGCACTTAACTTTTTGGTCTTGAATCTCTCGCTTCTTGCTGTAAGTTAGTGTTTAGTAACACAACAAATAATTTGCACCTGAATTGAAAAAAACAACATCGATTTTAATGTTGCTGTTGGTATTATTATCTCATGATAATTTCTTTATGTGTTTCCCCAAATGAATAATTAGTTTATTGCTCTTCGTGATATTTGTGGATATACAATATATTAACCCGGTTTCATCAGAAAGGTGCCTGTTTTTAAAAAAAATCTTGTGGAAGCATCACCTGTTTCTAGGATCATATGCAGTGATTTCTGCATAGCTGCATTGGAGCTACTATTCATCTTATTGAAAAATATCATTGCAATTTTTGGGAAATACTCACTTATTTTTATGTTTGGAATTCTTTAAATTTTGTCATTTTTAATACATCAAAGCATGTGATTGATTTGTTGTGCTGTTTGTTACTTCAATATCTAGAACTTTTCTCTGTACATTTTAGTTGTTGCTCCCCAAACGAAAGAAACTTAGCCAATCAGTGGCCTGAGGAGAGATTTGTAAAGCAGTAATTTGTTCCTTATCGAGAGGTTGGACTTTTCGCCTTACAAGTTTTATTGTTTGTTTTCGTGATTCATCATCTATGAACAAATTAAGTGGAGGTAATCCCAAGATTTTTTTTTCTTCCAGCAGACAGTCGTACTATACTATTTAAATCTGTCATTGAAAAATAAATTTGCTTTTTATTTTGAGACTGTAGATTTATGAAGTTTATCGTAGAATAACTGAGACAGAGAAAAATTATTTGCAGAATTTTTATATGAAGTTTTAAACTAGACTGTAATTGGCGTTGTGCGTTAAGCTGCACTCAAAATAGTCTGAATGAAACTACAGTAATTTGATATATCATTATAGTATTTGAGGAGACTAAGTTAACATCGGATTCTGCAACTTGAAACTATAAGTGTTTTGCTAAGTCAAAGGTAAACAACATTTTGTAACCAAGCAAGAATCGTAAATGCCAATTCCTATAACAGAAACAGTTTATTTTTATGTGATTATAATCCCCCCCTCGAGGGGAAATTCAGATATAAGCAGTGACGGACTGGCCAACTTGTCCTTTGGAAAGTAAGCCTCTTTACACATAAGACTATATGAGCTCCAAGAATTATAGTGAAAGAGAAAGCGAGCTCGATAGAAGAAAAAAACGTGCCTTAACGTAGTTTTTTTTTTTTTTTTAGAAATTAAGTAAACAAAATAAGAAGAAATTTCTTTTTGGTACAAATACGTAACTTCCGAAGTATGGCCTCGTAAAAACTTTTATAAAACTAGTCCACGGCTTGACGGTAGGGATACTACCACTCTGTTTTCAATACATGTCTGTCTGTCTCTCTCTCTTTGTCTCTTGTCGTCATTGTTTTACAGTTGTAATTTTTCTGTCATAAAGTTAATTATCCTTTATAAAGAAAGGGATATCTTCGGGCTGTTAAAATCCTTAAAAAGGAGAATTAATTATCAAAACCACGTTCGTGAAAAAGAACCAGATACGTCATTTCTAAGATTCATGCATTCGAAGTTAATTACTATACACTCTCGAGTAGCCGGCCTAATATGGAGGAAAGACTATAATAAAAAATCCGTATGGACTGGAGTTTAAACTCATTTCTTTCCAACCAATACAAGAAGACGCAAGTGTTTATACTGAAATTCACTATAATGCCTATTTACTCATAACTGAGTGCTGTACCCTCCATTTTTCTAAAGTCAGAATGTGAATGTGGTTCGGTGAGTCGTAAAGGCAGTTGCTGGTGACTTCTCAAATTAAAGTAAAAGGCTCAAGTAGTCTATATATTTTATATACTGCACTGCAAGTTTCATTAATTTATTAGATATAAAGTAAGTAAGAGGATATAAATTCACATTTTAACATAAATTTTGAAAGCCTGATTTCCAAGCAAGAAGTGAAAATCGTAGGTCTAATTCTTAAGAAAATTGACTCAGATTGATTTTACTTTGCACTGATAAATGATTACACCAAATATGAAACGGAAACTCTCAGATAAGAGTTAAAATTTAGTTTTCGGTCTTTGAAAAGGTCTTTAATAGACGCCCGTTACACACTGACGGAATAATGAGCAACGAGCAGATATCTGCTCTTTTCCTGTCACAACTTTCATTTTGCGCACAACACATAGTAGGATCGTGAAAGGAAGGCGTCAAATAAAAAGCTTTTGGCTTGCGAATTCCATCCATTAGTTTCCTCTTTAATCGTAAACTGTGTCTTGTACACTTGCTAGGAGGTTTTTCCGTCGAATGTCGAGACTAGAGAAGACTTAAATGTCACTTTGATTCCTCATGTCTATTTGAAATCTACTTCTTCCGATCTTCAATCTCCTTCCCAAATTTCTGCTCAAAGTCTTGACCGTGGTTTTCTTGAGTTTTCTTATCAAGTGTATTTCCCATGCTCAAAATGTTGATTTCAATGTTTTATCGAACCTTCTTGTCAAGACTTTCTTCCATCTACAAAACTTTAGTTTCAACTGAAATTACTTTATCTTCAAACGAAATCACCTTATCTTCTATTACATTTATCTTTTCTTGGATGATAATGGAGAATTCCCCTTTAACTCTTACAATGACCTTCTTAAACTCCTCCTATCTGGATTTTATCTCTTTCATCATCTCTTCCAGTCTAGATTTCATCTCTGTTTTCATCTCATTCATTTGCTTAGCCAACTTTTCGAGAAGGCTGTATTCATTTTATCCATATCCATTTTTCCAGTGATATGTTGCATCAACTCTTCAATCACACTTCTGACACCAGTTATACCGAGCTTTGGGGTTCGTGCAGATTCAGAGTTGATTAAACAATATCTTGAAAATCACAAGACATTTACACGTAGAAATCTCTAGATGCAGAAAATTGTAGCAGTTACGAGTTACTATTACGCATCTCCAATTCAGCTAATACAACAGGAAACAGTTTCCAAACACATAGGTTTCTAATACATGAGACAGATAACAGCTTCTGTACACAAGACTAACACTTAAGTCTTCATTACTCTCTAATCATCATGGTCAATCGGACGATGGTATTTATACCTGACGGCGTAAAAATTAAGGACTTTCGCCAAGGTTCTGGAAGATTCTAGGCTACCTCGCATAGTAATGGTTCTAGAGCTTATGTAATAGAATTTTTCTAAAACCATCTAATTTTTGCCAAGTCAACAAGAATTTCACCAAATCAATGGAAATGTCGTTTTTATTTAAAATACGCCTAAATTAGAAGATTTTCGCCCCAGAATCGGAATATTTCAGATCTATCTGAGATATTTCAAGACGAATACAAATATTTACAAAGTTTGTAGCAGTATATCCTATCTACACATGCCAAATCGCAGTCGCTATGTAGAGAAGTGGGTTATTTAAATGTAGAAATACAGATCGCTGGCAAAACTCAAAATATTAATTTTTATTATATTATCATTTTAAATCGGAGAATTTTTTCCCTATTTACATTATTTATTCGATGTTATTGATACATCCTTTTAATAAATCATTCAATTTATTTAATTTCGTTTCATTGTTTTTCAAAAGAAAATCCTAGGTTCTTTCAATATTCTTTAAAACGTTGTACAGTAAATGTTTTTCGCAAAGATATACATCTTGTAAAATTTTCCCTAATGTTGGAGTCTCATTTCAATGAAAAAAATGCAGAGATTTTTCATCGAATACAGGATAATATAAAATCATCATATTTTACAAGCCTTTAATGCATAGCTAGCCTTTACTATTACGGGCCCGGGTGCAAAAAGCCATATTATGGGACCCTAATTTTTTGTGAAGGGGAAAAAAACGAATATACATCATTAATGCATGTTTATTTAATACGTGATTTTGTTTCTGCTAATACATCAATTACATCAGAAAAATTAATATTTTCTTGCAATTTCTTTTTCGATGTTTAATCTAGCAAGTGAATATAAGCATTCTAAACAAAGTCTGCAACGAGGATAATTCTTTATTAATTTCAATTTGTTGAAAAACATTTGCAACATTACAAACAGTAACTAGCACAGTAAAAAAATGTAACGCCGTTAATACATTTAGAAATAACTCATTATAATTATTATTTAGTATGTATTGCAATGTCATGTGCGTTATTTGCATCTCTTTCATTCAAAATCAAATCCTGTTGCAAACAAAACTTCCTCGATTAGGTTTTCATCTACATCTTTGTTATAATACTTTATAAAGTTTTCGGAGCATTTCTCTAATTCATGTTTCTTTTTCCTTTTTTTTATTTGCTACTTACGTATTAACGCCACAACAGCCAAAGTTGCTCTAAAGTGGTGTACATTGGCGGCATTTAGAAACCGCCAAATCTGCAGCTATAGCGCTAAATTTGGCGTATCTTTTGAAAACGTTTTTAGGTGTATATTGGCAGCACTTAAAAACCGCCAAATCTGCAGCTGCGATGGCTTTAATACGTAAGTACCTTTAATTTTTATATCAGTGATTAATTGAAAATCGGAAATAATATTCGATAAGCTTTTAAATCTGTCTCCTATTTGTACAATAACAGTATCAATTACAGTGTTAAAAGAAGCATCTAAATTCCCCTACCGGGTTTTTATAACTTCGTCTTCTGTTAAATCGGAATATGATCTTTTCCTCTTTCGAATTCCTTTATCAGAAACATGTTCTGAAATGCTGAAATTATATGCCAGCACTTCGCTTCGTCTAAATTATATTAAATTTTGCTCTTAAATTTTTGATTTTATTGACTAAACTGAAAGACGAATAAAGAACAATAGTTTTTGCTTGATGTAGTTTATTAATAGTGTTAATTTTGGACTATATTTAAATCCATACTATTAAACATAAAATAATCGGCATTTCTTGTATTGCATTTAATGAACTTCTAGCTTCGGATTCCGCTATATTATTGTTACTTAGATAAATTCTTCTAATGCATTACAAGTTTGTTCAAACTGCGTAAACTTTGCTTTAATCGAATCTATTTTGTCTTCCCAACGAGTATCACAAAATGGCTTAATAGTAATGTTTAAATGCTTTTGTAGAATTTCCCATTTTTGTAGATTCAGAAAATAAGCAATATAAGCGTTGCAATATCTCAAAAAAAAAAAAAAACTATGTATACTGCTAGAATGGCCTCACAAATTAATAAATTAAAGGAGTGTAATCGACAATGATCATAAATTGCATAATTGCATGCAGGTTTAGAGAAGGTATCTAGATTGCATACTTTATATTTCCCTTTCGTTCTGTTACGGTTGTCGTATGCTTGCCTTCTACAATTCATAATAGTTAAACCAAGCTGCCAACAGAGTCTTTGCTACTTCCTCATCAGACAGATCCGTTATTTCCATAAACCCTATAAATAACTCAATTATAGTTAACCTTTTCTCTTTAAAATTTACATAACTAATAAAGACTGAAGCTTGTTGAATCATTTTTTTAATTTAATTGTTAAAAACGCCTATAATGGTTAAGAGATGTAGATTAATTTTTCATAGAAATTCGATTTAAAAGAATTATGTATATTTATTTTTCATAGCAATAAACAAATCTTTGTATTAGGTGAATAATTTTGCATCTAATTATTTTTTGGAGTGCAAAGGGTTAATAATATCTTTAATTCTGATGCCATGGTTTTTTATGCGAATATCTTGAATCCATTCATCTTTTTAAAAGCATGATTTCTAAGTGTTTTTTTTTTAAATATTGCCAAGTTTTAATTATTTTTAGAAAAATGTGTGGATAAATTGTAATTTTTTTCATGGACAGTTAAGTTATTGCTCTTTTCTCTGATGTAATTTCTAGTTTCCAATAATTGAGCCATTTGTATATGTTTTCCGTTAGGTTTTGAATTTTTTTAATAATAATTTCCCAGGAGTTATGGTTACAGAAGGCTACAGAAGAATATTTCATCCACAAAGATAATGCAATTGACCCCTTCCTCTGTGGTTTTGTGGAAGTCGTGAATTAAGATGACGAACAGAATTGGTGAAAGAACACTGCCCTAAGGTAACCCTTTGTTCAGTGTTCTGTTACCAGAAAGGTATTGTCTCCAGCGAATCTGAAAAGTTATGGATTGAAGAAAATTGGACAACCACTTTGCCATGCTGCCTGTTATACCAAGTTGTGAGCATTTAAAAATAAGGTTGTCGATAAGAACAGAATTTTGATATCAAAATTCATAATCAACGAAGTATTTTTTTTTTCTGTTTGTTTGTGAACTTCTATGATTTTTGCCTGAATATTGTACATTACAGTTTTGTTACCTCTGAAGAAAATGAGTCCGTGTAAATTTGTTACAAGTTAGATAGTAAGTAAGAATGTCGTTGAGTGAGGATACATTCAAAGACTTTGTAAAAACAGAGGTTAGAGCAATGGGCCAATAGGAAGAAACTTTGGTTTGTCTTTGTTCGGTTACGGAATCTGAATAATTTAGAGCTTATTATTCATTAGCTATTGGATATTGTACAAATTTTCATCCAATATTCTCTTTTCGCATTTTTAGGATGAAGACGAAGTCGACTAGAAATTTATCGTGTTTTATCCCGTTTGTTTTAGAAAGGTTTCTGATTGCTTTTTTTTTTTTGAAAGTACTTGAGTTTTTCGTAATTATGGAAAGAAAGATTCCATCAAGGAAGATAAGATTTATGCGACAATGATTTAAAGGAAGTTATTTGGGTTATTATCTTAGTTGCATTCTCCGTAATTTCTTCAATAGAACATTGGTTGGCATTATTAAAAAATTCTTGCGTTTGCTGTGTTACCGTGGCCCACTTAATTGTTTTCAAGTTCCGACTGGCAATTTTAATTACCAACCAGGAAACAACTATCTGGATGTGATCGCTATTGTAAATTGAAATCATTTCGTAACAAGAAGTTTGTTTATGAATATCAGATGAACAGAGAGTAAAATCTAAGATAGATTGAGTTTTTAAAGAACTGTGCTTGGGAATCGTTGTATTGCGACTCATGAAATGGGAATAAGATAGCCACTCAACAAAATCGTTACTCAGAGCCAATGAACGGGACGCTCCTCAAAAAGTGTGGAACAGAAAATAAAAGTAGGTAAAGTTAGAGAATCAAAGAAGTGTTTTGCTTGATCAGTATTGTAACCTTATGGAGCATGATATTGTTCAATTTGATATTTTGGAATTATATTTCGACTGCTAAAAGTTCCAAGTTAAAACCTTCTCTAATATTGTTGGGGAATATTCTTCCAGACAAGTTAGCAGGAATGCCAATGAGAAGACCACCATAAAGTCTAATTTTGTCTGTATGTACAGAAAAACTTTTTGTTTGGAACGGAAAAATTTACGTTTCGGAAAGTAAATCCTCTTTTTAAAAAACCCAGAAAGAAGATGTAGAAAAAGGAGATATTGGGAGCTAGAGCCTTTTCCCTTTGATTCCCTGCAATTCCATCGCAGAAATGTCGTTAAAAAATCAGGATTATTAGTACTGCTCCCAGCTTGGACTTTAGAAAGGGCAAGAAGGATTCGAAAACAGGCAAGTGAATTGAGACAAATTGTGAAAAGATAGAAAAAGGATTCCATTTTTTGTTAACAAGAAAAGAAAAAACAGGAACAAAAAAAAGTAAACGGGCAAAACCCATCCAAATTTTTTTTTCTTAGCTAAATCTGAAAGACCATCTGCATCCCATTGCATCGGAATGCCCATAGTTTGTGTAATGACTTTTGATGATGTTGTTTTTTCTCCCTTGGCTGGAGATTTGTTTTGATTCTTCTTGATTAAACAGCTGATCCAATAGTTAGGTGGTTTCGGCATTTTAATTCTAACATTTGTCTTTCTCTGATGTAATGGGAACAAGATTTTGACGCCACTGATCCTAGTTGCCCCCAAATTTTGTACAATATTGACTAATATTTACAATATTGTTTAATATTGTAGGATAATGTTTAATATCATATGATATAGAACAATATTGTACAATATTATGCTACATAATGTTCTACCTGGAGAGTGAGGATCCTGAAACTTTTACAGCGGCGGCAGCAATTTGCCGACAGGGGGGGGTAAGTAACATTTCTCAAATTTAACTTCCAGATATAACATAATAATCAGTTTCACTACTTATAAGTAATTAGCTGAAATAATTAATAAAAAACTGATTATAATAAGAAATAATATAATAACTGGTGTTTTATTACATGTCATTTCCTTCTATAATTTTCTTTTATTCTTTTAGTGCAAATTCTATTGAAAAATTTTGGAAATCTTTTCCCCCAAATATATGATGTTTTTTGGCCATAATAGCCAGAGCTCAGACGATCTTGATTTCTTGATGCAAAATTCTACTCTTATCAATTTAGAAAATAATAAAAATAAAGATCTGCTATGTATATTTCAATGTATCATGTCAGAACATAATTTCTTGAAAGGCCGAGCACCATGTGCTCGTGCAAGTTAAATTATATTTTTATTCATTTTAATTGTTTCATTGAATGAGTCACTTTAGTATTGCAAACGATCCGAAAAGCTTTGTCTCACATTTATTGTTAAAAAATATATCACATTTCCTATTTATTTCATTCCATATAACCACTTGCTCAAAATGACATTTTTAAAGGTTTTATTTGCTGTAGTAATTAAATTATATATTTTTATTTTAGTTTTTGTAAATGCAATAGGAGCACGTCCTTAAAAGCTGATTTTTTAGATGCTCGTACAGATAATAATATTTTTATTTTTCACTTACGTATTTTTGTTGACGGGAAAATCCTCGACCCAATTTTTTTCCGAACCCAATTTTTTTCCAAATTTAAGAAACAATTAAGTAAATGTGGATGATTGTGAAATAATGAATTTTATCTGCGTTTTTTAAAAATAGTTTGGTTCAAATGATATTTTGATTTTTATTTAAAAGTTGAGATGCTAAAAATATGTAAGGTAAAATGTATATTATAAAATTTTATAAAGAATTAAATTGTTTTTAATTTTAAAACTATCGCTAACGAAGTATTTTGAAAGCGAGTAAAGCAGAAAAAATAAACTAGTAGTTTAATAAACGAGTGCAGACAAAAAACGGGAATAAACAGAAATCTACTGAACATTGTAAACCCACTCTTTCAAAATAAGGTCAAGAACATATAGCTCTCGCCCTTTTATCCTTGATAGGAGTGTCAGAAACGAACATTCCCTTCAATGAGATAAGTGTAACTATTTTCCGAATTACTGTTGCAATGCCCTCTTTTTTATGATCGTTACAGAAGAAGGAAGTTGTTGAGTCTGTCAGCTGACTAAATACTCTGAATTGCAAGCACACAAATCTGGTAACATGAAATAAGTTTTTAAAAATATTCTGAAATTTGAACGAATATTACTTTTATTTAGAATATACTCAAATAGCATGTCCCTATAAAAAAAAAGTTTTTGCATTAAAAAATAAAAAAAAACTTGGATCCCCTTGAAGTTGTAAGGGGCCTCATTCAGTAGTCTATTCTACCTATTTGATAACCTGCAAACACAATCACTAACCTAAAAACCTAAAATAATAATTTTAAAAAAGAATTGTTACCGAACAAGCGGTATTAAAATATCTTCCGAGCTCGAGCGCAGAAACTATATAAAATGTGCAAAATATAAAGGACTGTGAAAGTATGTGTGTTTTTTTTTTAAGGTGGACGGTGAAAACTTAATAGCTTTAATATATTGTAAATATTTTTTCGTTTATAAATGTCGTAGTAACATATGTGAATTGCGGTAAAAAATGAGCTATTTAATATGTAATTATATATGTGTGCATATTTAGATTTTAAAAAATGACTACATTTTACTCAAAAGCAGTAAAATGTTGAATTTGCGCTGCCATATTTTTATCTTTAAGTACACGTTATTGTTAAATTCTTTTCGCCTTCAGAGTTGCTGTCTATAATAAAAGACAAACATTCTGAAAACTAAAACTAAGCTTTAATCAACTAGAAAGCAACGCTAACAACCGATTGATTTAAATAATATACAGTGATGCCAAAAGCCGTAACATAAATAAGCGCTGCCAACAAAGGTTATAAAACAATATATATATATCTCTACATTCACCCCTCCTCAACAATCGAAAGTCAATTCAATAAGTAACGTAATCACGAAGATATGCAGGTGGTCGTCTCTTTCGACCGGAATAAGAAGCGTTCGGAGTAGATGATTGTCCAGAATCGTCGGCAGGAAGGCCAGAATTGTTTAGTTCCGGTACCGCTGTATCTTGATTTTCTTCTTCAATGACTCTAACGTTCTTCGGAGGACATGGCGCATGTTTTGGTGACTGTTCTCCAGAGTCAGCTTGCAGTGGGTGTAAGTTTGGTCCAGGGTGCCTTACTGCTAAGTCACCTTTTGGCGCCAAATGTCTAATAGAAACACTTGATTCCCGTCCATCAGGCAACTTTACATGTGCATAGTCTGGATTAGCTTCAATTAGTTCCACTTCCTGCACGATAGGATCATATTTGGTATGCCGCAGGTGATTTTTCATTAGAACTGGACCTGGTTGGGTCAACCATGTAGGCAAAGAACGACTATTAAAAGATCTCCTGGGATGATTGAACATGCGTTCATGAGGAGTAGCATTTGTAGCTGTGCACAGCAGTGATCTGATAGAGTGAAGTGCTGGCTGAAGGACTTCTTCCCATCGTTCTATCTCCATACCTTTTGATTTCAAGGCCAAAAGTACCGTCTTCCATACAATACCATTGTATCTCTCGACTTGTCCATTTCCTCTAGGGTTGTACGCCGTAGTTCTACTCGTTGCAACGCCCAGAGAGTTGAGAAATGTTTTAAGTTCATGTGACATGAACGAAGCTCCTCTATCTGAATGAATGTATGCCGGTGTCCCAAAGAGGGAGAACACATTCGTCAATACTTTTATAACAGTAGAAGCAGAAATATCTTTACAAGGGAATGCAAATGGGAATCTTGAGAATTCATCAACTATTGTCAATAGGAAACGATTCTTGGACGAGGTAGGAAGAGGCCCCTTGAAGTCTATGTTTAACCTTTCAAGGGGTGAAGTAGCTTTTATTAGATGTCCTTCATTTTTGTAAAAACGCGGTTTTAATTCATTGCAACAAGAGCAAGAATTAGTTACTCTCTTGATGTCATCTAATGTGAAGGGTAAATTTTTAGCTCTAATCCAGTGGTACATCCGAGTTATGCCAGGGTGACATAAAGCATCGTGCAATTCTCTAAGATTTGTTCCGGTCTCCGGATATATTGCTGCTGTAATTCTTGACATTGTGTCCGCAGTTGTGTTACGTTTTCCTGGACGGTAAATTATATCAAATTTAAAGTTAGCCAATTCGAGTCGCCATCTCATAATTTTTTCATTTTTCATTTTACTGGAGTGATGCTGGTCAAACATGAAACTGACTGATCTCTGATCAGTGATGACTTCAAAATGTCTTCCGATCAGGTAGTGCCTCCAGTTTCTCAAAGACTCCACAATTGCATAAGCTTCTTTCTCCACTGAAGAGTGCCTTTGTTCAGCTGCATTAAGTGTTCTTGAAAAGAAAGCTATGGGACGTTCTGCTTGACTGAGAGTTGCCCCAATGGCGAATTCAGAAGCATCAGTTTCAACTCTAAAAGGTATACTGTCCTCAATCACGGAAAACGAGGCCTCTGCTACGTCTTTTTTGAGAGAACTGAATATTTCCTTAGCCTCTTCAGAAAGAGGGAATGCTCCTTTAGTAAGGGGCCGAATTTTCTCTGAAAATCTGGGAATCCAACGGCAATAGTGGGCGAACATACCTAAAGTCCTTTGAAGGGTTGCCATGTTATTTGGTATAGGTAAGTTCATCAGTGGTGCGAGCCTATCGGGATCAGGTTTAATAATCTTATTTTCAATAAGATATCCTAATAACTTTATACACTTTGTTGAGAAATTACATTTATCATGATTTATTGTCAAGCTATATTTTTTTACTACATTCAAAAATCTCTTCAAATTTTGGTCATGTTCAGATTGATTACGACCACAGATAGTTACATCATCAAGATATGGAAAAGTGCCTTCGAGCTTTTCATCTTTAATTATGCTGTCTATGTTCCTCTGAAACGCTGGGACACCATTAGTGACCCCAAAAGGGATTCTCCGGAATTGATAAAGTTTTCCTGCGGCTTCAAAGGCTGTATACTGTTTGTCGGATTCTAGAATGGGCACTTGGTGGTAAGCACTCTTGAGGTCAATGGTGCTAAATACTTTATATTGAGATACTTTCTGGATTAATTCATCTATTTTTGGGAGAGGGTAGGCGTCTAGCATTGTAAATCTGTTAATGGTTTGTGAATAATCAACCACCATTCTCGGTTTGTGATTTTCTCCCTTTACTACAAAAACCTGGGCTCGCCATGGTAAGTTACTGGGCTCAATCACTGCTGCTTTGAGCAATTTTTCCACTTCATTAGCAATGAATATTTTGTCTGCATCTGTATGCCGTCTTGATTTAGTTATAATGGGTTTGCAATCTGGTGTAAGGTTTGAAAATAAAGATGCAGGTGGAACTAAGGCAATAGCCAATGAGCATATTTTGAGGGGTGATCTGTCACCGCGGAATTCAATTTTTAGTGAAGAATGTCTCTTTAGAAGATCATGCCCAATCAGAAAGTCAGCACACAGATTTTTCATGATTAGCACTTCAATATTAAAATATGTATGGGCCTGCTTCTTTAAGGTAAGTAGACCACATCCAGTAATATCCGAAGTGAGGGATGAATTAGCCATGGTTATTTTACCATAGTATGGTTTTACGACAATTTTGCATTTTTTCACATGACGCTCATTCAGGAAAGTAAGAGAGCTACCAGTATCAATAAGGGCATTTAATTTTATTCCATTCACTAACACTTTAGTTATCGATTTCTGGAGACAATGGGGTGTTGCTATAGCAGAAGCCAAAAACGATGTAGAGGCTGTAGTATTTGTGGTTTGCCGTGTTTGTCTTGATTTACACACTCGTAAGTAATGTCCTTTCTTGCCACTCTTTCATCAGATTACTTCTTTGGCTGGACAAGAATTCCTTGGATGGCGTTCGTTTCCACAAAAAAAGCATTTTTCGGTGCTCGTTAGAACAGCTGAAGTCCGTTGGGTTTCTTCTAAAGTATCGTCTGTGTGAGAGATGGCTGCAACTGGAGTCGAATTGAACAAATTTGAATAAGATGCGGAATGTAGCTCAGCTAGTTCAAGTGATCTTGCCTGATCATAGGCTTTTTCTAATGTAATGGTGGCGTTTTCCAAGAGTCTTTCACGTATACGCGAACTCTTAATTCCTCGTATAAAAGCGTCCCTTATATACTCATCTCTATTTTGATCAGCCGTTACCGCTTTAAATTCACAATCTTTGCTCATCTGTTTCAATATCTGGAGGTATTCGTCGATAGATTCTCCCGTTTGTTGAGCTCTAGATGCTAGGCAATGTCTGGCGAAAATTTCATTTCTTTTGGCGATGTATAGCGAATCGAGTAATTCAATAGCGTCAGAGTATTTTTCTGAGTCAATAATATACCGAAAAACATTAGAGGAGACATAGTTACACAGTAATTGAAGTTTGCTATCGTCCGTAACAGGGTTTACCTGTGCGAGGAAATTAGCGAATGTTCTTTTCCAGTGTTTCCATCTCGTTTCAGCTCCCGCACATGTAGGATCAGTATCGAACCTTTCGGGTTTTAAAAGTTGCTCCATCTTGCTGAATCAAGTAATGAGGCAGTGCAAAGAGATTCTAGTTGATTAAATTGTAATAAAAGACAAACATTCTGAAAACTAAAACTAAGCTTTAATCAACTAGAATGCAGCGCTAGTGGTTGAATTATTGGGGCTCCTAGCCCCGGCAGGGGCTTATCCCCAGTCATGATGAAATGCTTCCACGTTGCTTTCAGCTACATACGTGACCGTCTGCGAAGTGGACTGGAAAAGTTCTGCAGGCCCTTAAGTAGTAGTTGTTGAGGAGTAGGGGTGGGTGAGTTGGCGAGAGTCAGGACAGGTTTTGATTGGCTATTTAGGGGTGGTGGGTGTGGAGTTATGCACCTTGCGAGAACTTAAGACTTAGAGCTGATTTAAATTATCAAAAATAAGAGTTTAAGTATGGAAAAAAGAAAAAGTTAAAAATAACAAAAGTTAAATTACAATATTGGAAATGAGGTGAGATTAGAGTAAAATATTTCTAGGTCTTCTGACTTTAATGTTTGGTGTATATCTGGGGATATTAAGGATGGCTTCATTATTGATTTTTTCCAAGTCTTCAAAAAATTTAGTTGCAAGTTTTTTAAGAAATTTTTTAAGTGGAGGATAGTCTAGTGCAAGGTACATGTTTTTACTTGGCATGTACCAATGCATTTTGCAGATATTTCTTAGAAATTTGGTTTGGAGTCTTTCGACATGAATTAGATTGGATTTAGGCGCATAACCCCACACAGGGCAAGCATATGTAATTACTGGACGCAAATAGCCGATGTAAATAAGTATTTTATTTTTCCTGGTCATTTTGGAGTCTCGAGAGATTAAGGGATACAATTTACGAGTTAGGTCTCGAAACTTGTTGGTTAGATAATTAAAGTGGGGCTTCCAAGTTAATTTACTGTCTAAAATGACTCCTAAATATTTACATTCCTTAGACCACGGGATGTTTTGATTTTTAATTTGAAGGGGCCGGAATTTCTTAGCTTTATATCTACTAAAATAAATAGCTTCAGTTTTTGACGCATTAATTACAATTTTCCACTTGGAGAACCAGTCCTCAAGAGATTTAATATGTCTATTAAGAGCTATTGTAATGTAATTTGGATTGCTGTTGCGCGCTAGTATTGCAGTATCATCTGCATACATGCATAATATAGTATTGAATTGTTTCGGGATGTCATTTATGAAAATAGAAAAAAGAACTGGCCCCAGCTTGGATCCTTGAGGAACACCAGCTAAAATCGGTTTTATAACTGAAAAAACATTGTTCAGTTTAATCCTGAAGGATCTGTTGCTGAGGTAAGATATTAAAATTTTGATTAGGTGCGGAGGTATATTGTAGTTTATTAATTTGTAAATAAGGCCTTCAAGCCAAACTCTGTCAAAAGCTTTCTGTATATCGAGAAAAACTGCTACTGAGTATTGTTTATTTGAAAAGCCTTCTTCTATGAATTCAGTTACCCTGAGCAGTTGGTGGGTGGTAGAGAGGGCATGGCGGAAACCAAACTGTTCTGGGATAAGAATATTATTATTATTAAGATGTTCATTTAATCTGGCTAAAATAATGTGTTCGGCGATTTTACTAATTGTGGGGAGAAGCGAAATGGGGCGATAGCTAGTCGGATCAGTTGGGTCCTTACCGGGTTTAATTATTGGAATTACTGCAGCAGTTTTCCAGGAGCTTGGGAAATATCCTAACTTGAGCATATTGTTAATAATAATGGCTAAAAAGTAGATGCAGTTATTAGGTAAATTTTTGATCATCTGGTTGCTGATATTATCGATTCCAGATGCTTTTTTGATATTTAAAGTTTTAATATAGTCATTAAGTTCATTAAAATTTGTGGGTGAACTAGAATGCAACGCTAACAACCGATTGATTTAAATAATATACAGTGATGCCAAAAGTCGTAACATAAATAAGCGCTGCCAACAAAGGTTATAAAACAATATATATATATATCACTACACTGTCAACCAATATTTTCAAAATAATAATAATCATTTTAAAGTTTTGTATAGCCTGTATTAGTGTAGTGTCCCTTTCAGAAGACAAGATCGAAACAATAAATGCTGAGTTTTCAGTTTCACGAAGAGCAGACTTGCAGCGCTTGAATAAATAAATATAAATACAAGAAATTAAGGCAGAAAGGCTTACCAAATGTCCAGAAATTAAATACAAAAAATGACCTCAAGATAATTAATTGAACTAACCAAACAAAAACCAAACTTTGACATCACTTCTATAAAGCACTTATATGACTGACCGCCCTTCTGTGGCCCTAACCTTAAAAAACAAAACAAAAAATAAACATGAATGTCAGAAGAATTAATCATGAAGTTTTTCAAAATAAAGAATCACTCCCTTTATACTCTTTGGACCATTACGGCGTAAGATCATTTTAATTATTCCATGATCAGTTTTGGATTTTTAAAAACTACTTTAGATTCGGAATGGATTGTTATAACAACCTGCTCATATTCAAGTAATTCTGAATTGTTGAAAAAGATTCCGAGCATTTTTGGACTATATATTTGAAAATTGCTGGATTGTGCCATGAAGTGAGGGTTGTAGCGTCAGCCTTATAAGTCAGATATTATCCTTCGAGCTGAAGGGTCCCTTTTGCTCGAACGGTATATCGCTCGGCTACTGGCCCACACGTCGCAGGTTCGTACCGCGACCTTCACTTGCCACATTGGTGACCTTGACAACGCAGCCTTCCGCAAAAGTCATGGCGCCATCTACCAGCCAACAAAGTCGTCGCTAACTCAACGCATCAAAGTCGCCTCTTAAGCCGTTGCTAAGTCGACGCACCAAATCGTTCGTCTCCCGTCCGACTCACTGGTAGGGGAGTACTGTAGCGTCAGCCTTATAAGCTAAATAATATCCTTCGAGCTGAAGGGTCCCTTTTGCTCGAACGGTATATCGCTCGGCTACTGGCTCAAACGTCGCAGGTTCGTACCGCGACCTTCACTAGCTACAGGGTATTCGATGAGAATTTGGCTAAAATAAAGAAAACATAACCTTGTGAAAGAATTTTTCCCAAATAAACTTATGCTTGCTAATTACATGTGGAAGAGAATTATTATTTCATTTGTACTTTAATTTAATCAGACTTACAATCTATTTTGAAGAGCTTGAGGGTTATTTTACAGAATTCAGATGTCGAAGGAGTTACCTAAACCTGCTGTCTGCCTTCTCCTATGAAAGTTACCAGCCCATACCAATGGACAGCTTTAGCCATTTAATTCTCTACGGATTTAACATGTACCTACCCAGATTCAGTCAGTTCTTTAGAAGAATCAAGCATTGTTTATCCCCGTGTGTGGGACTGTATCATCCATTACGACATCACGGTCGCTATTGACATGAGGATAAAGTCCATGCGTTTGTTTTAAATTTTTCAGTCATTAGAGGCAAAGCCAAATCCTTCTCTGCAGAAAACTTGCATCGTTCCCATTACATAGCTTTAGTTTTGAACTGTAATACAGTTTGGGAAATATAGTATTTAATCTATTCAGGAGCATAAGCCGGAAAATAAGCCTCCTTCCTATAGTATTTAATCTGAGAAAATATTTTTCATTACGCTCATGGAGCTTAAATCGAAAAATAATACTGATGATGAAGCTTCTTGTGAATTCGCCCAAGTTACTGAAGCATCGCTTATGAACAACTTTCCATATGAAGTACTTGAGCGCATTTTGAGACATTTTTCATTTGGGGAAATTTCTAAACTTCGTTTAGTAAGTAAAAATTTTATTTATACTTTTGACATGCAAATATATTACAGGCCAGTGTTTAAATCCGATTAGATAAAAAAAATTGTACAAATTGAGTTATATTTGAAAAGTAAGATATTTTATGATTAAGATTTGATTTGTGATGTTTATTTATGGTTTGAGTTAGTATTTTCACATTATATAACTTTATAAGCATAGTTGAAAATTCGCATTATTAATTTTAATTTTTTCAGTAATGTAAAAGAAGTGATGTCAATAAACTTGATATGAAACTGAGTTTCCTAACACAGACATTATCTTAGCTAAATTTATTTCTGTAGTGTCAACAGTCTACCATGAAAATCAATTCATTTGATATAGTCCTTCACTTTCAAGAAGTCATTATTATATACACCACAGTATAGCTATTTTGTTTCACTTAGCACATGGATTTTTTTTTTTTTTTTAGACAGCAAAAGAGAGGAATTTTTCATAGACTGTACAATAGTATTTCTAGGGTAGGACAGGCTTAACACATACCTTGGGCACATTTGCTAGGGATATAATTTAAAAAAAAAAACAATACATTGTATTTAAAAGAAATTAAATTTCTAATAAACTTTTATTTGAAAGACCCCAAAAAAATGAAAATGGTTTTGGCTAATGAGGAATATATATATATAGTTTTCAAAGGTTTTACTTTTTGGAAATAATAACTATAAGTTTCTTATTTGGTGGCTGATGAATTCATGGGTTAATAAAATGCTACAATTTATTTCATGAATAAATTATAATAAAACTCATATTAGATATAGATTTGAAAGGGGAGGGATAAAAGATAGATTTGAAATCTTTCAGCCTTATATGAGAAGAAGTAGCTTTGCTTTTCGATTTTCACAAAAGCAAAATAAAAGCATAACATATATGTTTTTTTAAAAGAGTAATTTTTTTTAAATATCTGTTCATTAAAAGAGATTATTAGAAACTATGATCCTGTAAATCTGATCATAAATGTATAGAAAGGATATTTATGATTGATGTAAATGTATATATATTTTAAGATAATGAATGAAAAGTACTTGTAATAAAACTAAATTTACTGTCTTTGGCTCAGCTTTACTGTACGGTCACCCTTGGCGACTTTTTCAAAAGTTGGCGATAAATAATTTTTTTTGGCAACCTTGGCGATAAATAATTTTTTTTTGGCAACCTGCCGAAAACTGGAATTTCCCCAGAAATTGAGTTTCCCCATTTCGAACGTCGGTGATATATGGTGAAGTTGATTTTGTCTTAGCTCCCACGTTCTTTGAATTTTATTGTGATGGCTGCATGGGGAGAATGATGTTATGTGGTATGATGAGCATGTGAATTTAAGGTATTTGTATGGATTGGATGAAAGGAAAGAGACGTTTGATTTTTGTATGAAAGCAGGGTTGATTGCGAATAGGTATGAATGTCCGAAATGTCTAATTTTTTGATGCTAATATGCCTTACATTTCTTATTTCCTAACATAACCCATAAAAGCTTTGCACTTTTATTTTGTTACAATCCAGAAGTTCGTTATTCCTCTCCGAAACTTTTCAGCCATTTTCTATGCTCTGTTTTCATTGGTTCTCGCTTCGAAGTCGCCAGAATGGCGACTTTTGGCGGGATTTTCAAAAAGTCGCCAAGGGTGACCGTACAGTAAAGTTCTACCCTGTCTTTTCATTTGGAGAGTTAGTTGAGTAATTAAATAAACAATGGTAGTAGACTAGATGTAAATAAACCAGAAAGTTTGCATTTATTTTCTATCATTTAGAAACTTCCTTTAATCTGAACCCTACCCTTCCCCAAATATATTCAGACTTGTTATTTCGAACTAGAATTAATGACTTTGCATGCTTAATTAATTATAATAAATATAAAATAATCAAAAATAAAATTATTTTCATTAAAAGCAAAAGTAACTGTCATGGAAAATATAAGAACAAATGTCTTCTCTGGTTTAAAATAATGTAAATATAATTACCAAACAGTGGTTGGACCCATACACATATTCTTATATATATATATATATATATTTGTGAGCCTAGTTTTTGTTTAACCCGGCAAAAGCTAAAAACAGCATTTCTAGAGATGTTCTATTATTTCCTGATCTTATTCTATTTTCTTTATTCAATGGATCAGATGAGGTATTGTGAAGATGGTGCATCATTGATTACTCCATGTGCCCAGTGGATGGATAATAAACCACTTATATAACTAGGTTCTTTTAAAAGAATCCTGCTTTTCCCTTGCCAATAGTTCAACATAAAGTTAATACATATAAGAATTCCTCTCCGAAATCTACATGTATATGATTTATGAGAATATCATAGTATATAAGACCAGGGATAAATATTTTGTCGCATAGTGTTCCTGTTGAGATTGACATATATGAAAATTCAACATGTATTTTCTCCATTTTTTGGACTAAGATTCTGAAGCCTGTTTTCAATTCAAAATTAATATCCGTTACACATATATATATATCATTTTTTTTCAATGTGTGGTGAAAGCATTATAAGCCAGATAACATCCTTTGGGCCGCAGGGCCACTTTTAGTCTAATGGATATGTTACTCGTCTACAAACCCTCAGATTGCGAGTTTGGGCTTAGAGCACTCTGCATCTGCTTTAAATGAATTAAGAAATTTATGAATATTTTGCATTTTTTTATTGAAACTTTTTTTAAATTCTTAAAATTAGATGATGAAGATTCTCTGTGCAAATTTAATTTGAAACTTTTGAGCAAATTTCATAAATTTAGTTTTAAAAACATTTTTTGAAATATTCTTGTGATACAATATACATTCAAGGACAGTCAGTATATAATGTTAATTGGGGATCTATTTGTAATGTTTAAATTATATTAATTCTGGAATTTATATTATTTAATTGCACTTTCAGATTTAGCACTCCTCTATACAAGGATTCAAAAGAAGAAAAAAGAGCTATGATTTTAATATTTGCTTTGACTGCCCTATTATATATATATATATATATATATATATATATATATATATATATATATGTGTGTGTGTGTGTGTGTGTGTCACTGATACTGTGACCTTGAATGCAAGAGGCAGAGACAGCAGATTCACAGCGCTTCAAAAGGAGAGACATTATGAATTTTAGTTAATTAATTTTTTTTCTTGGCACTTGCTCTATTTCTTTAGAGAATAAATATATTTTCTTAGATCTTCCATTTTCTTTTCTGGAGTTCTTGCTGTTGCATATGAATTCAAATCCTTCATCTATCTATCATGTTTGAAATATTTAGCTATTTATACAATTTAAGTTTTATCTTTGAATATAAAGGGAGTTTCATTTTGTGGAAAATGTATTGGTATGAAATGATGAGCTATTAAATTTTCATATTAATTTTTAAAATATCATAAAGTACATTTATGAGGGCTTTGTTTATAATATATAGTAAATATCTCGTGAATATATCTATTAAATTTATTAGGAATTTTGAAAAAAAAAAAAAAAAAAATTCCAGAGAGACATGTATTAATCAAACTGATGAAATGTCTTTAAAAGTTACCAGCAAAGAAATATCATCATCAGGTTAAATAGCTTTAATTGCTATATGGTGAAGTACAACTTACATTGCTTTGAGAAAATTGCTAAATAAATTATTATTCTAATTATAATAACTGAAAAGCCTTTAGATCAAGAAATCAAATAGCAGTCGTTTTAAACAAGAACTGAAAATATTAATATTATTAACTTTTAGATTTAAAATTCAAACTTAAAAAAGATGCAAAAGTAATCTTGACAAAATTAGTTAGATTAAAAACTCACTCTTAATTTGTTCCCAAACCTTACTTATAATGAGAAATATTGGTTTAAGAAACGAAATTTTTCATAGGAATTTATGTTCAATAGAATGTGTTCCATTCCAAAAAAGGTTTTTTAAAGCTGTCAAATTTGTAATTGATTATCTATAAAGTATGCTTTTTCTACAAGAAAGTTGTTTAAATACATTTGTCTTTTTCAACACTTTAAAGTTGGGTTTGAAACTTATTCAAAATTTTAAATTGAGATAATATTATTGTAAAAGAATTTGTAGAATTTATAGTTACCATCTTATTAGGATGAAGCTTCTCAGCTTATGATGCAATAAAATTCCATGCTTTCAACATCTTCTTTATTTCACTTGACAACTACTTTGCTGAGGCAGTTATTTCCTGATTAAATCTCATTCGCAACTTTTTGATAAATCATAGAATGAGATTTATAAGCTCTTCAGTAGCTCTAGCTTATGTTCTGCACTCTTTGATGTTGTTGCTATTTACCTATTGCTCTATAATCTTGGCAATATGCATTCTCATCAATTAAAACTGTGCAAGAACTTTTCAAATTCTCTATATTAGCATTCAATAATGCTATTTGAACAAAGCTTCCTCAATCAGAAGTAAGAATTTTCTTCAAACAAATTTGAAAAACTTCCACTATTTCTGATTACTAATATACAGACAAATTATGCTTGTGAAATCATAATGTCAACGTCATTTTGAAAACATAGTTTATTCAGGGAATCATTTTATCTCATTTTGTGTTATTTATCACACAAATCATTTGTTATGGGAGGTGTTCAATAAATGATGTAGAACCATATATCTGTTTTTATATCTATCCATTTATTTATTTAGCTTATCATATGATATATAATTAGCGTCCTTGTAAATTTATAGTCTGTATGCTGTGTGAAGTAATTTTTTTGGAATAAAACAGCGCATAAATGTTTATCAGACAATTCTTCAAAACTTCATTAAACAAGATTTGGTGAAAAATGTATTGAATTGACTATTGTCAAAATTCCTTACTACCCATGAATCTTTTTCTCCCTGTTTTAATTTCCAGTTCAGTTAAAGTTATTATAGGTAATTTTATAATTATTTTAGATTCTTATGGAGTTCTGGAGGGCCTAAATGAGAAGCTAATTTCTTGATCAAAGTGAATTTTCATCTCATAACTAAGAGAATTGCAAACGCAGCAATTCCCATAATTGTTTCAATACCATAAAGTAGTCTAAATTCAACAATTATTTAAAATGAAAATAAAGTACTGATTAATAGTGTGCAATAGTGCTATAAGTAATTATTTTCTAATCTGCACTTTTTCTTTACTAAATAAATTTGTCAAAACTAGTAGCTCATTAGTTAAATGTTTGTTAATTTTCACATTTTTTAAATTTTAATTTTACCATATTAATGAAATAAAAAAAAATTCATATACATATGTGCATTATTTTGATATTCTGAATTATTTGGTTTTATTACTAAATTTTACTTCAAATTGTTTCAGAATTTCAGTTTAAAAAAAATTTGAATTTTTTGAATTAAATTATTTTTTACTTTGAAGCAATGTCATATTTTTTTGGCAACAACAATTTATTTTTATTAATGAAAATTCAACTAATCATGTTTAATCTTTAATTTATGCACATGAATGTTGAACAATATAGTGGAATTACAAGAGCAATAAGATATATAAATTGTTATTTTGTTTGTATTCATAAAAGGTTTTTCATTTTCTGTAACCATTATAGCAGGAATTCACAATCTTTTCAGGATGAGGGCCAAAATATAAAAAAGGATCATGTTGAGGGCCAAAGCAGCATGTGAATTTAAAACATGTTATAAACGTGAAAGCTCTGTTTTTTTATGGCAATATGCATGAATTGCAATTATTGCTTTACTTATTTTATTCATGCACACATTATGTATTAAATAAATGAATAAAATACAAACATTATAGATAGGATTAAAATACTTTACCCCAAAAAAAAGATTCCTGCTAAAAAGGTGGCAAACTTGGAATAGAATATCAGAGGAAAACTTTTTTGTAATTATACAAAGAACACAATTTAAATTTTGTTTAAAAAAATATCAAAATCAGTAAAAATAATTAATCAAAAGCGTAATAAAAAGAAAATAAATTTAATGAAAAATCGTAAATTATTTATTCTGATCTAGAATCATTTTTGTATCAGATTTTTCCCATATTTATTTGAAAAAGTCTCAGTTCATTTTAAATTAGTCGTGTTTTATTAACAACATTCGCTGGCCAACTTCAAAAGCTACGAGGGCCAATTTTGGCACATGGACCATAGGTTGTGCATCCCTGCATTATAGAAGAATAATTGTTTTATATTGCCTTCTTGTACTATTAAATGTTTTAAGTACTCTTTATATTAATTGAGTACAGAATTATCTATGTTTGCAGAGGGGCACCAAAATTTGTCTCTGCTTGTATCCATTCTGTTAACATTTTTTATAGATAGATTTAATTTATAATGATGACATTTTTTCTAAATGATAAATATACCATTTTGGTAATTTTATTGCATTGCTAATATAAATTGAGTTGTTTCTGTCCCTGACTCTTTGAGAATTTATTCATGCATGTACTTTCTTTCTCTTCTAACTTCACATTAAATTATTCTTACATGTTCCTTAATTAAATATTCTAATTCAATAGTTTTATTTATATTTTTAATATGCATTATTTTTGAGTCAAATGTAAAATAAACAGTTAAACAGAATAAAACATGTTTATTTGTATTTTTTTTTTAAATCTTGATTCTCTGCTTATAGATATTTTGGTTAACTAGAGAAATTTTTTTCTGCTGTCTCCTTTATTTAAATGTTATTCTATTTCTCTCTTTTCAAACAAAAATTTTAATACTGTAACCTTTTCTTTTTATTAAATAATTTATTAATTTTGAATTGCTTTTAAAAAAATAAATATGTTATCTTTATATATAATATTTGATGGTAGTTAACCTTTTCTGTCTTGCTGTTATGTCTGTTAATGGATTTTTTTTCTTCAGATTTATGTAGTGAATTATTATGTTTTTCAATAATCAACTAACATTGAATATTTCTATTGCCTCTCAGCTGAACTAATCTTGAAATGACTTCATAATGATTTTGTTGTTTAAAATATATAATTCAGTCATTCTTCTACTAAACCTAATTTAATCTAAGTTGCTTTCATAATATAACTAAATATTTTCTTGCAAGAATACTTTTGGAAATTGCAAAAATTTATTCAAAATTTACTTTATTGAAAATAATTTTTTAAAGTCTTTCTTTAAGCTTTATTATCACAAAAATTGTGGTACTGTATATCAGATCACAGGATTTTCTTTTGTAGATTATTTTGTCATCATTCAGAGAATAGTTATTGATTTTTATAGCTTTAAATCCAACTATTCAATATTTTATTGGTCAAGTAGAAATGCCCCCATCTTTTATAATGATGATTTTTATAATTAAATCTTTTTGTATTACATTTTTCTTTGATTATATAAATTTCTATTATCATTTCTTATTTCTATTACTATTTACAAATTAACATTTTATATATTTTAAAACAAATTACTGGTTTGCAGGTGTCAAAAAAATTTAACAAAGTTTGTGGAGACATATTGAATGATGAATTTAATCGTCTAAAGACTGCTGTTCAAGTTCGCTACACTTATGTTAAGTCACAAATGCCAAGACGAGAATCTTCTAGACGGAAACATATTCTTTGTCGAGAAAATGATATTGTTGAGATGGTGCATATGAGACTGACGTTATTAAATCTCACTGTTGGAAAGCATGTTGAAAGGAATCATTGTTGTTTTTTTGCTGGTGAAGTAAGTTAAATGAGTTGATTATTTTATTTTTTCAAATTCTTTGGGAATGTTTTTGCTCATTTTATTAATAGTAATTTCATTTAACATGAACCTGCATTTAAAATAAGAAGTTTGTAAAAGATAATATATTTAAAATTTTATATTTTACCCAGCACTTTATATTTTATTAATCTGATTATACTTAACTGGAAGAAAATTTTATTTGTTCAAATTAGAAATCATGAAATAATGGTTTTATCATTGCTGATATGTTATTTATCCTATTGGTAATATATTTTAATTACTGCAGTTCAAGATGGATATTTTTTTTACCAATGTTGAATTGCCATACAAAGAATTATAATAATTTATAAATATTTCCCCTAATCAACTATTCCTCTGCTTTAATTTTGATATAGTATTCTGAAATTGATTTCAAACTTGAAATTTCTGTTAAGCAAAAAATCTTTATAAGCTTTAAAAGTTAAAATAATTTTTAAAAAATCAAAATTGATATTTTTGTGGATTTTATAATTGTTTTGGCTTTTATTAAATTTATTTTTGAAAAACTTGAATTCTGTGTAAACAGCATTAATTATGTTATAATAAATTCTGTGTGTAATAAAAGTCAATACTTACAAATATGCTGAATACTTTTGAATTTTTACTTGGCGTAAATTTAAAGACTTGTTATATTTTGCACTCATAATCATTTTCTTACATTTTAGCTATCTTGTCAAAAAAATGTTTTTCCCACCACAGCTCAGTAATAATTATCAGATAGTTTTTTTTAAATATTTTTTATTGAAAATTAAATGATTATTTATATTTTTAGGTGTTGGATGAAGTTAACAGATTGTTAAACTATGTTAAGAAAACACTGTATTTAAATCGAGCATTCAAAGTTACAGATGAACTCTTTGATCTCTCTACTATGGCTGTTGAATATTTTAAAGAACATATTGAACCAACTTTACCAGAGGTCATCTATTTTGCTGATTTGATGGGAAATTCTCTTGCTAGTAAGTAGATATTTTGACAGTCTTACATGTTTCCCCCTGCTTACAATATTCTTTATTCGTGTTTAATTTATTTTAATGAGGATCATGCCAAAATATTTTGAAAAATAAGCTTTTTTATAGCTGTTGTACTTATAGATGGAATATTATTAGAAGGTATTAAAAAATTTAGGGAAATAAAGGGTTTCTTTCAAACTGTTAAATTCTCAAATTGAATCTTCTTTGCCTTACCAACAATTTATTTATTTATTTACTAAGACCCCCTTTTTTTAAACAAATGTCTAATATGTATGATTAAATTTGATATCTTATACATGGTTATCCATTTTTTAAATTAAGATAACAAATATAATAAGGTTGGGCGACAATCAAACTTCGTCATTGTAATGTATTGTCCATCACATATTGATAACTTTCGATATATTGTGCTATCATTATTTATTTATAGCTATTGTAATTTATAAATACCATCTCTTAACATATTAGCTTATCAGAACAATTTCAAATAAAATTGTTTCTATTTACATAATAGAAATATTTTTTTTTCTTTTGGATAAAGATAATTTGAAAATAATTTTGTTAAAACTTCTTGAATAAAGTGTGTCAATGCTAAAGCAATGTCTGCATACTACAATTCAGTATTAATGAGGATACTACATTTTTTTCTTTCAATGTAATAATTTTGAAAATTTTATTCTTTTTACTACTGACTTAAACAATAAATAAATAAAACCTCTTCAGTTTTCTTAAATTTTTTATAGAGAGAGGAAAAGAAGGAAAAAACATAATAATGATTTCAACAAGTAAAATTAAGTATTTTTAATAAATAATGAATTCAAACTTTGATGCTTTAAAGAATTTTAACAATAGGTATGATATAACCTTATTAATAAATATTATAAAGGGCAAATTTATTTTTGTACAAATGGTGTAATACATTAAAAATTTTAGAAAAGATTCCTGATTAGAAATTGCTGTTATATAATTATTATTAATATATACTCAGTTAGAAATTGACCCTGAATTTAGTAAAAGTAAAATAATATATAATTATAGAAAGTGTTTTTATGTGTTGTAATTGGAAATACACTGTGCTTCTAATTGTTTCTCTTAATAAAGTTTTTCCTTTTTTGAATGTTTGTGTCCTGTTATATTCTGTACCATAAAATAAATTCAATAAAACTGGTATTCATTTTTAACTAAATTAGAAATACCAAACTTAGTAAATCCTTAAAGGATCTCCTAATAAAAGAATAAAACTATTTTTTGATAAAATAATATAAAATATTCTGTCATTTTAAGCATCTAATTTTTCTTCAAACTGTGCAACCAAGTAATTTATGGTTGAATGTTATGAAGAAAGAATATATTATTAAGTAGACTGAATTCTACATTTTCATTCTAAATTTTCCCTAACTTGTTTAAATTATATTTTTAAAAAATTCAGCTAGTATTTTTATTTCTGATGGCATTATAAATTAATTTGGTTATCTAAATCAGAGTTATGAATAATATTTCTACAGTTGAAGTAATAAAATTATTTTAAACATAAATGCTCAAATCCTTTTTGCAATTATAAATGCCCCTTATTTTCAGAAAAATTACTGTAAACGATATATTTTTTACATAATTCTCATTTCTGAAAAAGTATTAAATTAATGTTTTGATCTTTTCTAATTAATTCAGTTCTTGGAATCAGTATTTTATGTAAAATCTTTAATATTTTCTAGGAAATCATAAATTTACTAAACATGTTCTATGTAAACAGTGTCAAATTTATAAACTCATTATTTACCTTATCTGTATTTAATGGAAGAGAATGCATCAAATTAATGTTTTATTTTTTGTGAGCTATTCTATAGTTCTTAAAATTTGGAATTAGAACTGTTCTTGGAAGGCAGTCATATTTTGTATACAAGAAAGTTTTCAAGTATTTTTTTATTAAATAGCATGTATATTGTCTGATCGTATATAATTTTTTATCCCTTATTATCATCAGGTTTAACAAATATAAATGAAATCCAGGACATAACTGTATTTATTGACATTTTATCTAAATTAGTATTTTTTTTAAAGGCACTAAGATTTTTCCTAGTATGCCTTCCCATTGCTACACTACATTAACATTGGGGATTTTTAACATAAATAAAATTTATAAATGCATAGCTTTACTTTTTAAAAATATCTGTTGCATTGTGGAATAAAATTACAACTTATCAATAAGCTATTTATTAATTTTATAGATCCTTTTAAACCAATTACATGTGCTGAAACAGAACCAAATAAAGTTTCTGGAAATCAAGCAGAGACTGCACCGTCTGTAAGCGAATTAAATGACTCTTTAAAAAACACTAGAAGACTAGTATACAGGTAAGGATTTTGAATTAAAAGCACAAATGTTAATTCAGTTGTACAATTACCAATCATTAATATATTAACATTTGCTTAACAATTTCTAACATATTTCTTTATAATT
The DNA here is from genome assembly GCA_026289955.1 of Argiope argentata. Classification (NCBI taxonomy): domain Eukaryota; kingdom Metazoa; phylum Arthropoda; class Arachnida; order Araneae; family Araneidae; genus Argiope; species Argiope argentata. Next base: position 4,864,456 of record JAOUZG010005735.1, on the reverse strand, counting down.
ATTAATTTGTTGATTCATAATTTTTTTTCAGAAATCGGATGAGCATAAATAATATGAAAGCTTCTATTAAATCCCTTTATCAAAACATCGATAATTTAGAAAGCATTGTTCATCAAATAAAGAGAGAACAAAATGATTGCAAGGAAATGGATTTACCAAAAAATTGTTTGAATGAAATATTATTTCAACTAAATCAGTGCAGCTTGATGATTGATTCATTTAAATCTCAGTTGGCTAACAGTCAAAGAAAAAGCAGATTGCCTAATGTTAAGCAATCAGAAGTATGCAATTTAAATTCAGAAGCTGCCCACCCATGCAAAAGTACATGCGACTCATCTAACTGTTTGCATGTTAGTTTTAACAGTACTTATAATTATGAAGACAGTAATTCATCGCATGTATCAACATCTCAGACTGTTTCAGAAAATGCTGATAATAGTAATGATTGCTATAATGCCAGTCAAGAAAGTATGACTTCAACTTGTATTACTAAAAGAAAAAGGAAACAAAGTAAAAATATTTCTGAAAACTTACTCAAGAAAAGAAAAACTTGATTAATAAAAGTAGTATATATGTATATATATATATTGATATGCATATCAGAAGAATAAAATATGTATAGATTCTAAATGAATTTAAGACTTGTGCATTCTAGTACAATTTTAATTTCTTGAACCTGGGTTAGTTTTTCCTCAATAATTACAAAAATAAATTGAAATTTATTCTATAATTAAATAAGAAATCCTCTGATAAGCAAAAAATGTTAACATATGATGACAAAAATGAATTAAGATAAATACAGATTGGAATTGATCTGAAAATACTTTATTGATAAAGTAGCCAAAATGATTCTGTTTAAGTGGGGAAGCAAGTAGATCTTCCAAGATGCAGAATTTACAAGGAGCATATTAAATATCCAAATGATTGATCGCATAATTATTTAAGTAAATATGCCCATTTTCAGCATGAAACTGTTTCATTAGCTCAAAATATTTCCAAAACCCCATCCAAAGAATTTCAGTTACTTTCTCCAGGATTAAAATCAACATTCAAATATCTTCATTACAGCACAATTTTGATACTGTCGGATTTTATTTTCCTTAAAATGAAACCCTCATCAGTAGTTCTTTGAAACAAATACACATGAAAAATAAGGAGAACATAAAAGATCATTGTAATGACTTTACCAATGTGTATCCTAATCAAATCATGTATCAGCTTATTAAATAGATTCCAGAATTGTTAAAACATTGTAGGCTATTAATAATGCATGGAAATTTTCCATTGTTTATGCATTGTATGACTGTAAAGTGTATCTTTTGAGAAGAATTAAAAAGTATAGAAGCACCCAGTCCTCAATTTAAATAGGGCTTATTTCATGAGGGAATCAACATTCTTACCAACTGGTTAATTTAGACATTTTAAATTTTAACAGTTTCTGTTGTCCTGTGTGAGAAATGCATTATCTGATATCTATCGATCTGTCTTTTATGTTTTTGTTACATAACAAAGTGCCATCCATTTTTTAATTATTTTTTTGTTTTTAATTGTTTGCAATATTGCTGGTTAATATAAGATTTTTAGACAATACTTGTCATATTATCTAATTGTAAGTTCATTAATTATATTCTCTTATGCACTGCTATCCACCAGTTTACATATCATTCAAATTTGTTGAAAATATCTTTAGTATTGTCCTTTCTTTTCCTATTTGTATCCATGTAGCAGGTATCTTATTCATTTTTTTATATTAATATGCTTTTCATCATCTTTTAAGTGCAAAATGCTACCTTGGTGTTCAAATTTGATTATTGTATTTTGCAGGCTATAATATATTCCAAGTTAAGATATTGTGCTTGATTAACTTTATAAATTCAATTAAAATTAAAAAATATTAATTTTGTATATTAAAAATTTTTGTTTGAGATTTTTAGGTTTAAAATATCTAACAGATATTGTTAGCTATGTATTTTTAAAGTGGTTGATTTATTTTGTTGTATCTATGAGATTTGATTATTTGTCTATTTCTTGCCAAGTTGACTTAAATCATTAGCTAAATTGGAGATTTTAAATTAATTATTTATGTTAATGTACAAAATGAGTACTTAATGAAAATAAATTTGCCATGCTTTTAGAAAATTTTGAATAAATAAAGACTTTAATCCTGCACTTTGCAGGATCTACTGCTAATAATAAAATATCAAGAAACAAAAGATCAAGTGGAAAGTTAAATTTCATTTAAGTTACTCTAATTTAATATTTTATTCACCTTTTAAATAATTACAGTATTAAATTTTGATATTTTAATCAATATAGTTATTGATTTTTTTTTCTCTCCTCATTTGGAATAAATAAATTCTTTTTTTCAATTATAAAATCATAAAAAAATTAATTTAGTGTGAAAAAACAGGATTCCTGATGTTTAAAAAAAGTTATGCTTTGACAGTTTTTGCATTTCTTGGCATTATTATTTATTTCTTAAAAATTAATTTGATTAAAACAATAAACCAATTTGAATAGAATTTTGATTTTCAAATCCTCATAACTGCACCATTCATTCGCTATAAATGTGACATTTTCTCTGAATACTTTTTCACGTTTTCTGTTAAAAATGTACACAACTGTAAACTTATAATGTGATAGTTTGTATGTCTAATTTATTATCTGTAATCGATTGTAACTTTTAAAAATATTTATTATAGTTCTTCAAGAGAGAAAATTATTGCTTTTATTAAAATGTTTTTATATTGATACTTTAAGAATGTAACTTTGTACATATCACTATGAATTTCTAAAAATGTGTATAAATAATAAAGGAATCTATTGCTATATCTTGAAGAGATTATTTAAATTACTTTTAAATATTACTTGTTCATAGCTGTAGGAGAGAAAGTCTTTCCACAGGTAAGTGGCAGATTTTGACATGAGGTCACAGGCACTTAATTATTTTGAAGTCTTGGTAAATTCTATTTATAACATGAAAGCAATATGAATTACACTTATTTTTCTTTTAACTTTGCACTTACTTTTTAGCAATTTCTATATTATATGTATTTATCACACAGATGAAAAAAGTTGAATCTTTTTTTAATATTATAAAAAAATTGTTGACATCAAAGAGTAAAATCACAACTCTATTCAGTAACTGTTAGGAGAAAATGTTATTTACATTTCTTCTAAACAATATCAACATCCTTTGTTGACCAATGGATTGAGTGGTGTTTTCGTTTTACAATGCAGATGATAGAATTAAAAAAAAATATTTTTTCCTTTTAAGATTTTTTTAAATATGACTTGGAAAAATTTAAAATTTTTCTTAAAGGGTATCTACTTGAAGGAAAATTGTTTATTTAAATACTTTTCTACCACCCTTCAATTTGATTTTCCAGAAATCAGTTTCATCTTGTTAATTTTTAATAAAAATGTATATTGAAAATTATTAAATTACTAGCACTAGTTTATATGATACTTTAAATATTGCTACTAAAATAATAATTAAAAATGATTTGGTAGATTAAATTATTTATTTAAATATTTTTCAGTAAAAGAATTTTTAAATATAAAATGTTGAAATATCAGAAAGATTTCATTTCTTGAAACTTGACTTATAAAGACTAAATTTTATAACAATTTTTTTTAAAAAAATACGCATTTTCATAAAGATTCATGGGTTGGAGAGGTATTTAAATTATTTCTTAAAAATTTTGATTAATCTGTTATAGCTATCATTAATCTATAAAAACAAACAGTTATCAATTTAAGAATTCAAAATATAGAAAAAAGAGTATTTAAAATAAAATATCGCTTTAATTCGGAGGAAAACTGATAAAAAGCATTAATTTGTTATTTTGGTGATAGTTTTAACAAAAAATGTGCAAGTTATAGTTTTAAATTTAGCAAACGGCATTCCAAATAAAGCCATCAGGATGCCTTTAATGCTGTCACCCACTTCACTAAAATTTTCAACAGATGCATACAAGTTAATTATTTATAAAAAAGCTTATTTTCCGTAATCTGAAGCTCCCTGGGTCATATCGCCCGATCAGTCTCCTCAGCAACATAGTTAAAATTTTCCAACAAATCATACACTGGTGAACAAAATTAAGAGATGGAAAGCATTTTTCCAAATCTCCAGAAAAACTGGATAAAAATTTATGAAATTTGGTATGGATATAACTTATAGCATGACAATCTGTGCAAAGCAAAAATTAATGTGCCATTCATTGACAAGAGTTATTGCCAACATTCAAATGTGGACTGAACTTCATGATGAAAGATGGCAATGAAAGTGAGGCTTGTATGGTGTGTGGTTACATCTGACAGATTAAAAGTTTGCAGAACGAGTATGCAAGAGAGTTAAGGAGTTGCTTGTGGAAGACTCTTCCACCAAAGCAGTTTTTAACTCTGGAGTGATTCTGGATTTGGGGTTGGCGTATCGCAATAGCCCTTCCAAGAGCATCCAAAGCATGTTCAATGGGGTTAAGGTCAGAAGATTTGGCTTGCCAATCCATTCGATGAATACCTTTGTTTTCCAGATACTCCTCAACCAAGACAGCCCTATGTGGTCGAGCTTTTCGTCCATAAAAATGAATTCAGGGCCAACAGCACCCCTGAAAATACGCACATAGGGTTGTAGGATCTCCTGCCTATACCTCTGGGCATTCACGGAACCAGTGTCAAACACATGGAGTGGTGTGCTTGTGTCTTGCATTATCCCTGCCCAAACCATCATTCCTCCACCAGCATAATGATCCCTTTCCATGATATTACTGTGATGGTATCGGGTCCCAGGCTCCCTCCATATGAATATTCGCCGATAATCAGGTTGTAGCCTGAATTTGGACTAGTCTGTGAAGAGAACATTAGCCCGTTGCAGTTGTGTCCAGTGTTGGTACTCTCTTTTGTGGGAAGGAGTGAGTGGAATGCAAATGGCGGGCTTCCTGGCATACAATTCTCTGTCACCAAGGCTCCTGGCAACTGTTCTCCTAGAAACTAATGTTCCTGTGGCAGCAGCGAGGTCCCTAGACAGTTGTGTCGCTGTAGACGTCCACTGTTGTTTGGCTGTAAGTAACAAATACTTCTCTTCATTGGGCGTTGTTGTTCTCGGACGACCTTGTCCTTCCTGGTCTTCTGGACACTGACCCACTGTTTTTAGACTAACTCCACAAATTTGAAACAACGTTTGGAGTTACATCCAATTCCCCAGCAACCTGAGCTTGGGACTGCCCTGCCTCAAGTCTGTCCACAATTTTCCACCTCATGCCTTCGTCTAAACGACGATGTTCATTCATTTCACCGAAAAATCAACCAAAAACAAGATTTTTCAAGAAACACAATACAAATCGCTACTGTGTTGTAGAATGGAATGAGTTGAGCAGCTGGTTGCAGGCTTTTATACCTCTTGTTGGCTTGACAACGCCCACAAAAATACGTAAACTCGTCTCAGCGCCATTATATAGCAACCAACTGTCCAGGCTTTATGTGATATTTTCCGAGAAATGTGTGAAAAAGCTTTCCATCTCTTAATTTTGTCCAACAGTGTGCTTAACAGATTGACTGACCGACCACTGCAGTGAGAACGAACATAGTCACGAACGAACAATACGAGTTTCAAATAGAAATACAGCTGCTTTCACTATCTGCTTAGAGTCACCAATACTATTATGGAGGGCTTCAACGCCGAACTCATCACAGGCGGAGTTTTTGTTTAGCCCGAATGTGGCATCAAGGATTTACAAAATGTATGCGCATTTAAAATGTATTAACAGTATTGTAAAGAATTAAATCGAATTCATTCACTTTATGCGATTTATTTATTAGAGACATCAAATCCAAGTTGCGCCGAAAATCGGAACGAGAGCAAACACGGCGTCACAGGAGGAAACGACCAATGATATAGCCCGGTTGTCTTCCATACGTGAAATAGGGTAGAGTTTGAGAATACGCGTCCCAGCCTAATTATTACGCCTACTATAAATAATTGATCAAAAAAATTATATTAGAATTGAATTTTCAACGCAAAATGCGTGAATTTTCTACGCCAGTTGGGGTAACGCAATACAGATTAGAAATTTTTACTTTTCTTTATTCTATATTATTTTAATTCGAGAATACTTCAAAAAGAATCGAAAAAATTGATTTATTAACAATGTTTAAATCTTCAAGTAGTATTAAAATAAACAGAATCGTGTAAAATAATCGGCCGAAAACATGTTAAGACTAACCTTATTAGCGTGAGAAAAAACTAACTGAATTCGTTACTTATTTGAAAGCGGGGAAATGAAGACTTTTGATGAGAAAGTTAGTTTTTAATTAAATAAAAAAATTAATATTTGAAAGAAAATTTTAACATCAAATGTCATTCACTACAAGTTTTAAAAAATTTACTTGAACTGGTGTGGATGAATAAAGAATATTTTATTAACGATTGAAAAGTTTATATATATCTATATATATATAGATAGAGAGGAGCTCGTAGTAGGAATTGAAAAGCACATTCTTTTCAAGGGGAAAAGAAGAAAAAGTGTGGGGAGGGCTCGTTTTCAAAAATTATTCTGAGTTTTGATGCACAATTTCTCATATTTGGAAATCGAATTATAATGTTATAAAGTATTAGATTTAATGTTAGCATTTTGAAATATTTCTTGCTTTTATCATTTATTCAGCAGGAAGAATTCAGTGCGACTTCCTATGACTGTTGCTTTAATGGTTCCATGCAGTTCGTGCAACAGACACTTAAATGGCGTAATTTTGTATGTGACAGCAACATAAATGATTTCTAAATTGGAAATTTGTGGATCCTCAGCTTCAAACCATTGAACAGACCATTTTAAGAAGAGCTATAGTTTATCATACAATTTGTTTGTGACAAGCCCGCTGCAATGGATCAGGAAAATAGTATCGTCCTAGATGAAGAGTATTCTAAAATGATACTTTTAATGCTGACTAGACAAGATTAATTAACAATTCCTTCCTGATAGTACTTTTGCAGTACAGGAAGATATCTGTCTTAGTGGGAAACTATCAAAACCGTATTTAACTTTTTTGTTTTGCTAGCTCTAATTCAGACGAGAGTGAAAAGTAAACACTATTAAGTAAAAAATAAACTCCTCACACACAAAAAAAACTTGCATTTGTCAAGTATGAGAAGAGCATTTCTACAGAATATGCCTGTAACCAAAAAAAAAAAAAAAAAAAAAAAAAATCTCGGACACGAAGAATTATTGAAAACTGTTAAACAGAGAAAAGCGTTCAAATAATATTCTTTTTTGTTGATCAATGTACAACCCATATTATAAATTTACTTACTTGCAAAAATTGAAATTTTTACTTTGCCAGGTACTTGTCTTGTATTTTTTAACTATACGATCGTTTTAAATATAAATATAGAAAATCAACTTATGAAAAATACGGAGGCAAGAAAAAGTTGGCGAGCGAGCTTAAAAAACCCGCTCTGGATTCCCCCCCCCCAACCAAAGGGTTGCATGAAAGAAAGCCCCAGTGTAAATGTACCTCAAGTTCTTTGGTAAAGTTGAGATTTCGAAAGTTAGATGATAAATTTGAGAAGAAAAATTCCAACGTTTTTTTTTTTTTTTTTTTTTTGCCAAAAGATTGAAGATAGTGTGATTTGTGATATTTACATCAAAGATTCTAAGCTATTCAGTTGACACAATTAAGAACTGTTGTCCAAATAATTTGAAGAAAGAAATATAATAAGTATATAATCTAAATAATTTTTTATTCCATGCTCAACGTTTTTTGTTTGTCATTCTCCGATTTCGAAACTAATTGTCGAGCTTACGACGTTTAATCGAGAAAGTATAATCAAACTAATTTGGCATAAAGCCTAATTCATCATTAGTTCGGAAAGCTATGTACAGTAACGGAAGAAAAAAAGAAGCCATTCGGTTATAATCTGGCGTCATTCAGTCATAACATGACTTTTGAAAGAAATTAATTTATTCTTAAATATTTGTAAGATAAAAAATATCTTAGCGCCCATTTTTTATTTTGAAACAAGAACAGAACTCAAAATTTCCAGTGGAAGCATCCATTCTGCTCATAAAATTTCCAAATTAAATCGGAAATTATTACAACATTAAAATTAAAATTTGAGACTTTACCTTTAAAAATAATAGTTATTGATCTCATATCTTATTTGTTTTGAAAATATAAAGTATACAATGTATTTTACACACATTTACCATCAGCAAGTAATTTTTAACATGCAAAAATTTTTTTAAAAAGGCAACACATTTCAATTTTAGCACAAATTAAAGTACAAAGCGAGTTTATGGGAGCATCCAAAATTTCATCCGATTCTTGTAATTTTTCCTTAACATTAAACTTTCTGCACTGTTTCTACATTAAACTTTGTTTGTTTTAGAAACATAACATTCCTAAATGTTTGGTTTCTAAAACAAAGCATTTAGGAATCCGTTAGCAAATTTCGAAATATTGACAGCATTTTATTTGCAATCAAATGCTATTATCATGCATTTCTTGAATCAAATATAATTTTTCATGTTGTCTCAGTTAAAATTTTGAAAAAATGCATTCCATTGTCAAGATATTTTAATAGCAAGGCTAAAATTTTAATACAACACATATAATATAGCTTACAGAATATAACTAACTGCTGAAAGATTAGAATTTTATTTCCTAATAAATATGTAGTACGATTTAACAACAAATTAATTTTAATTAACTCCATATTTTGTAACAAGAAAAGGATAATTTGTTGATGCTTGTTTATGAATATAATTTTTATAAGAGTATCCAAATTTAATAAAATTAATTAATTAACCACAATTTTAATTATATTATTGGATATAATGATCAAAGTGGGAACAAATCAGACATCAAAACATTATTAGATAAAACATTTTGTATTAACTTTTTGGATGCAAATTTTATCTTACATTTACAAATCTCGCATTTCTGGAAGACAGTAAATAATAATAATAATACTTTAAATGATTTAATGATTTACGAAGTACAAATAACTTTTAATTTATCACAATTTTTTTAGTAATTATTGTTTACTTAGTATTTAAATGAAAAACAAAAGCAGACAAAAAAAATTTTAACATTTCAATTTGTGTGAATATCAAACTGAGTAAATTTCTCAAAAAATAATGTAGTTATAATTTAGGTACAAATTTTTTTATATAATTTACAAAGAAACAAAACTATAAGTGACCTTCTTATAAAATATTTGCAGCCACTTTTTTAGTCCATTTATATAAATAATTAATAGTGAAAGGGATTGAGATTTTTATCATCATAAGCTGTCATTCCTATGAACTATCAAAACTTGTCAAAGAGTTTTGTTTAATTACATTTCAACAGTGTTTTTATATTCTTTTGAATATAATAAGTAAACAATAGTTACTTTGTATAAAATCATTTCAAGAACTATACCAGCAGCAGCAAAATATGTGATGAATAATAGCTAAAAAAAAAACAAGTAAATTTAAACAAATAAAAGTAACGGACATTTAAAAGATACATGAACTTTTTTTAAATGAATAAACACTTAAAATGATATGTTGTTAATGATCTATTCCTGTAAAAGGCATATATCCTGCGTATGAGTTTATATAATGATAAATTATGTAATCAATAGGTATTCGAATATATATATATATGGAAAAACTGATTCATTAGTTAATGAACTGTACTATTCTTTTACATGCTAGTAATAGAAGTGAAACATCATGCAACAGCTATTTATGAATAGTAAGCACTGAAAAAGGAAATAACAAATACTGATATTATTAAATATTTGCCAGTGCTAGAAGTATAAAAAATACTTTATATTTTCTCTATCAATAAGATTTTAACTCTAAAATAAGTATTTCTTTTAAACGCTATAAAATATAATGAATTTTATTTATATAGTAAAATTTTACATTTAAAAAAAATGGCAATTCAGGCTTAGGTGTATAATATTGTAATAGATCTTTAATATTTATTAGAAGAAAGGAATCAAACTGCTTGCAGAAACTTTCATTGTAAATATTTGACATGCATAAAGTAGCAATCAATTTTAACATAATTTGATGCCACAAAAAATATTACCTAACTCCAGCAAATATCTACTAATATAAATCTAAAAACTAATTAACAAACAATATATATATCAAATATCTCCTAATGTAGCAATGGTATATTATTCAAAATTTGCATTCTGTTTAAGTATCCCATGAAGAATCAATTCAGCAGAAAGGGTTTCCCCTAACTTTCTTGCATATTCTTTAATAAAGGTGTTACCCCAGAAATGTCATTTATGCCAAATGCCATGTATAATTATAAAATATTAAACAAATAGAATTCAGAATTTTTTTCAGTATATATTGTGATATTCAGTTTTGATTTATCACATTTGCTTGTTTTTGGAAGTACAAACTGTACAGTCAAACCCTTAAAAGGATTTGGTTCAAAATCTGGTATGTGTCTATTACAGGTGCTAAATCTGCATGTTGAAATTTATCCATTTAGTTATCTTCAAGTTATATATAATATTAATATAATATTGTATTATAATATTTGAATAGTCAGATAAATTTCTTCAGAATGAATCTCGCTTAAAATTTGATAGAAATCAACAAATTTGCTTTAAAGGAAGTATATAAAATTTCATCTATCTATCTCAAAAAAGTTTTAAATTATCTTTGCCGCAAAGACATTTTCCAAAAATGTATTTTTCAAATTCAGGGTGGTTTAAAAATGTAGATATTCGTTCAAAATCTTGATGATTATAATTCTCTCTGTATAAGAATCAAACCTTTTATTCATATTATGTATTACCATCTTGCCACCATTTTCTTCTTTTACTATCTTGAATTTTAATAAATTATTATTCCTAAAAAATAAAAGAATATCACTTATAAAAATTTTATTGTAAAATGGGTTCTGAAGTTGTTTTTTAATTTATTTATAATATTTGCTTTAAATATACATACCGAAGATGTCGAGATAGTTTCTTCAATATGTTTCACAAGGTTCATGATATTTTTCAGGGGAATGAAGGAAAAAAAAAAAAAAAACTTTTCTTGTTGATTTCTAGATTGAACTTTAAGGATATAAAATAACATTGTTCAGATATGTCAAACAAATTACTTCATTTATACCAATTCTAACTTTATTAAACCTTGCAAGAAGTCAAATAATTCATTATCAATAACTAATAATAATAAAAACTAATGGCACAAAATAAAATTTAAAAAAAAACCATAACTTCTGGAACAAAAGTAATATATACAACATGTATTCACATTCTCAGCACTATAACACTTTTTTTTATAATTTAAATATTTAGTTTCTATAATTTTGAATTGTGCTGATATGATATTATAAAATCAATGTATTTGTTGGAACATTGAATTATGAAGCACTAATTATTCCAATAAGATATTTAGTTTCAATTATCTTTTGATGGTATTTAACAGTAGTATATTTTATTTCTGGTAAAAATTTCTTGCATACATATAATTTTTGAATACATTCTTTCCAAAATACCCAATAACTGTATATCATTAATAAACTTAACACTTTCTGAAAGTTTATTTTGATTACGAATAAAAGTATAAACAACTCATGAAAATTTTAATGTGCTATTATAATGAAAACATAGACTTAAAAATATTGGTATTTATTTACAATTGAACAACTGGAAGATAATACGAAAACAGAGTTAATATAACTGAACATGTATGAAGAGCTTATTGTTATTTAAATGTAATATAATTGTTAAAGTAAAGGCACATTTAATATGCACTTAATAATACAGTCACTAAAATGCACAAAATAAAAAAAGAGACATATTTACAGAAGTATTTGTCTCATGGGATGAGCAAATATGAAAAATTAAAATAATTTTAATAAAATGCAATTTTATAAAGATTTAAAAAAGATTTTATCATCTTAAACTTCCAATGTTCCATAATTTGGATGCACTACCAATATAGGATCATTTTCATCTTGTTCTTCACTACTACTTAAACCTGATTTTGAAAGAGGTATAATAACTTGATCCTAAAAAAATTGAAAAGAATAAAATGTTTGTCGAACTTATACTTTATTATATTATTTATCTTGAAAAATATAAAGCATTTTAAATTAACAAGCATATTATACTATTTCTAAAACAATAAGTAAAACATGAAATATTATTTATAAATTAATGACTAATTAAGATCAAATTCAATTTTGTGAAAGTAGTATATCAAGAATGAAATAGTATATCTTTGAGAATTAACATTCTTTTTTAATCTACATTTTATATCAATAATCAAATCTTATTTTTAGAATAAATTTCAATGCAAATAAAAGCAAATAATCACTTACCGCATCTTTTTTAAATGTGGAGGAAAAAAAAATGTTGACTAATACTATTTTAGGGTGGCCAATATTTCTGTTCGAATTTCCCAGACATTTTTCAGAAGTTTTTAATGGTTTTAGAATGTTGCTTTATTTTATTCTTTTTAATTACTGTACAATATGTTTCTAATTTTGTTTAGAAAAATGTCTCACTTTTTTTTTAGATAAAACCAATGCAGAATATAATTTTATTCTTACAAGAGGGAGGGTGAAGCATCATTTCACTTATTAAATTACAGATTATCTTCAATCTTGTAAAACCCTTCCTTTTTTAACAAATGTATTAACCAACACTTGAAGATATATGCCCACCTAGACCGAATTTTAGCCAGCTAGCCATTCCAGAACTGTTGGTCAAGTATACTCAAGAAAAATCTAGTACAAAAATATATGCACGTTCACAGAGTGCTTAAGAATAAAATGATTCATTCTCCTTCCACTAGGGTCTCCCCTATCCATACAGTTTACAATCACGCCAATCAAACCCAAACAATAATTTTACTAACAGAAAGAAAAAAAATCAAAAATAAAATCTATATCAAAATCAGAAAATTCTTCAATGAAATCAAAATAGCATTGCCTTTAAGCTCATCAATTATACTAATAGTACTAAAAGTTTCTCTAAAAAAGTTGCTCAATGTTTAACCCATAAAAGTGAATAATGGGTTATCTTTTTAAAAAATTATGTTAAAGAAAAATATTTTAGAGTTATAAATTTAAAAAATGATAGTATGAACGAATTCTGTAAATTCTTATGGCAACAGTTGCATATTTTGTAAACATTTAAGAAAAACGATACCCTTCTCCTTTTTTAAAAATTACAAGAGACATTTGTAAATATTATGTATCAAGCAAATTAATTTCTTGTTTAATAGTAATTTAAGATTATAGAGCATTTTTTGAATGAATGAGAAATTTTAAATGAACATACACACACACAAAAAAAATGTAAAAAAAATATTAGTGTTAATGTCTATTTCATGTTATCTGTAGTATCCATTCATATAAAGAATTTAAAATCTGTGTTCATAATATTCACAAATAATTTTTTTTAAGGTTTTATGGAAATAATAACAATAATGTATTATACTTTACAATTCAACAAAAAGATCCCTAGAAGAGGTAAAGAAATAATTATTGTAAAACACTTATTTAATTAAAATAAATTGATTTTGAATTATAATAATTGGTTAATATTTTATAAACAGTTTTGAATATTAATACACACTCTTATAACACTTGATATGATTGATCTAGTGTTTGAAGGAAGAAGGGTGCAGAATGACAGATTCAAATATATATATATATATATATATATATATTTATATATATATATAAAGAGACCCATTAAAGCTTAAAATCAAAATGGTAATAGGAACTAAGCTGCCTTTTCCCATAGTATGCAAAACCATTTTTTTGTAATTATGTTGATAACATTATTCTGAAAAAACAAAACTTTTGGCAAAAATATGATATATTTTTACATATATGGAATTAATTAGATGTGGTTTCTTTTCCATAGTCTTTCTAATCCATTGTCCGATTTACACTATCAGTGTAAGTTTGGTTTCTATTAGTTGCCAATGATGTTTCATTCTACTCATGAAATAGTACTAGCAAATTATCATGCTCAATAAAAATTATCAATTTATAAAAAAAAAAGCTCCAGTTATATAATAAATGTCCCTAATTTTTTTTGTCTTCCAATGAATACCTTGAAAATTCCCAATAGGTTGGCAACCCTGTATTCTTCAGATTTTAAACTTTTATAATATTGAAGGTATAAGGCAATACTTACGTGGTGAATTAATCTTTCTATAACTTTTTCAACAAGGTTTTTCCTTCTTATTAATTCTGCTTCTGTTTGAATTTCACTTTCTATTTCTTTCAAATACCAATTAACCAATTGGCTCTTTCTCATACCTTCATACTCCGCCTCTAAAAAATAAATTATAATAATGGCATATTATAATTCTTCCATAAACATTAAAATTGTAAAATCATAAAACTATTCATCTATCACAAGTAAGTTATAATTTTAAAAAAAAATCTCTGAGATTTGGTTCTTGAAACACCCTTAGCTAGCACTAGAGATATTTTATTTAATTTTTTATTGCACATTTACTGATAATTGATTGCATGTTATTGTGGTATGTTCTTAAAAAATGTTGACATTTTTTAAAGCACTTTCAAATTATACTTTCCAGGTGAAATTTTTTAATACTTTCATATTTCCAGGTATAGTTTCGGTCAATATTTTAAACCTCTGACACAACACAATTCCAGAGAAATTAGAACTTTAAAAATTTGTTTCAATGGGAGTGAATATATCATAATTAAAAAGAAAATTCTTTGAAATGAAGTTATTTTGTATAAATGTGATATATATAAAATATACAGAAAAAAATTAATATTAGAAGCCAGCTCCAGTTGTAACAGAATGAAAATGTAAGCAATTAGATGATAATACATACAATTACATTAATGAATCTTTTTTAAAAATGAAACTGCATATATAGTATTATATATATATATACACATGCACATTAATTATGTCCAATTTAAGCATTACAATCATATTTTGCTGAAAATACACTCAGGTACAAATAGGCTGTACTAAAATATTTTAAAATCATATATTGAATGAATTAACAGGTAATTAAAATAGTTGTGGTTAAATTTTTATTCTGATTTTTTTTCCCTAATTGAAAACAAATTACTTTTGAATATTTCACACAAATGGCACTTAAGATTAAAAGAAATTTTTAAAAAAATGCTGGAGCAGATGCAGAAAATTTATTTTGCTATTAGAATTATTAAGCATTTATCCAGTACATTCTACAACTATTTCTCAATATATACATTTTCATGGTACATTCAAACAAAACTCCGATTCAACTTGCAGTCCACTTGTATTTATTGATGGGGGAGAAGAAATAGGTAGCATGCAACTTAGTACTACTACATTTGAAAATCTAAAAAATCTCATACATAAATAAAACATTTAAACAAGCAGTGTTATCAATAGCAATTTAATTTATTTTGCTTTTGAGGTAAAATGTTATTTATAAGTTAAATTAAGAATCAAATTGTTTTGCAAGAGGTGTGGGTATTTCATGAGATGAATTTTATGTAAATTAAACTCAATATCATCCAATCATCACTTTTATATTAAATTAAAATAAAATTTCTATTATGGCTTTTGGTAAATCCAATTTGTTTAAGAATCCTATCGTAAAAAAAAAGGTTACATAATATTTAAAATGTTATAAATGTCACTGTACTTACCTTCACAACGGCTTTCTTCTTTCTGAAGACAAGTAATTAATATGTTGCATAAAGATTTGTATTCTTCATAACTGAGAGTTAATCTTTGACTTTTTTCTCTGTCTGATGGTGGATCATGTCCATTAGAAACTGCAAAGTAATTTGAATATTTTCAAAAAGAAATTGTAAAATCCTGCTTATTAAAAAAAAATTAGTAATAGCAGCAATAAATTTAAATATTATACTTTATTAAAAGAAAGTGGGAAAAAACAATGACAAATGTTTGTAAAATGAAGCTTAACCCCATAACAACAACTTTAAGAATTTTTAAGTGAATAATAATAATAAAAAAAACCTGTATAGCTTAAAGTAGAAACTTTACATTTCGAAACCTATATTTCAAAATAAAAATGTCTTCTACCTCAAAATGCATTGTCAGAGTTAAAATATTCAAGAAAATAAATAATGCTGAAAGATAGTTTAGAAGGTTTCTACGCTATATTTCATTTTAAAAAGTTTTACTTTGAGAATAATAATTTTATTTTTCAAAATCTAGAAACAACAACAACAATAATAATAATATATATATACAAATAAACTAGATATATTTAGAATTTATTTATATCAGGTACATTACGTAAAACAAGGAGCAAAAAAAAAAATTATTAGTATTATTATTATAATTACTGAGTAATTATAAATATAAATTATGTATTTTCATAATGCAACACATACAAAAATCAACTTACTGTTATTTTGCTGAATGTTACCAACTTCTTCATCAACTTCCATTGCATCTTCCTCCTCTTCCTCCATTAAGTTTATGTCTGGTTGTTCTACACGTATAATAGATTTATTCAGTAAACGGAAAGCTTCTTTCACATGCTTTGGCAAAACCTAAAGAGAAAAAGAACAAAACATTGAATCATGAATGCACAAAAACATCAAATATGATTTTAGTAGAGATTTACTGAAAATTATTCTTATCCTCTCAAAATCCTTATGCTAATTCATAAGTAGAATTATTGATATCACACTCACTTGATGTATATATTAATGATATAAATAACCATTAGTATATGGATTTTATTCATTTAAAAGTTAGAGAGCTAGCACTGAAGATATATTACAAACTTTTTCACTATTTTAATGTAAAACTGGATCCTTTTTTTAAATATATATACTGACAATATATGTATAAAATTGGCAAATAAATTAGTTTTGCATAATTTTAATACAAACGAATTTTTGCAATAATTTTAATAATGAAATTCTTTTTAAATAAAAAAAAAACTATCCATACCTCTTCACTACAATACATCTTTGCCATTGCTTCAGATAAACGAACTAAACTTTCCAACTGACGTACTGTGATTCTCCAAGAAGATTTTGTAACTCCACCAGCATCACGAAGACGCAAATTTTGATAATGCTCAACCAAACAACTTTGAGCATCCTCAGTTATCTAAGAAATTGATGAAATAATAAAAAGAGAAATTACTTTTTCTTATATTTTAGTTTAAAAGACAAAATACATACAAAATACATTTTTGCAGATATAATAACAAATAAAGAATACATTCTAAGAACATTTTTTAATATTTCATTAAATTTTGAGACATAAATTTTTTTAAAAAAATTATCTTCCTCAAGAGATTAAAAATTATTTAGCAGCGGAAAATGATTCCCCTGTAAGTGCATAAAAGAAAACTATACTTACTTATTTTGTATGTTGATTAGGTATACTTGAGTCTTTATCTTAATTTTTCCGTTTCAACCTTGTTTTTAATAAAATTTTCAACTAACTAAATGTGTAGCGGTCATTTAATAATATGTTCTATGTTAGATGGGAACTAATATCAGAATTCCTATTATATAATTTTATATGCATTAGTATTCTGCATTTAAAATCAAACAAATCTTTTTGTATTGCTATACTTATTATTAATTTTTCAAAACAATTACATTACTTAAGTCTACTTATACCAAAGACAACTGCATAAAAAAGTTATATTTAAATGCACCCCTCCCCCTTTTTTTCCCAAATTTGGAAAACTATATATTATATATATTGTAAGTTAACAATAACCTAATTTTTTTTATTTATTTAAATTTAATATTATTTGTTTTAAAGAAGGAAAAAAGGTGACAATATCTCAAGATAAATACACACACAACTACTTATATATATTTTCTTAATTTCATAAATGAAATTGATAAAAAGTAAATGCATAGTAAATTCTGGTTTTGTTTTAAAATAAGTAAAGGACAAAGGTAGACAGTTTGAAGTTAAAACAATTAAATTTACTCAATGAAAGAAAAGGCAAATCCATATAACCAAATAAAAAATAAGATGCAAATTCTTTTACAGATTTTTACAAGTGAAGTAAGCAAAATAAATGTTAACAAATTCAGTTTAAAAAAATTTACATATATTCATTAAGCAAAATACTGTACTTTGCTTAATTGCAAAGTTACTGAAAAGCATTGGAGTAACTTAATGCTGAAAAATTAAATAAATTATTTACCTTTGGTTTAAATTGTCTTGCAAAAGAAATATATCTTAGTATCTCCTCCAAAGTATATACTCGCTCAATGGACTCTTCAGATTTTTGATGCAAGTCAACTATTCTTCGAGCAATAGCATAATCTGTTACCTTAAATTAACAAAAAGAATTTGGTTACAATTTAATGTTAAACTTTATTGAAAACTCAAAATAACTTAAAATTAGTAAAACTTACTTCACTACATTCATCAACCAAAATAAAAAACAAATCAAATCTTGACATAATGGGTGCTGTTAACGCAATGTTCTGTTTTAAAGATTTAGTTCGATCATAACGGCCACCAATTGGATTAGCTGCAGCCAGAATAGAAGTTCTTGCATTTAAAGTAGCCTAGATCAATAGAATAGTATTCATTAAACACTAAGAAATTTTTTACAATATGTAAGCATACAAAAAGAGAAGAAAGATATAAGAAATTGCCTATCTAAATTGCTATAAATAAGTAAACTATTTATTTTTAGAGAACAGAATTTACCTTGACTCCAGCTTTAGTGATTGATATTGTCTGTTGTTCCATTGCTTCATGAATTGCAACTTGATCCCTCAATTCCATTTTATCAAATTCGTCAATACAACATACACCCTAATTTTTTTGAAAGAATACATTAAATCTTCAAATAAATATTTTTTCAGCTTTTAAAAATATTTCTTTGAATAAAAAAGAATACATAGATTAAGAGTTACTAAATACATGGAAACTAAGAATTGTTATTAAAGGAATTTATTTAAATACATTTTTAAATCTATTTTTTTTCAATATTTCAATACAAAATTAATGAACATGGAGTAATCTGCATTTAAAAAAAGATTAGAAATAATCAATAAAATATCAGTTTGCTAAAATAACTTTTTTGCACCTAACAAGTATAGTATAGAAGGCATTAGCTTTTATTATTTTTTTAACAAATATTAACTTCAATATGATATACTTTAATTGAAAACACATTTTGTATATAGTAAAATTATAATGAAAATAAGCCATTGCACTAAATCTTTCTAGAAAAAACAAACTTTACGAAAAAAAAATGAAAGTTTAACCAAAATATTTATAATTAGATTTTAATAACATACAAAATACTTTTTCTGCCCACAAAATTGATGAAACATATTTCAGCTATTTAGTAACTCAAACTCACATTATCTGCTAACATTAAGGCTCCAGCTTCAATAACAAATTCTCCCGATTCTTCATCTTTAGCAACGGCAGCAGTTAGACCAGCAGCACTAGATGCTTTACCACTAGTATAAACTGCTCTTGGAGAAAACTCCGAAACTTGTCTATGTAGGAAAAGTAAATATAAAACATAACAAATAATAAAATATTAATATATTAATATTATATTTATTATATATAATATTAATATATTAATATTTTTATATTAATATTATAAGCAATAAATATAAAATATATTATTTAAGCAATAAATATGAAACATATTATTTATGTTTTATGTTATAAGCAGTTTAATTTTGTAAACTTGCATTAGTTATAAATTAAATGTTATACCAACATTAAATTATAATGCCATACAAATCATAAGGTTTCTTATATTTTATATGTTATATTAATGATGCTATGAAATTTAAAAATGTAATTATTTGTATATGAAACATTATCAAACTAACTTACTTTAAAAACTGACTTTTGGCAGTACTTGGGTCACCAACTATACAGACATTAATATCTCCTCTCAAAGATGTACCTTCAGCTGTAGTTTTGGGCACTCCACCAAATAACATTAGTAATATTCCACTTTTCACTTCATCATTCCCTTTAGAAAAAAAAGGAGGAAAATTCTTGTTAAAAAATACTATACACTTTCAATATAAATAATAAAGATGACAGATATTTGAAATGCATTTTGTAATTCTTATTATCTTGGATTGTTTATTGATATTTTGTATATAAAAGAAATTGTGCAGCAACAGAAAAAAAAGGAATAAGAATAAATAAAAATTTAGATTTGGAACTATGTCTATAGATTGCTTCATTAAGATTTAGTAGAAATGAGCAGTTATTAACTATAATTGTTCATTTTTTTAACATGTACTATATTATGCATAAATAAATTTTATGAACAAAATATCTCAACATTTAAATGTTAATATTTTTCACTACTAAACAAATATTGCAAGAAAACAATCAACACACATTAGTTCTATTATTTTGAAAGACACTGAAAATATAATATTGCCAAATTTTCAAATGAAATTAGTTGTGCAAATTAAAAGTATATTCCAAAAACTGAAAATACATTTTCAGCTGCAATACATTTTTTAGAAGGATATTAATAAAAAAGTTATTAAAAATCAAAATGCATGTAAAACCAAAAAACTATATATTGCGGTTGAAACAATGAAACTAACACTTACACTTACAAATTTCAAAAGCAGCATGGAGAAGGGAAAAAATTAATCAGTTTAAGATAAATAAAAGAATTAAATTATAGAAGGAGGATATAATTCATATTTTTCATAACCATATTAAAGTAAATTGATGAACATAAATTAGGAACAATATCTATAATCCATTAAATTTTCAGCACAGAAAATTATATTAATAATATTGAAAATTCATCAATATCAAATTTTGTATACATCAGAAGTCTTGCATAGTGTATGTTTTGAATACACTTACCTCGTAAAAATTGCATAACTTACTGGGTGCAGAGTAAAAACAAAAAGTAGAATCATTAAATGCTCAACTTTAATTAAGATTTTTAAAAAATGCTAGCAAAATTAAATGCAATTTATTTAATATATTTCAACTATAAAATATTACTTTAAAAAGTAAGAAAATGATATATTTTAAAACTGAATTCTTTCTCTCCCCCCTAAATAATAAAATGGGAAATTTTTCTTTGAACATGATTTAACAAAAGGATTATTTAAAACTTATCAGGCCCTACTGTCAAAAAATCTGATTTTTTAATGTACTGTTCTTTTGTTACCACAACTACAACTTACCATGTATGGTAGGAAAAAGACTTTTTATTAAGTTCTGGTAGAGATTTCGATCAAGACTCATGTCATAAATTTTTTGCCATTCTTGTCCAGTAAGATCTTTTAGAATATGATCACCTTTTTTAGAAGGTTCAGCTGTTAGAATTTCAAGAGCACCAACCTGAAGAATAAATAAGTAAAATTAATATATTTATGTATAAATATGAAATTTATGTAATATTTTAAATGTTAAAAAACACATATTTCATGAAATTATTAATTGATATCAAAACAAAAAGTTTTAAAGTATGATAAAAAAATATATAATATACACTTAATCCAGTTTATTTTTAAATTAAGATAATATTTTAGTTAAAAATGACATTTCCATGAGATCATACGTTTGCAAACTTTGTTTGCATATGAAAAGATAAACTTTTTATAAAGAGAGCCCAGCTTTCCTGCATTACTAATTTTTTAGATACTTTTAGATACAGAGCATTGCAAAAAAATGGCAATATAATTTAAATCTAATTAACTTAATTACAACATTTAAGTTTTAAAAAATATCCGTCTAACAGGCAATCAGTTACATATATTTAGACAACAAAAATATTCAGCTCTTTTAAGATTAAAAATAGGAAGTAATACTTTGAAGAATTGAATAATTAACCATCAAGTTAGTTATATACTCCAGAAGTTGAATATATGGATTCAAGTTGTTCTTCCAGCTTCACAATGAATAACTTTTAAAGTACACTCACAAATTTACAATAATAAAACAAGAAAATTATAAGACTTAGATTGGTATAATAAGACTTTAGTCTGTTGTAAATAATAAGATTATTATTACTTACAGCAGACAAAATTTGTTATATATATATATATATATATATATATATATATATATATATATATATATATATTTATATATTTACAAAATTATACAACACTGTCTTCTGAAGAAAGGACAACTCTATAACAAGAATAATTAAAGCAAAATTATAAAAGACAGTAATAATTTTATCAAAACAAAAGCAGAATTTTAAAAACTTAACTATAATAGAAAACTTGATTTTTTTAAATTTTATTTTTATTTATTTATTTTTGGTTTTAATTGTATTTCAGATCATTTTATAATTATTTGTTTACGAATGTGAAACTTCTTTTTGTCATTTTAAGATAGTGATTTCATTTATTAATTTACACCACAAATTTAAAGCATAAATGCTTTTGTATACATAAAAATTATAAATGCTTATTGAGCATTCAGTTCATAAAATCTTAAAATATTGTAAAAATTTTCAAAATTTTTTGAAATTTAAATTTTTTAGAGAATTGTGAATCTATAAAAATAAAACATACAAAAAATTTTAAAAATTGCCCTTAATTTATGAATTAACAGCTTACAATATTAGCTCACGAATTCAGACGAATTGCATGGAAAGAAGGAAACAAAATATGTTTGAGCTAAATGATAATGATATAATAAATCAATACTCCTTTCCTAAATACAAGTGTAATTTTCAAAACAAATTCCTCTTCAGTTGCTCTCTAAACTTAACAGACATGGGGAGATAATCAATTCATTGCATTTAAAAATACTTACATTTTTCATAAAGATTGTGAAAATGTGCAATATTTTAATAAATAATTAATAAAAAATCATATTAACCATAATTATACTTACTTTGACATCAGAAGGTATAACAGTAGTTGCAAGAAAAGCTGTTTTATATGAAAGTTCTCGGACACCTAGTGCCTTAAGACCTCTGACACCTTCTGTTTCAAATCCTTCCCTACCTTTATGGCGAGCACTAGATTCAGTGCGAACACCTGTAATTTGATGAAAATTTTTAATTCAAAAATATTTTTTTTAAGAATAAATAAGATGAAAAATAATTTAAATATATAAAAAATTATATTCTGGAAATCAAGTTTTATCCAAAGATTTCTTCATAAAAAAAATTTCATGGCAACTAGTAACATACTGTTTCCATAAGGGGAGGGGAATAAATATTAAATAAATACATTACATTAGATATAAATTTTAAAAAAAATTGCATTAGTTTTGCCATTAATAAATTTCTGGAAATAAATATAATTATAGAGGAAATATATAGATTGCAAATATTTTGAATACTTATAAAAGATCACAGATCTAAAAGCTTAGTTAGAACATATTATATAAGTGATAAATCTTTCTCTTAAAACATATATGCTATTAAAAACTTCATTTATGAAGTATCATTCCATGCATTCTCCCTGTAATTCTTTTTAATCAGGATGAACAAAGTAATTTGGGTTTTAGCTATGGACCAATATTAGCCGAGTCATTTGTATAAATAATAGAATGGATAAATTCTTTTAAAATTATCTAAGTAGTTTAGAATCAAAAGCTATAAAAATTTTAGAAATTTTTTTTTAAAAAGAGAAAATAATAAATTTTTTAAAATTCAATTAAAGGATTTATTTTATTTATTACCCCCAAACTGTTACTAATAACATGTCTCCCCATTTTACAAAAAAAAATAAAATAAAATAAAAATAAAAATAAATTATACTCCGAAAATAAGAAATATTACAAATTTTATAAATAATTAAACTTTAATATACCTGATGACATAATACAAGTAAATCTTCAAGCACTCAAACAAAAAATGGGCAGGACAGAAATAAAGTTACGTATGAAAATGCATAGTAAAAAGTTAACTGTTCCAATATTATGAAAAATAAGCAGTAATTCTCCTCCCCTTATTTTTTAAAACGAACAGAACTGGAGAAAATAATTAAATTATCAGATAAATTTCATAATCTGGGCAAATTTGAAATTAGCCCTATTTAAGAGAACAAAACAATTCTTTAAAAATATATATCAGCTTCTTTAAAATTTATTTTAAGTAAAGTAACTAACCGGGAATAGACAGCTGGCTCACATCTGGAACAACAATCAAAGTACCAATGAAGTCAACTCTATCACCAGGCTGAGCCATTTCAACTGCTTCTGCTCTAAGTATGACTTCCACGCTAATATTGACAATATTCAATAACATATATTTAATGTCTAACTTCAGAATAACAGTAAATTCAATAAAATTACATAAACATTATTTATATGATAATATGTTTGCAATCCTTTTTTAATATCAGATAAATTATGTATTAAACTATTATAAAACCCTAAGAGGTCAATTAGCCAGATAAAGAAATTTCAAAATACTAGTTTATGCATTAAACAAAACAAAAAACATTTATGTACCAATTTTAGCATTTTTTATTTCCTTTAAAATCTTATGAAGTTTGAGTTCATCAATAATAGTCCATCTCTAAGAACCACATACACACACCCATCTTTGAGATTTACTGCAAAATAAAATCCCAATGCAATTAAATTAAACTGGCATTAATTTTGCGACTTTACATGCATGACAAATCAAAATGTCACACATTTATTCAAATAAAAATAGTAGCTTCATTCGATAATATGCAATTCATCAACGTTAGTTGACTTATGAAATGAATGCTATTAATATTATGGTTGATTCATTGTATTGATAGATTAAAATTTTAAAAGGTATTTTTTTATTTATAATTAAAATAGTTAATTTCAACTATAACATATGTTATAGTTTTATACTAAAAAAATATGAAAAATAACAAGAAATTTTTTTTAAGCTTTCAAATTTTTTTATTAATTAACTAAATGATAGTAAGGAAATTAAAAATTATAAACAAATAAAAAGCAGAAAACAGGAAGCAAAACACGAATAAAATATTGAATTTGAATAAATTGCAAATGCTTTATAAGTGCTTATAATATCAGTAAATAACATTCTATTTATAAACATAATATTTGGATTAGTTCCAAT
>JAOUZG010005735.1:4787124-4834366 GCA_026289955.1 Argiope argentata | reverse complement strand
TATATCTATATATATATATATATATATATATATATATATATATATATATATATATATATATATATATATATATATAATTACATTTGCATTAAAAACACTATTAATAATTTTATTCCGCCACTTTTCAAATTCCATAATTTTTCCTTCATAGCATTTTATGTAATTTTTTTATTGGTTATAACATTGTGATTGATGTTCTTATCAATGTATAATTTCACGCTAAATAAATAAAACTTGGAAATTTTAAAATAATACTTGATTATTTTCCAAATACAGCTGAACAATAACAAATTAATTAAATAAAATTTATGACAAGTAATGTGCAATATGTATTAAGTATTTAAAAAAAACAGAATTAATATTATTTTTCTTAAATTGCAACATCTGAAAATATGTCATCATTAGAAACATAGTAAAAGTAAATGCCAATACTTAAAAAATGTTTTCATTCCAAATTAAACCAATTGGAAGCAAAAATTAAATGTACATACTTTTTTCATTATATAAAAAGATAAAAATTACATACTCCGCTAAAAAGTCCTGAAAAATTTTTTGCACTCTATCACCAACGGCATCTCTTTTTTTAATCGGGCCTGCACGATGATTTGTAACATCCATTTTATATGAAAAAATTTGTTCTAAATTTTAATAAGATTAAAAATCTAAGAACAATCGCGACAGCCTCAGTCGTACAGAAACTACAATAAGTAAGAAAACAACATTTCCCGCGTTTTTGGTATTGCCAATCATAAGAAAAAAAGCAACCATTATTCCTTACTACAGAGTAATAGACATATGAAATTGAATATCCACGATAAACACTCATTATCGTTATCATTAAGAGAGATATTTATTATTAATTAAATATTATGCATTATAAATGAGATTTTTTATCTTTTTTTTAGTTTCATTATACCTCCGGGGATGGCGAATATTTTAGGAGCGGTTATTATGTAACCAATATCAAAAAGTCAAGAATACCAGTGATCAATAATTTTCAAAACAAAAAGAGGTATGATTCAATTCAAACAAAAAGAGGTATGATTCAAATTCTTGATACGTTCTTACTGTTTTTTATTTCGATTTCAGGTCTTGGATCAAAGGTATATAAAGAACAATTGGATGGAAAGTAATAATCGATACGATGTGCCCAATGGATGCTCTCAAAGCAGATTTCAGTCATCCATTGGGAAAGTAACTTACCCACTGATGCCCTTTCCAGGAACAGACATCCCACAAATAGTTATGGTGGGTGGAAGGACCTATTGATCACATTAAAAGAGATTCCTATTTCACAAACAGTCAGGTTCTCAGCTCTCCCCATTGCTGGAAGCTATATGCAGCTTGTCTTATTGTACGAAAACGAGATTTCTTTTGGATTTAAGTCACCACGGAAAAATATTTATTTGCGTTTTTAAACAAGTTTCTGCATATATTCAAAGCTTCAAACAAATTTTATATGGATTTATATCCATTCTTAGCTGAATATAAAAATCATAATAACTACATTTTCACAATTGAAAATTTTGATATTCGCATTCTTAAATTTTCTGTTTCTGCTTTGCATGAGAATTCCGCTTCTATGAATTATTTCCCAATTTTTAAAATTAAAATTATGGTTTATTTTTTGAATAAAAATAAAAGGAAAATTTTAAAAGGGAAGGAATATTTTAAGTTAATTGCCAATGATATATTTCTCTTCATTGATTAAAAAAACATTTTGGGAAAGATGCACAGAAATGCATACAAATTTAAATATTTAAATGTACAATAGAGAATACAAAGCTAGCATCGCCTATATATCAACACATTTTTTTTATATATCCTCATGGTTGACAATGTGGTAAATTGAATAAAAGCTATCATTTTCCCTCATTGAAACAACATGCTTGAGCAATTATATTTGTATTTAGGGTACTTATTTATTTTAATTGTTATACTGAATTAGTAATATTGGTGTAAATTTGAATTTTGGTGGCTCTTTAGAAGTGCTGTCAAAGTCTGGTTAATTAATTTTGTTTCGCTTTTTTTTTAACTTCCTAACTTTAAGTAAGCTTTTCTGTTTTAATTTCTTATGTTTATATTTATTTATTCAAAAGTGCAAAGACTGAACTTCGTTACACTGAGTATCTAAACATTGATTGTTTCGGACTCGTATGCTGAAAATGATCCTTTAATAATACAGGCTACATCTAACTTTAAAACGCATCCGTCAACTAACGAAAACTTTTAAGAGTAGAAAACCCACTAACGAACTCGTTATTCGTCTTGGACAAAGTAAATATGAAGGAGTAAATATAATTGCGTCCAACAAAGATGTTGCATCACCTCGACTGAGCCCATTCCTTATTCAATCCTACATTAAACAGCAAATAAATCGTCACAGCAATATTTCGAATTAAAAATTTACAAAGCAAGGAAAATTCATTTTTATAACATCGGATCCTATGTGCGCTGCCAAAATTTTAAGCTTAGAGAAAATTCTTGACATCCCCATTTGGACCGATGTCATTCGGAAAAATGTGACCGACAGATTTTTAATTTTTGGCATACCCACTCAAACTTAGCTTAATGAACTGGCTGAAGAAATAACCCAAAATAATGTTGTTGAAAGGAGAAGATTTATAAAATCTAACTCCACCCGATATTCTTCCCCTGTTCTCGCACAATATTCGGCACAGCATTACCAGAGTCCATTAAAATTTGGTTTAGGAATCAAAGAATCCAGAAGTTTGTAGACAAACCCCGACAACGTTTGAAATGTCATAGTTTCATGCATCCAACAAAAATATGCACCAAACAGATCTGTCATATATGTGAGGAAACACATGATGGCCAATGTAAAAGTCCGGAGAAGTGCATAAATTGTCAGGGTCCGCATTCAGTGACATCGAAATCTTGTTCCTATTTCATTAAGGAACAAAAAATAATAGAATTTAAATGTCGAAACCATCAAACTACTGGAGAAAGTAGACGCTTCTTTCAACAGTCCTTACAACAAAGTTATTTTAAAGTAGTTAAATCAAACATATCTGTTCTTGAAATTGAAGAAACTTTAATTCAAAAACTTGAAGCTATAGTTAAAAATATCTCTGAAAAATTAGAACTACAAACAAATATGCTGATTGAAATCTTTAAAAACACTGTTGAAAAATTACTAAAAAATCTTGTCAGCATGTTTAATCAAGGAGAATCAAGCGAATCTCCTGGTAGGAAAAAAATGCAACAAAATTCGTGACTCAAACTACGGGCATTCCGATGCAATATGCCGATGGTCCTTCCGGTTTATCTTAGAAAAAGGTTTTTTGGTTGTTTGTTTCTGTTTTTGTTTTCCAGATTCCTTAACCATGGAATTATTTTTCTTCCTTTTTAAAATTAGGGTTCGAATTTTCGAACCAAGTTTTCGTATCGCTTTTGCATTCTTTTCTTTCTGTTTTTAATAATCCTTTTTTACCGACTTTTCTTTATTATCTTTTTGCAATGGAATTGCAGGGGAATTAAATGGAAAACGCACTGGCTCCCAATTCCTTCTTTTTCTACCTCTTCTTTTTGTGTTTGTCAAGAGACTTTCCTCTCAGAAATCGAAAATTTTCCTTTCCAAACAAATTTTTTCTCCGTACACACACAAAAAAATAAATTAGGTGGTGTTCTTATTGGCATTACTGATAACATGTCAGGAAGAATAATCTCCATCAATATTGGAGAAGATTTTAACTTGGAACTTTAGGCAGTCGAGGTACAGTCCCCGAACAGTAAATTTAACATTGTTAATTTATATGCTCCGCAAGGTTTTGATATTGATCAAGCAAAATACTTCTTTGATTCTCTAACCTCACCTACTTTTATTTTCGGTGATTTTTTTTTTTTTTTTGCACCACCCTCTTTGCGGTGCAGTAATGTTTTTTCCCTGAGTGGCTAACTTATTCACATTTCCTAAACACAGAACCTTAAGAACTCAATCTATCTTAGATCTTACTCTATGTCCATCTGATATTCATAATCAAACTTCTTGTTAAGTTATGTATTCAACTTTCGATAACGATAACAACCTAATAATTGTTTCCTGGTCGGTAATAGAAATCATCGGTCGCAACATAAAAACAATTAATTGGACGAGGATAACTCAGCAAACACAGGAATTTTTTAATAATGTAAAGCAATGCTCGTTTGACGGAATTACGGTGAATGCAACAAGGAAAATTACTAAAAATACTTCCTTTAAACCTTTGTCACATGTCTTATCCTCCTTGGTAGAGTATTTTTTGCCATAATTGCGAAAAACTCAACAAGTATTTTCGGAAAAAAGCAATCAGGAATATTTCTGAAACAGATTGGATAAAACACAAAAAATTTGCAAGTCGACTTCGTTTTCATGTTAAAATGGCGAAAAGAGAATACTGGGGTAAAATTTGCACAATATCTCGTAACCAAAAAATGTTCTTTAAAATTCTAAATAAACTTTCGAATCACACAAATCCGAACACTAAACATAACAGCATTATAATACAAAATAACGATTGCATTTGCGATCCAGCATATAAAAGTGAGATATTTTCAAAGCATTTTTGTAATCAAAATACAAATACTGAACCTATTCCTTTAGATCTCTCTGTTACAAATTATTTCCTCAACAGGAAATTCGAAATCTGGGAACTTAAGAAAACAATCCATAAAACTAAAATCTCTACTCCTGGATCTGACAACATCCCTGCCATCTGGTTCAAAATTCTCAACAATGATCAATTTCAAATTATTTTGAAACTATATCAAAACCAATTTGATTCAGCTGTCATCCCCAAACAATGGAAACGCGCTATAATTATTCCGTTTGCAAAACCAAACAAAGACAAAACCAAAGTTTCTTCTTATCGTCACATTGCCTTGAACTCAATATTTTGCAAAGTCTTTGAACGGATCCTCACTCAACCTATTACTTACTATCTAATTTGTAACAAAAACTGCACAATATCTTACACGGTTCCATACCCTTCAGAGATAACCAAACTGCAGTTTGCAATATTCAGGCAAAAATCAAAGGATCTCATCAACAGAAGAAATATTTCGTTGGTGTAAATCTTGATATCAAAAAAGGTTATGATTATTTTCATATCGACAACCTTATTTTTAAGTGTTTACAACTTGGTATAATAGGCAACATGTTAAAGTGGTAGTCCAATTTCCTTCAATCCAGAACTTTCCAGATTCGTTGGAGATGTTACCTTACTGGTAATAGAAAACTGAACAAAGGGTTACCTCTTTTACCAATTCCATTCGATATCTTTATGCACGACTTTGAAACCATAGAGGGAGGAGTCGAATGTACAATATTTCTGGATAATATCTTTATCTTTTGTAGCCATTACTCCTGGGAAATTATTGACAAAAAGATTCAAAACACAATGGAAAACACATACAGATGGTACAATTAGTGTAAACTTGAAATTACTCCAGAAAAAAGTGCAATAGCTGAATTACCCAAGAAAAAAATTGAAATTTATCCACGTATTTCTTATGCGGGATACCCTTTAAAATTAAATGAAACAATTAAATTTCTTGGAATATCCTTTTCAAAAAAAATATTCAAAAATCTTAGAAATCATGCACTTAAAAAAATAAATGGACTTAAAATACTCGCATCTAAAAACCACGCCCCCAGAACTAAAGATATTATAAATATCACAAATAACAGCATTTTCGGCATTTTTTTACAACGCTTGCACAGTAATCAACTGATTTTCCGAGACTATATTTAAAGCATGCAACACTATTCAAACTATAGTCCTGAGAATTGCTTTAGGTCACCCAAAAGGGTGTCCGAATGTCGTCCTTTCGAAAATTCTCCAATTATTCAGGAAATTCTTTCTGAAAAATTAAAGCAACCTGCTTTCCAATTTTTTATTAAGAAAATAGCACATAGTTTACATTCTTCACTTCCAACAGAGCATTCCAAAAATAATCAGGAAATTCAATTAACTTCCAAAGACAAAAAATCCATTTCGCTTATACTCAAGAATTTAAACCTCTCTACCGATCAAACTATCACCTTGTCTGAAAATCCAGCAACTAACTCTAATCACTTTGAAATTTTTCTTACGGACTTTAAATTTCAAAATAAAATTCTACCTTTGATTGAAATTAATATCTACTTTAATGAATGCATTCGGATTTCCATTCCTGATCATTTTATTATTGCTACTGATGCATCCAAAACGTCCCAGTGCACATCAATTGCTGGTTTTTCTTCTATCTGCAAATTCATGTTTCGAGTCCATCCAGTTAATTCAATTTTTACTGCAGAAAGTTTAGCCATTGCTGAAGCATTAGATTTTCTCGTTGTTCCTGGAAAAGATTGTCTGAATCTTTTAGATAGCTACTCTGCACTCACATCGTTGAAGATTATTTATCCCCATTCCCCAAAAATTATTCAACGCATAGCACCCAAAAATGAAACTTTAACCAAACTGAAAAAAAAACCCTTCATGTGGGTATCTGGTCATTCGAATATAACCTGTACCTAGCTTGCAGTTTGCTTCTCCAAAAAAGTTACAGAAAATACACCTTGGATAGGATGGATCTCTCCTGAAGATATTATTTCATGTCCCAAGAAAGAGAATTGTCAAATCACAATCAATAATTATAGAAACTGTAAATATTTCATTTCTTTAGGTGACATCCCAAGCATTGAAGCACTGTCTCCCTGGTTAAAAATGGAAGAGAATATGCTGCCTTCGCCAGACTACTCAGTAAAACAATTATAACATCAGGAATGTTGAATCGTTTTAATCTTCATAATGATCCTCTTTGTTATGATTGTTATAGCATTAATGATATTGAACACATAATTCTCTCATGCAAAAAGTATACCTATTATAAAGATAAATTGGGGACTTTTCTCCAGTTAGATGAATATGATATCTCCTTCAAAAATGTTCTGGTTAAAATTATTCCAAAGATCAATCTGCAAATTTCTCTTCAAACATTGAAGCACTTCATCATCTACTAACTTTATTGATCACATTCTGTTGAGCCTCATTTGAGTCTCCCCTTGCTTTTCTTCATTCTGAGTAGATGGAGCGATCCGTCTTACTGTATCTCTTCTTTTCACTGGAACTCTCGAATTTGTACTAAATCACATCAGCGGAACTACGTTTAACTGTTAACTGACTGAAACTTCAAATTATTTTTGTATTTGTGTGTGATCTCTTGTGTTTTTGCTGAAATTTTATTGTTCTTTACATCCGGAAACTGGGGATAACAGCCATTGATGCTATAAATCTCAATATCTTACTTCTTTCAAGTTTCAATGTGGTAAATTTAAAAAAAAAAACAGATAGTCATCATTGTAGGGTTTCTGAAACCTGAGAACATTTCGTTCCCCCCCCCCCTGTTTATGATAAATCAAGAGATATTTTACCCGCCAAATAAGGGTACCCCTTTCTTTTGATTTGATTTGTGACTTTTCTCTTGATGGATCATTTAAGAAGGCAATTTTGGCTTTCCTGTAGGCATCAGACAGATTTTAAACTTTGTTGTGTTTTTCGTGATCCTTGTTTTCTTGTGCATTTGCCGGAGAACACACTTTCTTTTTTGTTTTCTTCCTTTGTTGAAGTGATATATTTTGTGATATTTGTGATCTTAGTTTCTGTTTAATACAGTAAAAGCTTCGAACCGCGTTTCTGGAGCCTCGTAGAACATACCTTCATTCATTCATTCCAATGTGGTCAAGAAAAAAAAATGCTTCATTTGTTAAAATTTTGTGGATTTCAGAATTTATAGCAGAATAATTTATAATTTTCATTATTAAAATATTTATTTATTTATTTTGTTTTAAACTGATTTTTAAAAAAATATTTTAATTGTAAAGAACTTAAATAAATTAGCAATTAAAATAAAATTTCGTCTGCTTTTTCAATTACTACTATTACTACTATTATAAATGTGAAAGTTTGGATGGATGATGTAAGTCAATCACGCCAGAACGGGGGAAGGAAATTGGATGAAATTTAACACACAGATAGATTATAGTCTACAGAAGAACATAGGCTAATTTTCATTCCGGTTAATTCAGTGGTTAATTTTTTATTAATTAAAAACTAACTTTTTCGCCAATAAATAAAAAAATCTAAAAACATTTGCCTGAGCTTTTTGAATCGTTTGTTTTTATTTTTCTATTTCCGGTGTTCATTTTAATATTATCTTATTATTCTAATGTAATTCTTTTTCATTTTTTTGTAAGCTTTCCAAATAGAAAGCCTTTTTCATCAGAACAAAAAAAAAATCTGAAATCACATGCCCGAGCTTTTGGAATAATTTGTTTTTATTTTTCTATTTTCATTTTTCATTTTAATATTATCTTATTATTCTAATGGAATTCTTTGTGATTTATTATCCTAGCAAAAAGTCGTTTTCACCGCTGAAAAGTTCAGCTTTTTTTTAATTCTTTAATTGTTTCCTGCTTATAAAAAAAAATTGAACTGAGTAAGTGTATTCATTCTTTCCAATTTCTTTTTTAGAAAAGTATCATTCTGTTTTAGTGCAGCTATTAAGAACAAATGTATTCATTTCTTTTTTTTACGTTGTTCATGTTATTCTCAGAGTCCTTAAATGTAATGAGCTAGCGAAACTACTAGGTTTCTGCTCCAGTTCTATGTTACGCTCTCGCTGCTAGCGAAGTCACAGCATATTTTTCAAGGAAAAAATTTTAGTTTTAATTTTTTAATTTGTTATTATTTGATAGTTTTTCGAAATGACCGGAAAATACAAATCGAATCTTTCAAAAAGGAGTAATCAAACTCGGGGGTTGAGAGTAGCTAGAAGTCGGAAATCGAATCCTCAAGCGGAATTTAGCAGAATTAAGTACGCTGAGCAACTGGCTACTTCTAGATCAACTGAAACGCAGAAGCATGCAGAAATGACACGACTACAGCACGCCAAATATTTGGCTACTCAGCGCGCTGCTGAAACTCTGAAATAAACTCAACAACGCCGACTTCAGCACTCTTTTTTTGGCGAAGATTGTATATCAAAGCTGCTCCGTTATGTATTTTTGTGATTAAATTATATTTGTGTTAGCTATATATTTTTCATGTATGCTTATTGTGGTATATTTCCGTTAGCAAATAATCTTGAATTCCACCAAATTTTCTCAAATTTCTTTAGCGATTGTTCGTTTGCGCCTGGCAAACAGAAAAGTACCCTTATAGTTTTAAGTACATAGTTTTTAAGGAATTTTTCCCCATGCTAATGAGGTTAGATATAACATGTTTTCAACCGGTTATTTCAAACCATTCTGTTCATTTTCATAGTGTTTGATGCATTTAAAATTAATCATTGTTAATTAATACATTTTTCAATTTCTTCAGAAGTACTTTCGAATAAAAATAAAACAGATTAATTGAAATTAAAAATTTCTAATCAGCATTTGTTTCCCCAACTGGTGTTTAAAATTCACGTCTCATGCATACGGTTTGCTAACATTTTACATTATGATGACTGTTAGTTCTCAAATATATACATCAAAATTTCCACGCGTACGGATGGGTAATAGCATAGTTCACGGAGTTCCTTGCCCCGGACAAGGGGCATTAACCTCCGTTAGATGACAGACTGTAGAAGAACAATTGCAGTCAGTAGCTGTCGTGACCATCTTCGAAGCAGTCAATGACAGTTACAAGAGTAAAAAAAATCTGACAGAATACGAAAAAAAAAAAAAGATAATTTTAATAATAAAAATTAGGTTTATTTAAATTTATGAGAAAAAACATTAGTTTAAAATTAAACTGCACCAGCAAAAATTTCTGAAAGAATAAGAATTTTATCAAACTGATTTTTGGCAGATTTGAGTTTTTTAATTGATGACAAAAAGTTGGGGAATTCATTTAAAAACTTTTTAATCTTCTGAATGCCCACGCGTACGGAAGTCGCGGGTAAAAGCTATATATATTTATAGTCAAAATTTTCAGTCGTTAATAAAATACTTTTTATTCATCCACTCAAGTTCAAGTACATTTTTTAAAATTTGTAGTGGATGACATTTGATATTAATATAATTTTTTCAAATATTAATTCATCAATTAAAAATTAATTTTCTACCCTTTATAGTAGTTCTTTTTAATAACTGCAGTTGTTAAGTATGGATACTCTGTTTGGTAGGGAGATGGATTCGCATCCCTTCTGCTGCGAGTTCGAACTTAGTCGCAAAATTATCCATGTTGAGAGTTATGCCATTGGGGAACTGAGTCAAAGATTATCGTTATTCGGGTGCTTAGGGTTACATACCCTTAGAAGATACTGCACCCCTACATTCGTTGTATCTTTTGAAAAATAGGATTTTGAAGGAAGCTTAAAACCTTCTATTCCAGAGCTAACAACTAAAGTCAAAATTGTTAACAAAAAAAAAATCTGTCAGTAACTCTTGTGTTTCTCATTAAAACATCCAGTTGTATATAAATATTTAATTTTTTTTTATCATTAATAAGAGGAAATAAACTGGCTAAAAATTATAACAACGAATGTAAACAAAAAAATCCGCTTCATATTTGGCGGAATACATTAATTGCAGACTCAACGGTTAAAGCGTTACGAATGAAGATTTAAATACCATGCGTAGAAGTTCATGACATGTGACTTTTACGTCACATGAATTGATTCCATGGGCTTTAAATCCTTTGAACTGTCATTGAAAATTCACTGCTAGTATAATATTTTGATCAATTATTTATAGTAATTGTAATTGTTAGTCCTGGACAGTCTAGTTGGTAGGGCATAGGATTCGCCTGCCTTATGCTGCGAGTTCGAACCTACCAGCAGTGGATTCTACGTGTTTGGTGGACGTTAAATATGTCGTAATCACAAAGTTCTCCATGTGGAGAGTAATACCTCTGGGTATACTGGATCAGAGGTGATCTGCTTCAGATCTAAATTACGATCTGTGGATGAATGAATGAAATGCATGAATGAAATTCGGTCATTAAAAAAAGGTTATGACGTGTTTGACCTGGAAGTAAGACTTATACTCTCGAATGGTTCAAGAGTCCATACCCTCAGATGCTCCCCCCAGGGGGGCACCTCGTAACTGGGGATGCGATGGTTCCGGTATGGTGGTTGGATCTCACCAACCCGGTGGGTACACTAATAGGTGGGGTTAGACTCCTCCCATCGATGACGGGACCTACTTCCTTCTAGGAGGGTTGTACCGTGGCCGTTGATGGCCAATAAGACTCAACCACAGTTCCCGCTAATTGCTGTTGAGACGGTCCGGTCTGTCAGTGCTCCCGGTTAATCCGTGTGCCTTCGTGATGGGTCGGAGAGTCTGTTCTACGACTTACCCTCAGATGCTACTGCACTGTTTCTTTCGTTGTAAAGTAGAACACGAGAAAAACAACAACAATTGTAATTATTTAATAAAAAATAACTAAAATAAAATTTTTCCTAATAATTTAAGTAGAAGTTGATTTTTTTAAAAATTGTTCTTTATATTATTTGTTAATCGGCTGTTACTAAACACAGGTTTGGACTTGAATATGTTTTTACACCACCCCTTCTGATATTTGCAGTTTTATTTTGTTGTCGTGTTTTTGTATCTTTAAAAGCTTTAGTTTTAAATTTAAAATAAAAGGCATTCTGATTTATTTTATTTCATTACGATTATTTGAGAAATCTCTTAAAAACCGCCAGCAAATATATTTGATTCACTAATCTTGATTGTGATTATTGAAGATTTCAATTCAAAATGTTCTCAAAATATAATTTAGTTTACTTAAATTTTAACAAGTAATATAAAAAACAATTTTTTTAAATCAATTCCTTCTTAGGTAATTAGGAAATTTTTTATTTTAATTACTTTTTATTAAATAATTACAATTGTTGTCAAAAAATTATACTAGCATTGAATTTTCAACGTCAATTGAAGAATTCAAAGCCTATTGTGACAACGTAAAATGCGTGCATTTTCTACACCAGTAGCGGTAACGTATTGCAGATGAGATGCTTTTAATTTTCTTTATTCTGGATTATTTTAATTCGTAAGTACTTAAAAATGATTCGGAAAAATCGATTAATTAACAATGCTTAGTGTTAAATGTATCAAACATTGCGAAAATAAACAGAATCGTTTAAAATAATCAACCGAAAACATGTTAAGCCTAACCTCATTAGTTTTTATTTGGGGGGGGGGGGTACAAACTGATTTCGTTACTTATTTGACGGCGGGGAAATAAAGATTTTTTGTGGGAAAGTTAGTTTTTAATTAATTAATAAAAAACAAATGAATTAATATTAAAAAAACTGCATTAACTTCAAATGTCATCCACTACAAGTTTTAAAAAAGTTACTTGAGCTTGATTGGACGAATAAAAAGTATTTTATTAATGATTGAAAATTTGAAAATAATATATATAAAGAGAGAGAGAGAAGGAGAGTGTAAGCTAATAGTAGGAATTGAAAAAAAAATGAAATTAAAATGCAAAGTCGATGGTGACAATGCTATTTTATGCAAAAAAGAAAGTTAATAAAGTATTCTGATAAATGCGTTTACATGGCATTTGGATGGAGACTAGGGATTTTTTATTGGCTTGAATATTTTATTCCAGGTAATGATATTAAATTTGTTTTTTACCGCATAATAATTTTTATAATTTGTTGTATAATAATTTTTGAATTTGTTATAATTTGAATTTTAATGCAGTTGTATATTTTATAAAAGTCTTCCTTAGTTATTATTTTTATAGTAAAATCAAATTATTTTCTTCTTCATTTTTGTGAACACAAAAGAATCTATACATTCACTTAATGACAATGTTGCAGGAAATTTAACCCATAGAAAAATTGTAAAAAAATTTAAAGCCTGAGTCCTTCTACGGTTAACTTGCTGAGTAGTGTAGTAGAATAAGACTATTAATGAAAAAAAGATTGAAAAATTTTAATTCAGTAAAAATCTTATTTTCCTGGAGGTTTCGAGAAGCAAAACCAAGTATTCGCCACATTTTAGTGAATACTATGAAGAAATGTGATATGATAATGGAATAAATAATTAATATTTTAATTCATTAAGCGTTATAAAACATTTTAACAATACTATTTTTTTGATACTATGAAATCAAACCGGTTTTAGTTATTCTTAAACACACACACACACACACACACAAATTAATAGCAGAATAAGCAATAAATTTATCTTATATAAAAATTATGCAAATATATACATTTTTTTTTTTTTTGTTTTCTTTCAAGGAATTAAATCTTTCTCCCTAATTTCGAGAAATAATTTTATAATTCAATGTAATACAAATAAGTTTAAGCATTTTTTAAAAAATCAAGAGATTGGACACTCTTCATTTATAACATCTAGAACCTCATCAAAGCAAAAATTATAAATGTTTTTTTAGGCAAATTTTATGCAGTGTTATATGAAACAATTGAAAAACGATTACCAATTCCCTCAGAGGATTGCTGCGTTTTGAAATTATAAGGCAATTTTAATTTTTCTCAGAAATCGAAGAAAAGAAGGATCTATTCTTCTCACAAAGAGAAAAAATGACGCAATAAGAAATAATGACGCTATTTCCGGGTGGATAGGAATTAATTAGTGAAATTTCCTATTGTGCAGAAAATCTCTTAACTTAAAAATTATATTTAAAACAGATATTAAAAAAAGTTTATATATTTTTTAAGAATACATAAAACCTATAAAATAAATATAAAATTAGTTATGCTTAGAATAATCCATTCATCTGATGATTATTTCTAATTGTATACAATACATGAATGATTTCTTATTCAACTATCTGAAATCCCATCCATAAAACTATTGTTACGTTTTTAGCGTAGTGGGTTCGGATTGAATGGACTTTACTTGAGGACAACACAAACAAATTCATTTACATCTATTTACAGGATGACTTGACAAAAGGAAACTTCAGATAAAAACAATCCAGCAGTCATAAGTCACTAACAGCGCAAATGCAAGCCTTGCGCACAATAAACACAGGCTGCAAAACAGATATCGTTTAGCACAGCAAACGTAAACACAGCTCAAACGTGAAAAGTAATCCGCTCGCTCAACGAGTCGCTACTCCTTCGAGAGGAATTCTGCCTGATCGCGGCAACCCGTTCCTTATATAGCCGAGCGGGCGAGTGCCTAGGAGCACGCGAAACTTCTGAAAACACCGCGAACGATCCAGCGGCTTCCAGACTATTCCTTTCGCCAAACCAACCAGGCAAAATCAGAAAGAATCAAACTTTTGGGTGCGATTTTGTTATTAAAATTGAAATTCTTTTCCAATTTTCGGTTTCAATCGGTGAAGCAAAGGTGTACAAATTGAGTAATAAATTTTTGTTTTCTAAATTAAGAATCATATAGTACGATAAATATTGCGATATGTTACAAATAAAAATGTGAGAACTCGTGACGTTTTCTGCTTTAACCAAGAGTCCCGGTTTTTATAGGTAGGGATAATAATACATATATTAAAGAATATAAGAGGAAGTTTCAGGCATATCGCTTCAAATTCTTAATTCTTATAAGGAAATTACCCTCCAAATTTATCATAAATAATAAAACATATATTTTTTTTCTAATCAGAAACATGATGTTATTAAGAAATATTAATACTAAAAAAATCAATTTAACCCTCCAAATTTGATATATTTAAGTAACTGCGCTTCTGAGCAATCGCATTTGCATGTTTCTGAATGTACAAACCGACAAACCATTAATTTCTCCCTGTATTTAGTTCAATAATCTTGTACTATAGCTCTACAACTAGTTTTAAGAGCTTACACTGTAGATATAAAATAAATATATTGAATTTTATCTATCTAGCTTTCTTCCTTTTGCAGTTATTGTGCTAACTTATGACTGACAGACTTCCTTTCAACGGATTTTGTTCAAAATTTGATGCATACAAACTTGTGTAAAGACCTATATCGAATTTCATTTGGCCAACTTAAATCATTTTTCAATTATTAAGGTCACATACAGACAGAGAGACATTTTTTAAATGCGTTTATCGAACTCAGACAGGTCTAAGACGTGGAAGTTCGCTGAAATCACGGGTTCAAATTTTTTCACAATTATAAAATTTTCCCTAAGCTTTCCCTTTCCCCTTCTTCGTATATGACAAAGTAGAAATTATTCATTCATTTAAAAATATTTTCTCCAAAAAAATCTCCACGATTTTACAAAAATGAATGAATAGATTAAATTAAAAGGAAATCTGCTATGCATATTTCAATTATCATATCAGAACATAATTTCCTGAGTGACCAAGCACCAGGTGCTCGTGCAACTTATATTTTTATTCATTTTAATTGTTCCATTGAATGAGTCACTTTAGTATTGCAAACGATCCACAAAACTTTGCCTCGCATTTATTGTTTAAAAAAATATCGCATTTCCTATTTATTTCATTTCGTATCATCACATGATCAAAATGCCATTTTTTCTGAGTTTTATTTGCTGTAATCATTAACCTTTTTTTTTTAATCAGAGCTTTGGCAAATGCAATGCAACGCGTTATTAAAAGCTGATTTTTTGAAATGCTCGTGCAGATAATAAAATATCAATTTTACGCCTACGGATATTTTTTTATTTTTCACCTAGGGTTTTTTTTGCTTACGTTTTTTTATTATTTTTTTTCACTTATGGATTTTTGTTGATTCTACAAACGTCATTCCCAAAATAACATCGTGTTCTGACATGATAAAAAGTAAAGATTAAAATGAAATCTGCTATGCATATTTCAATGTATCACGTCAGAACATCATTTCTTGAACGGCCAAGCACCACGTGCCCGTGCAAATTAAATTATATTTTTATTTATTTTAATCGTTTCATTGAATGAATCACTTTAGTATTGCAAGCGATCATAAAAAATGTGTCATGCATTTATTATTTTTAAAAAATTTCCCATTTCCTATTCATTTTATTTCACATAATCACGTGCTCAAAATGACATTTTTCTAAGTTTTATTTGCTGTAGTCATTAACTTATTTTTAAAAATCAGAGCTTTGGTAACACGTTATTAAAGGCTGATTTTTTGAGATGCTCGTGATGATAATAAATTTTTATTTTGCGCCTACGGGTTTTTGTTGACATCAAAAACCTCATCCCAAGAACAACATCATTTTCTGACATGATTAAAAAAAGATTAAAATGAAATCTGCTAAGCATATTTCTGTGCATCGTATCAGAACATAATTTCTTGAACGGCTAAGCACCACGTGTTCGTACAAGTTAAATTATATTTTAATTCGTTTTAATTGTTTCATTGAATTTTTATTTTTAGTATTGCAAACGACCATAAAAACTTTGATCCGAATTTATTATTAAAAAAAATATTACATTTCCACTTTATTTCATTTCATATAATCACGTGCTCAAAATTGCATTTTTATAGGTTTTATTTGCTGTAATCATTAACTTTTTTAAAAAATCAGAGCTTTTGTAAATGCAGTGGCAACGTGTTATTAAAAGCTAATTTTTTGAGATGCTTACGCAGATAACAAAATTTTTATTTTTCGCCTACGGATTTTTGTTGACGCTACAAACCACATTCCCAAATCAACATCATGTTCTGACATGATGAAAAAAAATTGAGCGCATTTCAGTTTATTTATTTATTTTTTATTGAAAAGGAGTTTTAAAAAATAACTTGTTTCCATTTATGAGGTAATCTGGGGAATAATTTTTAATATACCGGGATGATTATGAATTATATAATACTGGTTATTCATCAAATTAATTAGAAATTCAAGACAATGCTTAATAAGCATTCAGAACATATGCACACACATAAATTATATACATTTTTCTTCTCATAAGAACATTTTTGATAATTATAATACACTCTCCATAATTCTAAAAAATGACAAATTCTGCTGTTTTTTCTTAGAACATCAATTTAATTAGTAAGGCATTTCAATTAAGTAATAAGTAATTAATTAATATAGATTTCAGATCATTAAGTATTGTTTACATCTTACAACATCACATTTGTATGTTGACTTGTATTAGATTTTATTAATTTTAAATTGTATTGATATCTTTTTCAATTCCTAATATTAGTTCCCACTCCCCCTATATACATTTATGTAGCACCTCTTTTTCCCTTTCAGCAGAGATTGCCCACTTGTAGTGTTTTGCAGAAGACAATCAGTTGAACGCCAGACCTGCACCCTGAAGACGACCTTTTTTCCCATGGGCAACCCTTGCTCTGACGCTGACAGTTTTAGGCTGAAAATCATGGAAATTCTACATCATATTATTCTTTAAAGTAATTTTACATGTGTTTAGTAATAAGTGTTTGTGAATTTTGTAGAGTCACTTTGTTTGTATGTATATACATACAATTCAGTTTGTTTCTTTAGTGCGCTAACGAGGTTAGGTTTAACATGTTTTTGACCGATTATTTAAAACGATTCTCTTATTTTCTTAGTGTTTGATGCATTTAAAATTAGAAATTGTTTATTCATAGACTTTTCGGATTCATTTTGAATTTAAATAAAACAGAATAAAGGATATTAAAAATTTCTAATCTGTATTGCGTTACCCCAACTGGCTTGGAAAATTCATGCATTTGCATTGCACAAATTGGCGTTGAAAATTCACGCATGAGCAGTGTGTTCTTTCAACGGATACT
Source organism: Argiope argentata (assembly GCA_026289955.1). Taxonomy (NCBI): domain Eukaryota; kingdom Metazoa; phylum Arthropoda; class Arachnida; order Araneae; family Araneidae; genus Argiope; species Argiope argentata. Next base: position 4,816,726 of record JAOUZG010005735.1, on the reverse strand, counting down.
GACGATTTGATAAAAAATAAATGAAATAAAAATTTTCCTTGTTGATCTAAGTCTGAATTGACTTAAATTTCATTTATATTACTTGTTATAGCATATTTAATAAAATTTACTTTACTTATTAGAATTGGTTTTAATAAATTAATTGCCGAATTCTTTTTGATTTTTAGTCCATAATATATATTTTTTTTTTATCCAAGAAGCAGCACTATTATTTTGAGGAAAACTGTATGCAATCTCAATTAACGACCTGATCAGATCAGGCAGGTTAATTGAGAACAAAATATACTGTAGTACAAACGGGCTCTTACTTTGCAATCTATGTTCAGTTAAATGTACTTTAAATAAAAGAAAAGGATTTTTTTTTCCTTTTCGAAAGTAATTGCCTACATTTGTTTGGATCATTTAAAAATATTTCAAAAAAAAAAAAAAAGAGAAGAGAAAAGAAAAGAAAAAGCAAAGCCACATTTTTTTTGGTCAGTCTTATTCTTCGTTTTCTACACCATTGCGTATACGCAAGATAAGTTATACAGGGTGTCCCTAATTCAGTGACCCTACTTTAAAGTTGTCTACAGGCGAAATTATTATTCAGAAAATTATTAAATTTTGTATAGGACATAACGAAAGGATGGGAATTAATTAGGGATAATAAAAAATAACAGCACAAATTTTCGCCACCAAGGACAGTTTTTCAAATGAATTACACATTTAGCATATTTTTGACAAATTTAATTACAACAAAACATGTTCAGCATGACGGCCATCATTTTCCGCTGCCATCTGGAATCATAAGATAGCACGGTCCACAGCTGACCGTAGTGTGTTCTGGGAAATAGTAAGAACATGCTGTGAAATACTTCTTTTTAAATAAGTTGAGGTTTTTGGATTGTCCCGACTTACCAGATGTTTTAAATGTCCCCAAAGCCAAAAGTCACCTGGATTTAGGTTTGGAGACCACGTAGGCCACAGATCATGAAAGTGGCGGCTGATGACACATTCTTCTGTGAAATGTTTATGGTGAACGTCCTTTACACAACGGCTAATGTATGGAAGAGCTCCATCTTGTATGAAATTTAAAGTACGAGGTCTAGTAACATGCTCAATCACTGGTTGGTTGGTTGGTTCTAATGGCACTTGCCTATGGACAAGCTCGCTGCTGGACCCAGCAGCAGATTTAAGCCGAGTGAAGCGTCTCTTGTTTCAAGTAGCGCCAACTAGGGCCAAGAGTACGACTTTTGCTACATACTCATCTCATTCGCTTGCACAACCCCTTTTTACAGGGGGGCACATTCACACATCTCACAGATAGTACACAGAATAACAACCATGCCCGAACCAGGACTCGAACCCGGGACCTCCTGAACACGAGGCAGACGCGCTACCCCCGTGCCAGCAAGCCGGCTCAATCACTGGACAGCGATATGCATCATTAATGCAGAATAAAATTGTCCCGGATTTTCAAGCACGTCAATGCCTTTCTAGTGCAGTTTTAATGTAAGATAGAGCTCCTTCACACATAAGTAGTTATGTAAAGGACGTTCTGCATAATCCTTCTCTGGGCCTACTCTAAAACTACATCAACCTGGCAACCATACAATTTCTCAGATAGTCTCACTAAGCACACAACAAAATAAATGCATTTTTACAGTCCGTTTGATCTTTTCTTTTCTTTTACGCAGCCACCACTTATTTTAGCCCTAAGTTACCCGAAGGTCATCCAGATCCTATGGAATAATTCTTATCCTTGAATGTAATGAATTCATTACATTAAATATGACAGATATCGTATCGCTTAACCGCAAGCAGGAAACATCAAAAAGCCAACTCACGAAATTAAATAATAACCTTACTGAAAGACAAAACTAGATGGACATTCCTGAGCTTCAAGCTCAACTGGACAATGTGGTAAATATCGAATACAAATTTGAAGAATTAAAAGATTACTACAAAATCGCCAAAGAAGATTTCCGAAAAATCGAAACTTCTCTATTCGAAGAGGATAATGACATTCAAAAGTTAGAGGTAAGTCCTAAAACCTCTATTAAAGAATTAAAATTATAAAAATTGACTTTGTGGGTAATTAAATCATTGATGAATCTTTTATTAGTGGTCAGCCTAAAGAGACATTCATCAAACTTCCAGAAATTCCATCTCCGTTTTTCAGCAGGAAATTTGAGGCATGGAATTTATTCAAAACTCAATTTAATAATTTTGAAATGACATGACTCTCCACCGACCTACTGGTAAGGTAAGTATTGTGACACTAGCTTCATAAGCCAATTAACAATCTCCGAATATGATGATCACTTTTCTCTAGTGGTTATGTTACATAGTCACTAAAATTAGCTTCGCCGGCTCCGTCCATGACCTTCAATAGTCCCAATCTATTTCGTGAAAATTCTGAACTTTCTGAAAATGAAAAACTGTTTTATATAAGTGGATCTCTTAAAAGAGAATCTAAAAATATCAATCTAAAACAATCAATTTTTTCTGATACAGAAATAAGAACATTTTGATAAAAACAGTTATAATATGCCAAAGATGCATTTGGGGGGAGGGTTAAAACCCTTAAGAAGCATCCTTGACTCTGCCCATGAGTCTTCTTTCCTTTAGTCTTCAGCAGCAGGTTTATTTGGACTTAAAAAAAGAAGAAGTAATAAATATTCTGATTTGCAATTTAAATTATACTTTATTAAATACCAAGAATACCTGTTCACCACCTGTGGATTCCATACTTTCTCATGTCAATAAATGAGATAATTCATAAACACAACAGCTTAACTCAATGAGATTAACTAACATGATTTTTGACATGCTTATCAGAGAGATTTCTATTTCTTGTACCTGCACTTAAAGCAAACCAGCTTTACAGTTGCATGCATAAAGTGTTTTAAAGTGAAGTACTCGTATTTCCTGAGGCCACATTTGTAAAGATGATATTCTATTTGACTCACCCTGTCTCTAAACTAATAAATTATTTAAATAGCATTTTCATGAGTTTTTTCTGTACTTTATGTAAATAACATTTGTCATTTTATGTGAAAAGTCTAAGTACTATGTGTAATGCCTAAGAAAAGGGCATAGTAATTCATACATTCATACTTTACTTGAAAAGATTAGCATTGCATCAAGTGACTAGAGTTATTCCTGCGTTTCATATATAGGCGGTAACAGTAGCTGCAGAAAAGAATGAATTTTTAAGGAATGTACAAGATTTTGCAATTATGCAAATAAAGAATTGTGTACATTTATATTTCTTCACTTGAAAATACTCTAATTTGAAGGTGATGACAGTAGTAAATAATTTACACATATAACATGTGCTTAGAATGAATGCATTTAAATTACAATATTTGTTTTATAATCATATAAATTATATATTGTATAATGGCTGAACTTATAATAAATTTGTTGCGATGCAATGAATTCCAGTAAATTTGTTATCTTTTTTTCTCAACGGACTACCTAAAAAAGAAATTTTTCTTATTCACTTTAAAACAAATGTAAAATACAGCAGATTAAATTTTACACAAATTACAGGACATCTATTGTTAGATTCATAGATTTTTTTCTCTCAAGAATATTTTAATCAAAACATTTCTTTTTCAAAATTTTCTGCTTGCTTAACAAAAATGGATAATATTATTGACTTTTTTTATCATGTTAGAACATGATGTTGTTTTTGGATGAGGTTTTCGGAGTCAACAAAATTCCGTAAGTGAAAAATAAAAAAATCCGAAGGAATTTTGAAATTTTATTATCTGCATGATACCTTAAAAAATCAGCTTTTAATAACCAGTTGCCATTGCATTTACAAAAGCTCTGATTTAAAAAAATAAGTTAATTACTTCATCAAATAAAACCTAGAAAAATGTCATTTTGAGCGCATGATTATATGAAATGAAATAAATAGGAAATGTGATATATTTTTTTTAATAATAAATGCAAGACAATGTTATTTTTATGTTATGCTATTTTAGCAATTCTAAAGTTACTAATTTAATGAAACCATTAAATTGAAAAAAATATATAATTTAATCTGCAAAAGCATGTGGTACTTAGCCATTCAAGAGAGTGTGATCTGACATGATACATTGAAATATGCATAGCAAATTTCATTTAAATCTTTATTTCTATTTATTTTCTTGTTGTTTAATCAAACTATTACGATTTTAACGAATATTTTGAAAATTTCATCATCCTTAAATCTTGAATATGCTTAGAAAGTTTTTTTTTTAGTAAAACGTGTTTGAGATATTGATCTCTCTAAGGCTATAATTGGAATATTTAATAATAATTTTTTTTTTTGAAAAATAAGAATATTACTGGCGTGTATATATATATATATATATATATATATACGACTTCTTATCACTTTTAAAATTTAAAGATATGAATTTTACAAATTTTTTGCTCAAACCACATGAAACATTAATTTTGTTAGAAAAAAATTTTATAACGATATTTTTTAAAGATACTCTTTTGTTATTATACAATAAGAAGAAGCATTTTATTTGAATTAGTTTTAATGACTAATCCTTATTTTCAAATTCCTATTAAAATGTTGAAATAAACCGTTTTATTACATTCGGAATTATTCAGAGAATCGTATATGGAATGAAAATTTATCCATTACCTGGTAGTTAAGTGACGAACATATTAAAATCATACGGTACTGAGAACACGAAACATTATAAAATTTAAAAGTTCTAATATTTTATTATTAAAAATTATATCAATTTTCCATTAAAAATTAATTCAATGTACAAAAAGTAGTTTATATCTATTGAAATTCCAAATGAGTTTAGTCTTAATAATAATTAATAAAAGACTTTTGATAAAATCAATTTTAGGAAAGAAATTGTTTTCTCAAAAATATTAATTATTTTCCGGTATCTTTCAATTTTAATATTTTTTACATTTTAATTAATGCAGGATTAATAATAAATACATTTTTTTAAACACTTTTATACTATTCCTCAAACAAAAACAGTTCATTATGAAGTAAGTATAAAATCTGATTAGTGATAATTATTTTTAAATGTTGAACCCGTTTCCACTTTCTGTTTAAAACTAAAATGGCCGAAAAGTATAGAAATCATTCTACCGAGTCGATTCAGGACATATCTCTAATTTATTCCAATATTAAATCTTAATTACGAATTAAAATCTCGTTTATTTTAAATTTCTTTATAAACTATTCCTATAACTATACAATTTCAATAGAAATTGTGAAAAATTGATTTAATTAAAGAATACTATTTAAAATTAGTTATGAAAGTCGTGTAATGCTTCAATTCGCTTGATATTGGAATAGAACTTTTTAGATAACTATTTATTAGATAATTATATAGTTATATAATTATATATTTTTGCGATAATTATATAGTTATATAATTATCGCAAACTGTCACCAACTTTTTTAATATCGCTAGTCTAAGGAATGAAACGCCAATCAGCTCACCAGCTTTAAGGGGCTAACTAGCTAATTAAATTCCATGTTTGAAACAAAAAGTAAAATGTTAATTTTGTAACAAGAGAAAAATAAGAGCAAGGGTAACAATACTTTTAATATTACTATTTAAAATACGATCTTAAAAATACTCTTAATTAACGATGCGAATTAAAACTAATATATTTTTCACATTCTAATGGATGAATTAGTTCAGTTTTGCGTAATGGTATTCAGTATTATACAATACATACATAATCTTTAATCATTCTTTTTGTATATTTTGATCATTATATTCAATCCTCAATAATAGGTATCTCAAATAGTGTTTTTAAAAATGGTAACAACGAATATCTTGATTTAAAATTGAAACTAAGCTAAACTTTGCTTTTATACTATTTTTGAAAATTTAGAATCTCGGGGGGGAAAACACGTCATGGAAAGTTTTGGTATAATATGCGGTGCTTCTTTAGTATTCTTAATATTTAATATTGTTATGCAATGCAATATTTATGTGCAAATGGGGTTAAATATATATTCATGATTTTTTATATGTATTTACTTAATATGTAATTTTTAAAGTAAATGCAATAAATTCATTTGTTAACTTTGCCACATTAATGAACTATTTCCTTTTTTATAAAGGCAAATTGATCTAGTATTTGAAGTTGAAACTAGAAACCATTTGCCACGCATTTCTAAAAGATCATAAATCTGCCATCTCACAATTAAATTAAAGTTTTTGTGCAATATTTCATTTGTTGCAAATAAGGTAAAACATTAAATAAGGTAAGGAAAAAAATAACTGCGAAGAAAGAATTAATTTTCTGAGAACATTTCTTGATTATGTCAACAGTTAAATTTGTCATATTTCTGATTTCCTCTTAACTTGAGATTCGAGCTTTAAATCGTTCCATTTTAAATAAAATAAAATAAAAGGCATTGTTCGCTAGTTTTTAAGATTTTCTATTAGAATAAATTAAGGGAAGTCTAATGCAAATTTATAACTTTGAATATATATAGATATGAGACATTCAGAATTCCTATCTGTATATACTCAAAGTATACACAGATCACTAAACAATTATTGTTGTTTTGGAAACTGTTTTTATTTTTTACAATTATATTCACAATTTTTTTGTTTAAGAATAATGAAATTTTGTTTATAAGAAAATGTAAAATTTTGTATAAATCAAGATTAATAATTTTGACTTATTTTATTTATATTAAATTTAGATGAAGAATTCTTAAAAGTAAACATTTTCATATGAGTACCCAATTAGATATTTTTTAATTTAATTCTTTTAATTTTTTTCTTTATTTTATAACACTAATTTATTTCAAATTGATAATGTATAAGCTAGGACATTTTGTTTAAAAAATAAGATGCTCTCAGCGTCAATGCAAAGAAATAAACTTAATATATGAAAAATGTATCCTGGTGTCAGATTATTTCAGGTAACATAAATAAAAAAATAATAAATTGTTATTACATACTGTTAAATACCTAATTTACAATAGTATCATTACAATGTCGGTCAACGTTGATAAATGCAGAATATACAATATACAATTTACAATATTGTTTCAACATAGTGTAATATATTATTTTCAATTTAATCGGCACAAAAATGAGCTATATTAGATATTAATTCAATTTTCAATTAAAAAAGTTTCCTGCTGATATTTTTGGAATAAATGTCAAATTAAATGAATTATTAGGCTGCAACTGATATTCTTGTTCCACGATTTTATTATATGAATTCTTTTATCATCTTTCGAATATTTTAACACTATGTGTAATATTTTTTATTCGATATTCTTCGATATTTACAATATTTCTAAAGATTGTGCAATATTGTGGAGCTAGTGAAGTCTTCCTTCAAGTAAATTGTTATTAGATTATCCACATATGTGGTTATAAAATCAGCTTTTTTATTCTTTGCCAATAATTTTATTAAAATCAGAATCTAAGAGAACTAAAATTGGGGAAAGCTTTCAAAATAGATTTCCCGTTTTTACTATAATTTTATTTCTTCAGCATGAAACTGTGAACTTTCTTTTAGTTGAGTTTCTTTAAAATTATGTGAAAAAAAGTGAAAGATAAAATTATTTACTAAAAAAATACCATGCTCTCTATTGAAAATTTCTATTCATTGCTATTAAATTTAAATAGGATGTAAAAAAATCTTTTATTAACGAGCGTCTAATTAAATTATATTCGTTTTTTTATTTTTAGACATAAAAATAATAAAATTGGAGTAATAATGAAACATTAATTACGACTTTTGTTTTTGGCAACAGTGACTATCATCTTGTTGAACAAGTGAGCATCGTTTTTAACGCTTTCGCAAGTCCTAAAAGTCGGCAACATGGAGAAACGGATTGAGCTTGAAAAGCGTGGAAGGAACCCTGCAGTGGTAAAAACTCTTTGTATTATTATTATTTCTGAGAAAGCAGGAAATATCCTGGAAATTTTCTTTAATTTTAATTACTAGGCCTTATCTTAAATTAGTTCATGGTCTTGTATGTTACTGTTAATCAATGGCGAGTGCTGATGCTTCCGTAGTGATGTGTATTTCAAAAGAACCGCGTAGTACCCGCCGAAAGTCTGTTTATCGAATATATTTTAATAATCTGTTTTTAATGGAAGTAATCAGTCATCAATACGATTTTGATGCTGTTTGAAGTTATTGTATTTGTTCTTTAATTGTCAGCAACGTTGTTAGAATAACTTTTATTTTATGTCGTTGGTCTTGTTATTTACATCGTACATGAGTTGGGGTTAGAATGCACTTAAAATTGAAATTATAGAATTTGCTCTGAAGAGCAGTGCTAAATCGTAGTATCTACATTAATTAAGTTTTTGCATTGATTTTTTTAAATACTTAGGCGTTTTAAATAAATGTTATTAGATTTTTATATTCTTTCAATGTAATTAATATTGTTAGAGCTGGTATACGCGACATGCGAACAGGAATAACTTAACCAACTCGTTTAATATTTAAGAAATATCGATTCAACTTTGAAAACTAAAGTTATTAGATAATAATTAATTAGTTTTTATCGATTGTTTTGTATTGCAATAAGTGATTGATAATATTAGGGAATGAATTTACTAATGTAGTTGTAAAAGATACGATCCATGGATAAATTGTTATGTTAATGAGACAGTTTAAAAAATTGTATTAGCATTTTTTGATTAATTTTAAATTTTAAGATGCCACCTTTTCTAATTATATATATATTTTTTTTATTGAATTTAATTTTTTTAAATATAAAACTTGAATATCTAATTAAATTTTTTTTCACTCAGGTTAAGGAATTTTAATGTTGGCTTATACACAATTAAAAATGATCGCATAATGATATTTAGTTTGATATTTTGTTAAAAATATAATCTACTTGCATTATAAAATGATTTTTTGACGACTTTTAGTGGAAATTTCTATGCTAGGAATTTTCTCTATATGCTGTTTGTTTCATTTAGTTAATAAAATTTATTTCTTAATTAATGATACTTGAACTTTTAGTGTTGTTTGCTAGTTGATCAATAACATTATGTTTTTAGGGTACATTTGAAAATTTTGAACTTAATTCTATCTTGAGTTCATAGAATTTTGAAATAGATGTGAAGAATGTTTTTTTCTAGTTTTGGTTTTCTAAGTTTGGTTATTAGCACTAAACATGGCACTACTTTACAATTTATTGAAATTTATATTGCAAGATGAATATGTGGTCTATCATAGCTCGTTTAGTGTTATCAGATTCATAGTGATAGATGATTTTCATTTCAGATAAAAGAACTAAACTTGGACAATTGTCGAAGTACATCAATTGTTGGTCTAACCGATGAGTTTGTAAATTTGGAATCCCTGAGCCTTATTAATGTTGGGCTCATCAGCCTCAAAGGTTTTCCCAAACTGCCAAATCTAAAAAAGGTGGGTCTAATACTTATGTATGAATCAATTTCCCGGTACTGGGAATTCTAATACAGATATATATATACTTTGCATTATCTTTTAAAGATATTTGATTTTGGTAATAGAGTTTGAAGGTCATTAATATTTAAACATGTAATTTAATTATCTTTTCCACATATGTATTATTGTGATGAATAAGAAATAACTAATGGTATTAAAATAATAAGTGTTCAGTTAAAAATATATTCATATACTTTTTCAGTGATATTATGTGAAACTTTAAGTTAATTAGTAAATTAGAGCTCAAAGTGCAATGCATTTTTTTCTTGCAAAAGTTTATAATTTAAGCATAATTTATATTGCATTTGTACCTAGGGCTAATTTTTTCCCTATTAAATTAGCATTGTAAAGCCGGAATTCTTTGTTTATTGAAAAGAAAGCTTATAATACAAAAATATTTTATATTATCTGTGATATTTTAATTAACACTTAAGATTGAAAATACAGTAACTGCAGAATTTATATAAAGTTAATTTATAATTAAAAATTGTCTTAAGGTTGATTTTAAGAACAGGTATTACTCTTGAAATTATTCTGTGTAATGTTCATATAAAATATTTAATCTGCTTCGAGAAGTAAGAATCTATCTATATAGTTAAGGATGAAAATTTAATGCTTAGTGGCAGTGAAAATCATTTTTAAACCATATGTTAAAAGTTATTTAAAATCTCAATATGCAAAGCAAATTAAAGTGTGAATTCTAAATTTGAACGTGAAAAAATAGCATATTTTTGCTTGCATTTATTTTTCTGTTGGGATTTTGTATTAAGTTGCAAGATTATAGTATTCTGTTTATGAAAGCTAACTTCTAAAAATTGCCATTATATTTTAGTTTTTAAACTATAGTTCATTCCTTGACTTTAATAATTTAGCTGATTTCTGTTTTCTGGTTGGAACATCTCATTTATAAAACCAAACTTTAAACAAAGTAGAGTAGATGCAAATTAAAATAGTAATGCAAAACAGATTTTTTTTAAAAAAAAAGTCTTGCATAGAAACTTTAATATTTAATGCTTTATATATTTTCTAGCCAATATATTTAACAAGGTATGCATATTGTGTGGCAAAAGATTTTTCTCCCCTTGTTTTAAAGAATTGATAAATTAAATAGAATATTTTGTATTTTCTGACATTTAATTGGAAGATATACAAGCTGATGTATTAAAATTTGTGTAAGTCTTTTTATTAGAGAGTAAATATTATGTGAAATAAGCTGTTATGTTTATTTTAAAATAACATATAAAATAATGCTAGATATAAAATTCTTTCAATACTTTTTGATCTTGAATAAAATTAAAAATCCTGATGTGAATTTTGTTTTAAAAAAAGCATGGTTACTTTTCTGTTAGCCGGGCGCAAGTGAAAAATTGCCAAATAATGTAGATTTCCACCAAATTTCTTTGGCGATTTTTCACTTCTGCCAGGCTAACGGAAAAGTAAAAAAATGACATTGTTTTGTTAATTGTTAAGTAATAGGATGATAAATATATTGTTTTCAATTGTCAAGTGAATCACCTTTCCTAGTTATGGCTGTTAATTACTCATCACTAATTGCTAAATACAACTTAGGAGGAAATCAACTAAATAATTTGAGCTGAAATTGATTAGTTTAAGAGAGTATATTCACAAGTTTATTGATACTGCACTATATTGTTTGTGTAAAAAATAGTTAATATGTTTCAATAATTTATAAAAATATTAAATAATATGAACTTAAATAATGAAATACAATGTTTCTGTTTCTTTCCTTTTTTCTCAAGGATTTTTTAAAAATTAAATATATTTTTATTGATGTATCACATTTCTTGCAGTTGGAACTAAGTGATAACAGGATCTCTGGTGGTTTGAATTGGTTACATGACAGCCCGAAACTTACACATCTTAACCTCAGTGGAAATAAAATAAAAGACATTGAAACATTAAAACCATTGGTGAGTAAAATGCTATTTATAAAATTTTATTGTTTCAGTTAATATTTTATATGTTGAATGTAATATTTATATATTATTTGCTTTGGTTATTAGAAGTTGGCTGTAAATTGTACTGATACTTAATATTTTCTTGTTCAGAAATCTGAAATTTAAAAAAGTGTTTCCTATTTTTTCTTTACAAATTTTTTTATAAACAGCTTATATGAAATTAAGCGTCCACTTTTGGACACTTAATTATATATATGTGTATATATAATATGTGTGTGTGTGTGTGTAATTTTGAGATTAATAGGAATTTTTTTGGTCACTAATATTGTGTATATGAATTTATAGAGTCTAGATTTTAGAAAAACTAAACTGTGTGTGAGTGTGGAGGACTCTTTAGATTTATATATATTATACTTAAATTAAATATTATAATAAAACCAGTTGATATCAAAATTAGAAAATAATAAATTTATTCAATTTTGTATATTTGAGTTTTTCTAATCTGTGTATTTATGAAATCAGTAATAATTCTAATGAGCAAATACTTATTATTATACAGAATTAATTGTAAACTAGTTAAATAAAATATAATTAAACAAATAACATTGAAATATGTAAAATTTTGAATATGAACTTATTCAAAAGCATTCATAAAAATATTTTATTGCAATTTATTATATGGAACAAAACCATCTTTTGAAAATCATTTTATATATTCCTTTGTTAATATCTGCAATATCAGTAATTTTAGTGCCACTGATGAATATACCAGTTAATTAAAAAATTTCTTTAGAATTTTCAATGTTCATGTCTTCTACCTTTTGTCTTTTATTATAAAATAATCTATGTTCCTGGTATTCATGGTAATTCCAAAAACTTTCAAAATTATTGCAAGCAATAAATTATGTACAGATTTGGAAAAGTTGGTTTTCTACAGAAGGACTGAATTGTATACAGAAAGGTTAGTGCAAGATGCAGAACAATAAAGCTTTCAGAAAATTGTTCTGCATTTATTACTACATGGGATGGATGAGTGATTTATAATTTAAAATGTTAAGTAATTAGCTGAAGTGAGTGTGGTCTTTTGTAAAGTTTTAATTAAAATGACTTTATACTTTTCTGAATATTTTATTTTTGTTTTGAAAATTTAACAGAAATTGTCTGTATTGCTAAATGTGATAAGTAAAATAATTTTTATGAAACCGATTTCTTGGTACTAACAAGGAAAGATTTTATTATATAAGTGTTATTGTGTTACCACATAAGATATTAATTTTCTGATCAATTATATGGAAATTTTTTTAGTATTGTAAATATATTTTTTCTTTTTTCAGCAAGCATTTAAAAACTTAAAAAATTTGGATTTGTTCAATTGTGAAGTAACAAATGTCGATAACTATAGAGAAGAAGTCTTTGGACTTATTTCTAGTTTAAAGTACCTGGATGGATATGACAGAGATGATAAAGAAGCGGAAGATTCAGAAGTAGACGATGATGATGGTGGGTCTTCTAAATCTGTGAATAATGCTTGTTTTTTCTAAATATGAAACAAGTAGTTTCAATATAAGATGAAAACTTTTTATTTTAAAGACAAAGAAGAAATACTGTTGGAAATAGCTTCTCCCCTTCTAACATTTAAATAGTTTTGCATCCTATTAATAAATTTATTATTCCGGTGAATGTAGGTACTTTTGACAGTTAGACATTATTATAATAGTACTTCTTATAAACTTCTAGTTTGTTTTTTTAAGCAAAGAAAAAAATAGTTTGTCTTGGTTTTAATTAAAGAGGTTAAATTTGTTGTTTCTGAAAATAATCTAACCCGTTTGTAAAATAACACTATAAATTTTAGGTACAATTATGAAATAGTAACAGTTTTCAGATATTTTATATTAATCTTTTAATATCAAAATTAAAGTAAAAGTTATTAAATTTCTATTCAATTATATTGGAAATAATGTTGATAACTTCATAGTAAAATTCAGTTTTGAAGAGAAAAATATTTAATTTTTGAGAATTTGCAAAAAGTTATTAAACTACTTTTTTGTAAAAAAATGGTTTAAAAAAATTTTAATTTTTGAAGTATAAAAAAAGACAAAATATAAGAAAAATATATATTTTGTAATATAGGAAAAATATATCAAATTTATTCCATTATTTAAAAAATATATTAAATGAAAATATTTTTTGATTTGATTTCAACTTGATTAATGATTGTTATATACCAGTTGAAAGGAAGTTTTAAAAGTTTAGGAAAATGAAAAGGATGTATTGGAATGGATTAATTTTTACCATGGAAGTGAAATATAACTATCTGGTAAATAGGATGCTTAGCATCAATGCTTAAATGCAAATGTGATGAAATTTTTAAATATATGATTTTTTTTAATAAGTGAAACGTATATCTCAGGAATATTTTTGATGTATTTCTCATTTTTCATATAACTATAATTTCTCGATTGTATATTAAAGAAATTGTTTATATATTTGTGCATCTTTACATAAGATTAAACATTTTTTTTATCGAAACAAATTATGTTCTTTTAAAGGTGTACTTTTTTCTATGCTATCATTTTTAGAAGTAAGCTGGAAGTACTCAAATTAAATTGTCATTTTAGTTTTAAATAATAATTTTTTTTATTTTTTTTTGTATTTAGTTCATATTAGACCATTAATTAGAATTTATCATAAACAGGTCCTCTTAACTAAAAATATTGTACCATCTGAGTACAACATCACAAAAGTTTGTAAAAAATAATTGCTAATTGAAGTTTAATTTAGCCATTATAAAGTCAAAATAAATGCTATGTATTGATTGACTGATCTTCCTTAAGTCGCCTGTTAATATGATTAAAATATTGCCATTGAACGATTCATGTTTTGATGGTCTTTAATCAGCAAAGTTTGCAACTTTATAAATTTATTTAAAAGGATTGGAGAATTTTATAAATGTATCTGTACTTTTTCAGAAATGCCTTTAAGTAACTTCCATCATGAAACAATTCTTTACTAAGTTAGTAATTTTTTCCCCCAATTGAAAGCATATTGCTATATTTAATGATTTAGAAATTAATGTTACATGATGATTAAAGCAGGCAAATTTTCAATTTAAATATGTATACTTGTAGATTTGAAATTTCTTGAGTCTGGTTGTCCTTGGTATAGTCTAAGTATCTTATTCCTCTGTTTAATCTTTTATTTTTTATTGAAATGTTTTTACATTTATTTTTTAGGAAATGAAGATGATGATGATGAAAATGATGCTCATGAAGATGGGGACAGTGAAGATGAGGAGGAGGATGAAGGCGAAGGTATACTTTGCCTTTTATATTTACAAATGGTTACAATTATTCATGTTTTTTGTTCTCTGAGAGCATTCTTATATATCATGCTTAGAAACATTTGGATGTATGGAATGTTTTATGTATAATACTTAATAATTCATTCTGTATTTTTTTGAAGGTTTCAATAGTGGAATATGTCTGTAGTTGGCTATAAATATTCTTAAAAGATAGATTTGCTCTCTTTAATATTCTTAAGATATTTTTAATATAAGTTCAAGATATGTTTATTTAATTTGATATATAGCATTTAAAATTTCATCATATTGTTCGATTTAAAATTTAGTAATGCTGATAAGTAATGGAAACTTCCTGAAATCGCAATTGTTATTTTTATTATTTGTTATTTATAATTGTGCTACTAAATTGATATACTTATGGTGCTACTAATGGTGCTACTAAATTGATATACTTTCTGCATGTTTTATTGCTAATGTAATATCAATAATGATATGTAAAATTAATTGTGGGAGAAATTCTTATTAAGTGATTTAAAATTAAATAACCATTGGCATTATATTAACTTCTATTAGTTTTGTATTGTTAGATGAGCAAGATGATGATGAAGCAAATGCAGATGAGGAAGATGAAGATGATTTAGATGATGAGGATGCAGATGAAGAAGTAAGATTTGCTCAATTTGTTTTAGTAAATAAAATGCAGTGTTGGATGTTCTTGTTTATTATGCAAATTCTTTGTATTAGGCCACACAAAAAAAAGTTTCCTTTTTTTTGTAGGAGGACAGTGAAGGAAATGATTTAAATGTTGATGAGGATGATGAAGAAGAAAGTAAGATTATTTTTCATTTATAGGGGTGATGGGGGACTGGTAAATTTTTATTAGCTAATTTCTACTCCTGGCTATAATCTTTTAAAATAATATTATAATATTTAAAGAACTAAAACTGCTTGAAAACACATAAAGATAAGTTTGTTCTTAATTTTAATATTCTATATAATATTGAAAAATATTTGTAACAATTTTTTTGGAGTGATAAGAACTAGAATATTTTTGCTAATCCATTCTTAATTCATATAACTGACTACTGATTAGTTAGCATTAAGAATTAGCACTATTATGGGTGTTTGATAAAATAATTAATGGAAGTAAATTTATAAGTGATAGTAGTTAAAGTAATTTATAAGTGATCTTTTTCTTATTGGCTTATAAAATCAACATCTGGGTCCTCTTGTAAATTGTTTTATTTTTCATAAAATAGTTGATATCGTGCCATATAATATTAATACTATATCTAAACAATAGATTCTCATGAGCAAAATATGCAATGCTAAATATTTATCTGTAATGTAGGCTTCAACTTTTAGTTTATTTTAATGAATATTTATTTTAGGGAAATTTTTTAGTTTGTGCTTCCCCCCCCCCCTCAAAAAAATCATAAAGAACCCAATTTTTTTTATAGGTCCACGAGGTCAGAAGCGGAAAAGGGATGCAGATGATGGAGATGAAGATTGAAAAACTTTCCAAGAACATTGCTTCATCTATTCATCCTAATGTGTAGAGTGATAATTATGTACAGCATAACTTTTATTCATCCATCTTTTATGTTTTGCAATTCCCAATCAACATTTTCCTGAAGAGCAAAACATAAAAGAACTATCGACTGAGACCAAATGAAGGAAGTGGATGGCATTATATTTATATAATGGCTGTGTCTACTTTGAGTCGTGCCTCGTAGTTTAAACCCACAAGCCTTGTCAGGATCCCTTTGCAATCACTGCACAAATTATAAGTACAGATTTAAAAAATGTAGTTTTGTAATATAATTCTTTTATAAATTTGTACTGTAAAAAATTGTTTAGTAGGATTTATAAGAACATAAAATGGAATTTATTTACTCTTTAACTTGGACTAAGTAAATTTATTTTTTGATTAAAGAAAATATACTTTTTGGAAATGTAAGATTTCTTTCATCTCAAATTTTGGGATATTCATTACTTTTAATTTATTAATCATGCAAACTATAAAGTGTTTTCTTGCATTTTTTTAAAATATTTGCTTTTATTATTTTGAGGAGAGAAGCATTGTAGCAGGTTCCTGGTTTGGTTTTTGGTTTACTAAAGATAAAATGTCATTGCTTTTAAGTCCATTGCTTACTGATATCACAAGTCATCATTTTTGAACAAGCTTTTCTTGTGAAAGCTTGTGTATCACAATTGTTAATAAAAAGAACTTTTTATGGAAATTGATTTCCTGCTTTTTTTTTTCAGTAATTACAGAATAAATTATTGTGCGAAGTAATTTAGAGGAAAACTTGATTCCTGGATGTTTCATTTAATTTTTTCAAAGAAAAAAAATTCCCTTTTTTGTAATAGTTCAAAAATAATGTTTTGAAAATTAACATGGAAAATCATTGATGGTTTGTTATGATTTTGCTTTTACAATATGTGCTAGTAGGGACGCAGAGGTTCTTAAAATTTTAAGAAATTTGTGGCACAGGAAATTATCGAGCTTATACAGTTATCAAAATATGTTTGTGCCCATAAAATCTAGACAAGCGTATTTAAGTAATTGAAACAACTGAAAGGATTTTTAGTGTAGGGTATCTGTAAATTTCATGTTTGATTCATTTTTTCCCAAACAAAGTGCATATTAAAGGGAACTGTTCTACAGCAATCACCATCCATTTCATACTGAGAAAGGCTTTCATATTTAAAAAACAAAAAAACTTAGTATTTTTTTTTGAAAAAATTCTTTAAACGAAAATTTTTAAATTTTTGGGGAGAACAAATGATGTTTTATTTCTTCATAAATCTTTTATTTATTTTGCAAAAATTTCATCAAAACTTGTCATATTGGAAGCTAAATACAAGTGTAATTTTTGTTTTTTAAAGAAAAAATTGACTAGTAACTATATAGGAAAGAACTATATCTTTTTTTCTTCAGTTTTTGGAACTGATGACTTAATTCGTTTTCTCTCGTATTCCAAAGATTCAGATAGCTTTTTTGCTGTTTCCTTTTTATTGTTGCTGTAGTTTGTACATTGGTCCTAGTTCTACAAAATATTTCGGATCATTGTTCAGAAATAAATGCTTGTCTCAACTAGCTTTTCATTTTGCATTTAGTAATTGTAATCACTTGAATCTCCTACTTCAGTAGAGGGCAGAGCTCTTGTTTGTTTACCACATTGGAAAAGGAATAAATAATTTAGATTTTATATCTGCCATTGTTTCTGAATTTGTTATTCTTCTATAGGGAGAAGAATGTAACTCAAGTGGAGTGGGTGACAATCCTTCTTGAAGAGATCGAATTTTAATTCTTTGGGGGGTTATAATAACATTTTGTCTTGTCAAAAATAATTTCTGCTTGAATATACTGTTGATAGAAATTTTATAGTTTAAAGAATGAAGCTAAATATACAAAATTTTTGATTTTGTTATTTTTCATAGAATTTAAGTTTCCAGCGGAAGCAGCCGTCCCGGCGTTAAAATGGGGCTTTAAGACCCTCAAATGGTAACACTTATTTATCTATTTAAGAAATTAATTTGCACGATTACGTGAAATAATCGAGTTGAATTTTAAATTCTTTTTCAAATATAGATGTGGTAGTATCATCAAATTTAGAACTTGCAATTATCGAACTAAAAGTAAAATCCAGTGATCAATACTAAGAAGTTAGTACCATTTTTCTACACTGGATTTTCAGGGAAAGTACAAAAGTTTTATTTTAATCGTTTTGCTTTGCTGGTCCATCTTCAGGGAATTATGATAAGGTGTCCGCGTTACCACGGGAGAAGACCGCACTAGCTTCTGAGAGTGAAAACTTGACACTTGAGGACAGAATTTTGCTCAAATGAAGATGGCAGTCACACACTCGCTTGCGTAAACTCTTTTTACGGGTGTTGTGCCAGCGAAGTCCTCTTTCAAACTTCTCGCAGATAGAACACAGGAGAAGAAAAGCCAGGACTCGAATCCGGGACGCCTAAATCGCGAGGAAGATGCGCCTTCTTCCCCCAACCTAGTCTTCATGAAATCGAATAAAATGAGGTTCTTTAAAACGTTCCTTGGTAAACCTCAAACAGTCAAGAATTTCGGGAAGATATGTCTGAGCAGCTTTAGTATACTGATTAGAACATCCTACTCATGAAATACTACAAAATAAATAAATTGATCCATTCATTAATAAATTGTGATAATCTGTAATGATAAGTTTACTCATGAATCGAAGAGACTTTCAGGTGTTTATACCAAAATATATCATGCATAATTAGAAATTTCCAAAACTTATTTTAGTTGAGCAGATTTTATAGTGAGCATGACAAAAACAGCCAGCCAAGACATTCAGCTCTCATTGCCATTCAGCTCATTATGAGATGGGACGTATTGAAACTGGATGAAGTGTCACAAGAATCCCTAAAAGGTAAGACTTGAATATGAAAGATTATGCTGTCTCCCACATTCGTCCTATCTTAAAGATTTTGTATGAAGATGCGACTGTCTGTGAAGATCCAATCCAGCGAGTGTGTCAGCATAGTGCAGACATTTTATAAAATATAAGTCAGACGTGATCATTACTTATGATGACAATGATTACATCAGTGAAAGTTCCCATGAAAACACTACTACCAGAAATATCTTCATCGCTACTTTTGCCATCAGTATACATTTTAAGGAATGCATTGAATGGTTTGTGGAGCTATTTATTTTTTATTTAATCATGGTCCTCCAACTTTTTAAATCACCATTGTCGCAATTTTAGCTTAGGTACGTATTTTATCAGTCAATAAGGATTTCAAGAATTGTGGTTGCATGTTATTTGAAGACAGGCTTATCAGTCATTCGCCAATGAGAAAGGACTGTGCTTCTTCAAGTGCTGGGTATTCTGCAAAGGCAGAAGTATGTATTGATCACATTATCTAGAATGCTTATTTTGAAAGGTACGGACGTCTAAGAAAGCGATTGAATATTACATTCATGCAGTGTAATGTCAGTCGGACAGTCACAGCGAAGGTCAGTAATTGTTTTAGCAGTGCTTGTGCTCCTTCAGGCTTATTTAAATTGATATTTGATGCACAAGTGTAAATGAGAAAGACATTCTACAATTGGTTTTGTTGGAAGTTGATAGTGTATTGGCATGCGCTTCATGGCTTCATCCATAAACACGAATTATGCGCCCTGAAATAAAGGTACATGTTGTTCCAGAATGATGTTCTGATAGATTTGGCCCGTCATGGTTAAAATATGAACATGCAGGTCAGTTCTTGAACCCAGAACAATTCCTCCCTAAACGAGCAATCCTGCACCATTGTAATGGTGTCTTTAAATGATGTTCTCTTGGTGGTAACGGTTACTTGGCGCCCCTCCATATGAAAGTCGGGCAAGAATCGAACTGCAAGCTAAACCTGAAATCTTCGGAAACATCATACAAACCCACTGTTGCGGTGTCTACAATGCATGCTCTCTATAGGCTAACAGCAGGCGACAATGAGTTGTAAGTGGGACGCATCTGAAAGGCCTACGAGCATTTAGTCCCATCTGTTCTAACCGTCTGCGCATGGTCTGCCTTGAAACTGTCGTACCAGTGGCTGAAAAGAGCTGATAAGATAAGTTGATGTTGTCTCCGTCTGTTTCTTCCGGCAGTAACTGCCAAATATTGGTCCTCATTCGTCATTTTAACTCGGAGGCGACCTGTGCTGTAACGTCTGCTCACGTTACCATCATCTTGGAATGATTGCCAATGCCTGGAGATGTTACTCTGAGCGATTCCAAGTTCCTCGGATACTTCCAGCTGGGTACGCCCACATTCCAGACTGCCGATACTTCTATCATGTAAAAAATCATCGAAATACATCCATTCTGTCATAACTATGCGGTTATTGCACTGAAAGGCATAAAGCACTTGCGAACAATTTTACTTCTCCGTCTATAATACTTATACATCACTCTCGTCATTGTAATGTGCTATCGGTATCATCTGGGGGCTTCCTGCAATTTGCATATGATTTTTGGAGGTTATAGTTATTTTACCGGCGATGTATGTATTTAAGAGTTCAATTTCCGCTTGACTGAATTATTCTTAATTTATGATCATGAGTTTGCTATTGAAATATAATGAGAGATCTTAAGATTTATAATTATTAAAAGAGAATTTAGTTTAATTTTTTCGATGACGGAGCAATAAAAAAAATTTCGATAAGACGTTCCTCTTTAAGACGATAAAGACTTTTTCGATAAGACGTTCCTAAGATCACTTTTTCAATATTAGTAATGCTTTTTGAAAGCCATATCGGGCTTCTTAAGATTAGTCTCTGTCTTCCATGTTTTAATCTAAAGGGATTGCTCGATGAGCTTTTGTATGTAGCTCCAATGGATCTGCTTCCAAGGAAAACCGATATCAAAGGTAGGACTCTTCCCTCAATACTAGATGTGTCAAGAAGTTCTGTAATTAACTCCACACTCGATTAAAAGCCTTATTGATTCTGTGTATCTCTAACAACAACAAAAAAAAAAGCAATTGATCGATTGCACAATATCTTTAAAAAAAAAAAACCGTACTTCTTCTTGGGGAATAAGTCCTTTGAGGACAAATAGCAATTTTATCCAGCCAGAGTAAGTTTCGCCAAGAGGAAGTAAAGGAAACCAGCGCGATGGGGTTGTAGCATTCTGCAGAGCTTATATCTTTTCCAGTTTCCTATATTGGGATAATAAAGTCCTTTTCCATTCCTTTGGTAGACTATTCACGTTTATTGAATTAAAAACGTCCATCATTCTGTTTTCAAAATGACTGGTCTTACAGTTGTGGATACCATCTGGACCTGGAAACTTTCCATAGATCAACGCTCATTTCTTACATTGAAAATTTGTCGCAAAAAATGATATCCATAACAGAGATAAGTTATTTATAAACCGATCAAATAGATTTTTTTTGATGATGATGATTATAGTCTTTAGAGGCCAACACAAGCATGTTTTTGTAGAACTCTCTCGAGATGTTAACAGTAATTTTCTTATGAAAAGAACGACCATTGAATAGTAAATTTAGGCATTTTGTGATCCTTGGTAGCGCATATTTTGGAATGTCTCCAGCCTTTGATAAAATTGTTAATAGAACTTCATGTTCCTAACTATTTTTAACTTAACAGTTAGATTTTAGGTTATATATATATATATATATATATATATATATATATATATATATATATATATATATATATACTTTTTGAAAATGGTTTAAATTTTGATAATTACTTTTGTTATTTTCATTCTGATTCTAAAAATGAGATCCATTTATTTTTGTCACATAAGGGTGTTTTTTTAGCGTGATAAATATTTGGAGGGAAATAATTTAAATTGCCACATTTTGACATTTCATTTAAATTTTATTATTCATAAATCCATATAAGTTACATTTATATTCTAAGTCAAGGAACTGTTAATGATATGTGGAAAGCTACAAATCCTCATAGTAATGCCAAAAGTTCTTTTGTCAATTTTTCTATTGTGAACGTTTCAGGAATTCTCTTTGTAGCATCTAGCAGTAATTGGCTATCATGTTGACATTCCATTTTTCTTGATATTGCCTCTTTATATATATATATATATATATATATATATATATATATATATTGTTACGTTTTTAGCGTAGCGGGTTCGGATTGAATGGACTTTATTTGAGGACAGCACAAACAAATTTATTTACAACTATTTACAGGTATATACAGGATGACTTGAAAGAGTAAAACTTCAGAAAACACTATCCAGCAATAATCAGTCACTTACAGCGTAAATACAAGTCTTACGCACAATAAACACGGTTTGCAAAACAGCTATAATATAGCACAGCAACAGTCAATCACAGCGAGCTCAATAACACAGCGTTAACAGCAAACGCAAAACACAGCTCACCAATAACAAGCGAAAAGCTACAAGTAAGCGAAACGCTTCTCTTCTCAAAGAGCGATCCTCTGCCAGGAAGAGGCAACCCGCCTCTTATATAGTCGGGCGAAAGCGTGGCCGTGCTACGGCGGAAGCTCCGAGAGGCTTCGGCGATGAGGGAGAAAAACCTCGGCGCAGCCAGACTTCTCTCGGGGTTACCAGAATATTCCTCCCGCCAAGTCAACTCGGCTGGCGCAGAGCGCCTTGTGACGCGCCGCCAAAGTTTTCACCTCTGGCGAGCGTTAGCGTTCGCCCGCTTGTAACAGTATATATAATATGCGTGTGATGTCTCATCCTACAAATATATATTCAGTTTTGCTTGTAATAAATCCGGGAACTGATCACAAAAACATTTGAAAAAATTACCTTCTTTTAGTAAAACCTTGATAGATTGTTTCATAAGACCTAACTTCATGTAAAGTGGTTTAAGCAACACTTTTTAAATCAACCAGATTTTCTCTTTTAATATTTTTGACTCCCAAGATCTAGTGTCTTCCTGATTGGCCATTCTCCCTTAATATATTATTTTGTTGCGGCTCCCCGTTCATAAAGAGAGCGAGAAAATTTTGTGTGTACCGTATCTGCTGACCCAAGTGCCATAAATAATTGTGAGAAACATTTTATCCATTTATATACAACTTTTAAATCACATCATCTGAAATCTAAAAGAGGGGCGTTCTTCAGAAGTTATTAATCTATTTTAGCTTCTAGTTATCTTGTCAAATCTAGACATAAGCGAAGCAGATGGCGCTGCTATTTATATTTTAGCTTCTGCATCTGGTGGTCAAATTTGTGATATCTTTTATATTATAACAATATTAAAGGCATTGACAGCATGCAACCGAGACTATCTAAATGGGCGTCTTTCCTGTTTTCCGAAATTAATCTGCCAACACAAAATATCGTATTTTAGTTGTACGAATGCTCTGTAACGCCCGCCAATTTTGGCAATCCTTCTTGTGGACGCAAGAACGCAGAGGGGAAAGGGTTGAGCGAGATCACCAGAGAGATGGATTGCAGAACGAAGGAGGAATGTTGAGACGCGAATCCGAGGGGGAGGACAAGTCTTTCTGGAACTGACAAAGCAAGAGATAGGTCAGTCGGAGTCGAGGACAGATGAAGCTAGAGAGTAGAGGTCCATCTGGGTCTAAGACTGACAAAATCGATAGATGGCATAGTGTTGTGTGCTTTTCGTATTGTTTTATGTGTGTGCTGTTACGCTAATCTACATGTTAATAAAATTTTGGGACTAAAACCGGATGTGTTCACTGTCTACCACTCACATCAAAGGCCCCCTCCCCATCTTACATGCTCATTAAGCGTTTTCCAATTTAAAATTCAGTATTTGAATCAACAACTGCGTTGTTCAAATAATTTCTATCCAGTTCATAACCACCGAGATTCAAAAGACCTTTTATCTTTCAAAAATTTCTTGAAGACCACATAAACAAATTAAATATACATCAGGTTCTTCTCATCCCCAAACTCGGACCACTGTGAAATTATAAAAATGTTTCCTTTTATTTCAACTTATTTCCTTTTCAATTCAAAAGTATGTCGGACGCTGTAATCCAAAACTTATAATATGAGCATAAATTTCAGAATTAGGAGTACTAAATAATTTTAGTAACCAATGCATCGAAGTCCAACAACAAAAGCTTAACTGATTTTGCAAATATCACTACAGATGGAATAATGTCAAGATCTATTTTAATTTGTAAAAGCAATTTTACCAATGAAAGTTTTGCCATCATGCACGCGATTACTAAATTTGTTTATCATAAAAACAAACATTTCATTAACGGACAGAAAGATTGAATCATACAGTTTTCAAACATATTCCGAATACCACACCAGTCTTTTGTCAAAAGCCATTAACAAGCAAGATAATTGCTATTGAACTCTTGGATTCCAGTATAATCCAGTACCGTCGAAAACGAAATTGTTGAACAATAGACACATGCACTTCTAACAAATACCTGTCTCTTAAACCAAGAGTCTGTTTTGTGTACCTGATATGAAGTAGCAACATAATATCATCCAACCCTATCTAACAAGTTTCATCCATTTGCTGAAATTGATTGATATTTTGTTAAATATAATTAAACTTAAAAAGATTTTAAAACCAAGAAATCTAAAACTATCAAATAATTAATCCAAAATTTCAGTACCTGTTTAAGATAAGGTATTCAAAATAAAAGATGCAAAAGTGAATTATTTAATCGTCATAAAATTAGTCAACTTTGTTTTACTTTTTCTTTAAATTATTGTTAGAAATCCTTGATTATTTTAATATCATGATAAATATGATGAGCATCTCTGAGAATGGATTCTCTGTATGTGGTGCATTTTTTAATAAAAATATTTACATTTATAAAAGGAATTATCCATTATTTCCGAAAAAATTGTGAAGATTTTAGGCATTGGTGAGGTTAAATTCGCTTTTGTTAATGCGAAAATACTAATTGATTTCGTTGAAAGTCAGTATATTTTCAATAGAACTAAATTGCAGAGAAAATGTTTTTTGTTGCACTAAAGATCTGAGATACGAAAATATAAGTTTTAGATACTTTCGCAGTTTGCACATTATGTTGTTATCATTAACCTTTAATTGTATTATAAGTGCTATCTCACATAGTTTAAATGTAAATATATAAATTTAAAAATGTGTGTGGTAAAAATATCAGATTAGTTTAGGATGCATATTCATCAAAGTAAAGTTTTTATTGCTTTTAAATTCGACGATAGGTCCTCTTGTTTTTAATAAAAATTATTTCTTCTTTGCATTCAAAAGAATCAGTCTTTCAGATTATCATTGATTTTCTTTCCTGATTTATTAAGGTTTCAAATGGCTGAAAATGAAGGTCTTTTGGGAATATTTGCACCAAGTCTGGTACCATGGTATTCCCCCAATTTCCATTGACCTTCCAAATAAGAAAAGCTGGGAAATTTAGTTTTATTAAGAGTACTTTCCCAAATTAATATCTTATTCTCAATTCGAGAAGCTTATTGTCTTTGAAAACT
The DNA here is from genome assembly GCA_026289955.1 of Argiope argentata. Taxonomy (NCBI): domain Eukaryota; kingdom Metazoa; phylum Arthropoda; class Arachnida; order Araneae; family Araneidae; genus Argiope; species Argiope argentata. The sequence continues at coordinate 4,791,117 of JAOUZG010005735.1, read as the reverse complement.
TCTAATTTTTTCTCATTTTACTAAAACTGTTTTAATTTTTAAAAATCTTGGAAATAAAAGCTTATTAGAAACTTAATTCCCTATTAAATACATGGACTTTATTCCTTAATTTTGGACATTCAGTGCAACCATGTGCACTGCTTGTCTCACCCTAGTTATGACACTGGATATGTGACTGAAAGGAGATTTTGGAAAAAAACTTTATTTAATTTTGAAATGGAAAGCTAATTTGTACAAGGGGGAAAATTGATAAAAGAAATACCTGTTGACACCATGACACAAGAGCAAAATTACAGAAATTTTACTTATTAGTGATTTTACTTGGATTGATTTGGATACGAAATTCTTTGATACATGTTGGTTTAGGAAAGGAAATCTTAAGTAATTTTCAAATGAATGTATAAGTGTTAGGAATTTTTATCCCTCAGCTTGGAATGGGGGAAACTAAAGAGTAAACAGTTTTTTAAAGCGCCTGTTAGAAATAATTGAATAAAAAAAAAGTGGGATTTTGATCAGGATATAAAAGAAAAAAGTACTAAACAACCCTATACTATCTATTAACATATTTTATAGTTTAAATTTAACAACAGTTTACTGAGAAATATTTTTCAAACACTAATGAGTATTAAGATTTTTAAATGACTTATGTTTCTAATTTTATGCAAAAGAGTTAATTTTTTCGAAGTGAATATGTATGACAAATTCCTAAAGCATGAGGGATCTCTCCTTTTCTTACGGTTTTACTAAGATAAATAAGAGAGTTTTCTTATAAATTACCTGCCTTTCTTTACATCTGAAATATATTATTTCAAATTAATAAGTATTCATTTTTTGGAGGGGGGGAGGGTAATTTAAATAAAAATCTATAAGATGTTTTGTTTCTGTTGCTTACTTTAAGGAGGGAGGAGAAGATATGAAGTTTTTAATTTTGAATGGTATTTAAGTAGTCGAAATAGTTTATATTTTCAATAGATAAGATGACTAAAAATAATGGTAAAAATAAGTTTATTATAAAAATAATGTTAGTTTACACAAAAATTTCAAAATACATCATTTTAATAAAGTAACTCATTGGATAAAGGCACATGTTTTACTTGCTTCTTTAAAATACAAAAACAATTGTAAATGGAATAAAGATTTTAATAGTAAGAGTGTACTTAAACATAACAAAAGCAAAGAAAAATAAACTGAAAAATAATTATTTCTTAAAAAAATGAAATTAAAAATTATTCAAATAAAATTGTCACTTTTCCTTTTTTAACAAGGCAGGTAGTGAACAAAAACTTCAGCATAATAGCTTACAATTTTAAATAACCAGAAGATAATATTTGATTAGTTCCAATGATCAAAATGACATTAGTATCATTTTTAATGCTACAGTTAAATGATTATATGGAAATAATTTAATTACCAAATTTTAAAAGATTACTAGTAAAAATATTTAAAATGCTTCTATTTTGTGTAAGATTATATTACAAAAACATGACTCCTTCATACTTTACACATCATAAGTGCTTCAAAAAATAATAAAACATCATACAAAAACATTACAGATGAGTAGAAAAATACCCGTTTTAAGATTAGGTGGGCTACCTTTATAGGTACATAAATATTTGAAAGTATTTATACAACGTCTAACAACAGAAATGTATGCGAACAAAAGTGAAATTTTCATTAAAAAAATTTAAAGCAGAATACATGCATTTTCATGACTTGTATAAGCAGCATATGCATGCCATTCCATAAAAATTCCCTGAGTAACAAATGAGTGAACAACTAAGAAAACTCTGGTCAAAATACTCTGCATTAAAAATTTCTCAAATAATCTAAAATTAAAACATGTTTAGATAAGTGAGAAAATTGGACCTGAAAAAAAATAATAAGGGTTCCTCATTTTTAATTTGATTGACATTGAAATTTAATATGAAGTCAAAAACATATAGTTCATATATTGATATCTTGTACAGCTGAACAACCATGAATGAAAATTTTAATCACAAGCTTGGGTTGAACATACCATTTAATTTGTTTTCTAAAAAATCACAATTGTATTAAGCTGACAAGAATAAAAAAAGTGTCAGTAAAAATAAGTAAAACAAAATAAAAGGGTAATAAATAAATATAAATACACAACCCCAAATTTTGAACGGTTGAGAATCTGGTAGAGTAGTATGTCTTAAACAAGAAGAAAAAATATTTTTAAACTTTAAAAACACATTTCAGATAAAAAATGTGGAAAACTGCATTCTATATATATCATCATTATGAACAGTGCTTACTATTGTATTTCAACACGTAAATACAGAAAATTGAAAAAGGAAGGACGTTATTTAAGCATATTTATGTTTTGACTATGTATCAGAAAAGTAATACATATGTTAATGACAATCTCAATATCTTGACCAAAGCTTTACTAATTGTTTTTCGCCCTCAGTTATGAAATATAAACAGATAATGTATAGGAAACACCTGTTACAAAAAAATTTTATCCTGTTACAGCTCCTTCATCTTCTGAACTACTTCGCATACTGACAGCGACAGCTTTATACCGCTGAGGAACAATAACATCTTCTTCATCAGAAAATTCATACCTATAAAGTATTTAAACAGAATTGCATAATCATTAGTAGGTGAAACAATTTCAAAAATTCTAGCAACAGAAAAAGGAAAGTGCAAACCCTTTAGCAACTAAATGAATGAAACAAAAAGCTAAGGGAACAAGTATCATGGTTCTGAAGCTATTAAAAATTTATATGATATAAAAATGCAATGAAAATTTTCATTTCAAACAACTTGGCTTAAATAAGTATACAACACACGATATTATTTGGTATAACAACATATGATATTTTGAGCACTGAAGAAATAATAGTTGCTATAAACATTAAATTTGGTGTTATATCAAGATATTAGAACTTTGTGATTTACAAAATAATAATAATGGTTTATTCATTCATTAAAAATTTCATTTTTAAAAAGATTTATTTAATTTAAATGAATTTAATAATAACTTTTTGTTAACTAATATACTTTAAACATTTTTAAACAAGTGATATCAATGAGATGGTATTAGATTTAATTCAAAGATAACATAAAGAGAAATAAATACAGTTTAATTATAAAAAACATTTTTAAGCACACTAATAATTTCTTAAATATAAATGGAATTTAACTGAATAATTATTTTTAAACAAATTTTAACGACATCTTATCTTAAAGCATTAAAAAAAGATTTGAATCTGCTATAAAAAGTATTGAATTACTTACCAAGGCTTATCTGAGTTCAATTTCTTGGACTTTTTGTGCTAAAAATGATACAAAATATGATATTGAAATCGAAATATCAATATGCAAAATCGAAATAAAAGATATATTTAAATCTCTCAAATATTTATTTCATGCTTTGTAAGGATTAATGTAAATTTAAATGGATATAACATAACAAAAATGAATATAAACACAGTCTAATATTTCAAAACATTAGACAAAAAAGATTTAAAAAAAAAACGTTAATGGAAAACTAAACTATAGCCACACACAGGGCCACTTGCAATTCTCATGTATACACAGAAATATATTTTGCACTGAAATTTAAATATTATTTTAATAATAATTCGTATCAACACAATAGATAAAATTCATAACCAAGCATAAAATTTAGAGGATAAATGACAATTTTTCAATTTGAAATGTTACAAAGGTTACTTGTTCTTAACTTGTGCTCATTTTGTAAAAGAACATGACATAAAATTTCATTTGCTTGTTTTTTCATATGAGAAAGAAGGCATTCACAACTTTCCTTTGATTCTCATATACTTTGACTTTATAGTAGTATTGTTTTCTATTCTCTTTCTGTCCAACCTCCTCTGCATTCTTCAGAGTGTATAGCAGAGGAAGGGTTGACTAGAAAATGAGGCAACAGCCCTTAAAGATCACAGTAGTCTATAAGCATGATAATTCATTCATCCCTCAACTCTCTCTCATATATATATA
>JAOUZG010005735.1:4765723-4786724 GCA_026289955.1 Argiope argentata | reverse complement strand
AAGGATCGTTTACAGTAGATGCATGGAATGAAGACACAATCAGCAGGCTTCAGTAGGGAAGGGAGAAATAAAAAAAAACTTTATTTACAAAGACGACAAATATGTACAGCCAAAACACAGGACAGTAGTAGTCCATAAACTATAGCAGAGTAGCTCACAAATAAAAATAGATCACAGCACTAATGGCTTCCAACAGAATCTAGCGAGAGAGGGGATCCTCGCAGCTTCACTCTACGGTCTCTCCAAACGGCTGAACTTCTCACTGTCTGAACGCTTTGGCTGCCGACTCTCTATCTCAAGACTGACCACTCTACACATTATACGTCACTGCTTCCACAGTATACAACAGAACTCGGCCCACAGCAGTTCAGCACTCGCTTGAACTACATACAACGCTGGCACACTGCTGTTGCTTCGATTTCTCTCGAAGACACATTACTAGCCCTTTTAATCCTAATTCCGCTTCCGGTTTAATACACCGTTCAGCTTGAGTCTGCCGGCCTTTTATAGCTCCCAAGAGGCAGGCCGAGAGCCTTCTAGACACATCAAAGCGCATCTCGGTTTCTATTGGACGGATCGTGAAAAATTTCGAAGTTTCCAGCATTATCCATTTTGTCGCCAAAGTCACCAAGCTCTCAGACCACTGATGTAGCAGGCATTCATCACGCAGCAGGGCCAATCGTAAAATAATCTTTCTTACGACGACATTGTTCGTGCTGGAAAGTAAAATTACAGGTTTGTAACATTGTTCCCCATTTCAAGGAGTGATGTCCCGGCAGTTCCACTTCAACCCAACAGGCCCTGGCATAGGCCTCCGAACGATGTGAACATTTCTTTTAATCCCACGTCGGGCGACTTCTGCACTTTCAGTGATGATATCACTTACTAACTTGGTTACAGTTAAAGATCCGTCCAAACCTTCTCCTAATTCCTGTGAGGAGAACTGCACGCAGCTCTCCAGACAAGATATTTTGAAGAAGACATTTGTAAAACGGGAAGGATTCCTCTGTGATGACGTAACTTGTTCGGATAATCAGGAGATAGATCGGCAACTGATGGCATGACATTCGTGGAAAATCCACCACAAAACCGAATTCTTGGAGGAAATCGAGACCTTGGCCACAATGATCAGTGATTCCAGTTACGAGTCTAAATCTGAAGTACTCTTCAAGGAGTTAATAAAAGGCTTCCAAACTGGTTGTATCGTCAACCTCGGGCATGAATCAATTCCAAACAGGTTCGTATTGACTCCTGTATCCACTGGCATCGAACACGGGTCGCCACTAACAGACTCATCCAAACAGAGTCCATCTCCAAGCGCCTGCACATCCAGTTCCATTTCATGGACCTCATTTGGTGAAGACTGTCAAATGATTGCAGAGCTGAAACAATCTCCTTGGTTAAGCAACTTCTTATTAAACTTCAGTTCATCTCCAAATCACAAAGCTCCTTTTCGTTTATACCGGCCTCCATTCGATCCTTGGCTTTTTCTTCTTTCATTTGGATCTTGCCGTTCCCTTCCACTTCCGTGACATCTTGGATGTCTTCGAAATCTTTATCTTTGTTTTAATTCTTTTCGCCCGTCTCTCATCTCTTCCGTAAAGGCTTTTATTTCTTGCAAAAGTTTCTCTAGTCGGGCTTCCGTTTCTTGCATAAATTTCTCTTGTTCAGTTTTCATTTCTTCTTCCATTTACTCCGGTAATTTACACCGTACACTGTTAATCACTAATCCACCGCTGCCACCAATTGTTACGGTTCACCGGGTATGTTTTTTGTAATAATACGTACATAATTTATAATTTTTTCTTCTCATTTTATTACTCCACTTAACATAGTTGGTTGATAAGAAATAAAAATTTTCTGTGTCAATTTAATTTTTTAGATTATAATTAATTTAAACAAGCTTTGTTACATTCAAACAAATATGTTCTAATATGACTTTTAAATTACTAGGCGAGTTAATTCTTAAATTCTAAGTAATAATTATCTTCTTATAGATTCTTATAATTATACTCTTTCGAATTTCTCTTTATATATTTAAAGAATTATAGTTTTAAAAGGTGATAAAAAAGGTGAAAATTAAAGATATGAATGCACATTTAAAGTGATGTATCTGTAATACACATATATCCTGACTTCATAGAAAGAAATCTTTAGCTAATAAAAGATTAAGTTACCGGTAAAGAAAAAAAAAACTGACTTACATTTATCAACAGCTTAAATGCATTACTTTTTCGTATGCTTGTAAAATAAATCAATGTATCAATTTATGTCTAATTATGAATAGCAAACAGTGATGATAGTATATAGCGATAAATAAATGCAAGAATAAATAAAAATGGATCTAAATCGGTTAATATTTCTCTCTGAATCGATAAGATGTTAGTTTTAACATTGAAATACATTTCTTTGAACTAATAATAACAATAATGAAAAGTATTTAATTTCATATATTTTGCTCATGCCAAAAAACTTTCAATCTTGTGCTTTCAGCATAATTAAGAATCAAGATCCAGTGCAATTAAAAAAAAAAGGGGGGGAGGGTATTCAATGCTTTTGAACATGCCTTAGCAGAAAAGAATCACAATTCTTCCCAAAATTTTCACTATGAATTCATGAAGTAGCAATTAATTTTAATATGTACATTATAGTATTACCGATGCTTTCAAAGTGCACAAAAATAAAATTACTATAATAAATGTTCAAAAAAAAACATTTAAATTTTACAAATCTAAATATGAAAAAGACCCCTTAAAAGAAAATTCCAAATATCACCAAATATAATAAGAGTATAATAACCAAATGCTGCACTCTGGGTATTTTTTCCATTGGAAATCTATTCATGACATCAAAAATGGTTGTTCCCATAAAAAATTTCAAAGTTTGCAAAATTTTAAATAAATAAATAACTCCCAACGAAAATTTTAGATAGAAATTTTTTTAGTATTCATGGTTCTTTTAGTTTTCACATAGGATGATCGATTGCAAAATAAATCTGGATGCTTCCCCCTTCCCACAACAATACAACAAACTCCCTCTATACAGTTCTTAGCAATTTTAAGTTATCATACTTGTATGCATATAGATAGACAAGTTTCTCTTTGAAAAATTGTATCCAAATTTTGGCGGTAAACTAGAACTCTGCTGTTAAATTCCCCAAATTTATGTATTTCTAACAGATTTCCTCATGTTAGCTAAATGCATTTTTAAGTTATGTTCAAAAAAAAAAAAAAAAAACCTTAATTCTAAAAGTGCCTTTTTCATATTTAGAAAAATCTGAAACAAGCTGATTCCTTAAAATCTCAAGGTTCAATTCTTTGGTAATTACAATATTTTCTTTTTGCTCACTTCAGATGAGAGATTGTGAAAATATAAATTCTGAATTTCTAGGATATAGTTTTTTTATTCATTGTGGACTTTTAACAGTTTAAAAATTCATTATTTTAAATCAAGCTAATATTTCATTATCATACAATGGATTTTTTTTTCTTCAAGAGAGGGGCAAAAACCAGAATCCTATATTCAAATTAAGAAAGAATAGAATTTAAAATTATGAAAAGGATGTTGTGCATTTGATTCAGTCCTAAAATAATAGTGCAGTGATAACATTTGTGTAAAATCAAGGGAAGTCTCAAAGTAATGAACATATAGGCTCTGAACTGGAGAGGTTTTAAAATCTCCTGATCATAGTCTGAGAACATTATGGTGAGCAGGGTCTAATTTCTATAAACCTTTTTTTCTGGTTCACTCATAAATAACACAGACTTAAACAAGCTTAGATAGAAAAAGAGCTTTGTATATTTTAAGCATGGATGGTTGATCCACTCCTCAAACTACAGTTGACAAAATTTTTAATATCTTTAATGTTTTTTTTAAACTTTTTTTTCCCACAATACTTTTAAAAGAGAAAAAAACGTGCTTCCTATCAAGGGTGATACCTAAAAATTTAACTTAATTTCTTAATGGTATAATTACATTATTTTGTTTTAGTTCAGAAGCTATTTTTGGAATACTTCATGTTCAATCCTTTAGATACTCCATATTTAAAAACATAATTTAAGAAAATCTTAACAGCAGTCAATTATATAAAAGTATTTCTTTAAAAATTCTTGTTCATTTTAAAGCTGCAGGAAGCCTAAATCTCCTTCGTTCAAGAATGAAAGTTATTGTACAGTCGGCTAAGAGAAAATGGGCTAAGTACTTTAAGAAATATTGCCATAATATTTTCATTTCTATGATAAAAATTACTAAGAAATTATATATATATATATATATATATATATATATATATATATATATATATATAATGAAGAAAGAACAGTATTAATAGTTTTTTCTTTTCATATCTGTACTTCAGGATAAAGCAATGATTTTGGTAGGAAAACTTTTTAAATCCTTTAACTGGATGCATAAAAAGAATGCAGAAATTCAATAAATAAATTAAAAAAAAAAGAATTAAAAAAATAAATTTACTTTTTACACATTCTATTTATTTTACTTTAGCACAATGCGGTATATTAAATTGTCTTAAAATCACACATATGGATTAAAACTAAATACAATACTTTTTACAAGTATTGAAATCAATTTTTCAAAGATGTTTTTATGTATAATCTGATTATCAAACAGTATAACATTAACTACATAATTAGTTACAAGCTTAAATAAAAATTATGTTAATCATAAACAATTAAAAAAAATTTTAATCTGTAATCAATAAAATACTAATTGTCACTTTAAATACACACTGGAATATTTGATATTAAAATTTCTGTACTCACTTTACTTGGCGTTTTAGCATCAGTTGTTAAAGAGTTCTCTTTGATATTTTGCTCTTCACTAGACTGTAAATTTGTAATTTTTATTGCAGCTAAATGTCCACTTTCTTCAATTTTGCCAAGCTGGCTCAGGTAGCGTGTACTTTCAGTTTTAGAAACATCGCTTGGTGGAGAAAGTGCACTCTCCGTTTTGGAAACTTCACTAGGAGCTGGTGATTGCCGACCAGCAGTAGAAGAATCTAGAGCTGAAAGCATTTCAGTAGAAGCTGATGATGATTTGTTCAAAGGAAAATTTTCATCTCCTCTAGAGGGAGAATCAATGCGGGATGCAGATGATGCTGGTCTAAAATGAGATTTTGAATCTGCAGAATGCCACAAATCTGGTGATCTTGAGTTCATGAATGAATTATGGGAAGACCCTTCCACACATGATGATACTGATGATTTTTGAATACTAATACTTATATCATCGTCAGAATGATCTTGCAAATGCTCATCATCATCAACAGTCAAAGGTGGTGCTGGAGGTGGATCTCGACGTGCAGGTAATAAGCCTTTTCTACCTAGCAAATTATTTTGATTCATTTTATCACAAGTAGGTGGCAATGGAAAAAGAGTGGGATCATTTAATCTCTCACAACTAGCTGTTAAATCTTTATCTGGCACATCAACTGGTAAACTTTCAGAATCATTTTTTGGTTGAGGATAACTTTTTCTGGTAGAACTATCAGGAATTACAAACTGACTAGTAAGAGAAGCATTATCTGCCAATGCTGATCTGGAATAGGTTTCACGGAATTCTTCAGGAGAAATTTCGTTTTTCAAGGAGCGTGGAGAGCCTTTATTTTGCCATCGCCCTTTTAAAGCAAATTTAAAAAGAAAGTTTTTCTTTTTGCCAGTTGAACCAGTTATAGAAGATTCTGTATTAATTTGTGATGAAACCAGAGTGTCAGCACCTTCAGCTATGCTGGAAAAACTGCGATCTGCCTCCAAACTTTCACTATCTGTACTTATGTTTGGATTCTCTATTAAAACAGAATCAGAAGATCCATCTTTTATGCCTCTTCTTTCTCTGTCCATTGTTGAAAAAGGTGATAACATTTTCTTCTTTTGAGTGCCTTTTATTAAATCTGGTTCTGAAGAAATATTATTATCCATAGCAAGTTGGCTATTTGAATCCTTATTTCCTGATGAGGCATTCCCTGTTTCCTCTGATGATTTACTTTTTTCTAATGATGCATAATTTGCATCATTTGGTGCATTTACTGATGATGTTGAAAATGGTTTGGGTCTGTTGCCACCACTGCTACTACTGTGGCTTCCAGATGCTTTTGAGCCAGATGATGAGGGCCTTCTAGAATAAGGACCAAAAGTTTCTAAAGCAGAACTAGAAGAACTCTGCTCTGTTTCTTTTTCACTATGAAAATTACCTGCTAATTTCTTTTTCTGGATTAAGCATTCTTCGCCATCACTACTTGATGGTTCTAGGACTTCAAGCACTGAACATGTTTCCCCAGACAATCTTAAATTAGGATTTTGCTTAAAAAACATACGCAAATTTACGTCTCTGTTACTAGAAGAGATAGATGAAGGAGTAGGTTTTTTGAAAGAAAAAGTATCTTGTATAGAAATGTGTTTTGTATCTTGGTCTGTAACTTTGCTGTTAGATTCAATAATAGTCTGATCTTCTTGAGATTTTTGTCTGGTATCCAAGTAAGGAACAGAAGTTTGTGGAAAAAGAGAATTCACAACATCTGGTGGTGAAAATTCAGGAAAGGCCTTCTCAGATTCAAATATTTCTTCTTCTTCTTCTTCACTATTCCAGCTACTATCAGAAGTTTCAGGTGTTGATGGTATGGGAGGACTGAGAGAAGTCACTTTACCCATTATGTGATTAAACTGTGATCTAAATAAATAAAAAGTAAAATTTAAAATTTTTTTGGATTAAAAACCACTACACAACAACTGATATCAATTAATAACAGAGTAAATAAAATAATTCTTTCATGGTGAAATAATACACAAAGATAAAAAATTCAAGAAATACAATTTTAAAAAAAGTTTGAAATAACAATTATCATTTTCTAAAGAGTGAGTTCTCAATGATGCTTTTTATAAAAAAAATGTATATTTTAAGCTTATATTTCAAATGCTTTTTTTGAGTAATGCATTCACAATTTTTATTTCTTATACAAAAAAAAGGGGGGAGTAGAGACAAAAATTTAACTCTTTTATTAAAGCATTGGCATCAAATTATATTATTTAAAATTCCTAAACATTGCTAGTTTATTTGTGGAAATTGATGTTAAATACCAAATTAACATCAGTTAATATCATACATTCTTAATAAATGCAAACTTCCTACATATTTATAAAGATCACTAGGTGGTGAGATTAGCTATTAAATTGTATTCACTGCCAAATATTGAATAAAATAAGAATAATTTCTATATTCTTTAATAACAATAACCAATGCTTAACAAGGCAAAATTTATTTATTAAATGGACATTTGTACAGTGTTGGATTCAACAAAGGTGAATAAAACAATATTTTTGTATATAATAGGTTTGCAAAACCGAAGTTAAACTATAAACTAATTTTAAGGAATAATTTTTTTAAAAAAAATCTGTTGGAGTTATAAAGCTTTGGTGATTATAAATATACTGAAATCTTCTCTCTAAGAGAAAGAAAGGGAGAGAAAGAAGATTGAACTAAAATGAACAAACAGGGATAAAACATTTATAAAAGACACAGCAATTCTTCCATAATCAAAAATGTAACCCTTTCATTTTAACATGAAACCTCCTAACTATCAAGGACAAAACTTTACATTTTTAGACATTTGCATCATCAATTCAATAATAAAAAATACGAACATATAAACAAGGAGTAAATTAAAATATATAGTTAAAATATTTTAAAGCTGAATATATTAAAACAGGAAAATATTAATCAAACATTAACTTAAAAACACATTTCAGTTTTATATACCTTAAAATATCTAAAGGCTTTTTCTTGTTGTCAGGAAGTTTAGCTTGCTTCCTTGATTTCTTCCATTTGTTTTCTACCATCAGTAAGCGATGCTCTTCATCTGTCATAACAGTAGCTAAAAGTTGTGAATAATCATCCAAATATCGGACATTTTTTTCATTCATCCTTAAAAAAAAGTTTTTATTTTTATCTTCCATATCTTTAAAAAGGTCATAATTATTTTTGTATATATTATCCAAAAAATCCAAAACAAATATAATTTTAAAAGAAGTATTCATGATAGTAAAAATTTACAGTAAATTAAATTCTTTATAATAGCAATTTTCATTAAATTACACATATTAACAAAACCCAAAAGAATCTACGAATTAATCATTTCTCAAATATACATTAACTGGAAACTTTATAGAACCATTAAATTCATTAGTTATGATCCTAAAGAAGTTGCTGAGGAATTAAATGCAATGAGAATTGAAGATAAACAAATGATAATTAATATTTTTATAAAACTGGAAGAAGACAAATAGAGGATCAGGCATTTGAGCTTCCAGTCCCCAAAATATCATTCAATGAAGACAGTGAAAGAATGAGAAAATAAAAACCAATTAAAGTCTTCAAAAGGAATTATTTCAACTACCTTTAGATAATCTGTTTGACTCACTAAATGACATATAAATGCTTCTTTATCCATTTGCCCAGTTTAAAAACTAGATAATTCACACTTATTTGAACTTTTTTTCGATTTTAAAAACTAAATAACCACCACCTATGATATTTTTATAGAGCTGAAAAAATATTAAAACAAAACTAATGAATAGAGAAATAAAACAAAAACCATGGAAGTAATGAAAACTGGACTAAACAGAGATAGTTCACCTAGAAAGAAATGAACATTGAATTGGGTGGAGCAAACTTCCTTATTTTGAAATCATTAAAAAATATTTAAAAAGGTCCCTTACCATTCACCAGATGCTGAATAATACTGAGGAGGAATGTTCATTCTAGTGAAAGATTGTACAAGTTCCTTTTGACGGTGTTGTAAGCGCTTTGTTAAAGTGAGTAGCTGAAATTTCAAAGATTATATAGTAAATCACATTTAAAAAAAACATTTTTCACTAGAGGAATTACTAAAAATTAATTACCTCTTTAAAATAATTTTTCATTTCTGTATTTTCTTTCTGAAGGCTGAAATAAGGGGAAAACAAAAACATATATATAACCAGAATCTTTCAGACACAAAATAATATCCAAAGAAGATATTTATTTTACTTACTGTTGAATATCTAAATGTTGTCTTAAATTCAAAGATGCTAAATTATAACATGATTCTAAAACAGCCAGAAAATCTGCACAATCATTTTTACCATGCTTTACAGCTAAGTCTAAAGGTTTCAAGCCATGTTCATTCTTGGCTTTTAAGTTTCCAACATGGAAAGCGAGAGCCTATAAAAGAAAATATAAAAATAAAACTGTATTCTATAAACAACTTCAGAATAGAACATAATTATTTTAATTTCAAAAGAATGAATGAAATATATTTCATTTAAACAACTAACAGTGCTAAGCAGCAGTGACACAAAATATAGATTGCTTTAGAGTAATTTAAAAATTGTTAATTACTTACACATTAAAAGAATTTTTTCAAGTATTTCTCAAGCATTTTTTAAATTATGTATTTTTAAACATAATTAACAAAAATTTCAAGATAGTAAACATTTGAAATTGAAATTCAAAACACAAAAGATTCATTTGAAAAGAAAGATGAATAAATCTGAAGATTGCATAAAATTTCAGTTTATAAAAAGAGCATTTATATTTATTTTAAAATTTTATACCTTTACTCCACTCTAAATTTAAATTGGAAATTCAGAACCTATTTTGTTATATAACATAGATAAATAATAAAATAAAAGCAGTTAACCAATTTTTCCTTTTTTTTAGGCAATAGTTTTGAAAATTTTATAGCAAGAAGAGGATTTTTAAGGTTCAAAACCTTTCAAATAACATTAGTTTAAGTATTAGATAATTACATTGAGTGTGATTTTCATATATTTCAAAATCTCTTTGATGTACATTCAAATTTACCTGCTTCTTCCCATAAAAGAAAAGGGGGGGGGGAGAAACAGTGCCTAAAAATGTTTTTTTTTTCAATATTTTATATTATATTATATATATGGTAAAAAGCTTTTACAAAAACATCTAAAGTTACAAAAATCATTTTAAGGATTAAAGCTAGGTAATAACCTGCATCTTTTTATTAAATTTTAAAAACTGTTTCAAACATGGTAAAATTGAAAAAACTTTGTATATCAAATTAATTTTTCACAAAACAATTTAAAGCAACATAAACAAAAGTACATGTAAAATGAGGGGGAAAAACACCCATTAACTTTTTACATATTATATATATTTGTACATTTCAAAACGTTTTCCGATTGCATATGTTTCCAATTGAAATAAAAAATAATTTAGTTCATAATAGAATGATTAATAGATAATTTCTGCAAAGGTACATATTATTTGTTACTTTGAGATAATCTTAACCCTTTTAACTTGATTAAATGAGCATATTCAAAGCTAAGGATATCAAAATATTTCAAATTAGTCTTAAAATGAGTGAATAATATGCATTCCAATATCGAATGTATATAATAAAAACATACCATTAATTTAATAAGATAACTTGTCTCAATCATTTCATAAATATTCTTCCTTTTTTTAAAAAAAACATTTAAAATGTGTATATTTTTCAAGCGTGTTTACAATGAGATTCATTAATAACCAAGCAAAGATAATAATCACTGAAAATAATTTTTAAATAAATTAAACCTTCATTTCTTTTCGAAATAATTCTTAAAGAATAGAAAATTTAGTTAATTAAATACTTTAAAATAACCTCTGTTTGCATTAAATAATTTCACCTTATGTGATATAATAAATAATTTTCTAAAAATGCCAGAATTAAAGGATGATGGTTTGTTTGGAACATGTAGGCTACTTTAGACAAAAGCATTTTAAAATACGAAATAGTTATAGAACTTTTAGCTTTATATTCCTACCTTGATTATATTATAAAAAGATATCCAAGAATTTACACGAACTGAGGGAAAAGTAGGGATGCATTAGAAAGCACTTAACCAAAATAAACAAAACGAATTTAAATTATTGGGCTGAAAAGAAATCATTTAACATTTACAACACAATTCAATTGGAAAATAAGCATTAACAATACCATACAAAATGTAGAAAATCATACACCTCATAACAATATATCTATATTGTAGATTAATCAGTCTACTATTTTATAATTTCAGAATAATGCCTAACAACAATTTTTTAAAATAAATTAACCTTTAATACCTTTACACAATTAATGTGTCCATATTTAGCAGCAAGATGAAGAGCTGTATTTCCTTCAGAATCAACAATACCTGCATCAAGATCCTGAGATTTCATGTAACCGAGAAGCCATTCTAAAACTGTACACTGCATTAAAAAAGAGAAAATGAGTACAGCATTTGACAAAAAAAAAAGTATTTTATAGAAATATAATTAGCTGTTAATGTTTGATTTTTTTTATATAAAAGAGTTTTATGCATAAGCTTACATGTATTAGAGTAGTTTCCAGCAATAAATAAAAAAATATATAACCTTTGAATACTTTTAAGCATTAGCTATGCAATTCACTAAAACTAATTTTTTGAGTAATATGGAGACATTTATAAGATATAAAGGGCCATGAAAACTGCTTTACCTGTCCATATCTTGCAGAAATGTGCAATAATGATCTGGAATCAGACTGTGGTAATAATTGTGTTTTACTTATTGTATTATGAATAAGCCACTGAACAGCTAGAAGACTTCCATGCTAAAAGAGAGTAAGTGCATTAATATTTTTACTTTTCTACATTTATACATGTATTAAATTTATATACAAGTTACAAAAGAAAAAAGAAAAGAACCCAGTTTTATATTTACAATATTTTTGAAACATGCAAAGAAAACAAAACTGAAATTAAAATTTAATAAAACGAAAGAAAAAGAATATTAGTAAAAACAAAAATTGTTGAAATTTCAATAGTAAATAAGAGATGTTTGAGTAGTGAGTTTTATTTCTGACATACAATTTAGCATAAAAAATGTTTTCATTATAAAACATTACATTTTCTTTACACATGTTTCATAAAAACAAAACCATTTCCTGAAGCATTTATTTTCTGTTAGTTAATTGGATAAGCGTGTTCTAATGTAATTAAAATTCATAACCCCAAATCTTTAAGCTCACAAAAAGATTTCTGAATAAAACCATTTAAAAATTAGAATAACACATGAATATAGATTCAATTTTTACACTGAACATCAATTCAATTTTTACACTGAATTTATTATCATTTTAACTTATAATAATAATTTATTTTAAATAATAAATTTCATACAGCTTTTAAATCTCTCTTAAAAATATGTAGTAAATAAGTTACAACATATTTTTTTTCATTATAAATAACACCTGAAAATTAAATTATTAAAAATAAAATAATAAATAAAAATAGATTTAAAGGATGCATTATATTTGTAAATATTATAGTATTTCATATGATTGAAATGAAAAGAATTTATTCTGGAAAAGATAATATTCATGGCTAAATTCTAATAATTATAAACATTTTAATAACAGCCATTAGATTCTGGACAAAATATTTATTACATTTTATTACAAATTATTAAAATTTTTTAATAATATTACATATTATTACAAAATATTTATTAAATATTTATTACAAAAATTACCAAAATGAAAATTACCAAATGATTTTCTACATAAAAAAATTAATGTTATTAAACAAATTGTTATTGTTTTAATAATTAGTACCACTTGTTTGTCTTATAAAAAATAAATATAGCAGAATCAATACATCTTAGCAATTGTATAAATTACATAATGATAAAATAAAAATTGTTAAATTAATATGTTAGCAACAGTGGTATATGTTTATTATCACTTATAACAAATATATGCAACTTTTTAACTTGACTTAACCAAAAAATACCAAATTTTTCTTCAACCAATTCATGTGGTTGATATGCATAAATATATACTAGAAAAATTTGATAATGCTTTATTACTTCCAAGAATATCCACTAATATTAAAAATGCATAAAAGATTAAGGAAATTTTTTAAATATAGCAGTCAAACATCATGGTTATGTTAAAAACATAGAATCTTATTTAACAAAGCTATACATAATGATTTTTTAATGACTAATCTAAAATTTTGTGCAAAATTATTTTTAAAGCATAAATGTAAACTGATATTAATATTTAAACTTAATATATATATCCTGAATTGAAACTAATATAGTTGTTTTTAATATAATTACTTTAACTGCAAGTGCTGCAGGAGAAAACCCATTCTTATTTTCATCTTTGAGAGCATCAGAGTGATGTGGATTATGAGAACAAAGCCAATCTAGACATTCAAAATTATTGTGAACGGCACAAATATGCCATAAATTATTTCCATGATCATCTGATAGATTACGAACTAAAGCAGGATCTATGCCCTTCAAACTTAATTTCTGAAAAAGAAAATGAAAGTTAAAGAAACAGCAGAAATAAAATCAAACACAAACTGTAAGCACATAATAAACTTTGAAATGAAATAGCAATATGTTTAAGATAAATTTTATAAATAGGACATTAAATTGATACCAATTACTAAAAAAACCACAGAAATTGAAATTCGAATATAGATATCCTAAACATGATTTACTTTTTACTGTCTCATTGTGAGAGTACATTCACGTTATTTTTATTAATTCATTTATTACTTTTTTAAATGAATCTTGAATCATAATAAAACCTAATACCATATTAATTTAACAAATATTATTTATTTCTATAAATCTAGTTATATATCAAGTTTTGGTTCAAACATGTCAAAGGATTGATGATCAGAATAGTCTATAAAAATAAAAACAATAACATGTTTGATGGTTGAATTTATTATATAATCTTTATGTCAAATGCATAGTTCTGCATTTAATTCTATCTTAAATATGATAAAGAATAGATTGTGTGTTTGTTAGTCTGTCCAAAAATATGTGATCAAATCCAAAAAAAAGTTTGCCAAGAAAATGAAATTCGGTGAGTGCAATTATTATAAAGATTAGAGATTTGTTTCAATTTTTGGTTACAATGAGTCAACAGAAAAAATTCAAATGCTCAATAGATTCTTTTCACTATATTACACAATTAAAAAAAATAATAATAAAAAGAGGCCATGTTGCTTTAATATACAAAAGAGTAGAAAGAGCACTCTTGTCAATTCATAACATTATAATTTTTGCTTTCTTTTTTTAAAATTCTGAATCAATAATGTTGAAAAATCTTTATATGTAACATTAATATAGAATACCAACAGTCAAATGTAAATATATTCATATACAAACATTTCAGACTGCTTTATTCAGTGTTTTCACAATTTAAGTCAGCACTGAACTAACTAAACAAAATTATCATAAATACTGTTCACCAGGCTAAACACTTTATTCAGTCAAAAGATGTAAAAGAAATCAAGGAATAATGTTAAAAAGAAAGTTTAATTAGAGGTGAAAATAGGCTAAACTGCCATTAGATGGATACTCGGTATGACTTAATTATGAAAATGGATGATAAATACATAAAATTATTAATTTCAGAAAAAAACCCATTTTTGAATTACTTTAAAACTGAAAAAAATTATTTTGTAAATGATAGCAATATTATTTTAACATAGTTTTTCTTTATATCCAATAAATAATTTATTTGATTTATAATGTTACAATCCTTTTAATGTTATGAAATTTAAACTGAATCATCAAAATATTTAATCTCATGCTTCTGTCAATGTTTAAATTAAATTAAAAAAATACTTTTGGGGGCATTAATTTCAAAAATAGGATTTCCACTTTGGCTTATATTTCGCCGTTTAATTGTACTGAAAATTTATTACAGATTGATTCAATTAAATTCATATTTTTAAGTGATATGAAATATACTGAAATTTTTAAAAATGCATACCATATTAATTGTTTAATAGCACAAAAAGACAATGTCTGCAAGCAAGTTGATCATCAAAAAAGGTTAGTTTCAAACAATCAAGGATAATATTGGGGATAAATCATTGACAGCAAATATTTAAATTAAAATAACTTATAAAGGTTAGGAAGAATCAGTAATAAAATGTATAAAAAAATTAAAACAGGAAAAACTTTATACTTTGAACTTTATACTTGGTATAGAAACCAATTCATTTTTATATTAATTGGTTTCTATACATACAAATCAAACTACATTTAAAATTATATTTTCTTCTTGAAAGCAACAAACTAGTAAAATAAAACTAATAATCATTACCATTTTATCAACATTTCCTTTTTTTGAGGCAGTAAATACTTCTTGAATCCAGTCAGGAATTGAAGCCTTTGTTCGATTTCGAAACATTGAGTTTGGCTTTGCAGTCTGCTTAACAACTGGTTCACTGACTGCAAGAAGACTTTTTGATTTTATCCTAGGTGTAAACTGCAATTTATGATGTTTTGGTGGCC
Source organism: Argiope argentata (assembly GCA_026289955.1). NCBI lineage: Eukaryota > Metazoa > Arthropoda > Arachnida > Araneae > Araneidae > Argiope > Argiope argentata. The sequence goes on along the minus strand of JAOUZG010005735.1, from coordinate 4,771,367 downwards.
AATTAACAGGTGTATCTTTCACTTCACTGTCTGAAAAACAAAGGCGAAAAGCATCTTCATCACTTGGTTTTTCTTTTACAAATTTTCGATTGCGAATTTCTTCCTGCACAACATTTGATGCTACAGCTTTTCTTAAACATTTTAGTGTTCTTTTCAATGAACTACAAGGCATACCACTATCATCAAGTACAGGAGAATAAACATTACTAAAAGAATCAGTCCTGCTTTTTTGAGGAGTGCTAAAAGCAGCATTTTTAATTGAATTGTAAGTGTTTGTTTGTATGGCAGAGGTAGCATTTGACTCAGAGACAAAATTACTTGAGTTAAGACCACAATCTCTCCTTGGTGCATTTTGGCGAGCATGCCTAGCCTTAGGTTTATGTAAATATCGATTCAGAACAGCAGATTCACTGACTGCAGATGAAAATCCTCCTTCATCTTCCCTATCAGTTGCCCCAGAAGCTAATTCACTCAAAGTATCAATTATGGAAACTGTTTTCACTTTCCCAGAGTTTCTCACATGTCTCCTGGAAACATTGATAGGGATATCATAATAATTTAAAAGACAAAGTTCGTTGTCATCAAGAATAAATTCTTCCAACATTTTAGTATCTTCAAAACATCCATTGGATACATTGCTATCTGCCCATAAAGATTTTCTTTCAAATGGCAAGGTATCTTTTGTAAACGATTTTGTATTAGCTTTTCTTTGCCATTCCTAGAAAAAAAAAAAGACAAATTAAAATTAAGAATATTAAAAAGAATATAATATTTTTCCAATTTTGGTCTTTCACATAATTATATTACATATATAGTATTGATAGGCAATTGATTTTTTTAAAAATCCAACATAGTTTTTATTTAACAAAAAAATTAGTCTTAAAGAAAAAGTATGCACAGTATATCAGATCAGTAACTAACTTCTAATAAAGTTATTTAAATGCAAACTATATAGTTTTTAACATAAGTAATAGAAGATGTACATATATTTCAAAAAATAGGGTTAGAAAAGAATCTCTCTCTCTCTCTCTTTCAATCAATTACAAGAGGAAAAAAAAGAAATTTTGTTTTATTGAATTAATTAATGGTCATTCTTTGTAAAAATAACATTTGGAAACAACCGTTTTCATTAACACAAATCCCACAAGACTGCCATTTGCACAGTAACTAAACACAAATATTCATCAAAATAAAATTTTAAACTTTTCTATTACATGTTTCAAAATGAATTTAAATCCTTGTCTATTATTTTCTCTCTTCTAGGGATAGGGAAACTTTGCAAAATTTTAAAGCTTCATGAGGTAAACAACAATTATTAAAAATGATGAAAAAGAAACTGAATGTTTAAAAAAATATTTAGTTATGATGTTCATATGCAAACATATGTCACTTCTGAAATTATAACTCTTTCTCTCACCCAATTTTGAAGACTCTGCTATTTGAATTACATTTTTTTTAACATTTTGTATAATTTAACTAATTTTCAAAATTTTGTAACATGGTAATAATATTTAATGCTGACTTCAAGACTTCAGAGTTCTAAAAAATTAAATATCTCTTTCATTTTATATGTAGTTTCATTAGGAAGGATAATGACAACAGGTATTTGAAATTAAATTTTCTTCAAATATATCAATTAATTTGAAACAGCTTTAGAATAATATTTATGATTAGTTAGAGTAGCATAGTGACATTAATCAAGACTTTTTCCCTCCAACATCACTTTTAATTACTACTATAGAATGTTTAAATTGCAGATGAGGCCTGGATTATAAATACTATGAGCTATTTTGAAATTACAGGAGAAAGCTGATATTTTTCTGATTCAAGATATATAATAGCACTCTAATTTATAGAAATTTTCAATGAAGAATACTGAGAAGAGTTTAAAAAATATGAACTTAAATCTTTTCGTTTAAAGGAGAATCAATCATGACCCCCCCAAATTATTAATTTTATCCATATATTTTTCTGATCAATTTGTTTAAATTCTTTTGCTTTCTATTTTATAAAAATTGAGAATTTATTTAATGCAAACTGAATAAGTGTCACCTAATTCCCTAAACCATATTAATAATACATGATACAAAAACATTTACGGAAAAGATTTCAAATAATTCATTTTAAGTTATTTATTTTAGTATTAAATTAAAGTTCAAAATTGTTAACATTTAAAATTCCAGAGATAAACTTCTTAAATTATCTTTAAAATAAAAAACAAATATACACGTACTGGAAAGTTATTTTGTGATAAACAACGACATTGCACTAGGCCATTTTTTAGGCAACAATCAGATGAATATTTTCCATGGCTTGTAGCATTTTTGCTACGCTGCCAACTGCCAGATTTCGAAATCTTTCTTTCCCCTAAAATAAAAAAGAAAAATGTGAATATATATATACATTACAAGGCCATTTTGTACAATTCCTATATTAAAATCATTTTAACAACTTCTATCATTTAATTCGATTTTTTTACTACATTACAAGGCAATTTTGTTAAATTCCTATGTTAAAATCAATTTATCAAATTCTATCATTTGATTCGATTCTTTTTTTACTGAAAATTATAGAAATCCCGCTTTATTTCTAGAGGGAGAAATAAGTTTCTAAAATAGAATCTTCCAAAATTTTATATTAAAAAAATTAATTCATATTTTTTGGAATGAAAAATTATAAAAATACAATAAAATATTAATTCTGCACATCACAGTGCCTTAGACACGTAAAGAGCAATTTAGCAAAAGAAAGTTGCCATTCCCACTTCAAAATCAACCATACCATAAAGCTAGCGCAATCTTAATGATACATTAGAAAATTGGCCGAAGTATTAGCAAAGCACGAAGTCGGCGATAACAGCAGAATTACACAGTGTAGAACTATTAACAACAAGTGCAAGATACGATATGGTTGGTCTATGCTCAAACAAAGGAATGCGAAGGGCACGTGGACTGCAATTAGAAGAGGAGGAAGGGAATGCGCGGCTAAGACTTAATATTCTATCCTCCCCACCCACCCCCATTATCGTAAAGTACGCCTAAATGGCCTAAAGGTAAAAAAAGATCCAACGTGTTACGAAATATTACAGGTATCGATGCCATTTGGTCTGTTAGGTGGTCTATTTGAAAGCAGAAAAGTAACATGCATAAAAAAGTAGAAATATAATTCAACATAAAACTTGTTTGAAATAGAGTTATAATATCAATTTGTTAATGTCTACTTATATAGTTATGAAATTTGGAGCTAATATCCTTCGGAGGGCAGAAACATGTACCTAAATTTAAGAAATAATAATTAATTCTTTTAAAAATTAGATTTTAATATATTTTATTCTAATCCAGGAAATTGAAAATGCACCATGGATAGTTTGGAATTGGATTTTATTAATTACTTCGAAACCAACGTACTGCAGTGATCATGCATTTAAGAAGGCAAACTTTGTTAACCCAAACTTTAATAAAAGGGGAAATAATACAGTTAAATGATTTAATAAAAAATAAAATTTAAATTTCATAAAAAAAGCGTTAAAAATATTGCTAAAATTCGTATTTAATTAACACAGAAGTTAAATTAATATTATTGAAAATGTTATTTCAAAAATCAAATATATTTTTATAAATTTTATAAGGTAAAAAGCTATTTTTGTGAGATAGTAGTTCCAGAGAAAATTAAGAAATTTTTCAATAAGTTAAAATTTCAAAAAACTACGCCAGAGTGCACATTACCTTATCCTAACTTAAGTAAATTTGTTTAGAGTTTGTAGTAAACAATATGAAATAAAGCTTCATTTTATTGAAGGAGACCAAAAGAATTAAGTGAATGAATATTTGTCTGCTGGTGCAACACAAAACAAATCGGCGCTTCTAAAATTATTAAATTTCAACATACAGATGGGTGACAAAATAATATAAACACCTATGGAAAAGGCATGGCCCATTTCAAATGCGCGCAACGCGCATGTCATTTTGCACTCCAGTTCGCCACCTAGCGGATGTGAAAGGTAAGGTGTCAGTCGTTCAACAGGTGCTATAGGTGTTGCAAGCGTCTATAGCAAGTTTTGAAAAACGCAATAATGACGGACTAGTCCGAGTTCGAAAAAGGCATGATTGTTGGAATGCTGTGCGCTGGTTGCTCGGTGTCGGAAACAGCCAATTATTTGGGACGTGCAAGAAGTACTGTATCAGCCGTTATGACAGCATACACGAAATTTAGGAATGTGGCGACTCCCAAGCACAACAGTGGACGGAAAAGAAAACTTACCGAGAGGGATAAAAGAGTCTTAACCCACATAGTGACCCGAAAGCGCAAGCATTCGTTATCCTAGATAATGTCTGAGATGAATAGTCATCTTCAGAACCCTATTTCAGCAAGAACCGTCCAAAGGGAACTCCATGCTTCTAATATGTATGGAAGAGTCGTAATTCGCAAACCGTTGGTAACAGCACGTCATGCTTTACAGAGACGTCAGAAGTGTAAAACACACAGACACTGCACCTCACAGCAATGGTAGAAAGTTATCTGGTCTAATGAATCCTCGTTCACCCTTTTCCAGACCACCTATTTATGTATAGATAAAGCTCAAAGAAGCATTTGCTCCTGAATGCATCGTGCCGACTGTGAAGCACGGAGGTGGTTCCCTTATGGTATGGGGTGCGATATCTTGACGTGGTGTTGGTCCGCTTGTTACTCTGCATGGGAAGGTTACAGCTGCCCACTACGTCGGTATCCTGGGGGATCAGGTTCATGCATTTGTCCAAACTGTATTTCTTGGAGAATGTCCATTATATCAAGACGACAACGCTCCTATCCACACTGCTAAAACCGTGCAAGAATGGTTTACAGAGCATGAGGGGGAAGTAGGTCATCTTGCTTGGCCCCCTCAGTCACTTGATTTGAACATTTGTGGGAATATCTGGAGTCAAAACTCCGTGCTCGCTTCCATCCACCATCTACGATTTCGGCATTAGAGATCGCTCTCCACGAAAAATGGCATCATATCCCAATAGACGTCGTTCATGCTCTCTATGCGTCCATCCCGCGTCGCATATAGTCAGTAATAAAGTCAAGGGAAGGGGACCAACCCACTATAAATAAAGCTTTTCTCTTCTTTCATAGGTGTTCGTATTATTTTGTCACCCATCTGTATGTTCTAGGGCTGATTCCAGTGTGCACTTTAAAGCGATTTTTTTTTACTAAATTAAAAACGAAGAAAAACGTAAGCGCTGCTCATCCATAATTTCCTAATTGTCATATGAAGTTGAATTTTGTATCAACTTTCTTTAAAAAAAATCTATTATGATACTAATTTATTTTTGCAATTCTATTTCCCTCAATTTAGATGACTTTTAAAAAAAAATATTTTTATACATAATTTTCAATACTTTTAATAGTTGCAATAAAATTTAAAACTTTTATATAAATTCAAATATATAAACTGAAATTTTTAAATATAAGAAAATTAAGCATATCCATTTTATGATTTGCAACGACAGTTTACTAACTTATTTCTTTGACATTAACCTTTTATTTTGTAAATATCTTCCTGGTAATATTTCATTACAATTTTTTAAAAAATTGAGAAAACAAAGTGCTATATTACACACACACACACACACACACACACACACACACACACACACACACA
>JAOUZG010005735.1:4741671-4765713 GCA_026289955.1 Argiope argentata | reverse complement strand
CACACACACACACAAAAGCAGTTCCCTGCACGGTGCTGCCCAAGAAGAAAAATGAGTTTTAAACTTAAGTCTAGCCCCCCATCCGATATGACATGGACATGTTTCGCAACATCACACAAACATAAAAAAATATATTTAGAAATAACTACAAAACAACTTTTTTTAGCACACATTTAGAAACATTTAGACTATTATAAATGCAAAACTATGATATGTCCGTAGACAAAACACAGGCGATCATTTCGATCCTCAGGAGATTCATTCTATTTCCGCAATTCAGTGGCAATGCGATTTAAAGAAAGACGATTATTTCGCCCATCAAAAGATTCTCCTTCCCCAAGTGTGAATATTATTTCTTTGGTATTCGTAAACCAGACGCTTCTTTCATCTGAATTTCCTTTTTTGTGGGGTATAGAGAGTTTTGAATAGCTGCTTAAATCAGACGTAAACAAAGGAATGTATCGCACATGTATACAGCAGCTCTTGCTGTTTGCACATGCGCACTTTGAGGATTTTGAGCATGCATGGTTAAGTGCAAAGTAAAAATCGCAATTATAAAATTTTATTTTTATTTTGATATAACTTTAATGTACTAAAACTTTCCCCAATAAATGCTCTACAAAAATGGTATAATTATCTTCAATATTCGTTAACTATTTCTTAATTTTTTGTGGTTCAAACATACAGGCGCTTTCAGGAGACTCAATTTTATACTATGTACATATATTCATTAACTACAAAAAGATTTTTTTACTTATTTGAAATTTTATACTTTACATTTTATAAAATTTATTTCTCAAACTAAACTCATAGAATGAAATCAATATTATTTTATTTCCTAAGTTTGGTATAAAATATTTTCTTACGCAAATATAAAATGATTACTTTTTGAAAGATGTTAAAAAACATTTATAATTTTGAAAAAATGAGTTTTAGTTTTATTATTGCTTCTCAGTTATCACAATTCCAGTTTCTTGTCTTTCAGACAATTTTGCGGGAGAAAAAATGAAAAATTTATATGCATCCCCAAATTAAATATTACGCAAATTGCGACAACCAATTATTTTTAAAACGATATTTCAGTCAAATTAAAAAATACGATAACGGCTGGCACATATTATATATATAATATTATATATAGACTCTATAACAAAAAAATCGACGCACCAAGAAGCAATCATCCGATTGCTTAGAAATATCATATGCATGAGTGTTTTGACCAGATATGAAAATGATTTAACTTTGGTGTTCAATGAATAAATAGTTGAAAAACCAGCATATCGGAACTGCGCATGCAGCAGAATATATAAGGAGCAGTTCTTCAACGGTTGTTAAAACTTTCGGTTTGATTGCGATTCAGATTGCCTTTCAACAACTTAAAAAATGCCTCGCCGAAAGGTTCGTGCTCATTACGAGCAACTGTAAGAGTTTGACAGAGGTCGTATCATTGGATTGAAAGAGGCCGATTGGGCAAAACGGAGAATAGCTCGTCATTTGAGTCGAAACGATGCGGCGATTCGAAGAGGCTGACAAGGATGGGTGGAAAATGGCAGAGTTCAGCGTCTGGATAGTAGCGGTCGACCTAGGGCCACAACAGATAGTGAGAATAGAGAGATTGTCCGATCAGCTATTACAGCGCCTTCATCTCTATCAACCATCAGATGTTCAACCTAAACACCAGTGTCCACCATGACCATTCACAGACAGTTGAAACAGCGAAATCTATGCTTGCGTCAACCGTTACGCCATATGACCTGCCATTCACGCCTGCACACTGCCAAGCCAGATTACAGAGGTGCATGGCTCAGGTTGGAATGATACCGACTGGGGACGTATAGTAATTAGAAACGAATCCAGCTTCCAACTGTGTCCTGACGGTAATCGAAGACGTTTGTAGACATCCAAATCAGAAGCGGTATCCCGCTTTCACTATTGCATGCCACATCGACCCTCAATAAGGCATTATGGTCTGGGATGTCATTTCCTTTGATAGCCGGACCCCTTTGGTCGTCATTAGAGGTACAGTTACTGCACAGCGGTACGTCGACAACATCCTAAGACCTCTTTTGATACCTTTCCTTTTGCAGTACTTTCGACTGGTTTTTCAGCATGACAATGCTACACCTCATACGGCACGTGTTGTTATGAACTGTCTGCAAGCTTGTCAAACACTTCCTTGACCTGCTAGATCTTCCTCCCATCGAACATGTCTAGGATATGAAGAGATTGCGATTGCATCTGCCACGGAATATTGATGACCTTGTTCGACAATTGGAGCGAATTTGACAGGAAATACCGCAGGAGATCATCCGGAAACTTTATCAGCCTATGCCACGCCGTGTGGCAGCTTGCATCCAAGTTAGAGGCGGGTCAACACCTTATTGAACTTGCTACTGTAACTCTGAAATAAATTATTTAATTGTTCTGAGATTTTAATCATTTACTATTTTGTACATTGTCTTCCTATCCATCAATTTTCATCTCAATCGGACAACTCCTTCTTAGTATGTCGTTTATTATTTATTTATTTTGTTATAGAGTGTATATATATATATATATATATTACACTGGTGGACAAATTAAGAGATGGAAGGCATTTTCCCAAATATCTCAAGAAATATTGGATAAAAATAAAGGAAATTTGCTAGGGATATAACTTCTAGTATGGCAATAATTTGTGCAAAGCAAAAATTAATGCGCTATTCATTGGCAAGAGTTATTGTCAACAGTCCAATACGGACTGACCCTCATGATGAAAGATGGCAACGAAAGTGAGGCTTGTATGGTATGTGGTCACCTCTGACATATAAACAGCATACACAACGAATATGCATGCTGTTAATAAGAGAGTTAAGGAGTACTTGTGGAAGATCTTCCAATCTTCCACCAGAGCAGTTTTTAACTCCGGAGTGGTTCTGGGTGGAGGTTGGCGTATCGAAATAGCCCTTCCAAGAGTATTCCAAGCATGCTCAATGGGGTTAAGGTCAGGAGATATGGCTGACCAATCCATTCGATGAATATCTTCGCTTTCAGGATACTCCTCAACCAGGACAGCCCTATGTGGCCGGGCATTGTTGTCCATAAAAACGAATTCAGGGTTAACAGCACCCCTGAAAAGACGCACATAGGATTGTAGGATCTCCTGCCTATACCTCTGGGTATTAACGAAACCAGTGTCAAACACATGGAGTGGTGAGCGCGTATCTTGCATGATCCCTGCCCAAACCATCAGTCCTCCCCTAGCATAATGATTCCTTTCCATGATGTTACTGGGATGGTATCGGGCCCCAGGCTCCCTCCATATGAATATTCACCGAGAATCAAGTTGAAGCTCATCTGTGAAGAGAACATTAGCCCATCGGAGCTGTGTCCAGGATTGGTACTGCCTGTACTATTGTACACGCTTTTGTAGGAAGGAGTGAGTGGGATGCAAATGGTGGGCTTACAGGCATACAATTCTCTGTCACCAAGCCTCCTGGCAACTTCTTCCTTGAAACTAATGTTCCTGTGGCAGCAACTAGGTCTCTAGACAGTTGTGTCGCAGTAGGCGTCCATTGGTGCTTGGCTATAAGTAACAAATACTGGTCTTCATTGGGCGTTGTTGCTCTCGGACGACCTTACACTGGTCCTCTGAAAACTGTCCCACTGTTTTAAAACTTACTTCACAAATTCGAAAAAAAAGGCTTGGAGTTACACAAAATTCCCTAGAAACCTGAGCTTGGAACTGTCCTGCCTCGTCTACCCACAATTCTCCACCTCATACCTTCGTCTAAACGACTATGCTCACTCATTTCACCAAAAACTCAAAAACAAGATTATTCAAGAAAGACAATACAAATCAAAACTGTGTTATAGAGTGGAATGAGTTGAGCAGCTGGCTGCAGACTTTTATTCCTCCTGCTGGCTTGACAACGCCCACAAAAATACGTTAACTCATCTCAGCGCCATTATATAGCAACCAACTGTCCAGGCTTTATGTGATATTTTCCGAGAAATGTGTGAAAATGACTTCCATCTCTTAATTTTGTAAACCAGTGTATTTTATTTTTCAATGAAAACTAGCCAGATCTAGCGCTGTTAAAATTTAAGCTATTTCTAAAACAGGAAAAGGTATTTCATTCTCGTATTAATTTCAATTTTTATTAAATTCATATATCTTATTCTAACCAAACAAAGAAAAAATGCTTTTTTACGTAGTTATGAATTTCGAATAACTTACCATTCAGAAAAGCAATATGCAGGGCAAGACAGCTGAGGTTAAATAAATTTATTAAAAAAATTATTTTGGAAATCTTGAATGAATTTATTTTATTTTGAAAATCGGAATTACAATTCACAAAAAATTAACAAATTAAAAGAAAACTTGATTATATTTATTTAATAAAATTCTTTTATAAGATTACGAAATGGCTTTGAAAATAAATTCTACTAGCAGGAAATAATTCAACTAGCAGGAATCGCAAATTGAAAGTTATAATTTCAGTATAGTGGTCAACTACTTCATATCATTCTAGTTCTGAAAAGACAGCAATTAAATATATTTAACATCTATCTTATACTTCAGGACATTTACGTTAATTATTGACTGCCCACACAATTCCCGCAGCTAAAAGAGTAGATGAATAGTTTAGCTAAGGCAATCCCAGTTTTTCTATTTCATGAGGATATTAGAAAAAAAAAAGTAACAAATTTTCGATTAAATACAGATTTCAACAATGGTATAAACAATCTTCTCACTTTTAATCACTAAAATTGATTTAATATACAATACACAATACTAAATTAACAAAACAAAAAATTCTAAAATTTAAATAAAAAAGTAAAATATTTACCCTCCCCCGAGATATTTTAGTTAGTTTACCGTAAAGTATAAACAGCAGAATAGCATCGTTCCATTCTCAATGGAAACCGAAGTAATCCTTCAAAGAAGAAGGGGGGGAGGGAGATAGTTGTCTTTTATCTTTCTTCAATTACTATTTTCTCTAGTAATCTTCTTGCCTATCTCTCAAGATTTCATCAAGTTAGGACTGATTTCCGATGCATAATGGAAGTTTTAACTGCTAGTGTAAGGGACGAAAAAATTTCAAAAGTTTCAAGCAGAGAAGTGTCTTTTAGATACATTCCTAAGATAAATTCTTATCGAATATAACAAGAAATTTGAAGCCGCACTTGTCAGACAATGCACGATACAAGCAAAATATGTGAAAAATGTGAGTGGTAATGTAATGCCATAATCAGATAAGAGAAGTTCGGGTGAAATCGTGAGCAGAAATCCAGCATCGTTAAGTCACGTTCGAGATGATCACGCTATTTGCAAAATCAACTACCTCCCTCTCCTCTGTGAGCAAATGCTCCAAAGTATACCAGGATATTTTACTTGAAGTAGTTGTTACATAACATGCCGCAGGGTATTCAAGTGAATTCAGAACCATTAATGTTCGGAAATTATACCACTTTATTTCATAGAGCACAACTTTTCGAAACCTGGAAGTTTTTTTCTCCATCATGCTGTTGTTGAGTATCGAGCATCAATGGAAAGGAAGGCTTTTCTCTTAAGAACATCAGCATTGCACAATTCAGGATTCAAATCAGGATTTTTATTTTCGGAGTCTTGCATGTGGGTGATTTATGCTTCATAATATAGTAATGAAGAATAAATATATATTTTGGATACTCTATCTGCCAACTGATTGAAACCAAAACCATCTTATCAAATAACAAGGTTTATTTATATTATATAATATATATATATATATATATGCATGCATTTAAATAATATTTAACAAGCTTAAAAATCAATAACCAGGCCAAATACGCTGTTCGTCAACTGTTGCTACTTTAAAAAAAATTATTATTAGCTATCTATAATTAACGTTATTAAGAATTTATGTTGTAGCTTTTTTTCCTAAATTCATCTTATATTAAGAAACAGATCTATAGGAATAACTTTGGCAACAAAAAAAACTCCAGGGAAGGTAAAAATTATAGCCTTATTTCTATTCGGATTCCAGATTTGATTATTTTCTAGAAAATTCCAAGTGCACGCATGGTCAGGAGATTATACAAGAAACTTATATACGATGGGCTTTCTTTAGTGTTGAATGTATAGATGACACTGAAAGCAGAGTCGTTCGACATAGAAGTCTAAATGCCAATGATTGGGCTGTTTTTAATAGGCGATTTGTTTCTCTGCTTGTGTGTTGTTCATTTTTACACATCCTTTGTGAACACTTAGGCAGTAATTCTGTAACTTGTGCTTCGCTTTTTTTTTTTATGGAATGAAGAGTCCCTTTTTATTATTCACGATGTCAGAAATGTTTTACTATAAACCCATAGAACGATTTCCGCAATAATAATATTTTGTATTGTTTCCAACAGATTTAAAAGATTATTTCCAAGAAATAACTTATCGGAATGTCTCCCCCTCCCTTTTTTTAAAATTCGTTTTGGCAGATTTTATAAGACAAAACTTTTATCAAGCCATGGACCGTTTCTTTCTTACACATTCTTATATAATAATGCTGCGTCTATATAAACTAATAATTTCATATCTATTAATAAAATTTTATATTTCATGCTCATAATTTCACATCTATATAAGTTCATAATTTTATTTCAACGTTCAAAAGTTTATTTTTTATATTTCGTAATAATGAAATTTGATATTTTGATTATGACTACTAAATTTTCGACTATGACAATTTTTACAAAATATTTTTGCATCCCTTTTTCGTTGAAAGATGGGCTTTGCTGAGTAAGTTTTAAAAATTCAAATTTCTACGATTTTCCTTATCCAATTTTTTCATCCCTTCTTTTGTTGAAAGATGAATTTTGCCTGATAACGTCTTAGTAATATAGATTTCTATTTTTTTTTTAACTGCAGCTTTTGAAAATCTACTAGTTAATCAGTAACGCAAAATATTACATTAAAAAAAGTCGAAAAAAAGAGCACATTTATATATACTCCATTGCAAAAGATGTCACTCGTAATTTTAAGCAAACTATCAGGCTCATTAGCAAAGGAGAAGGCGGCGAGCTAATATAATTAAAAAAAGAAAAAAGAAAAAAGAAATCAATCTGATGCATTAACTCACAAGTGAGTTAACAAAAATTATTCTAAAACTTGATCAATACCAATATTATAATTCCATTTTCTCGAAACTCGTCCATTTGACACAAACACATTCTTTTTTGCAATTTGTAAATCATAATTCTTATTTAAATATCAAAAATTGAATGGGAAGAAGTAAAGATTATTGCTAGCTTTTTGTACTCATATTAACTCAAAAAATTGGAGTGTGAAATTAACATGCCTTATTTACACAATTGAGAGTAAGCTAGTGAATGAAATATGAGAGTGATATTGGTGGCAGCATAATGTGTTGAACTACCCACCTACATTGTCACTGATTTACCTGGTGGCAGAATTCGAAAACATGAGCGCTGCACGAGAATTGATTAGGGGCAATCTTGACAACAGTTTACATAGCATAATCGTATCTAAATATCAATATAATACATGTGAATATTATAAGTGAAATCCTAAGAATATAATAAAAATAATACTAACCACAAGACAAGGCATTGACGATTTCTCCAATATCATCTAAATCTTCGGATCCCAGCCCCCTACTACAGCCTGATCGACTCTAAAAATACAAAAAAGAGTAATTAAAATTTAATGATGCATACCAATATCAAACTATAACACTTAAATATCTTTTACATAAATCAAGCAATACGGACTATGGGGTATTTTAGCAAGTCGCTTCGCCAGTATTAAAGCTCGCTAAAATGTTCAATTAATATTTTAAGTAGCTGATCTCATAACAGCTTTTTCAGCAAAATATTTTTAAACTTCAAATATTGATAGTCATATAACTCACTTATAATATTATGCAGGCATAAAAATGCTCTATTCACTGTACTACTCATCGCTCTCTTTCTATCCGTGCCACTAAATGTGAGTTTTAAATTTAAGTGGAAATGATGAAACTGCAATTAATATAAAGACATTTTACTGAATCCAAGCTTTTCTTTAATAAAAACTATGACAATTGAAAGCAGAGTAGTTGAAGTCTTATATGCACTACAAAATAAATTTCATAATTTATAGCATTTCAAAGAATTATTCAGCAAAAATTCCACGGATTCATCATAAAATTCAGTTTTTAGGCTTATTTTTAAAAGGATATAAATACTATTAATAATAAATCAGTTTATAATAATTCATAAGTTATGTTTAAATTTTAGATGGTAAATTTGTCCTAAGGATTTTTTTTTTTAATGAACTACTTTTCTGTATACTAAATTTATTTTCAAAACCTTAAAAAATATATCATTAGCTCAATGAGAATGAGTTTTAAAGATCCGTTAAAAGTGGAAGTTATTTTCTTCAGTTCAGAATACCAAACACCACTAATTCATATCTTTGATTATATTTAATCTCTAGCGATTTATGGAATTGTATCAATATTGTAAATTAAAATTGTAAAAGTCAAATATTCTTTGAAAGGAAAATCTTAGAATTTCACTTTTTAAAAATTTTACTCAACATTAGTTAACCGAAAATTCTCTCCTCCTTTATTTTTTCTCAAGTTTTAATATTCATTATTAGTTTTTATATTCCTGTCAATTATTTTGCAAATATCTTATTTTGAATGAATCTTCATCAATGGAAAGGTTTGTGTCTGAGCAAAACCATTAATGTCTCATTCAAAAACAAAATATACGATTCTTATTAAAATGTACTTACATTTTCACTTTATCTGGTTAAACATAGCGAATTCAAACAAAAAAAAAGATAGAAAAAATAAATAAAAACTAAAGCTAAATGTTCAATCCCCCCTTTTTTTATCCCTTTATATATAACGGTCACATAGGAAATATCTAAACTACAGAACAACAATTTTTTTCGAAAAGTAATGCAGATATTACTTGAATTACATGTGCTTCAGTCTGTATTGCAAAGATTGGGTCCAATTAAATATTAACAATACTTTGCAAAATTTACATTATTATTTATTTCCAGCCTAATTTTAACTATTTCGATTTTCAATGATTAACTTCCCAGCTTTTTAATTAGCGCTCTAAATTAATTAATTAAAGATACAATTGAGCCACATTACATAATCTTAACCATGAAAATAGGCGGATACTTTCCAAACTACTTATGCACATTCTGCGTACTCGTTATCATTGCTATATATTTAATAGTAAATTTTTAAAATTAATAAATAGACAGCAGTATCAAATCTAAAATCTTGTAAGTTGCATAAGTTAAAAGATTTGCTCTGTTTCCAACCTACCACAAAGGACCATTGTGTTCGTAATGAAATTGTTCCAAATCGGCTGCCAATGTTGATTAATTCTGCTTCAAACGGGAATATATTAAGTAGGTCAAATATAAAATAAAGTGACGACAAAAACTGAAAAAAAATTTCCCTGACTACACTAGCAACATTTTCCTGAATTAGAGCTACTAATGTCCTGGCTTTCTACCTATTCAGAATCATTGAATGTGAGCGATATGAATAATTAAAAAAAAATTAACAATGCATACTTGTATGTTATACTTTTAATAATGCATTATACTGTATTGTATAAGTTACTTAATACGACAAAAAAAATCATTTTTATGAAATTTAATTTTTTAAAAATAGAAAGAACATCCAAAAAAACAACTATTAAAATTGAGTATTACTTTTCTCACATATGGGAAAAAAATACTAGAAATTTCAACAAAATACGTTCTTTCTAAAACTGGGTTAGAATTGTAAGATATATTAAATATATATATTTCACAATACGTTTAATTATGTTACAAAGAAAAGATTACTCTGACCTCCGTTCATAATTTTAAAACAGTTTAATAACTAATTGGCGTTCTTTGCGAGAGTACTAGAAATGCATGCTGCAAAATAAATATTAAATTTAATATTTAAAATTTGACTATGCATACCTAACAATATATATTTTAAGAAATATTTTTTTTAAAAAAAGAAAGCCAAAATATGACTTTGCATTTTTTTTTCTTTAATAAATTATAAGAAATTAATTCCTTTAATAAAAAAAATATTCTTTTATAAATGAATAAAAGTTTTTTTAAATTCCATTTATATCAAATAACGCTAGTAGTAAAATTTAATTCAAAAACGACTCAAATAATAATAAATAGCTCTAATTTTTCCTATTATGATTGCAAAATTATATATAATATTCCTTTAACAATATCAAAATTAAAATATCAATCATTACAGTACTAGTTAAAAATTGCTTAATTTAAAATAGTCACTCCTGCTTTAAGTGAATTAAAAAAATTTAACAGTTTCTTTTTTCAAAATTTTAGAGCTTACAATTTCTTCCTTGGTTCTTAAAACTTTCCTCTTGAGCTTATTTAGAACAAGAATTTATTTTATTTTATTACTTGAAGTTTTCATAAATTGATCGGCTTTAATGATTGATTTAGTTAATTGGAGTGCCACTTTTTAAATTTAAGGTCTTAGTGTCTCAAGAATACATGGGTTCTTTAATTTGAACTATGTATTTTCTTCGTATAAGTAAATGTAACAATTAAAAATCATGTCTTATTGTTTTAAAACTTAAAAAGAACACGAAAGCAAAAAAGTTTTACTTCAACACAAATAATTAGAGTTTATTATATTTTCCTTCTACTTATTATCAATTGATTTTTGTTTGTCGTTTCTATGAAATGACATCATCTTTCAGTTTGTTTACGATTTTTTTTAACTTTTAAATAATTAATCCCCCGCTCAAAAAATTATCTTTTTTTTAAATTCTCTTTTAGTTTTAACTATCGCACTTTTGTAATAATGACATACATTTATTCTTTAATAGCATCATAAGCGCATTTTTACTAATTGTATTTCTGAAAAACTGTAAATATTAGAATAACATTTTATTTAAAACTTCGGAAAACTAAATGTTTAGAAAATTTTGATATGGAGGGGGAAAAACACAGCTTTTTAAAAAATTACAAATTGCTCAATAATATAGTCACATAACCATTTCAAACCAATTTAAAACGTATTTTCGAAAAAAGAAAAAAAAAAGCATTAAGGCCAAAGTTTTGAATCCCTAGCGATTTAGATTTTTTTTAAAAGTTTTTTAACTATCGATGTGCGTGAAATCTGATAGTAACGTGATTGTTTCAAACCGCTTAAAACTGCTTGATGATTTAAATTCAGATAAGCAATGACAAAAAAAATAATAAGGCTCTCACATGATAACTTAAAATTTAAGATAGTAGATTTTTAAAAAATTTAAAATTTTTAAAATGTGTTATTGTCAAATGTGTTATCAATGATTGTTTCATTGAATTAGTAATTTTGGTATTGCAAACGATAAAAAAAAAAAAAACTTTTTCTTGCATTTGTTGTTTAAAAAAATATCACATTCCCTATTTGTTTCATTTCACATAATCATATGCCACAAATTATATTTTTCTAGGTTTTATTTGCAGAAGTTATTAAATTTTTTTAAAAAAAAAATCAAAGCTTTTCTAAATGTGATAGCAACACGTAATTAAAAGTTGATTTTTTAAGATGCTTGCGCAGATAAAATTGTATTTTTATTTTATTAGTAATACATTGTTAAAAAATACGATTTAAGTTAATTAAAAATAGAAATTTAACTTACAGATCAAAACATCAGTATCATTGAAAAGTTAATTTTTTGAGCTTTAAATTTATGCGAAAAACAATTTTGTGCAGCAATATTTTCAGAAGTTATGGCGAAAAAACGTCAACATTTCGTTTAATTTTTAATTAAAATTTTAATTAAAAAATCAAGAAGAGCTTCCAGGTGCACATTCCTGGCCCTCAAGGTATGCACGTGCCTAATTTGGTAGCTGTAGGACAAGCCGTCTGGCCTGTAGAGTGCGAACACGCACAGATATTGAGCTTTATTATAAATATAGATATAAACTATTATTTTTCTTTTAATTTTTGAGATTTTTTTTACTTTATTGTAAGCACAGTTTAATGGAATTATAGCAATTTTTTAAAAAAATCAGACTCGCGATTTTATCGGATATCCATGCTAGATATCCCTGAATAGAGAAAATACATTTTTGGAAAAAAATCTGTCGGTCTGTGACAAAGATAACCCAAAAATACTTTGATCCAGATGTATAAAATCTGGTACACGGACATTACATCAAATTTTTTCTAGCATATTTTTATATTTTGAACTAAATAAGGTCAGAGGAATTCTGTCTGTTTGAATATAATTGAATGTAACAAAACGAACGGAAACGTTTGAATATAATATAACAAAACGAACATAGCTAAGTAAAGAAAATTCGACACACAGAATTAACATCTATTTTCGAAACACTTGTCACATTTTCAACCAAATTCAGCGAGGGATTGATCATTTGTTGGTCTGTACTTTCAAAAACATATGAACGTGATGACTCAAAGACGCAATAACATAAACATATCATTTGGTATGGAATTTTAAGTCAACAATTCTAGCAATGCGTAACTTTTATTTCAATCGGTTGGGAAAAACGCGTCTGAAGTACTAATTCGACTTTTGGATACTATTAATCGCATGACAGAAATTAATCGCAAAAAGAAAGAAACCCTAGCTTAGGATTACACGATCGATTATTAAAGATGTTATACTCATGCCAAAGGTGAATATCTCGTAACTACTGCATGCCAATACTATGTAAGGAGTATATGTATTAGAGATACGAGAAAAGTTTTTGGGAGACTACTCTTGCTGAATTACTCCTAAATAGCTAAAGTTTTACTTAATTTACTTTTATAATCTTCATATTTGGTTCATGAATTCCTCACACTTAAAATCAATTGTCGATACTTCAAAACTATTTATTCCAATTTTTGATTGAATATTATTATAAATAAGTCTTCTTGCAGAGAGTTCTTGCTCTTTTACATTCTCTCAGACAATCTTTATTGCCCCAAAATCCTCTCCTCAATATAGCTGTTAAAATGAGAAAGTACCATAACCATATTTAGTTATGATATGGTATCATGGAAAGGTTATGAGTTAAGAGCAGGTGGAATCAAAATTATTCACCATTTCTGTTCCTTGAAAAGTAAAAGCAGATCTATCTCAAAGTTTCATTAGATTTATTATAAGCACTATTAATCAATTTCACTCTTGGCCAAAAAAAGGCACCACAGCTCCGAAAGAAAGCGGTTCCTGATTATCGTTTCCTACGATCGTTTTGGCTCAATTGAGTTTCAAAAGTAGAAAAATGATACTGCGAAACAGCCGATAGGGACTATGCTTTCATCCACTACTGCACTAGTGATTTTTAGATGTTTTTACGAATTTCTCCGATTTTTCTTAGATCGATAAAATTTACTAGCTTTTCCCAGTTCTGTCGCCAACCTGTAAAATCACAAAAATAAATACTTTTAAGAGAGAATGAGCCAGATAATTGCTAAGGATTATCATTGAGTTTTGAAATATTTTGTCTAGACTTGGATTGAAATGAAAGGCAGAACCTTGAAATTTTCACAGCTTTTCTAAACTGATAAACAAAATTTATTATTGTATACTTAGAACCGAGTTTAACGTTTGGGGAATATAAAGTTCACCACACATCCTACAAGATAAAAACACGCAACTCTCGTTCCAGAATCAGGTATCAAGGTTGGGTTTGTAGAATAAATCATAGTATATCTTTCACATATATTCATTTTGTTTTGCATATTTTTATAATTTTGTTATAAGACAATATAATCAATTACATTCATTAAGTACAAATTCATTAAAATAATGGAGATAGCTATTAGTAAGTACATTTGTGAATGACACTCACCATGTCACTAACAACCAATATCTAACAGGGGGAAATTACTACACATTATTTATTATTCTGTTGCCAATTACATGTTATGAGTTAAAGTCTTAGGAATCTATACTGAAAATAAAGATGAATATGTGTGTAAACGTTCTACATGCCAAACTGCTTGCCAAGAGCTACCGAATTTGGGACATTCATATTATCTTTTAATGATATAATTTAAAAATGGTGCGATTTTTTTTCTGAATTTTAGCAATTTTTGTCTAATTTCCAAAATTAGAATACATTATTGCTCTAAAGTTCGAACCGTTTTAACTGTTTCAACAATTATTTAATTCTCGTTCCATTTAAAAAGCTACAGAAAAAGAATTTTTTTTAATATCTAGGTTAGTTTACGAGATGAATGAAAAAAACTGAAGGTATAACAGCATGAAATTTAGAAGATAAAGAGGATATTTACGTTTTTAATAATTAAATGATGTCATGGAATTCATCTCTATTTAAAAAATTCACAAACACAATGAACGGTGCATATATAAGGCAATTAAAATTTTAAAAAAATTTCATGAAAGAGAATTTACCGGAATCGTGAACATGAAGTTATACTTAATAGATTTAAATTAACTTAAATTTGACAAACATTTCTGGCGAACTAGCTGATCAACAAAGTCGACTTGGTAAAGGACTATGTAACATCACGTGATCTTACATTAAAACGATTATTTATTGAAATATATTTAGAAATAACTAATTAAAAATAATAAATAGCAAGAAATATCACTGTTACCAAGAAATGGATTCCAGAATGACAAGTGCAAATTTTATACCGTAAATGTTCATATTGTTGTTGAGAAAATCATTAAAATAGTAGTACAAAATATTTAATTTTTAACATTTAATCCCAGTAAACCAGCTGGTTGTCAAAGTCGGCTAGTTTAGAAAATCAGACATATACTTTTAAGTAAGGAAATCTGTTTAATAATAGTCAGATTGGAACATCTGCAAGCATAATAATGAACATTTTTTCGGTTTTAATGGATATTTATATATGGATATAAATATCCTCTTATATAATGGATATTTTTTCAGTTTTCCGATCACAAACAAGAGAAAACATAAAAGAGGATATAAATGAAAATTCAGAGTGTTAACAATTGGTTAAATGGATTTTTCTAGTTACTTATAAAAACTTGAAGTTATATATCTCAGTCGATCATGCATTCAAAATATTGCTACGCCGAACATATTTAGTTTGGAGAACAGTAGGATATCCATTAACATCATTTATCTATAGGAAATCGTTCAAAATTTAACCATTAACTAATGATTTTTCTATTGGAATTTTTTCAATAACTGATCTAGGAAACTGGTGCTAAATAAGAAATTAAAAGATTTTATAAAAGTCTTCAGAACTGGCCATTCAGTTTAATTATTTACGAAGTACGGAAAGAAAAAAGTTCACAAGAAACCAAATTAGTACAAATATTTTTTCGAGAACGGTGCTTCGAATGCAATATGTTAATTGCTATACACGCAATTAACTTAAAGCCTACTGAATAAAATATGTTAAATACCCCCGGTGCACTTAGTAAATCAGATAAAAAATAGTAATGATTATAATTAATATATTAATGATCATAGGATGGATACATTACTAGTATATTACGTAATAATAAATGAATGGTAAAAAATAGAACAAAATGCTTGGAAGTAGACCGCACGGCCTAGAACTAAAAACATTGCGCCATAGTTACTTCTTGGCTATTAGAACGGTCACTAAGAATGTTTTAAAATTCTAATAAGATTTTTAAC
This sequence comes from Argiope argentata, assembly GCA_026289955.1. Classification (NCBI taxonomy): domain Eukaryota; kingdom Metazoa; phylum Arthropoda; class Arachnida; order Araneae; family Araneidae; genus Argiope; species Argiope argentata. The sequence continues at coordinate 4,750,094 of JAOUZG010005735.1, read as the reverse complement.
TAAAAATAAATTGAAAAGTTAATTTTTTAAAAATTCTTTTAAAAAACAATACTGGACAAATTATTTTTACATAACTTTAAAATTTGAAACGTGAATTCGAATCTTCTTTACTTTCTTCTCAATGTCTTTGTCTAATTTGATCAATTTTCTATCGAAAACTTTTTTTCTTATTCCAACTAAGAATAAAGGATTTCAGGATTTAATTATATACATTGCTGTTAACTGTATTCTCCACACAAACAAAGGTAAATCTTTGCACAGTTTGATGATCCCAACATTGTTCTAGTTCTCTCTTCCTCCTTGAATTCTTAGGCAATTTGCCTTTAAATAAATACTTTATTTTCGATACAGCAGGCTTTTTTTTAAATGATTTATAATTGTTCCTTTTATCAATTACGGTGTAGTACATCTAAAAGTAATAGATGTAAAAAAACGACACACACTTATATTTAGCACAAGACACAGATACTTCGTCTTTTTGTCTTCAAGGCAGGGAAAGATCAATTCTAAGATACAGTTTTCATCTTAAGAAATATGTTACGATCTTTGTACTTTTTAAGCTGGCTAAACTCCATTTTAAATAAATTTCTTACAAAAAAAAAAAAAAACCCTGCCTAGTGCAACAAATTTCATAAGAAACTTCAGGTGGAAGTTCTTAAAAGAGCCATATAGCTGAAGAAAAATTTCCATCACGTAGTCTTCTCTTTATATGGAAGAAAAATTACCATAATCATCATTTGTACTCTCGTACAAATTATAACGAACAGCTTTTGAATATAACCTTTCTTTTTTTTAAATTTATAATCTACTGCATTAAAAGTCGCTATTCCCCCACTCCTGCTAACAGATTGTAGTTCAATCAAAGCATATAATATCCCGATGAAAAACATCAGCAATTATATCATTTTCAAATTCTCATAATCCAGTAGCTTCAACCTTTATGAAATCATGAATGGAAATGGGAGGGAAGCGATATTTTATTTCTCGCATCACCCAATATATCCTCTCTAATTCATCTGTGTTCCTAAAAATAACTTCCTAATATCTAGAATTCCAGCGTTACTGTAAAACTTCCTGAGTTGTGGGAAGCATCCCGGCCGTCACACCCACTCCTACATACAGAAATGAAACCCTCTGTTGGCAAATTCCTGTCAAAAACAATAGAAGCTCGGAATAGCCTCTTACACAATTTTTCCTGCTTTCCGCTTTCTTATTCGATATGTTGAACTGCGTTCGTCGTGGCTTTGAAAATGAAATCTAGACAGATTTCAGAAATCCTGACACGATCAAAATTGGATTATTTCCTTAAAAATATGAAGAATAAAAATTGCTAGATGCTATGCCTGTTTCTTCAAAGAATGTTGCAATTTATATATAAATTGTTTAACCAAAAAGACGCGTAATGAAAAGCAATGCACTTACAATAATAGCGTGTTACCTAAATAGCACAGAAATTTGTAATTTAAAAAAAATAAATCAATCAACTGTAATTAATGTTTGAAATTCAATAGAAGCTTACCTTGGCAGGTGTTGACCGAGGAGGCTGGGACCAACAATGACCTGCCCTTTCATTCCGAGCCATCAGTTGGGGCTAAAGGACCTAAAGAACAACAAAAGGATTAAAATATGCTTAAAAATCATAAATTTCTTTTTTTCAAACTGAAATGCATATCAGACTTTAAAAGCAACATCCTTTATTTATTTTTTACTAGTCATATATATCATTTACAATATATTATACATTTTATTTTTGAAAAAAATTAAATTATTGAAATCAATCTGCTTATTTCATATTTATGCCACCATTCCCTTCGTCTTTATTTTTTAACTTAGTTCATTTCAAACACCACCAACATTTGAAAAAAGCAGTTTCAACATCTATACATAATTGTTTTTATCTGACTTTAACTTCAACAACTCAATAAAATTGAGCCAGTAGCACAAGTCAGCCTAATAAGGCAATACTGAAATCATCCTTTGGATCCAGCACAAACAAAGCAAATTAAATTTCAAAAGCGTTAAAGCAAAATTTCCATAATTAGAAGAAAAAAATTGAAAATCTTGAAGCACTTTTTAATGTAATCTAATCTAATCTTAATCTTAGATTTGAGTTTAAGCATATTTATATAACTAATGTATATAACTAACTATTTTAAGCATTTTTATATAACTAGTAGTACTTTATTATAACAATAATAATAAGAAGAAACTTTGAACGTTACTTAGAGCTTATAATTTACCAAGATCAATCTTTAATATATTAAATTTCATTCGAGTTTTTCAACTTTGATTCACTTTATTAAAATAGTTATGAGATTATCAGAAAGCAGTATCCTCAGAAAACTTCCAATGCGGCGATGACAGCTAAAGCAAAGTATACAAATAAGAAGTCTAAGAATTGAGATCAAATTTAGAAATCAGAAAATAAGGAGAACCTTACTTAACCATAATTTGCTCTCGAATATCACTCGTAATGCGAAACACTCGTTGTTAAGCGAAGTTTTTTCCAGAAGAGTTCATTTAAAATAGGAAATACATCCAAATTTGTTTTCCATTAACTCAAACAAAGTTATGGCTTATTATCTATAATACTTGCTTTATTTACAATAAAATTGTTTAAAGATGTTTGGTTATGCTTCAATATTTGGAGAAAATAAAAACAGTAATATCGTTAAATGAATTTGTAATGCGGTACTACCCTATTAGGGAGGTACTTCCCAAAATAAGATGCACTTCTTCTCAAGGCTTTCTGTATTTCTCATATTTTATGGAAAGTTGTTGTTCTATTCAGTCCATTATTTTTCACCTTTTGACCAAACCTCTTCTTTTGTTATTTACTGAGACAAGAAAGCAACTCTATAAGTTCGTCGTTGATTCTGGCGAGTTCGCCCCGTAATCTTGACCAGAGCCAAAATCTCAACGATTCAGACATTTGGTCAAAATTCCCGGATTCATATTCGACAACGCTTTGCAGCCAACAGTTCTTCCACTTAGATATAAGGGTTCTCTCCAAAAAGCGCTCAATATAAGCTGCAATGAAATTTAACGTCCGTTCACTTATTTGATTTTTATATAATTCTATACCCCTTGAGAATCGAGAAAAATATGACACATATATTCCTTAATGCATAGAAGGATGAAAAATTTTATTTAAAAAATTCTAAAAAAACCTAAAATTTTAATGAAATGGGGTTTGGGGGGGGGGGGTAGAATGACTACCTTCTTCCTCTATGATAATAGAGTATGCCATTGCTCAAACACCGCTATCTTAAAATTTAAAAGTTAGCTTTTCAGTTACAGATTTCATTTCTATGTAGTTATTTCTAATTCTAATTCTAATAAAATTTTAAATTATTTCGAACATAATTTATAACAATGACTTTTCTGTTAGAAACATTAAGCTAATTTTATTGTTTACTCACATCTCTCTCTCGTTGTTTTTCTCCATGTTAAAATTTAATCCCCCCTACGGACGCTTCTACAGTTTTTATTTCGCTCATACCTTTTCATATATAAATGTAGTAACTTAATTTTAAATATAGCCATTTACAGTTCCTGCAATTTTTTTTAATGTTTAATTGGTTTAGTCTCAAGTTTTAGCAAATTCAAAACTTTTGAGGTTCACGACTCTTTTTCAAATTGAGTTCATTAAGTAAATGTTTATATGACTCAATATTTTAATTTTCATCGAAACATTACATATTTTATTATCGTACAGCTTTTTTTTGTCCCCCCCTTTTTTTTTTCTTTTTCAATAGGGCTATCTTTTAGCTTTGACAAACTACAAATTTTTAACCACCTTTTAATTTCGAAGTATTTACAATTTAGCACCCTCTCCCGGTAATCATTAATGTCATATTATCAAGGAAAACATAACGCGATTTATCTTTAGCTTTTGTGCCGCGCTGTTTGTACATAATGCGCGCTTTTCGAGATGAAATAAAGCAAACTTTAAAAAAATCGAAAGCTTTGCCTCTGTCTTCGAAACTGTCTTCTACCTCAATACAAAATTATATTACCTATATACATATTTCCTCCATAAAAAAAATGTGCAAATAAAAATAAATTTTGAAATCTTAAGGTATTTAGAACAGGTGATGTTAGAATTTCTTATTTCAATGTAATATCGTTTCGTGTTAACAATAAAACTTATTCAAGCACTTTAATTCCGACTATTAACGTTTTTCTCTAATGCATGAATAACCTAACTAAATAAAATATTATCAATAGTTAGAGGGGGGAAACTGGTCATTGAACCAATTTGATTTTAATAACCCAAAATACCCATGAATGAATTTTTAATAACTAGGGCGTTTCTAATTGGTAAAATAACATTAACACAAAATTATACTTCTATCAAAATATATTTCGAGGTTGTTGTTTTTTATTTTTCCCGCACAGCTTATAGATACGCTAGATAGTATTGAACAGCTCCATTATGCAACAGCTATCTCTCAAGGTCAAACTTCCTTCAGGAATGGGAAAGTAATTTCGACTAAAATGCCTGGCTCCATCAACAGTCAAAGCAACCACTAAAAAAAGAAAGAAGAAAAAACACCAAGCACATACTTTCCTTAAGACCAGCCTAAGCCAGAAACAGGAGGAAGCAGAGGTATGAAGGTAAAAAGAAGAAAAAAGAAAAAGGAATGGCAGAAACACATCAGGGAAAGGGGAATAGGGCATTGTATTATGCACGAATAACATCCACCTCTCCCCCACGAAATTCCCGACCTGTAACTACGACTTCAAATCTATAAAGCGAGTGTCATCCGCCTGGCTCAATGAAGAGGAATAGGGGATAGTCTGCAAAATAATTCGAAAACAGCATAGGTCATTCCTACATTATGCAATTATTTTTGCTGTAATAATTTATTATAATCAATTCTCATTCAATCTATGAGGAGAAGTTTTTTCACACAAACAATGAAAATGAAACCACGTTATAAATAATTATTTTGAAAAATGTGCAACATCCCATTAATGTCAGACCTGATTGCATAGCAGTTTCATAGAAAAGGTAGGTAATTATATCAAACTAAATCCAGCGACAAGACTATAGCATCGCTTAAAGCAAAGAAATTTTCTACACTGGGGATTAAATTTTAAAATATCATAACTGATGCCAGAAAAAAATCTACACCCAGTTCATCGAAGCTAAATGTAAAAATACTATTTAGAAAATTTATTTCAAATTCAGAAAATCCAAGTATATAAGAAAACTTTAATCAATTCGCTAATATACATCTATAAGTGGATACAGACCTGTATATATTGATGTATTGATAGATAGTATCAAATGACAAGCATTCAAATAAGATTTTTGTGAAGAAAAGGAAAATGTAAAAATATGAAATAAATAGGTCCATTTAGTTCCATAAAAAAACTTGTAAATATTCTATTTAATGAATGATTTATAAGCAATCACTCTTAAATCATAAATTCAATACACTAACACTAAAAAAGCATTGATTTGAAAATAGAAAAGAGGTACTATAGAAGTTATAATATATAAAAACAAAAAATGTTCAGGAAAAATTATCCGCATAAAAATATTAAAAGAATATTAGTAATTTCATATTTAAGTAATACAACGACACAACCGTAAGCGAGTGACGAATGTCCTTGAATTTTAAGTTCAGGCGGATTAGATAAAATTTGGTTTAAATGGATTACCGAACTCGTTTTGAATTGATATGAGGGTTATTTGAAGAAGGATTTCAACATTTTTAACTGGGAACAGATGACTAGAATACCATTTGAGTCGGGAAACCAACCGTCTTTATCAAACTTTCATAACTCAATAGTGCGAGAATGTTAGACATAGGAACATTTATTATATACCAGACCAACAAAGGCAGCAGATATTGAATAAAATCGTAACTCCGAACAACGACCATTCCCTCTTATGTCGAAACTTTGTCCTCTGCGGCCGCCTCCCCTCTACTGCCATTCATGTTTTGGATGAAACATCACAACTGAAATTAATTTGTGACTTAAAGATAATATTATGGATAACTCACTTCCAACACATATTCAAATCGAAAGGAAATTTCTCTAACAAAACCTTTTGGAACATGTAAATATATCTTTGGCAAGCATATTACAACATCTGAGATATCTTGACGTTTGCTTACCTTAAATATTTCTTAGAATTCTTGTATCCATGCATTTTTTTCTCAACTTAATCTAATTCATAAGTACAAAAAAATTTCAACTGTTCCCTTACTTTTAGATCATTGAGAGGCTCTTATTATTGCTGAATAGCTATAGTGAAATTAAATAAATAGCTATACAAACATATCAGACTTTAGATCATCATTTTACAACTGCCCTTGATTTAATGTTTCGCAAGGCTAATGAGGCTGCAAAATGTCATTAGAAATGCTTTGGAGAGGGTTGCCATTCCATTAATTTAAAAGAAACAAGGATTAAAATAAATGTAGAAACAGTCGTCGAATAAAAAGTTAAATAAGTGCTAAAATAGAACGTTATCAGGTGGGTAATCACTGTGATTTAAATATTCCATGACAATCATTTAAAAAAGTCACTTATCTGACCAAACAAGCTGGTCGCTAAAAGTAGATAGTATTTTTAATATCTCTGAATTATCAGTTTATCACTTTTAATTATTATTTTTTTACGATATAACACGATCTGGTAGTGAATTTTCAGAAAAATTAATTTTAAATTGCAAAAGTATTAAAAACTAAAAGCTAAAAAATAACTTTATCAAAAATGTAGATGTCGGAATCAAGTTGCAAAAACGTCAGATGCTGAAAGAAATTAACCTCCAACGAATATCTTATGAAAAGAAATTCCAAAACATTCACAAACAATTTAATTATAATTTGCTAATAATACTTCTGTAATCGGCACCTGAAGATTCTGCAACTTTGGCTTGGCATACATATTATTAAAACTTTATTATCTTTAAAAATATAGACTTAAAACTGTAGTATATTTAACTATATTAAATTGAATTATATTAACTATATTATATAAGCTAAATTAAATTATTAACTATATTAATTCCAATAACTTTCCGACTAACTATATAAAGTCCAATAACTTTCCGACTAACTATATAAATTCCAATGACTTTCCGAGGAACATAACGATATTCGTAGTTCAATATAGAAGTGTTCGCGATAGTTAGGAATTCGCGATCCTACGATGAATGTAATACTTCAAATTGACACACGTATTTTTAGGAAGACAGAGGATATTATCGATTTTTACCCCAATCTGAGCACACCTCACTTCTTTAATATAAATCTGCATACATTTATTCGAAATTAATTTTTTTAAATGTTTGATATTTTTTTAAAAAATTGAATAATTTTTAACAAAAATTCAGCCTTTTTTTACACTTACAATCTTATCGCCTTTGGTAATGAGTTTATTTGTCTAAAAAATTGGCTTCCGTGTTCATTAAAATTAAATAACTTATTTATTCATCGTATTAAAATTTAAAATTTGAATTCGTTCCTCAATAAGCAAAAACTCAATATAAGTTTAACTCAAATATAAGTTTAACAAAAATTTAAATTAACGTGAAAAGTTGTTGCTACTTTTCCTACCAACTTTTAAAAAGTACAAAATATATCTACTTAAACAGATATTAAACGTTTTTAACATCAAGGACTGATAAATTTAATAGTAAAATAATAACAACAGGTTTCAAAGATAAAAAGACATCCACATTAATAAGCGAACTAAACGGAACTATAATATAAAGTGTTGAATAACTAAATTAAAACAATCAAATAAAGAAACCATGTTTAAAACAGTACCAAGAAAATATTAAAAATATAACTGAAAAGAATTTATTGCCTGAATTTTCTGAATACGATTCTTTTCATTTTTTAAAAATCTTTCCCTAAGAAAACTTCAAAAGAAAAGAAACCACCAGATAAAAAATAACAAAGAAAATTTGTTGGAATATAAATCCATTAACAACGTAACAAATTACATGATCACTACGCTGTTGTTACTAAGATGATAAAACAAAAGGTAAAGTCTAATGGCATGATGCATTCCAAACCACCTTTCGTACGAATTCAAAAACTTATGCCGCATAACGATTTTCTGTTTTGAGCTGCAAAATATCAAGTCGTAAAGGACATCACATTTTAATGTGAAAAAATGTTCCATGGACAATGCTAGGACTTTTCGCACCCATTCAAATATATCTACTATGAATTTCGGCTCAACATTCCGATCCAATTCTAAGTCATCAAGGCCGATTCAAGAAATTAATAAGAAGGAAAATACAAGCACAAAATACATCTACACAAATTTAAATTAAAAATTAAGTAAAACTTTGATAATTTCAAAAAGTTTTTGCTGTCCATATTATTTTTTTAATTTAATGAAAACATACTTTGAGGGTTAAAAACCAACGTCTTTTAGCTATTTCTAAA
>JAOUZG010005735.1:4709919-4736671 GCA_026289955.1 Argiope argentata | reverse complement strand
TATATATATATATATACTTGGGTAGTTGTGTATTAACAGCATACATTAGGAGAAATTTAAATTTAATAGTCAACAGACTAACATATCTTTGACAATCTTTTCGGACGATAAATCGTATATACACGTTTAATAAAAATACGCATATTTAAAAAAAGAGAAAAGAAAGAAATGTCTCTTTTTTTTAAATAAATTATATTCTAAGTAACAGGGCAGGCATCAAATCAATCGTTAAATTAACAGAAATTTCGATATAACAAATAATTTATTTGAAAAAATATATTTAAATAATAAAACTTATGTTTATTGCAAAAAACAAAGAATTTTATATTTAAAAAACTAAACAAAATCATTCCTAATTTAACGAATATCGAAAAATGAAATTCAAACTTTAAGTGGAAACTTATTTTACTTTTTGGCCAGATAGTTGACAATTGTAAATTGGTTGATCACCTTAATGGTCAATTCAATGATAAATACTAAGGCAAAGCAAAAATAATTTCATGATAAGAATAACAAAGTGAAAAATAAATATCTCTGCTAGTATTTATTCACATTAAAAGAAGGCTACTACCTAAGAAACAAATATATGAAAAATTTGAAAGAAATCCCTAATGGCTCATGAGATCCCGCAATGAGTGCGTGGTGACTTTTCGCTGTTGTGCATATTGTCAAGAAGAAAATACAAATTTAGAAAATAATATAGTTAAATAATAAATAGGAAAAACTGTAACACAGGAGAATCGGGTACTTGCCGGCTTAGAGTACTAAGTTGTAGTTTTTTTTAACGGTTACAACAGTGTTAATTTTCCCCCTTAATTTATTATATTACTTATTTCAGAGAATTTTGATAGGTTTGACTAGAACTTCTCCCGTTTTGGCCAAAAAACTGGTACAAGATTATGTTTTTTATTGAAGAAATAAAACTCCCATTTCCAAGAATTCCATAGAATTTTAAGGTAGGTTTACACACTGTCATTCAGTTAGACCACGCATGCGCAGAAACTGCATAGTATCAAGTACTTGTACCATCTAAACAAGAACTTGCTATTATTGTTCGATCTTTCAGTGTAAGTGCAATCTTTTCTAGCTGGGTTTGCATTAAGCCAATTGTAACATTCTAGTAAGTAACGTGTGCACAGAAAGAAGATAATACATGAGCTGGGAGAACGAACAATAGCAAGTGCTTGTCTCGATGGGACAAGTATTCTGTAAAATTTCTGTGTACGCGTAGTCAAACTGGATGCGTTTTAGCTTGCTGAATGTAAACCCTAAAGGTGGGTTTACATTCGACAGTTATGAAAAGGTCAGTAAGAAAACACATGTGCAGAAAGGGGCTAATTTATGTTTGCCATAGATTCAGGCATTCCATGTTTGGCTATAAATTGTCGTTTAAACATCCCAGAATTTTTCGTTTTCATTGCTTATAATATTTAGTGATTAATTCAGTTATCAATTGCTGAATTTTTTTTTTTTAATTTTCACCCCAAAAATAAAATTCTACAAATGCATGTACAGTAAGGGATGGAAAATATAACACAGAGGCATGTTGTTGTTGTTCTGTCGGGACAAGTATTCGCCATAGACCGAACAGCATTTTTCGGCCTTTCTATACATGCGCTGCCTACTAGACGGTTTATAACTAGCAGTGTAAACTTACCTTAAGGTGAGTTTACACTCGTTTATATATTTCAAGCCGGTTAAAATATAAACGGAATTACTCTCTCTTATCTTTTTAATAAGATAACATGGATAAAGCGTTATATGTATACCATATTTAAATATTTATACATATAAACTATCGAAAGATAGGTTGTTTTAGATTCTAAGGGTGTTATTGAAAGGAAATATTTTCATATTTTTCCAAAATTATATGAGAACTATTGCAGTAAATAGTTTCCTTACTAGGAATCTATCTAAAATTCACACACATTCAAAATTAAATCCTAATTAATTTGCTGATTTTTATCTTAATTTAAACCATATTAACTATAATTATAAAATATTCTCTTATTTCCTAATCTAATCTCACCTTTTTTTTTAATTAATTGATTTAACATGAGCTCTGTAAAACTGCTGAAATTGGCAATTTCCACAATCAAAATTTGCCAACCATAAATTCTTTTAAAAGATACCTATTTCCCCCTTACCTAAATTGCTACACATTAAGAAATACCTATCAGAATCTCACAGTATATAATCATTGCAGATAAATATATCTTGTCTCTTTAAGCTTTTGTCTGTGTGTGTGTATATTATGTATGTGTGTGTGTGCGTGTGTGTGTACTTATGAAATGTAAAGCAAAATCTATTTTAAAACTCCATATTCTGAATAAATATATTTCAAAAATGGCATCAAATTCTACGGCAAAAAATAAGAATAGTTACAAATATTTGAATGAATACTAGATCTTTCAGAATAAGACAAAATAACAACATAATGGTGGTTTCCTATCATAACCATAAAAAAATTATTGGATAAAATTCAGGAATAATAAAACAAGATTAAAATATTGAAGATTCATTTGTAGATACAGTGTTTTATCAGAAGTTATGCTTGTGTGATATATATTCAAATTCCAAAAAGTTGACACTTGCTAACTGATCAATATAAATTGCATAAGATCAACCTTGTCAAGAGATTTGAAGCCAAATTTTGAATCCAGAGTGCATTTCTGCTACTGAAATTGTCTTGAAAAGCATATTTAAATGCTCAAATCAGATAGTTTGAATACTTTGACCAAGGTATTTTCTTTTTGTAATTTTGAATGATAAAATGTTCTTTCTCCATCATTACCATATATATATATATATATATATATATATATATATATATATATATATATATATATATATATACTTAATGAGATATTACATATGTAAATTGTGCACACAAAAATAAATAAACATCAAAATTTTGTCTTTCTATACAGTTCTTGAAGACAAGGTGGAAGAAGCAAGCAAGAAATGAGAGTAACTTTACTTTAAACTACCATTAGCTAATATTAGAAATTCAAAAACTAAATGCCCATTTTTACAAATTGCCTCAGACTTTAAAAAAACACAGAAAATATTGATTTATTACAAAATATTTTTATAAAAATTTATTAATGGAGGCTTTAAGAAAAAAAAATCTTTATTTTTTTTTCTTATTTTTTTTTTTTATTATTTTTTTTTTTTTTTTACACATATGAATGGGTTTAAGTTATAGTTCAATGTATTTTCTTATTTCACATGTTTTGTTTTCCAAAATAATAAATAAAAAATGATGCATAGTTATCATCTTAGTGTTCTCTTGGATTCAAATTTAATATAGATATTTAATTTAATTCGGATGAACTTTTTGAAAAATTGCTTATATTATCGTAACTTCAATCCTTCTATATAACAAAATGACTTTTATTAGAATCTATATTCTTCAGCAATATTTGGTTTTTATAAAAAAAATCTCTTTATATAATTTCTGTATTAAACAATTTAAGGAAATGGTTGTACTTCATAAATGAAGTTAAAAAGCTCCTTCACATAATGTTTTATTTTTTGTTAATATTACTAGTTTAGAAAACACCATTAGTTTATAGTATAAATTTATAAAGTTTCTAATATGAATAACTAATAGACTGCTATAAAATATCTATTTGTTAAAAGAAAATAAATTTCCATTAAAAACTACAGTAATGTTTTGGATAGTTTTCTTTAATGCTCTACTTGCATATTTAGATTTAAAAAATATTTTTAATCACTTTTTGAAAAGGATTTTTAAAAAATCTTTATAATTTAACAATAATTTTTAAAGCTATATGTATTAATTCAAAAAATTCTAGCCTATTTTTATTTTTTTTCCTTCAAATTTTAATAAAATAATTACATAGAATTTTTCACATTATTCTTGTCTATAAAAGTCTAATACAATATAAACAGCTCATGAGGAATTAAAATTGTATAATTCAGAATAAATAATGCAATTTTAATTGGCACCTAAAATTTTACCGAGATCTTTTTTTTAAGTAGATGAATCTGTGAAACTTAAGCAACAGCTGTATAAACTTTATTGAAAATATAAAAATGGAGGTCTTCTATTCCTAAAATTTATTAAATTCTTTCTACTTTAACCAAATTATTTCCATTAACTTTCTACATGTGAAAAACACATTTAAGAAAAAAGACATTCATCAACAATTCAGCTCATTAAAACATAAGCAATTTGAATAATTATTTTAAATTTCACACGATGCAAAAATATTTGAAAGCCAAATTTATTAAAATATATATAAGAGTATATTTATATACAGATAGATAGATATTTTAAAAATAAATAAAAGAAAATTAAATAAATATGAAATTGTGTAAGATCATGCATACTGAGTTTACTGAGGGTATCATTAATAATATCTAAAAAGTAATACTATAAATAATATTAAACTATTATATTCATTTAATCTACAAGATTAATCATTAACTACATATATTACTACAAGAGAAAAAAGAATACCATGAGTTGACTGTATTAGTTATATACTTTTTGATAACTTATATTTAACATATCTATCATTTCCTTATTTTGGACTCATCACTTTACTTATTTTTTATTCAATATAAAATTATTTAATAGTATCCCATAAAGGATATTATCAATAGTTAATATCCTTTATGGGATACTATTAATAAAATTTAAAGTATTCAAAATAGAAATTTTTTATTAGTTACTGAGAAATAAAAATTATATTTCAATATGTTGAAAAATCTATAAGTTATTTCAATCTAAAAATAGAAAATATTTTTTAAATTATATCAAGATTATTAATTATTAACTTTTAAAATTATAACAAAACAATGTGTCATTATAAATTAATGCTGACACTATTATATTTACTTATCATAACCACCCTAAATATAACTGGAAAAACTAAAACTCTATTAACATTACCTTAAGAACGGTTATCAAATAACTTGGAAATCTCAATCTTGCGCAATGCATAAAACCTATTTTTCTATTCTGCAATCTGAAGAATTTTTCAGAATATATATCAATGAATACAAGCTAAGAAATTTATGGAATAGTTACTAAAAATATAAAAACTGATTTTATCCACTTAAAATATTAAATACTTAACGAATTCTATTAGAATTCTAGTTATCTAAACCTTCATAAAGAAAGAACTGTCAATATCAAAATAAGAAGATCTTTTCACAGCTTAAATACATAAATAGTAAAGATGAAATTGGTTACCAATGTTAAATAGTTAGACTAAATTTTAACATTCAATTCAAATCAAAATAATTATTTACTAAATAAGTTAAATACAAAATGGTTTAATATTCTATTTTAAACTTTTAAAAGCCCAATTCATTAAGAAAAGCTTCAACTAAATATAATATTTTTTTATTAATGCATACTTACAAATCTTAATAAAAGCTATAATAAATTAATTTTAAAATCACAATGAATACTAAAAAAATGGAAAAGGATAAAAAAAACATTTTTTTTCCAACCATAATTTTACATAGTGTAGTGTAACTGAAAAAAAAAATCCGACTCTTAACTAACCGAATAACTAAAGTCTGAAAAAAAATTACAACAAATAGTATAAGATATGTTATTAACTTCAAATAAAAATGTACTTATTAATCAAAGTATCTTTCAAATTATGAACAGCATATACCTTTGTATTGTGAATATTACAAACCTTTTTTTTTTAATTAAATATATATGATTAAATTATTTTGCATCTTAATAAGTCTGCATCTTCACATTCATCAGAAAAGGTTTTCAATTTAAAATATTTCTGAAATCATATATAAATTATCTTTTATTGATTATCGCTCTATATAGATTCCACTAATCAAAAAATCATTATACTTATAAAATAAAGTGAATAATTACAATAACAATAAAAACAGCAGAATAAAATAAATTAAAATGACATTATAAGATTATATCACACACTATTTGGTAATTTGCAATGACCAAATCTACCAACAATATAATCGAAACAGTATTAGACTAAGGAACAAAATAATTTTATGCATCATAGTATAGTGAAGCGTTAAAAAATCTAAAAATTACTTAACATAAGAATATTATACATTAAAAATCATTCTGAATACTGAAGATAATTTGTAAATAATATTCTAAAACCCAACTATTTTTTAATATGATCTGACAAATTTTTTAAAAAATTGAAAAAAATGTTTTTTGCAAAAAAATATTTATAACTAATTATGTATTTGAAATTTTTTTTCGGTTTTTTCATTCTACAAATAACTGATGAAATAATATTAACTAATATTTGACACCTACATAGAAAAATGTAATGATGTAATGGCACATTCCTTTAAAAAAAACAGCCACGAATAAGAAATATAAATATAAATAATGCTAATTTCAATAGACTTACCAATTGCCTTCATTTATAATGACTATTCATCCATCTCAAAAGCATAGACAATGCAGAAATGAGAATATTCCATCCAATTCATAATAAAATTCAAAGTTAACTACATGTTCATAATTTGTAAACATCTTAACCGGCTGGAATGTACAGCATCCTCGTTACAACGTGAATATAAACAAGCGTTAAAAATTCTTCACGTCAGTCAAACTTTTTAAAAATTATAATAAAAATCCGAATAGATATTCCTTAGACAAACAGAAAAAAATAATTGTTCGCAGTCAAATTCAGCATTCTTCAGCAATTACCATTATAATATCGTAGAAACTAAAATACAACCAAAAAACCAAAACAAGAATAAAGAAATAGTTTTACGTAAAAATACACATCAACAGTTTCGAATTTTCCTCACCAGGTGGCCTACATTCCATTAGTAAAGTTAAGATGATTTCACTTCATATCTATTATGAAAGAAGGATTAACGTATGAATAGAGCGACAGAAATTAAATCAAATTCATAATAATCATATAAAAAACAAAAAGATTTTTGTTTTCTAAATTTTCTAAATTCATAAATTAATTATTTTCATTCCTCATACTGTTATTACATATTTAATCTGAATGCATGGTAACACAAAACGGTCGAATGGTCCTCCATTTCCATTTTTATATTCGAATAGGAAAGTGTAGACTGTAGACTTCGGGACATGGACACTTTAACTATAATGTTCTTCCCTTCTTCCTCAGACACTTTTCTATAAACTATTTTTCTTTCATCTGTCATTTACCCCTGCCCTCTCAATTAATCAAAACATTTGGTACTCCTAACTTCTGAAATACGAAGAACCAACGGAAGAATCGCATCTGAGATGCCGGTTGATATCGAAAGCTTATGAAGGCACGAAGGGTAAGTGTAGAACTGATCACGCAGAGTTCATAGAGCCGAGCTCGTGTCCGTATGCCAAGATATTCAGAAAACTTGTTACCATTCAACTACCTATTTATCTCATCCAAATGAACAAACATACAGATCTTAAAGTATTTCAAATAAGGGTTCTCCTGAAAGAGAAAAATATTTTACATCCGTTCATTTGAATGAAAAAGTGGACAGTGAATTGAAATGCGTATATTTTTCTAGAACTCGCTGAAGTCTTCCAGAAATTTTATAATAATAATATTATAATTTTCCTTAATAATAATAATATAGTAATTTTTTATAATACTTAATTTTAATTAAATTTTTATTTTAGTCTATTAAATAATTTACCGCACAAAATAAATCTAAAATTTTAGTAGCCAGTTAGATCCTATGAGCAATAAATAAAGATTCCTTAATTCTATTGACTGAATTTTTGAATCTTTGGTGTTTATCAGAGTCTCAGAGTGCCTTCCAACAATCTCATCTAAGAATAATTCTTCAAAGGCAAGGGTGATAATATTTTCGAAAACTTTATCGCATATTTCTCAATCCAAATATCGTAAACATTTTATATTGATATAAAATTTCAGAAATAGTGCAGCAGAATATTGTTTACAATACTGCAAACAGTGTAAAATGTTAACATTGTAAAACTTTTGCTATTTAGATTCCTTGAATTTTATAGTAATGCTGTATGTTTTTACGTACACTGCCAGTAAAGTAAACTATTATTTTACTTTTATTTAACTCTTTTTTTTTTCAGTTTTTTAATTCGTCTTTTGTAAAGCCCTAAAAAGGTAGCAGTATCTTATCGTCATTTTAACTCTTTCTAAATGACCTTTCTGTAAGGAAATTGCAGAAGAATTAAAGGAGAAAAGCTCTGGCTTTCAACTCCTCCTTTTTCTAACTCTACCTTTTAAATCTTTCAAGATATTTTTCTTTCCGAACAAAGTTTTTTTCGCACGCATAGACAAAACCGACTAGGTGGTGGTCTTTTAATTGGTATACCTGCTAACATGTCCAAAAGAATAATTCCCATCAATATTAGAAAAGATTTTAACTTGAACTTTTGACAGTAGAAATACAGTTCCAGAATACCAAATTTAACATTATTAATTTATGTACTCCACAAGATTTTGATATTAATCAAGCAAAACACTTCTTTGATTCTCTAACTTTACCTCCATACTCAATCATTTACCTAAAACACATTCAATCTTAGCTCTTACTATCTGTTCATCTGATATTCATAATCAAACATTTTGCCATATAATGGATTAACATTTCAATAGCAATCCCAACCAGATTAAGATTTGTTATAAAAACTGACTGTCACAATTTAATAACAATTAATTGGACGTGGATCATACAACAAACATATGAATTTATTAAAAATGCCAACTAATGTTCCATTGAAGAAATTATGGTGAACGTAACTAAAATAATAACCAAAAATACTTCATTTAAACTATTTTTTCATAAGCCTTACCCTCCTTGGAATATTTCTTGCCGTAATTATGAATAGCTCAATAAGTATATTCGAAAAAAGCTATCAGAAACATTTCTGAAACGGATTGGATGACGCACAAAAAATATGCAAGTTGGCTTCGTTTTCATGTTAAAAAGGCGAAAAGAGAGTATTGTGAAAAAATTTGCATAATATATCGTAATCCAAAAATGTTCTTAAAATTTCTAATCACATTTCCAACTATTCTGCATACCATAGTGAATTATTTGCAGACTTTTCTAAACAAAATGCAAATATTTAATCTATTCCCTTGGATTTCTCTGGAAAAAATTCCTTTCTTATTAGCGTATTCGAAATTCGGGCACTTAAGAAAGCGATCCACAAAAATAAAAACTCTACTCCTGGAGCTGACATCGTTCCATCTAGCTAGCTAAAAAATCCCAATAACAGCCACCTTCAAACTATTTTGAAATTCTGTCAACATCATTTTGATTCAGCTGATATCCCCAAACAATGGAAACAAGCTTTAATTATTCCGATTCCGAAATATATCAAAGACAAACCAAAGTTTCTTTCTATCGGCTCATTGCCCTAACCTCTGTTTGTGCAAAGTCTTTGAATGTACCCTCCTCAACGCATTACTTACTATCTAACTTATAACAAAAAGTTGCAGTTATTTACATGCATTCACACTCCTCAGTGATAACCAAACTGCAATGTACAATATTCAGGCAAAAATCACAGAGGCTACAAACAAATAATAATAATAATACGTTAGTGTGAATCTTGATATCAAAATTGCTTAAGATTCTGTTCTTATCGACAACCTTATTTTTAAATGCTTACAGCTTGATATAACAGGCAATCTGGTAAAGAAGTTTTCCAACTTCCTTCAATCCAAAATGTTCTAGATTCGCTGGAGGCATTACCTTTCTTGTAACAGAACACTGAACAAATGGTTACCTCAGGGTAGTGTTCTTTCACCACTTCTGTTCGCTATCTTTATACCTGATTTTCATGAAACCATTGAGGAAGGAGTCTAATGTGCACTCTTTGCAGATGACATCTTTGTCTTCTGTCACCACCATACCCTGGGAAATCTGTATCAAAAGAATTCAAAATACAATGGAAAACATATACAAGTGGGGTAGTTATTGAAAACTAGAAATTACTCCAGAAAAAAATGCAATAACTGAATTACCCAAGAAAAAATTTTCAACTTATTCACGTATCTCTTATCCGGGACATCTTTCAAATTAAAGGAAGCGATTAAATTTCGTGGTATTCACTTTTCTAAAAAG
Organism: Argiope argentata; assembly: GCA_026289955.1. Lineage (NCBI taxonomy): Eukaryota > Metazoa > Arthropoda > Arachnida > Araneae > Araneidae > Argiope > Argiope argentata. Next base: position 4,726,594 of record JAOUZG010005735.1, on the reverse strand, counting down.
AATCAAAACTCAGTAATCTTTAAAAATCTCAGAAATCATGCACTTAAAAAGATAAGTCTCAAAATACTCGCATAAAAAAAACCCGACCCAGAACTAAAGATACTATCAATATCACAAATAATAGTACTTTCAGCATGTTTAACTATGGTTGCATCATATTCAACAGATTTTCCGAGACACAGTTTAAAGCATGCAACTCGATTCAAACTATAGCTCTGAGAATTGCATTAGGTCTTCCTATATTGACCCAAATGTTGTACTTTTGAAAATTACTTCTGAGGAAATTCTTTCAAAAAAAATCAAGCAACTAGCTTCCCAGTCTTTTACCAAGCAAACAGCTAATGGTGTGCCTTTCAACTTCTAACAGAGCACTCCATAATCGATAATTTCAGTTAACTATCAAACACAAGAAATTCATGTCGTTTATTCTTAATAATTTAAACGCCTCTACCAGTCAAATAATCACTTTGACGGAAAATACCCCAAACTTTGTAATTTTTCTTATGGATTTTAAATTTCAAAATTTCAATTCTTTTGATTGATATGAGTAATTATTTGAAGGAATGCAATCGTAATTCCTTTTCTGATCATTTTATTATTGTTACTGATGATCCTAAACTCCCCAGCACACAACGATTGCTTGTTTTTCTTCTATCAAAAAATTCATGTTTCGAGTCCATCCTGTCAATTCCATTTTCAATGCAGAAAGTTTAGGCACTGCTGAAGCATTAGATTTTCTCGTTGTTCCTGGAAAAGATTGTCTGAATCTTTTAGATAGCTACTCTGCACTCACATCGTTGAAGATTATTTATCCCCATTCCCCAAAAATTATTCAACTTATAGCACCCAAAAATGAAACTTTAACCAAACTGAATAAAAAATACCCTTCATGTGGGTATCTGGTCATTCGAAAATAACCTGTACCCAGCTTGCAGTTTGTTTCGCTAAAGAAGTTACAGGAAATACACCTTGGATAGGATGGATCTCTCCTGAAGATATTATTTCATTTCCCAAGAAAGAGAGTTATCAGATCACAATCAATAATTATAGAAACTGTAAATATTTCATTTCTTTAGGTGACATCCCAAACATTGAAGCACTGTCTTCCTGGTGCAAAAATCGGAGGGGAAATGTTGTCTTGGCCCGACTGATCAGCAAAAAAATTATGACATCAGGACTGTTGAATCATTTTAACTTTCATAATGATCCTATTTATCACGAATGTAATATCATAAATGATATTGAACACATATTTCTCTCATACAAAAAGTATTCATATTATAGAGACAAATTGTAGGCTTTCCTCCAGTTAGGTAAACAAGATATCTGCTTCAAAATTGTTCTGGGCAAAATAGCTGCAAACAAGACCAATCTTCAAGTTTCTCTTCAAGCGTTGAAGCATTTGAAGCTCTGAAGCATATCTACAAATTTTTTTACCGCATTCAATAGAGACTTATTTTGACGCTCTTCTTTTTATCACCATTTGGTGCTGCTGAAATCCTCTGGTTTATTGTACCTTTTCTTTCCACTGGAATTTCTAAAAATGCTCTAAATTGCATCAGCGAACTCATTGAAGCTTCAATCAACTGACTGAATGCACTTCATTAACTATTAAATGAATGAAACTTCAATTTGTTTTTGTGTGCGTGCTCACTTGCGTTTAATAATTTTATAGTTCTATGGATATGAAACAGGAGATAACAGCCATCGATTCTATAATTCCCAATACCTTACTTCTTTCATGTTTAAACAAAGAAGAAAATCAACAGCTTCTTCATCTATTACTAGATTTAACTTCTATAGTGCCTTACTAGATTTAACTTCTATAGGATCACTTGCATCAATGACGATTAAACTCAATAATTCTGTTAAATTTAAATTTCTTCAGTAATCTTCACCAAAAGTATTAATAACTTGTTTATTTATTATGGAGTTTATTTCAGTTTCGATGACTACTAATATATTATTAATGGTTTGAACTGATTTAATCAATAATGCACTAAGGTAATCTTCTACTATTAATAAACCTTTCTTTTCAAAATGGGACAAATATTAGGACAATGAATTCATATGAGAAAAAAAAACACTTTTTCTTTTCTATTAAAACGAAATTGTGGTGAGTGAAATTTGAGCATAAGCTTTGTTATGTAATTTTGTAGACATTATAGAATTCTTTAATTTCAGTGTCCTCAAAAGTCCATGGAGTAAATTTTCTTAAGCTATGTTTGTTATTCTAACTAATCCGTGGAATTTTTTCTTTTGAAAGATCTCAGAATGCAGAAATCTTCTGACTGTTTTAGATTAGTCGTTAGGTAACGTTTATGCTATCGCGTTGTCAAGAATATGATTAATAATAATGTATATGGATTCCTAGGTTTCAGGATCTATTTTGAATGTTGTTTCTAGTTTTGTTTCATTTATACCTGTAGACTTATACTATCATGTTTTCTTTTGCATACAAAGCAGAGGAAATAGGTTCAACAAATCTTCAAATTGTGACCTACTAGTTTCAAACAGATAAATCACGCACTTAATTTCTACAATATTCCTATTTTCTCCTACAATAAGAAGTCAGGAACATTAAAAGTATTCTGATATATTACGAAATTACTTAATATAGAATATTGTTATGAATATGCATTGGTGCTTCCCAGTTAGTTCCATTATAAGAAAAACAGTTTTAAGGACAGCTTTGGTGAATACTAAACGAATGACGAATCAATGATCCCGGCTTGGTGATAAAATTGGGGATCCTTTAACAACTTGTTGAGGAATTTGGTAACTTTAATGACAAAAATAAATATTCTATGATCTTCAGAAATTTTACAAGGCCATTAGGATATGAATTATAACGACCCTTCTAGAACTTCTGTACCCTAGCTTGGAAACTATAAAATACCGTAAAACCGAGAGAAATAAATGCACAAGTGTTGAGTGGAGACCAAGCGATTAATGAATTGAGGTTTGAACCGTGCGCTAAGTCTTGAATCCACATTGTGCCATGTACTGAGCAACCAAGCCAGTAGGGAATCAGCATTTCAGATTACGTATTTTTCCCCACTTCTTGATCAGTTGAACTGCCTCTTCTAAAGAGTACAACATTGTTTCGTACTCATCAGGTATCATTTCTAACGTCTAGAATGCTCCTAATTGAATTTTTAATTTATCATAAAAACAACAAAATAAAATCTCTCTCTCTCTTTCTTGCTGGCTTTAATATACTTGAAAATTTTTAAACATAAATTTGAACTAACAACTCATCTTTAAAAAAAATCACTTTTTTTTATCGTTCAGTAGCCTTATTAGTTTAACTCCGGCAGCAGAATACTTCTAAATCTCTTACTAATGAACCATTTTCCGATGTGTGCAAAAGAACTGAATACTAGAATAACCATCCTTCTGAATTTTTTTAATTGTGTTCTGAATCCCCGCTAACTACTTATATCAGCTAAACACTCTTACTTTGAACTTAGAAAGACGAAACGTCCGTTTGATTGATTTAATAGAAAGGAAGTATCAATTTTTTTTCCTTTGCTGATAAAACCAAATTAATTTTGGTTTTCAAAGCAATTTAATTACTGTGATAATTTTTAGTTAAATCAATATCACAAAAAAATTCTTCATCTTCAAAAATATTACTTTCTGACCCCATTACTCATATTTTTCATCTAATATAAATAATATTTTATGATTTTCATTCTGAATATTAAATATAGATATCAATTCAATCTTACTTATTGATTCCGTTTCACAATAGCCTTGATTTTATTAATGAATTTGTAAACAATCGCTAGAGTTTGTTCTCATTTTCATTTTAAAAGATCCAATGTCCTGTTAACGGATGCCAATTTTTTTAACGCTTCAATAAATACTTTGGATTTTATATGTGAAAGCAGTTAAATTGAGGATATTTATAGAAATTTAGAAAGCGTTATTACGTTGAACGCAGCACAATAAATCTAAATTGAATGAATTTAAATTGAGTAGTTCTAACACTACTGTGATGCCAAAAATGCGAATGCGAAAGTGTCGTCAGTTCTAAACTTTTAACATCATTCATACTTTTCATGTTCATAAAATTATAAGAATTTACGAAGAATTCCGGGAATTAAAACAGAATTTAAAGATTGCCCTGATGCCTATGAAAAGTGATTGAACATTTTCACCATAAAATGTATTTTTTGTTGTAAAAACAAAAAAAAAATCTATTTGTAATTTTTTTGTGTAATTTTTTTAGAAATTAATTCTCTGAAGAGCTGTTTCTTCAATGTTTCCAAAAAATTACAAGAAAAAATGTTCTAACAGAAAAAATAAAGCAATACGTTTCATGCTGTGGATATTAACAATTCCAGTCATCATGAAAACAGCTTTAAAGCTCCAAATCTATCTTGCATTTTGACAGGCTCTATTTCTACAAGTATATACATGCTGTGTGTTGAGACTCTAACCGAATTTCATTTCAGTCAGTCGTTTTTCCTCTAAGATTCAAAGACGTGGTTGCTTAATATAAAATAATTCACTCGTAGCTTATCTGACTCCATTTCATTCTCTCTTATTTACGATTCTATTTATAAGGCGTTGCCATACACAAAATCAGTATATTGGTTTCGCGCCCAATTGATTCCAACTTTAGAGATCTTAAAAAGGTTATAGCTCTAGTATGTTTAAAATAAAATCTAGTTTTTAGCCAAAGGCGCTCGTAACACTGTGAATAATAATATTTTGATTTTTTGATTTATAATGTTTCAAACAATTATGAAATTTAAATTTTAGATAATCCTATTGTTTTAAAGGAACCATATTCTGCGAATTTTTTTGTTATTCCAACTTTGAAGTAAATAAATTTTTACATCTTTTGCGACCAAAGCGGAACAATTTATTTAGTTTTGAATATTACAATATCAGAAGAATCAATGTTTTCATAATCATGGCTAAACAATCATTCTTGAGAAATCTTAGAAGGGGATTAGTTTCTTTGAGATGGTAAATAAAGTTATATAATATCGTCAATTTATCTTTACTTATAATAAAGCACAATGTGTGTGTGTGTGTCTGTTGGCGATGTACAGGCCAGACCGTTTGACCCACAGCTACCAAATTTGGTATTTGTAAACCTTGGGTGCCGGGAATGTGCACCTCGGAGCCCTTTTTTTGAATTTCTAATTAAAATTTTAATTAATTAAAAAATAAACCAAATTTTAACGTTTTTTCGCTATAACTTCCGAAAATATTATAGCACAAAATTGATTTTTGCACCAAGTTAAAGCGCAAAAAATTAGCTTTTCAATTATACTAATGTTTTGACCTATGAATTAAAACTCTATTTTTAATGAATTTTTAAACATTTAATTTAATCGTTTTTTTCAACAATTTATTTCGCAAAAAAATAAATAAAAATAAAATTTTATCTTCTCGAGGTTTTTTAAAAAAATCAGCTTTTAATAAAATGTTGCCATCACATTTTCAGAAGTTCTGATTTAAAAAAAAGTTAATTACTACCAAAATTAAAACAGAAAAATACAATTTTCATCACGTGATTATATGAAATAATACAAAATAAAAATATATTACAAAACTGCGACAGTTAAAACTGAAAAAGAATTTTTAGAAAAGCACCAAACGATAATCTTCTGAGAGCGAGATTAATTATTTAAAAGCAAGAAATCTGAAACGAACTTTGAAAATGCCGTTATTTCAAAGAAACGACGAACAAAAAACAATGTGAAGAAGATATTTTGTGCAAATCAAAGAATTCACCTTCGTGATTGTAATTTTTCTCCGCATTTTAATGAATCATGCGAAATAAAAACGCATCTTCCTTCAAACAAGCATACGTAATAATTAACAATGCAAAATTTGTAAAAGCATATAAAACTATTTTTACCCGCATATTTCAGAGACGTCAAAACTTTCTACCAAAATGATATTTTGTTCTCTCACGAGAAAAAATAAATCAAATATCATTCCAAATTAAACATATAAAAATGTCATTTTCGGCACGTGTCTGTATAAAATGAAATAAATATGAAACATGATAATTTTGGAAAATAAATGGATGGAAACGTTTGCTATGATATTTTACTATACACATATTACTAATCCAATTAAACAATTTTATTTAAGGCAAATATGGCTTAACATCTACAAGGCATCTTTTGTAATCGGAGCCCAACATCTAATTTCTTAATTTTTTGGGGAGATATATAAATAATCTCTTAGCAATTGGTCCAAGTGAAATATATAATTATAAATTTAGGGAAAAAATGTTAATGAATTAAATTTTTACATACATCATCTGCTCTGTGAATCATATTTAACAAAATATTCTTGAGACAATAAGTCCTTAAATAATAATAAATTCTTGAGACAAAAGTCCTTAATTAAATAAGTCCTTAAATAAAATCCAATCAACTAAATCAATCATCAAAGCTGATCGATCTATGAAAATTCCAATATAACTATTACGGTAAAAACTGGCGATTTTAGATCACTTTATCAAGATCTCAAAGAAGCCAATCAAGGTTACTCTAGAATAATTGGTCTAGATTATGATAATGATGATTGTTCTAAACTTGCAATATTCAGAACTAAATAAATCAGCCAGATTTGAAGACGATAGAAATGCTTATTTATTTATTTAGAAGTTAAAATATTAAGAATATTTTACAAATATGAATCTGTAAGACCAAAGGAATTTAAACCATAATTTTTTGAAATATATTTATAAACCTAGAAAAAAATATTATTGAGAGCATTTGTATACATCTAAAAATAAAATTAAAAACTGAAGGTTTCAATTAACCTGTGAAATTTTTGCTGAATAATTCCTTGAGATCTTATAAATTATAAAAATAAATTAGAATGTTTCAATTTCTGAATTGAACATAAATATTCAATGTCGGACTATTCTGCTTTCAGTTCTTAGTTTTATTTAAAGACATGCTTAGATTTAGTAAAGAGGTTTTTGTATTAATTGAAGTTTCATCATTTCCAATTTAATTTAAAAGTGAATTTTGCGTGCACTGATAGAAAATCAGATAGAGATGCGGACCTCAAAGATAGGACTGTTTAAGGCCTACATAATAGTATAAGTGAGTTATATGACTATCGAAATTTGAAGCTTAAAAATATTTTGCTGAAAAACTTATTATGAGACCAAGTTATATATAAAAATGATTTAACCCTTTAGTCGGCATTAATATTGGCGAACCGACAGGTCACCAAAGGCGGCTAGTATTGAATAAATAGCATTCCCGTACCCGGCATTGCTCGGGTAGTGGAATTAGCAGGGTATAACAGTGTTTGGTGCATTTAGTTACGAAAATACCCTATAATAATTACTTATCACCTATAATATTTTCTAATCTTGGGAGGGTCCCGGGGGCCCTATACTCCTTATATATTTGCCCTTGTCCTTAACCGATCCTTAACTTTCCTTAAGGATCCTTTTAAAGTATTGATTTTCTTTGCAAACACAGGCCATCCTCATTTTATTGTTATACTTATGTTTAAGAAAGAACCTTTTTTCATACAACATTTTTGGAAGGCTTTTCTGGTTCTAAAATTATTAAGCTGCTTGATGAACTGACTCTGGAGAAAGCTACATAAAATTGGCCGTGTGAAAAACAGTCTTCTCTTAATTCGATCCCTGATACTTTCAATATCTGTCCTTGTGACTTATTAACGGTTATTGCAAATCAAACTTTTACAGGAAACTGCACTCTTCTAACTTCAAAAGGATAGTCCGACGGAATAAGTGGAATGCGGGGTATTAAAACCAACTCCCCTCGAGCACCTTCAGTAATTATCGTAGCTTCTATTATATACTTATTAAGTCATTCAATTTGCTTATTTTTTATATCATCAATATAAGGATAAATCTTGACGATGATATCTGAAAACTCCGTGACTACCATAGAGAGTTCGTGGGGTATAATAATTTGCCAGAACATTCAGGATATGTTCCGTCGCCTATTTTAAGGAAAAGATTAGAAAACAATTCTGATTGACGCATCTCCATGCAAATGAACTCTCATATTCTTATTCAAACAAAGTTTCTGCACTTTAGGCCATAAATACGACGATTTGATGCATGCTTTAACTTCATTTGCACGTATTCCTCTTGGTACAACTGGTAATGTTTGACGAAAATCTCCAGCTAGTGGAACATTTACTCCAACTATTACTTCATCAGAGTTTCTTAGATCTTTGAGAGTCGCATTAAGTGCCTCGAATCCTGCTTTATGAGCCATAGTACTCTGATCTCAGATAATAAGTTTGCAATCTTATAAAAACCTTAGCTCTATTTTTTAACACTGCACATTGGATTCTCTGAGTAATTGAGATTAAGGGGTAATCTAAAAGCAGAATGAGCTGTTTTTACAACCTCCAATAACGTTGCAGCTATTCCAGATGATGCAGTTGCCAAGGCAAAGCCTTTATTGCTTCTGACCTTTGAAAGAAGAAAATTTTAAGAGAAATGTTTTTCCAATGCCACCAGGTGAATCTAAGAAAAATATTGGGTCTGTACCAGACTCGATGCTGGTGAGGACCTTTTGATATATGCTAGACCGTTCGTCTGTTAGAGAGGCTTCAGTATTATATACTTTTTCCTTTAAATCTTCAGGATCAAAATTTGTTTCTCGCATGTACTCTCTGTTTTGCAAATGAGTCTGAAATCGCTCAGGCTGAGGTAAATCATAATCCGTTAAGCACTGACCTCCCAAAGACTGAACAGTATCTTCAATCAGAATCAAGCATTGGTTGTATGCTTTGTCCTTAGTTGAAAAAGCGGAGTCTTGCAGTTGCCTTTCATGCTGAAATCGGATATCTTCTAAAAACTGTCCTTTTGCTTTTTTAAAGGCTTCGTGGATCAGAGGGGTGAGAAAATACTAAGATAACTTTAAAACTCTCAGTTTGAATGATGAGCTGCTTAAAATAGCTTCCTTAATAGTGTATTGCCACTGTCTATCATCCTCGAGCAATCCCATTGAAATGTATGGAGCTTTGAATGTAGGGTAATTATTTAATAAGATGCGTGATTTTTGCTGGATTGTTTTCAAAATTGATCAGGGTGTGACACAGAAATGCTAAATTATATATAAAAAAGTTTAGTCTCATTTATATTTATCAATTGAGGAAATGTTGAAGAGGAAAACGCAAAAAATGACAAAAAAATTTAATTCGGAAATTTTTGTCCGATTTTTACAATCTTTCACACAATTTTGATAAATTTATCAAATTTTATGTTTTTTTTTATTAAGTTATCTTGAAAAGTTTCGGCGTAATTAATATTAAAGCGAAATTTCCCCTCTTCGTTAAAAAATTCGCCAAAAATTCAGTTTAAAAATTCAATTTTTTTAAAATTGTATTGCAGAATACTACATCGTATTGTGTTTCAAGAAACATATTTTCTGTATTTTTCCAGCTAAGCGTCTATTTTACGTCAAAATGGACTTTTAAAAAAATCGATATTTCACTTTTGCGTCGATATTTTGTAAAATAAATTATACCTCCATTGTCTACGATAGAAAGTCCATCCGATTCCACTGCGATATTGAATATAAGTTCAACGGTCGTGTAACGATGGCAATATAAAAAACGCGGTTTTACGGGACGAAACGGGCGATCGCTGTTCCGAAAGGCCGTGTTTCACTCGGAAAGTAGCATAACAAGTTTTAATTTTTCAGAAATTAAGGGGTTTTAATTAATTGAGACTATAAATTTAGATTTAAACTATCCTATCTTTTAAGTTGGATCAAACTGCAAGTGGTGTGTAAATTTCGTGACAAACAACGGGACACGTAATTTTAATATATTAAGATGATATTAAAATTTTAATAAATTTTCAGTTTTAGAGATTTATGTACTTTATTGACTTGGAAAATCTTTTTACATTTAGGATGTTAGTTTCTCAAGAATATATTGTTAAATAGGAATCACAGGGAAGAGGATAGATGTAAAAATTTTAAATTCATAATTAATCAGCATTTATTGACTTAACTTACATAACACATAATTATTTATTTCATTATTAAAACATTTATATAATTGAAAAAAAGTAATCATTTAAACTTTAAGATAATTTAAAAACCGGTTTTTTTTGCTGCAATATTTTCGGATTTCATCACGGAAAAATGCCAAAATTTAGTTTAATTTTTAGTTTAGGGAAATTTCAAAAAAATCTCACCGATATATACATTTTCAGCCTCCAAGGTATATCTGTGCTGAGTTAGGTAGCTCTAGATCATATGGTGAGATCTCTAGAGCCTCAATACACACACTCGAACACATCATTTATTTATAAATCTACTGGAAATTCCAGGAACTGATTGTCCCGGAATTGATATTTTACATAAATGGTGGAAGGAAAGATCTAAAATTATAGTATGTTTTTATAAAATAGTGATATTCAAATTTTCATAAATCAATCAATTTTAATGATTGGTTGAGTTTATTGAAGTGTAACTTTTCCTATTTAAAATACCAATGCCTCAAGAATATTTTATTAAATAACACTTACAGAGTAGATTATCAAAAAATGTTAAATGCTTCATTCACCAGAGCATTTATTTACCCAAATTACAAAAAATGTAGTTATTTATTTCATTTAGACCATTTTAATTGTAATACTAAACAGTATCTATGCCTATTACTAAAGATTTACAAATTAGTCGTTGGGTCCAGATTTAAATGGATATTCTGCATGAATTAAAGCATGATTGCTTTCATGAAGCTGATTTTTTGAATTAATATAGTTGATGCTGTGAAAAATTGTGGAAAAAATTATCTTGCATTTTTTTCATTTCAAAAAATCACGTGCTGAAAATTATATTTTTCTGTATTTAATTTGAATTAATTAACTTATTTTTTCTCAGAGTTTTTGTGGCAACACGCTAATAATAGATAATTTTTTGCCATTTCTCGTGTGGATTAAATTGTTATTTTGAACGAAATAAATTGTTGGGGATAAAATTTTACTAGTTCAATAATTGAAGATCAAATTTTTCGGCGTTGTTGACGTTGAAATAACGCTAGATTTAAATTTTGAAATTTTTTTTGTTCTGTTATTTTTGAAGCAAAGGAAGCTGCTCCTTGTTCCGTTATTTTTTTAGAAGTTCTCTTTTTAACTGATATGAGTGATTTATTTCTTTGAAGTTAGGTGAGAACTGTCCTTTTGTTTTCTTTCTGCTGTTTCCAACTTAGTAAAACGGAGCCATACAAAGATTACTATAGTAGAAGAAAACGGTACTTACTGTTCTGTAAACATCATGCAACATCAAATGCTTAAGAGCGGAAAATACACAAATGAACTAGTTTTACGACTTAGGTAAAATGATTATGAAGAAAAAAAAATATTGTAATATCGAATGCTGATTCAAAAGTACGAATTCCCCAAATAAACCCATTTACTCTACAATATTTCATAAAAGAGAAAATTAAACGTCATACAAATATACAAAACATGAAGTTTACACGCAAGGGAAAAATCCTGTTTACAATCCAGGATCCTGTTTGCGCAATCCAGTTACTTAATGTAGACAACATAGTAAACATTCCAGTTGGGACGGGTATTATATGGGAAAATATAACCTCCTGCTTCCTTCTCTATGATATCCCAACAAAAATAGAAAATTCTGAAGAGATAACAAAAGAAGAAATTCTAGCTAGAAAATTCTGAAGAGATAACAAAAAATAACGAATTTGAAATTTTTGAGATGAGGTGATTTATAAAACAGAATGACTCCCGGAAGACATCACCCTTATTCATAGTGAAATTTGAAACACTTTTATCGGTAGAAGTAAAGATTTAGCTCACAAACCAAAAAAAAAAAAATACAACCACTTTTTGACAAGCCATGGCAGTCCATAAATGGTTTTAGTTTCATGCATCCATTGAGTATATGTGAAAAACCAAATACTTACCATCTTTGTGGCGCCATCCATGCAGGCATTTGCCAATCCAAACAGAAATGTATCAACTGTGAGGGCAAGGTTTCGGCCACATCGAGAGAATGTCTTTTTTATATCAAAGAGAAAGATATTTTAGAGTTCAAATGTAGAAATAATATCATAACTGTTGAGGCGAGACGAATCTACAACCAATCAAAGATATCTAGTCGCACCACAGCTGTCAAAATAAATTCTCCTATTAAAAATATCGAAGAACAATTAATTAAAAAAATGGAGACAACGGTTATCAAAATGAATAAAAGGGTTGAATCTGTCATTCAAATGATGAAAATCAAAATGGAAGAGCAAATTAACATGATCCTTGGAATGTTTGAAAAATTGGTGGAATTGCTGTCACATAACTTAATAGCCTTGAGTAATCTTGGCGGTGAAAATCTTTCTCCATCAAGAACGAAAAAAGCATTTTAAAATATCCGAAAAACATCTGTTATTCCAATAAGCAATTGTATGCAGGAACTTTCAATTAGTTCTTGGTTTCTCTCTTTGCTCCCACCTTTGTGTATGCATGCGTGTCTTCAAACTTTTTCCCCCATAATTCATTTGGGTCTTTTTTTTTTCTGGGTTTTTTTCCATTTTCTTTTTCACAACGTCTTTCGCACAGTGGAACTATAGTGGTATTAAAAACAAAATAAATTGGTTTAATGTTCCTCCTTTTTCTTCGTCCGAATTCTGGCTTTTCAAGAAAGATTCTTCAAGCATGATGATCACTTTTTACATTCAACTAAAAATATGTTTTACTAAGACAAACAAGATCAGCCTGGATGTTATTTAATTTCTGGAATTCCATAAACGCATCTGGTAGAATTATCTCAATTAGTGTTGTACACAATGGCAACAATGAAATTCTTGCAGGTGAGGTTTTTCATAAAAGCTTAAATTTTATTATCATCGACTTATATGCGTCTAAAGTAATATAGAAAATGTAAAAAATTATTTTGATTCTTTCTCCGTCCCTGTTTGTTTATTTGGCGGCTTTAATCTCCAGCACCTACCTTGTGGTTCAAATAAATACTCTCCTCAAATTATTGATTTCAAAGAATTGCTTCATAATTCCAGTTTTGTCCTCTTTAATACTTCAAGCCCTATGTATGCCACTTGTACTAGATCGAATTCCTTTTGTTTTTTGTCCTTTCTAAAGTCCCCAGCATGAAGCAGTTTCTAATAATCTTTTATATTGTCTTTTTATTATCATTTTTACGAAGGAATTGCAGGGGCTTTAAAAGAAAAAAAGCTTTGACTATCAATTCCACCTTTTTCTACCTCTTTTTTGGGGTTTTTTTCAAGAGACATCTTTCTGAAACTGAATTTTTTTTTTCCTTTCCGAACGCAGTTTTTTTCAGTATACATTGTAATGACTTGATTCTGGTCGATCAAATAAAATGGTAGAGTGTTATACACAAAGGGTTTATTTACAGCTTTATACAATAATACAAAAATAAAAACAACAACACGCCCTCTAGGTTAGATACTGAAAAATATTTACAACTGGATTGTCCGTTCGGCAACTAGGCCGGGGATTCACAAGCTGTCCGCGTATTCGGCTACTGCCTGTAGCTCCAGAGATCTACGGATTACTTCCGGTAGATCTTTCCAACTAACTCGAGATCACGGGTATCTCTTCAACTTCAGCACTGCTCACAGCTCGTCTCTTTGTCGTATCCGCTCTCGTCCAGTCTCTCACCAGATCAGCTGGTCCCGTCTCTCCGAACTGCTTGTCTCGCCCACCGGATCAACTTGTCTCCTCTCTCGATCAGCTTCTCGATCGTCTCTTTTAACAGTTGTGAAGCTCCCCCTCTCAGGCTGATATTGGCGCGCTGGAGATGCCGATTGTCCAATCATTCTTCAGAAATACTCCCAATGGCGCGCCATCATGTCGTGGGAAGATTTCTGAGACATACACCCCCTATCAGAACCTTCACAATACCCACTGTTCGCATCTGCATTCTTTCTTCAATGGGTTCAAGGAAACACTAATTTCTTCAACGAGTCGTAAAGAGCATATGCTATTCATTATTGGAACATTATCCCAGCTGGGGTGGTCCATAGAAGAAATCTGGTATTTCGACACGGTTTGTTGATTTAATGGGCCGGAAACATGTGTGTTCCATTATTTGTCTTTCTGAAGTCTGAAGGACGGCACTAAAAAGGAAGAAACACAATGGGCAACAAAGTACGAATAGCCTCACCGCTGGCTAGGAGTACCATTGTCCGATCATGTGTCTCTTCCAAAAGGAGACAAAGTGGCGACTTCCTTACAACATATACAAAATAGACCAGGAAGTGGTCTTCTTATTCGCATTCCTGCTAACATATCCGGAAGAATAATTCCCAACAGTATTAGAGAAGATTTTAACTTGGTGCTTTTAGCTGTCCAAGTGCAATTCTAGATTACCAAATTCAACATCATTAACGTATATGCTCCACAAGGTATAGATATTGATAAAGCAAAACATTTCTTTGATTTTCTAACTTTTTATGCTTTCATTTTCGGTGATTTTAATTTGCATCCCACCATTTGGGGATCTTTCCATTCATTGGCCCTGAGAAACGATTTCGTTGATTAGCTAACTTATTCACAATTCATATTAATCAATATAAATATTTCCAAGCACAGTTCTTTGAGAACTCAATCTATCTTAGATATTACTCCCTGTTTATCTGATGTTCATTATCAAATCTGCAATGGATTCACCTTTCGATAGTGATCATAGCCCAATAGTTATTTCCTGGTCGGTTATAGAAAATGTCAATCGCAACTTAATAACAATTAATTGGACAAGGATAACACAAGAAACACACGAATTTATTAATAATGCTAACTAATGTTAAATTGAAGAAATTACCTTGAACGTTACTACAATAGTAACCCAAAATACTTCATTTAAACTATTTTTGCATAAGTCTTACCCTCCTTGAAATATTTCTTGAAAAGCTCAACAAGTACTTTTAAAAAAAGCTATCAGAAACATTTCTGAAACAAACTGAATGAAGCAAAAAAAAATGTATGCAAGTCGGCTTCATTTGCATGTTAAAAAAAAAAGCGGAAAGAGAATATTGGGAAAAAAATTAGCACAATATCTTTTAATTCAAAATTTTTCTTTAAAATTCTAATGAACATATCACAGATCCGAATTTTAATCATAACAATATTATTATAGGAAACAACCGACATATATGCGATCCTGCATATCAAAGTGAATTATTTGCAAAAACTTTTTCTAATCAAAAATACCAATATGGAACATATTCCCTTGGATTTTTCTGGAATAAATTTCTTCCTCAATAGCAAATTTGAAATTTAGGAACTTAAAACAATCCACAAAAATGAAACTTAAAGCAATCCAAGTTATCAGCTTTACTCCTGGGGCTGATAACGTCCCATCCATCTGGTTCAAAAATCATAATAACGACCAACTTCAAATCATT
This sequence comes from Argiope argentata, assembly GCA_026289955.1. NCBI lineage: Eukaryota > Metazoa > Arthropoda > Arachnida > Araneae > Araneidae > Argiope > Argiope argentata. Next base: position 4,711,195 of record JAOUZG010005735.1, on the reverse strand, counting down.
TTGAAATTCTATCAACATCAATTTGATTCATCTGACATCCCCAAACAATGGAAACGCTTTAATTATTCCGATTCCGAAACCTAACAAACATAAAATCAAAGTTTCTTCCTCCCGGCCCATTCTCTAATTTCAGTTTTTAGCACAATCTTTGAAAGTATATTCACTAAAAACATTTATTACAACTTAATTTGTAACAAAAATTTACTGTATTAATTTTTTTATGTTTCTTCTTTAATAATCTTATTCTTCTACATGATTCTATAAGTGTACCTCAAAAAAAAACTTAGATTTTAAACTTTTTTTCAAAAATTTTCTATGAGTTAGATTTATTATACATTTCCATTGAAGAAATGTATATATTCTTTTGTGTTTATAAAAATAAGAAAGGACTAATTTGATTTTACAATAAAAATAAAAATTAAGTAAGAATCGTATATGATGTACAAATGCCTTAAAATTAAAATTAAATCAAATGAAATTATAAGTGACAAATTTAATAATATTATTTATATCACAACTTGGAACGAAGTTTTAAAAAAATAAAAAATTCTTAGTATGCATCCAAATGTAATGTAAACACATTTTTTTCATAGTGTTTTACTTTCTTTTTTGCATAAAATCGTATAGTCTCCAGCGATCTAATTTTACTGTAATTTTTCACATTTACTCTGCTAAGTTTATTTTAAGAACAATTTAAATTTAAATCTACAATAATCATAATCAAGCTTATAGAATCAAATACATTCGCCAGCGATTTACAAAAGAGATTCTTCAAAATTTATCATTTTAAAATTTGGGGAACAATAAAATAAAAATCTCCTTATTGCAATTCTTCATTTAAAACAAAAACTTGAAAAGATTTCAGAAGCCAAAATAATTCACCGCTATTTCTGCTATTTTACCAAAACGAGTGATGAAGAAAAAACATCTTCAAATCTCCATATGTATTCAGTTATTAACTATTTAAATGAAAGATATGGCTCCTCTTGTTCAGATTGTGTTTTTTCCAAATGTCGAGTAAACTCAAAAAAAGAGCGAATAAGGCACACATCACAAGCACAGAATATCTTCTGATTTTCCTTGAATCTTTTACCCGCACTCCGGTTTGGTTTCAATCAGGCATTTTGAACTCATCGTATCAAATTTAATACACTTTGAAAAACAGAGGGAAAAGAAGTAAAATAATTCTAGCCTTACAGCCCCTTTAGTGAGACGAAGAAATCTTATAATACCTCAGCTAATTCGTGTATATATATATATATATATATATATATAT
>JAOUZG010005735.1:4674731-4707643 GCA_026289955.1 Argiope argentata | reverse complement strand
TAGTTTACTCTTTTCAAATAATCTTAAATAAATGGTAGGAAGAATTTCGTGAATTTTATTTTCTTCCCTTTATTCACTGTTGCGTAAATCTAATTCATGGGAGGATTGCTATGACTGTACTATGATCCGTCTTATTCAAATTGACAGATGAATAGTGATTTTCTTAGATAAATATTTCATTAAAGAAATGTAAATATGCTTCTAAAACTAATGGTTAAAGTGACTTTGCTCTGTGACCAATAGACCGGTGCAGCCGGTCTATTGGTCAATACCATTGGTAATAAGAATTGGTCAAACCAGCTGGTTTGCCAGTATTGATTTTTTTTACATAGACCGGCTGCACAAAAAATACATATCGGTAAAAAGAATCATAATTATATTGCAAAAATTGGTAACCATAACTATTCCACAGAAGTGATTGTTTACTTTGTCCGCCATGTTTATTGGGAATTTGGTGCGGCAGGGGGCACACCAAACTTCATTTTTACCAAACCAATAATTGTTAGAATATTTTTTCATATTTTTTTTTATATATAGCGTTAAATTGACATTAAAAAAGTTTTAATTTACAGAAAACAGCTTTTTGAATTTTATTATATACCTAATTTGTAAACCATTAATCTTACCCAAAAAAGCTCTAATTTCTGACTCCTAATGTAATGTAGACAGTCATACATTCAAACATCCACAAGATGGCCAAATATTTTTTTTCTTTGTTTAAAGATAGTCATAAATAGCTCAGAAGAGTTTTACCTTTTGGCAGTGGTTATTATCCCTATCACTAATACCTCTAGAAAGTGTAAGAGTAGATGCATAATTTACATTAAGCTTTGTGTTTGCTATTACAAAATGTACTTAGGAAATTGTGTAGATATCAAGAAAATTATAATTAAAAAGAAATTATTAAGGCATTGCTTACACTCATAAATATCATTTAAATTAAAGCAATTTTAGTTCTTTTCCGTTAGCCAGAGGCAAGCAAAAAACTGCAAAGAAATTTGAAGGAATTCTACATCATTTGGCAATTTTTCTCTTTAAATTCACTGTATGAATTTTGGCAGAATTCTACATTATCTGTCGATTTTTTTCAATAATAATGTCAGTGACTTAATTTTTAAAAAAAATGGTGGAAAAAATTCCCATTAATTAGAAAATATAAGGTTTGATTGCTATACTCATTAAACTTCCACTTTTCTTTCATATAATTTTTTTTTTTTTTTTTTGAATAGCAATTGAGGTTACTAAAGGAACATTTAAAGCAAAAGTCTAAAGCGTTTATTTATTTTAAAAATAAAGCAGCATATCCATAATATTTGCATTTTATTCAGTTTGTAAGCAAACATTTTTTATTCTCAAATATATGTTATTTGTCTTAAATTGCTTTTTTTTATATTCTGTCATTTCGAAATTTTTATTAAATATTTGGTAGGTATTGTGGAAAGAGCTTCATTTTTTATGAATCTCCATATATCTTAATAATCTTTTGGTTCTAGAATTTTACTATTTTTTGGATACTAATAAATAAATCTCTGCAACAGAGCTAGTAATGAATTTCGATATATTATTTAAAATTTTAACAAACAAAGCATATGGCTTAGAATTAGTTGTAGAGACAAAAAAAATTCTTAAAAAACAATTAGATTTTTAAGTGATTAAATTTTTACGATACTGCAATGATTTAAAAATATCTGTATGCTTATGAAAATTTAAATTGGTTTGTTAATAAATTACACAAATTTATTTATGTATGCAATGATGAAAGATGAAATTTAAGGAGGTATTAAAAAATTATAGTTTGCTCATGACCTCTTAGTACATAATAGTTTGTATATGACCTCTTTGTGGGCAACAAAGATTTGAATGCTAGAAACATAATTATACAAGACTCCCCTCTCAGATGCAAATCACCATTTGTAAATGGGGGAGAGTGAGAAATTATTATCTTCTTTACTTTTGATTATTTTGAATTTTTTTAAAGCTATATTTCAAGGAGCAAAGGATTAAACTACAATAACATGCTATGAATTCTACAGGTTAAATGTACTTTTATGATACACTTAGACTACAGTTAGAAGAAATATTCATATCGATAAGATTTCGACTTTTTTCAGTAAATTATGCATAATACTTAATTAGGTTAAACTTAAAAATGATACATAGTTGCCAAATAGGAACTGTTTGTAATATTTGATATTAAATTTCTCATTTTGAAGATCCAGTAACTAGTGAAAGTTTATGCAAACTTAATTTTAAAACTATTCCATCTTCTGAAATCTTGAGGAAATTTGAAAGGACAGTCGTATTCTAACCACTTTTGAGGTATTGCAATTTTTATTGCTATGAATTAAATATTATGTGAATTTTTGATATAAAGTAATAAGTCATATTTTGAAAGAATGTTATAATGTATGTAATTTATTTAAAAAAAATTTTCACAAGTTATTGTACCATCCTATTAATACCAAATTAACTACATAGATAGTGCTGCCATCTATAGAGCAGAAATGGAAACATTTGTAATTAACTGATTTTAACTAATAGTTTTAAATTGCAAAAAAAAAAAAAAAAAAAAAAAAAAATCAAACTTTAGTATGTACTATTTAGCTCAACATAAGAATAAGGTATATATGCCATAGTTTTTATTTTAATTTCTTGCTCAATGCAAGTTTTCTTAAGTAGTATCACAATTGAAGTACTTTTAATTGGCTTACACTATTTTGAAAAAAAAAAAAAAAAATTAAAATCACATGCTGTTTTAAATTTTATTATATTCTGTAAAAAATCATGCTAAATGTGTATGAGTAAGATTTAAAATAAAACCAATCTAATGCAATTATAAAATGGGATATAGTTTATTTGACTATATTTTTGGTACCTTTCCGTTAGCTAGGCACAAACAAAAAATTGCCAAATTATTAGATTTACACAGATTAAAAAAGTAACATTGTACCATTTAGTTTAGTTGATTTCTTTGAAGATGAAATGATGAATTTCAAAAACCTTTTTCATAATTAAGTAAATAAAAAAACAATATTTGAATGAAAGTTTTATTTGAGCAAGTTATGTATGAGCCGTAAATTTGTTGTTAGTATTTAGTTTTTATTATCATGTCAGAACATGAGGTTTTTGGCATTAACAAAAAACCATAGGCAAAAAATAAAAATGTTATCTGCACAAGCATCTAAAAAAAAAGAAGCTTTTAATAATGTGTTGCCATTGCATTTACAAAAGCTCTGATTTTTTTTTTAAAAAAAGTTAATGACTGCTGCAAATAAACCTTTAAAAATGTCATTTTGATCATGTGATTATATAAAATTAAATAAATAGGAAATGGGATATTTTTTTTAAACAATCAATGCGGACAAAGTTTTTTTATCGTGTGCAATACTGAAGTTAGTAATTCAATGAAACAGTTAAAATGAATAAAAATATAATTTAACTTGTACAAGCCGTTCAAGAAATTATGTTCCAACATGATACATTAGTATATGTATAGCAGATTTCAATTTAATCTTTTTTAATTATTATTTGTTTCTTTTAATGCAGATACGTGCTGGAAATTACATTTTTATATGTTTCATTTAGAATGATAGTTGATTAATTTTTAAATTATTAAGTTGACAGAAAATTAATATTAGACAAGCAGAATTTCCAACAGCTGCAAAATTTATGTAATTCCTATGGAAAATTAGGTGATAACTACAGAATTATAGTTGTGTGATGAAAAACTATGTGAAATTATAAGAAAAGGCTTTCACATATAAAATTACACGATGCATTGAAGCTACTGTTTTCCTTAATCTTGCTCATAACAATGCAGATAGAAAAAGCATATTTGTGTATTTGGAAGAGAAATGGGATAGGGTGGAGCAGTTTGTTCCAGCAAGAATGCAAAATTTCTGTAATTGCACCTCATAGCAAAAATGGCCATGAGAATTTATTCTCATAAAAATAGCTATGAGAATTTGATTTGAAACTGAAAAATGATGGCTGAAGAAAAGCAAAAGTACTTTCTATTTAACTTTTACCATTCTCTCGTATCCATAAAAATTTCTGTTTTTCGCTACATTTGAACAGTCATAAATAAAAATTTAAGCAAATAAACAATTATAAAGTATTTTAAAATGTAGAAGAATGCATTAAGGGTATTACTACTGCCTTGCAGAAGTTTCACTTGAATGTGTAGATGCATTATCTAAGACAATGAGGTTAATGAAGCCTAATTGTTTAACAAATTGTGTTACTTTATTTGATCCACAAAATTAAATAATGGAATTTGTAATTTTTAAAAAAATGCTTAATTATTAATAAATATCATATAATGTTTGAAAAATATTAGTTTTAATCAATTTTTTGGAAATACGTATTTTTCAGAGGTTGTTGATATTATAAGTAATAAATTTGTAAGATCTATTATAATACATTTTAGTAATCACTAAATAACCAATATTGCAGGATAAGCAAAAATAAATTTAGTAGCAAGTAAGCACAAAATATTCTTAAAAAAAATGGTAAAAAGAAGGGTTTGCAAAACAATTAAGAAGCTAGAAAGAAATTTGTATCAAAGGAATCTGCTAAAGAAATATCTATCAAAGTAACCAAATATTCATTAAAAAAAATAATAAAGTCTTAGGTTATACAAATTTCTTCTTGAATTTTGTAATTAATATGAAACTGCTTGTATCGGTGTTACCGGTGCTCAAAAGCAAACTAAATGCCTGTTGAGCTATGGCAATGAAAGAAAAAAACCCAAGCAATTTATTAATGATGTCCTAAATGCCCATTGACCAATAAAGAAATTCTTATTAAAATATGCTAATGAGATATGTTAAAAATGCAGTATTGACTTTTTTCCTTGTATTTTTGTTTCATATACATTTAAATTTGTTTCGGATAATAGGTAATATACTTCTCAGTGCTTTTTGGAAAATCATATATTTCTTTCTTGCTTTTATTTACATTTTGAAGTAAATAAAGACATTTGGATTGTAATTTTTTTTCTATATTGACTATTTATCTTTTTTTGCTTTTTGTTCATTTGTGCTTTTTTTAATTTCCTTTTTTCTTTTTTGTCAGTCACCTTCTTAATATCTGGCTAATTAATGTACTTTTTGTTAGATGGGCAGAAAGATTTATTCTGTGAACTTAATTTACTAAAATATCAACGTTTTTGAATGTGGTATGTATATTTTAGTGAAGTAACTGGCACTTACATATTAATGGAACAAAAATTGTCATAGAGGTTATGTTTGTTGTAACTAGTAATTAATGGCTAAATATGTCATATTAGTTGATGGCTCTGTTTGTCATTGATATGTAGTTAACTTTGATGTCATCAAAGAACTTTAAAGTTAGATATATGGTAAATTTGCAAGTATCAATTATTTAACTGATATTAATTATTTTCTTATAAAACTGCATCGTGAATTGGTGTTATATAGTACCTGATTATTTGTAATTTATTTTTCAGGAAGTTGACATTTCCTCCTTCCTTTTGTTTTTAAAGTTTTCTTGTTCATTAGATGGAATGCTGGTATTAGTTTTCAAAATGGATTAAAGTTATAGCTATGATGGTAAGTAAATATTTTTTGGAAAAAAATAACTATAAAGAAATAGAAGTTCATTTAGTAAAATTTTGGAAAAAATTATTAGTACTTCCTTATAGTAGTCTCCAAGTTTCAGTCACTAAGAGGTTGTTAAAATCTCGTCAAAACATGCCGGTTTTTATTATAACGACTGTTAATGAAATGGTAGCTGCAGTCTTGACATAATTCTGAGGTCGCCAAGTAAGCCTAGGAGCTGCTATGAAAGTATTACTAACCTTTGTTAGGAATTAACTGTGATTTAGTTCTTCATTTTCAGAGATATCTATATTATTTTGCTTCTTTTTAAAATATTTACATTTTATACCTCATTCACTTTTGAAAGTTAAATTTAATTGAAGTGAAACTAAATCTAAACTATTTTTAATGATATTTGTTCGGTATTAATTATTTATTTATTGCTCTTATTGTATGTATATGCATTTTCTTTTTTCAATTTATTTCCTTTTATTTTCTTTTTTTCCCATTTTATTTGTAAATTTTCTCCTGCATATATATATTAAATATTTCTAATTATTTAGGATAATCTTGATTAAATTTTTTAAACATATAATACAGAAAAAGAATTTTAAAAAATAGTTTATGGCTGTAGATTGTATCTTCTAATTACTGGCTAGTGGAAGAGAAAAATTAATATGTTATTTCAGTAGATTGAAATGGCATAGAATAAAATGTAAAATTCTTGTATTGTTTGCGTCATTTAACTGTAATGAAAAGATCTGTTAGAAAATAATTTCTATGCAGTTTCAAAATGAGAATATCGTATTTTGTGTATAAATGACTTTTTTTATGGACTAATTTGTTTGTTCCCATAAGTTCCTCACTTTATAAAAATAATATGATAATTTTCTGGAATTTAAAAGTTTACTTATTATGGGGGAAAATACCATCAGTATTCATCATATACTTTTTTAAAGCTCATTTTTAGATCTTCAGATCAAGAAAAAAACTAATGTAATTTGTTACATTTTGTAAATGGATATCTGTTATTAGTTTCTGATAACATTTTAAATCTTTTATTGAATTTTATGTGACTTTTCACAAATGATTTAAAATTTAAAAAAATTAAATCTTTGATACTTTGAATTTAAATAAAAAACAACAGATATTTGTTTTGAAATTATTTGCTGAGAATCTATTTTTACAAGCTTCTATTTTTGAATAGTGTAATGAGAAGAAAGGATCAATAAATAATTTTATGTAATTCTTTTATTGTTTGGTGTATCATCACTTTGATAATTAAATAAGTGAAATTATTGATTTGTATCAATATTTTCAATTATTTAATTTTCAATTTATTATCAATTTTTAATTCTTATTTAATTTTTTATACACTCACTGGCCAATGAATTGGAAATCTTTTGAGATTTGCATTTGAATGAGTACTAGGGATGAAGTATGCCAATTTTTTTGTTCTGACGTTGATAGCACGTAGTTAGAATGCTACTATAAGTAAGGTGTAAGGGTCCTTTTTGAGATGAATGAAATAAAATGGGGAAAACATCTTTAACCATTTGAAAAGGGGCTTATTTTTGGTGCCCATTTAGCAGGTGCCTCGATTTTGAAGTTGGCGGATCTCACAGGGTTTTCAAAAGTAGGAATCAGAATCCACAGTCCTTTTCTAGAAGATGTAACAGTGGTTCGTGCATAGTTTTCCAAGAGCGTTATCGGTGGTATTTCCGATGAATCGCATGGCAGAACAAGGTCTCTTCTGTAAATCAACTAATACAAATTGTCAACGAAGGCTCTTCCCAACAGATTTCAGCTCCAACCATGTACATAGAAAAGCATTGGTGAGTGCTTGTTAAAAAATCACTCACTTCTGCCCGACATGCAAAAATTCATTTACACTGGTGTTGGAATGAAGACACTGGGCATCTGAGGATTGGAAGTGGTTAATGTGGCTGAATGAATCACACTACACCTTATTTTGCACTGATGGAAGACGTCAAATTTGGCAAGAACCCCATTTAGCCATCTTGCTTTACTCGCACTGTGCAAGGGTCTGGAGGGAGTATTACATATGGTGCATGTTCTGCAGTCATGTAAGTGGTGCCCTAGTGTTTTTCAAGGGTGAACTAACAGCCATGCGATATCTAGCTATACTGGCAGATCAAGTGCACCCTGCATATTTATCCTGATGATGACGGATACTTCATGGATGACAATGCAACTATGCATCATGCCAGAAGTTTTTAAATTGCTTTGCTGAGCATCAGTCTGGCTTCCAACACTGTCTCTGACCATGCAATAGCCCGTATCTTAACCTCATAGAAAATGATTGGGATATGGTCAAAAGACACATTTGACAGCACTATCCTCTACCATCTAATTTACAAGATTTAAAAAGCTGCATAGCCATTGCGTGGTATTCTCTGGATGTAAATTCCTGGATGTAAAATATTAATCTTGGGTTTATAATTCATTGATCAGTGAGTGTATTATACACTAAATAAAAATCACATTGTTTTGCATTTTGTTCCGTAAAATTCATACAGTATCTTTTATTTGTAAACAATCCTGCTAAATGCATTGCATTAATACAGATATGTTCATATCCCCTTATTAGCTAATTGTTAAATCTCTTATATAAACTCTGAATACCCATTGATCATAAAAAGTATTACTGCCATATACCATGTAGTTTTCAGGAGATACAATTGGTGACCTTGTGGTAAAGCGTCTGGTGATTCCTGGTTAAAAATTTAATTCTATAAAGATGTTTATGTATAGGAATGTTGCTTTGCTGATGTAGGATGGAAATATGGTGAGAAAGTGTTATAATTTATTGAAAAGATGAAGATATATGACGTGTTAGTATATCTAAATTAATTTTTCCTTTGTAAATTTTTTATACCCTGTTAAATTATTAATTCTTATTATTGTTCATTTTGTTTTTAAAGTTATTTCTTTTAATTCTGCTAATTGGAAAATTATGACCATATTTTCGTATGGTTATCAATTAATAGTTTAATGAATAACTCCTCCATAACAATTTATTAGTCATTCATTTTTAATACAAAATCTCCAGTATAATAATTTTGTATATTTTTCTTTTTAGTGGTATTCAGTTTCCACTGCTGTCATTTTTTTTCTCCTGCTTTTAGCTTTACCTATAAGTTTCTGTAGATTTCTTATAAGACTTGTATCTATGAGCATGATATAAAATATATGTAATGAATAAAATATTTATAACAAATTATTCAGTATGTTATTTTGGGTTTTAGATGTGAAACAAATATTAAAAAATTAATTCCCACCCCCTTCTTGATTTGGAAGTTTCCTAATCTTAGGATATTGGATGATGTCCCAATTACGCTCATGGTAGCCTGGAAATCAAATTAATTTTGGTTTCACCTGAATAATTGTTTTTTTTTTATTTATATATATGGTTAAGGTTAAATAACGTAGTGTTGAAATTTTTAATTTGATGTTTTCAAACAAATTAGATTAATAATTTTAATATTTCTTTGTCAAGAAGAAATTTTTAGTCGTATTTCTTAAAATTTTATCTTTTCTTGCATTTTCTGAATAAATATACTTACAGCAGTTTTTTTTTTTCATTTTTATTTTTTTAATATTCATTTATTATTATTTTTTTAATATTCATTGTTATTTTCTTTCTTTTTTTATTATTTTAAATGCAGTTTTGTGCAATGTTTAATACATTTTCCCTGTGGAAATAGTGCAATATTATTTTTTGCATTATTTTAAATAAAATATTCAGATTAAAAGCTCATTGCTTTCTGTAAATTATGTGCATCACATTTAAAAAAATCCTAATTTGAGTTATACAAATCGTTTTATATAAGGAACATTTTTATGAATAAAAATTGTTCATTTACTTCATATGTATTTCATATTTAATTCTAAATTCTTAATTTTTGAATAAGTTTAGGAATTTTTTTTATTTGCGAATTTCAACTCAAAAACCTCCATATAATGTTTTTTTTTTAATTAGTGTTTAAGGTTATATCTTGCTAGACAATATGGAGATTGTCATCTTCATGATTTATTCTCTTATTTCTTCTCTGATTGAAAAATATTTATATTAAGGGGAGAGAAGTAAAGTAAGATGGAATAAAACCTTTTTGAATTTATGAATCAGTCTTGTCTGGCTGTTTATTTACTTTTTGTTGTTGTTGTTTATTGTAATTTTTATTTATTTATTTTTGTTGCATGTGTAAGTAAGAAGCAAGATTTTGTCACATACCTTTTCAAAATTCTTACTTTTTTGTGAAAAATATTACTATAGGCTTCTGATTTTGGCTAATTTTTTTCAGCTTTTATCATCTAAAGGCAGACTGTAGGTCTGTTTTGAGATATAGCCCATGATGTTTGAAGGGAAACATATCCATTACTCTCCTCTGAATAAGAAACCTTTATGCTCATACAGTGGTAAACTTTGTAAACAGAGACGCATCAATGGCTATGCTTTTTGCATTCGACATATTTTGGAGGATAAATCTGCTCCATTTAAGCAATGTGCTCATGTTGCTCGATATAATAAACAGAAATGTACCAATCCCATTCCTTCCAATGAAAATAGGGAGTAAGTTCTGATTTCTTTTTTTTTTTATTTATTTAAGCTTTTATTTTATTTTTTGAAAGTTTGAATATAAATTGCTTTATAAATATCATATTGTTATTTAGTATTTTTTATGCCAAAGATTTGGAGCAAAGCTTGCACTCTTTATTTTTTAAAAAAGAAATCCCCCCCAAACAAACAAACTAGGTTTTAATTGCTCATGTTACATTACTTCTATTCAACACATACTTTGAAACATTTGACAAAACAAAATATAATCAACATGCAATTAGTTGCATACTTACATTATTATATCACGAGTTATCCCTGATATATAAATAATGGAATTTTCTTTAGTATTTTTTGAGCATTTATACATGGTAAAAATATTAAGAATTTTATTAAAAAAATACTTTCTTTTTTATTTTTTCATGTATTTTATTTTTGTCAATTATTTTTTATATTGTTTATTTAAGTGATTAAAGTTATAAAAGTGACAAGGAACACACACTCGCACGCAAAACAATGAGAGGAATATCCTCAGAACTTGTATATTTCCTTAATAAAAGCCCTATCCCTTCCTTTTCCACAATATAAAAATTGTGGACCTTAAGAAAAGCCATGAACATTCCAAGTGCTCAGATTTTAAGTCTTGCTCATGAGCATTTTGTATTTAGCAGTATAAGGAAGCTAATCTGCTCTTTAAATGTTTTTTTTTTTAAACCTATTAACGTCTATATGCATTCAAAACTGGAATTTTAGTACCAGAATCATTTTTCTAAATTGGTTGTTAAATTATCATGATTACATGCATGGTTAAAAAGTTTTATACAGATCTATGCTTTAAATGCTCAAATTGTGTGTCATATTTTATCTATTTAGCTCTTTACCCTTATTAATAAGGATGATGTGTCTCAGAAATATGTACCTCAAGATGATTTTGTTTTCAATTTTAATTTAAGAGTTAAATTTAATATTCTTTAAATAGTGATTTTCAAATAGTAATTATAATTTAAATAATTCAAAAAAAATGAAGTGATTTTTTCATGTTTTCATGCAATAACTTCCAAAAATATCAAAGGATGCAACTTTTACATAATTTTGAAATTTAAAAAATTATTCTTTTTATAAATGTGTAAATTTTGCAAATATTTTTTTTTGTAATAATTTTTTTTTTGCAATTATTTTTTATATCAGTATAGTAACCATGTGATATATATATATATGATGTGTCTCAGAAATATATATATATATATATATATATATATATAATATTACCTGCAACAAATTACATTGTTTTCCTGAAGTTGAAACCATTTTCATTGTTTTATGGCAGAATTTATTTCACTGAAAGTAGAATTATTTACCATTGTTGAAAGCCAGTTATCTAGGTTTCCTGTTTAATATCCGGTTTACAAGATTTATAAAAATGCTACATTATTGCAAAATTTAGAATGCATATGAACTTGATATATAAGTTTTTAATAGCTCTGTGATAACATTGTACCACACTCCATTAGAAAGTTTCATGTACACAATAAACAACACATGCAAAAATTGACTAAAATAACATGCCTATGATGTCTGGTAATTTTCTAGAATCATTTATATGAAAGTATATCTATAAATTTTAAAAAATCTAAATTCAATATTCCCAATGAACCAGCTGGTTAGTTATGAAAATTTAAATATTACTATCTTATAAAAATAAACAATTTTATATTACTCCATCCATATTTTCAAATACAATATGTGTCTGATTGGTCTAAAGTTATGAAAATTTTGCTAATCTGTGATTTCATAATTTTGTTAGATTTGATCATAAAAAATGGAAACTTTTTTTAAACAGAATTATTCCATTGGGCCAAACGACAATATAAAACTTAAGACTTTGTAATATTTAAAGTAAATTTATCGTCTAAAAGGACGTCAAGCATTATTTTTGTCATTTAAATATTTTGGAAGGTAAAAATGTTTTGATTGAAAGAATTTTTATTCAATAATTGTTTTAGATATTGTTTTTTAAATATGAAATATACTGTAATGTAAGACTTCAAGGTCAAATGACTGTTTTCAATCCTTACATTTAAAATAATTATATATTCTTGATTTCAACAAAAAGTGTTTTTGTATTACTATTTAAAGTTTATTTACTTTCATTTGAATTTTAAAGTTCAAATTTCAAAAGACTGACTGACAGTTATAGAGATGCATAGTATACTAAACAGAACAGTTTAAGGCTTCTGTAATTGTATGAGTTATATGGCTATCAAAATATGATGCTTTAAAAGAATATTTTAATGATGAAGCTGTTCTGAGTGTTTATATAAACATTTTTATGAGTATTAATCTCAGCAAATTTACTAGTTACCAACTATGCTTAGTATTTTTTATAAATATTCTGCCATTTGCATTGCCATATCGACAAAATTCCTCTACAGACTCAAATAGAAATCTATTAACTTTGTATAAAGATCATATATTAATTTTCTTCTATGAACAGAAATAATCCAAAAAATAATTTTTTAGACTGAAGTCTGAAATTTGACATGCAGTGAAGTAAACATAATTTATTTTGTTTCTAAACTTGAGAAAAAGGAAATGCTGCTCTTTTTTAGTTTCCAAGATGTGTGCAGAGGTTCTTCAGTGGCTGAGGCAGTAGTATTTTTAATCCTCAAAAACTATTTAAGCATACTATCTTAAGAAATTTTATAAATATATCATGGCAAATATTTGAATTCGTAAATTGCATGAATTTTTTAAAATTATTATTATTGAATTATATTTTTTTAAAAAAATAGAAGATTGATATGAATGAGAGAAATATAAACTGCACATAGTGAAAATTCAAGGTAAACAACTTTATGGTGATAAAATGAAACAGTTAATTAGCTCATTTTAAACATAGCATTTTGAGGCTGATCAAAATGTTAAGTATTTTCTTCAAGATTGATGGATTTTATGATGGTGATAAATCTTTTGTTATCACCTAATAATTTATATAAGATAGAATGATTTTTATTTCTTTTATTTAGTTTTTCCTTCCATCCAAAATTTATATACAAACATCTTATAAGTTACATGTTTTTATATATTAATTTTTTTTTAAGTAAGATAAAAAAACAAAGAAAATCTCCTATTTTCGATAATGATTACTAAATTGCTGACATTTAATCTATCTTTTAGAAAATACTTAAATATTTAAGAATAATTTTTGCTTTTATTTTTTAGCTCCTTGATAGCTGAATTAATCTTACACAAAATTCCTATTTAGAAGCAAATTTTTTATGCTACTTAATTATTTTCTATGTTTAAAGTATGTTTATTTGCTAACTGTGCAACTATTGGAAGATTTCCTCAGTTTTTATTTTATATAAAAATTCTTAGGGGCTAGGTATGTTATAAATGCTGCCAGCTATCTTCTGCTATTTATTTCTAGTAATATACGAAAATAAAATAACTTCGATCTTCTAAAGTCTTGCCATTTTATTTGTATATCTAGCTATTCAAAATGCCATCAATGCTTATTGTGCTAATATAATTTTAAATAATACTTCTATTTGTAATGATAAAATATGTGCCTTGGTTTCTAATCAATTCAGGAATTAGCAATGTTACAGAAATATTTATGAAGCAGTTGCTTTAAAAATATACAAATTTATGTATTAGTAGTCTAAGTTATCAAATTTCAAAAACATATGTGAAATTTACTGTTGATAAGCAGAATTATATCCATTACATTTCTTAAATGTTTTTATAATTTGCATTTTTTAAAGAATATTAATCATTTACGCATCAGAAACCCATGTATAAATTTCAACTAAACATAAACATGAGTTGCTCTATAATGCACTTTTTTACATTACAGCAGCCACATAACCAATCTTTATCAAAATATCAACTACTAATGATATTTTTGTTGGTATTAAGCTTTCTGCCTTGAAAATTTTGGGAAATCCAACATGGAATTATCTGTATTTTTTTGTATTGAGTTTTTTTAATTAGTAGAAATAACAGGTTTTTGTAGATTTGCTGCTTTAACCGTTACATGCATTTTACATTTATGATAACTAATAACTACAACAAAAACATTTTTTTTAAAGTTAGAATTTTTTCATTTGAATAACATTTAGAAGGTTATCTACATTTTTTTTTTGAAAGAGTAAGCTACATTAAAAGGAAACGAATATTCAGTAAATAAATATTCCTCTTGAAAAATTTCAAAATGATAACAGAAACTTGTGAACAATATTAAGAATGTAAAAACGAGGTGGGGGGAATAAATAAATAAAGAGAACAAAGCTGACTTTAAATTATTTAAACACTCACAGAAATGCTACCACTTGAATGCAGATCTAATTGAATTGCATCATGTATATACATAAAGCTACTATTCAATAAAATGACAACCAGCTTTAAAGAATAAACTGTTAAATAATATGAAAGTAGCAACTAATGATAAATTTATGTAATATGGGATATAGATTCTATAAGAATTGTATGTTATTTTAACTTGCACATTTTTGAAGACCAGGGTAATCTGTTAATCTCAAGGAAGTGGCAACATGACAGTTAAGAAGCTTTACTATGATGATTTTGATATTAAACTTGTTCTTTCTTTCTTTTTCCAGATTTTGTAATAGTCACATGCAAGTTGCTGGGATGTTGCCAAAGAAAGAACGCAAGATTAAAAAGGAAAAGGAAAAAGAAGTTCTCCTATCTGTTGAAGGGAAGTTGAAGTTTGCTGATCGATTGAAAGCTTTATTAACAAAAGAAAGTAGTGTATCGTGTAATGAAGACACTTATAATTCTGATGATCCTTATGCATTTCCAGATACTATTTCTGAGAATGAAAATGGTTGCATTGGTTTTTCTGCAACTCCTATTCTTAGGACTGTTTGGAATAATTCTCAGAAAAGCTCACCAGATACTTCATCTTTAGATTCCCCATCAAGATGTGAGCAACTTACAAAAATTACACCTTCCAACGATAACAAAATAAAGAGCAATGCTCCTACTCTGTCACAAACTATGAACAGACTTCATGCTAAAATTGCACAAAATAAACTCCTTGATAAGCAAAAGAAAACTCAAGATTCTAGTCAAAGTAATGTACCCTTAATAAATTCTCAATTACAAACAATAGGCAATGTAAAAAGTGATCCCTTGTCCCCCTTAGAAATTAATAGTATCAATTCTGAATCTAATGAAGCTAAAAGAATCTCTGAAGCAATAAAAGATGAAATTGTTATTAAAATGGAACCCGTGGAAGATAATGGGCGATCTGAAGACTCTATAGCATCTAATTTTATATCTTCTCCTAATCCACCATCGATTGTTCAGGCTGATTCACGAATGTCATCTGGTGTGAATTCCTGTTCATCTGAAAAGTATTTCTGTGACCCTGATAAGTCTCCAGCACCCAGTGATATTAGTTCTAAAGAAAAGCCTTTGATAGAGACAGTAAAGAAGGAAAAACCTGAATCAGCAACAAATAGTAGAATTCCTATTGTGTTAAGAAAGTTGCATAGAATTTTCAAAAACAGAAAAAAACAAAATAAATACATTTTCCCATCTGGTAAGTTAAAAAAAAAAATTATTTTTCTATTTGTAAATATTTTTTTAAAAAATTTCATATTCTAATTGAAATTTTAAATGCGATTGTAGCTGCAAAGTATTGCAATGAAATGGATCTGTTTTCCTTTTGTAAGATATATAGATTGGTCATAACTGCTTCAGTATGGCTGAAAATTACTTTAGCTCTTGTTATTCACAGATTTTTGATACTGTCTTGTCTTTAATGTTTTTTTTTATCCGAAAGAGCCTATGAATAAAAGTTTGTAGCCTATGAATAAAAGTATTTGAATTGATATGCCATGTTAAAAAATTTATCCACTGAATAATATAAATTTTCAAATTTGTTTTGCATCTTTTTGACTCTAATTGCTTCCTAAAAGCATTATATTTCTAGTTGTATTTTAGTCTTGTATCTCTAGGTGCATTCTAAAATGTGTTCTCCTTTTTATTATGTATCATACATCAGTGTAATTAAGATTTTTATTTTTCTGCAAGTTTTAAAATTGAAAAGTTCATTCAAAGAGTAGAATTATTTTTTTCAGTAGAAAAAATCTAGCGAAATTTTTTTCTATTAGTGTTTTCTTTTCTTTTTTTATTTTAGATGCCTTTTCTTTTATGTATTTATAATAAGTAGGTTCAATGTTATGCATATTCATTCTTTTAGGTCTGTATTCATCTGAGAGTGACAGTAGTGATAGTGAGGATGAAAGTCACTTATTCAAACAGTTGTCTCGCTTTTGTTCGTGGGATAAACAAAGTTCAAAGTAATTGAAACTGGGATATTCTATATTGTTTGAATAAATATATTTTACTGTGCACTTTTATTGAATTAATTTTGCAAACAATAATTTTTGTTTATTTTTAGTTCTTTACAAAATATGAAATCAGATTCCCGAACATCTCAGCATGCTCAGTTGAAGACAGAACTCTTAAGAAATTACTATCAACTTTGTCGTTTGCATTCTCTTCAGAAGCAGGAAAGAGAACGACAGCGAGAAATTATCCAGCCACTTATAGAGGCAGCTCGAGCTTATCCTATTCAAGCAACTGACATTTTATCCAATTACTTAAAAAATCCTCTGAAACAAAAGAAAATGTATGTTAATGTTGAGCCTATTATTTTCTTGAAAATTGTTTATGTTTTTTAAGTATATATCCATATTGCTTTGATTTGTCTCAGAAAATTCTCATAATTTGTATAATTTTATATTGGAAATTGTGGCCTTTTTTCATCTTAGATTTTACTTTCTTTTTGTATGATAATGCTCTCATTTGAGTAATAATTTTTGTTACATAAAGTATGTTATTGAGTGGAAAGTAAGTAGGTGCAGAAAAGTAAATTGGGGCACAACATTATTAATTTTTAAAGTTTTGTGCAGAAAAAGGAGCTTAAAATTTTCCTTTTCAATTTAATACTGGTGTGTTAAAATATGTATTTTTGAATAAGTACATAAATTGTTATTTCATTTTATTTATACATACATATATATTTCAGTGATAAACCAATTGCATCTCCTAAGAAATTTTGTACTTTTAAGCGAGATGAAGTTGCTTGTCCCAATCCTGCTCTTCCGTATACTTGGCATTGCAAAAAACGTATCCTTTAAACAAAAATTTTGACTTCCAAAGTGTGTGTAAATGTGTTTTCAGTAAATATTGTATCAGAAAAGAAATTTTTTAAATTTTAATAGTCATTTATATAAATCTTGTTATTTCTTACTTTACCTGCTATTTTAAAATTGCTGTGATTTGTTTGAATTTGTTTTTTCATTGTAACAGCATCTTAAATATGTAATATTTTTTATTTAAACTTCAGATTTCATTATTCACCTTAAATCTTCTCAGACATCACATATAATGTTGATCAGCTTTTATTTGAACATTGCACTGCTAAATTTGCTGATAATACTCAGTGTTGTGTTCCTGTATTTGATGTTTGTCATGAACTTCCTTTGTGTTTTGAACATGCTAAAAAAAGGGTAAGTATTTTATTAAATAAAGCTGCCAGTGGTTACCTGCTGGTTTGCTTCAATTAATTGTCACTAGAAATTCTGCTTAAATACTTCGTATAACTTGCTCTTATCGACTTCCTTAGCAAATTTTTTAAAATTTTTAGTAAACATTTAACTTATACTATTTTAGGAGCCTTGAAATATTCATTATATAATGTTTCTCCATAATTGCATATCATCTCAATTAAATATGA
Source organism: Argiope argentata (assembly GCA_026289955.1). Taxonomy (NCBI): domain Eukaryota; kingdom Metazoa; phylum Arthropoda; class Arachnida; order Araneae; family Araneidae; genus Argiope; species Argiope argentata. Next base: position 4,689,729 of record JAOUZG010005735.1, on the reverse strand, counting down.
ATTAGGGGAAAAGATTTTCAATTAATTTAATAACTTTCTTGCTAAAATTAAATGAATTCATTAAAAAATAGATAGGAAATACAAAATAATTCAGCATTATGTTTTGTATGCAGTACAGAAATGTCAGTTAACATAATAATGGCTTATAGAAGTAGTAATTTAAAATTCTTTAGTTCCAACAACAATGAAATCATGTATAATTTATGTAATATTTCCTTAGAAATATTCAGTGTAAAATAAAATAAAAATAATTTTAAAAAACTATCTTCAATTAATGAACAGTAATGCATTTTTGTATATTCAGTTATTTTATAGAAAAGAAAAGTAGCATTTATAAATGAAGGAATAATACAATATGACAGAAATGCCACTTCACTGTGAAAATACGGGAAGTTTTAAAATTTTCTTAAAAGAACCCGGGAAAATACAGAGGATTTTATGTTTCTTGTGTTTTTTCTATTCAAATAAGGCTAATCCCTAAATGTTAAACAATAAAAGATCCCCCAAAAAACAAAAAAATACAATTTGCTGTTGTATAATGCAGAAATGTGCTGCATTTCTCTTGCCCCCTTTTTTCCCTGCATATATAAATCTGACAATTTCAATTTTTGAGACACACTCTTTTTCTTGTGATTCCTGAATTTCAACTGTACAATGAGTGTACACAAACTTCTGGGTGTTTATTAATTTACCTGTTTGAATTAATTGAATTGTTTGTTTATTATTTGAGAAGCTGTGAGCTTATTCAAATTAGATTCAAAAATATTTTTAAATCAGTGATCTATTCAAAATCTATATGTAATGCAAATAGGACAAATAAAAAAGAATGGAGCTTGATTTTGAATCTGAAATAGGCATTTACTAGTCATGCCAAATGTCAAAAACATGCAAGACTTTCTGCCAGTTCAAAAGAGTCATCATTAATACTGGGCTAAAAGGTATGATGCATCAAATCTGAAATTGTCAAATTTACTGTTCAAAGTTAAATCAAATTAAAACTTTTGAGTTCAAGAACAGTTGGTACTTTATTTGTTATGCTTAGGGCCATCAGTTCTATAAAACTGAGGCTGAAAAATGTAGAGAAATTGAACCAATTGAAGAATTGAATATTTTAATTGGCAGAAATGAATAAATAATAATAAAAAAATCTTGCTTTGTAAGGTTTTGTTGTTGTTATTAGGTTACTATTAAATGGTTTGTTTCATGATAACAGAAATATTTTATTTCACCCAAGTCCTTATTTTATGTCACTTACGTTTAAAAAACAGGAGAAGTAGTATATTTCCTTTCTTAATATATAAATTTTGTCTTGCTATAATAATATAAAGATAATTTTCTTTTCCTGTGTGTGTGTGTGCGTGCGTGTGTGTGTGTGAACTCATTAGCTATCTTATGGGGGGTTGAAAGAAATATGTACTTCTTGCATCATGACAGACTTTTGAATTTCAGTTTTTAACATTTCAGATGGTAGAATTTAATTTAGTTATGCCTCATAAAATTTAGTCATACCTGAAGTTGTCAATTTTTACTACTTTTGACTTGGTGTATGAAACAGATAGTTACTCAACTGACTTTCAATGTCATAAAAATTCTGATAGAAGGTTTAACTGCCAATAAATACTGCTTCCAAACTGATTTTTCAAACAAAAATTTGTTTCCCAACATAAGCAAATTCAGTACAATTTTTTTTTTATTTTTTATTTTTAGATAGAATGTTTAGAGATTTGAAGCATGAATCCAAGAATTCCATTCTTCCTATGCCTTCAATTGATGAATTTTGGGCAAGCCCTTTAGTTTTGTCTTGCTTAGCAAGATGAAAGTTAATTTTTCTGTATTTGAAAATTACAAGCAGTTACCAAAAACAAGAAATGCATTTTTATTAAATAGCTTTAACTCGGAATTAATGGATTTGCAAATTAAAAAAATTAAGTTCAGTGTAAAAAAGCTTACAGTATTCTTGAAAAAAAAGATCCTTTGGATTTTATGTTTAACCTTTTTAAATTTCAATGCTAACTAATGTTACATTTTACATTTCGAACTCCTATTAAAATTTGTAAGGCATGTTATTCTTCCATCAATCCTTATTTATTTATTTTGGATTTTTCATTTTTGAAGAAATCTGCTGTTTAGTTGAATAAAAAACTTTTATCTTGAAGATATAATGGATCTAAAATTTCTTTAAAACATAAATTTATTTGATAGAAGATGTAGAGCAGACACTTAGGGGAAAAAAAGGCTTTTGATTAAATCAAATCCAAGGGGTAAAAAATATACCATAATTAAAAATTCCAGAGAAATATGCATAACAAAAAGTGAATTCCTTGGCCATAAAAATTTCTTCTACTTCTAAATCTTGTGTACAAAATGAATTGACTTTTTATACCAATGTGTATGATGCTAGAGAGCAAATTATGACATGCCTGATGGGTCATATCTATGAAAGATCTTTAAAAAAAATCAAAAAGCCAGTAATGTGTTGAGATATGTCAAAAGGATCCATTGACAATTAAAAATATACTTGCTGAAATCTATTTCATTTAAATTTGTCCCAAACAATATACCTTAAAATTAAATGCTATCAATTTCTTACTTTCTTAAATATTTTAAACTGACAGAAAAAATGATGTACTTAAGTTTTTTAATGCATTAATTATTTATTAATATATTTTTCATGTTTTTCCTTTGTGCATTGTTATTTGTCACTTTTTGGGTTTCCTCTTTATTGCCTTCGGTTCAGTCATGTCCCTATACATGCTACAGAGCATCAGAAATTTTCTGTAATTTGGATTTTTTTAAAAATATTTGTTAACATTAATATGGAGGTGAAGTATTCTTGAAATCACTTTACTCTTTAAAAAATTAGGACATATATTGTGATCCAACAAAATCTTTTTGATTTATTTCAGCTTAACAGTAACAAGTTATGAAAATTAATACAGTTTTCCTTACCATTACCACATGTCACGTTTTCCTATTTTCATTTGAATTTTTACTCCCATTTAAATAAATGTATGTGATCAATAGTTGCTGCAAAATAACTTTTGAGTAATATATAATAAATAACAATATCTGTAAAGTGATTTTTATGGGCAAAGCCTTAAAACTTTAAACATTATTAATAAGTTTTGTGACTTATTTTTATTTTAGCATTGTAGTCAATAAACATTTAATAAGATTTATGATAGGTAATAGATTAATTGATTATAAAAAAATCAATTTTTAAAAAAGTTTCACATTTAATATTTATCCTGAATGTTTTTATGCATAAATTATCTGCTTTCTTTTACATGTATAAGTCTGATTTTCTTTCACTTGGATAATAAGCTATTGTTACAAATATTCTTCATGAATTGACTTTTTTTTATTAAAAACTAAGAATTTTGGATTCACTTACATAGTGTTTCTTATTTTCAATATTATTATAGGATAATTATGATAAAATGGCATCTGAGCCAAAGCCAAAGAAACCTAGGAAAAAACCAAAGCCATCTGCATTAACTAGGCCCCCTAAGCGAGGCAAGAAGAAAAAGAAGCCAAGTTCTGTCCGTCCCTCAACACCTCCTCTTCCTCCTCCTCCTCCAGTATTGCCTTCAGTGTCGTTACCTTCTAACTGTCAACAAATAGGTATAAAGCCTGTTATTCATTTATGTCTTGCTTTAATTATTGATATGCTTATATATAGAATAGAAATTAAATGTTGCACTTATTGGTAATTTTGAATAATTTGTTTGGTTTGTATAATCTTTTCTTTCAGAAATTCCAAATGTAAATTCATTTTCTAATGAAGATATCAAATCTGTAGAAGCTGTTTTGCCAGTTCCTGACTTAAATAAAGATATAAATGGTGATTTACATGGGGATTTGGAAAGTGATTTAGAGGATTTTTCTCCAGGTATATATTATTTTTTTATGTCTATTGATTATGAAACTTCAAAGGTGATAAGTATAAATTGTAGAACTATTTTTAAAATGAGCAAATTAGTCTGTTGCAATTAAAAATTGTTTAATAATAACAATAATAAACTGCTTATTGTTATGCTTATGCTGGTATCGCTATACTGTAAGAAAAAGTTTAAAAAATTGTTTGAGTGAGAAATTATGAATGAATTGAAAATATAAATAAATTATTTTATTGACATTGATAAATTTATAACTGTAAATTTATTAATCTATATTACTTGTTTTCATTTTTAGTATTAATTTCCTTGGAACTAAATAATTCTAAAATTAAATGAATGTATAGTTTTTTAATTGGAAAAAAAATGAATGCATAATTGTATCAGAAAAACTCCTTTTTTTTATTGTTGCTTTTAATTCCTACTATTAGTTCTCATTACCCCTATATATATATATATATATATATATATATATATATATATATATAATCATTTGTTCAAGTTCGAATACAGTTTTTTTAAAAATAGTAATTTACTAATTTGATTAATTTTTTATTAATTATAACCTAACATTCCTGCTAAATGTGTTAGACTTTATTTTTTATTTTTTTCATACGCTAACTAGGTTAGGCTTATCAAATTTTTGGCTGATTATTTCACATTTTTATTTTATTGTTATTATTGCTGTTTGATGCATTTAAATTTAAACATCATTAATTAGTCGATGTATAAGATTCATTTTGAAGTATTTTTCAATTAAAATAAAATATAATAAAGGAAATTAAAATGTGCTTAATTATTAAAATTGTAATGCATTACCGGAACTGGCATAGAAAATTCACGCGTTTTCATTGCCCAATTGGTGCTGAAAATTCAAGCATGTGCAGTGTATTCTGATTTACTTTCAATGGACTTGGACTTGATTGTATTTTGACCGGCCATAATTTTTTGATCAATTATTTATTAAAAAGTAAATTTATATATATATATATAATATGTGTGTGTTAAGAATGTTTTTTCAAAGTTTAATCCTAATATCTACTGAATTTTATTTTTTTAAATCCAAAATCCCCATGTACCTGTTCTGAATACATCTTATTTCTGAATAATGTTCTCACTCAGTTTTATTTTAGAGCAAATTTATCATTCAAAAGTTAATATAATGGATGCTGAAATATTATGAAATATTCCCTGAAGATTTTCTAGAAGAATTTTATCTTTTAAATAATGTAGAGACGATTTATTAATAACTAGATATCATACCTAGTTATCTTGTATTCATAGACAAATGTCTTTGTACTAGAATTTCTTCATCTTGCTCACTTGTGTTTTTATTCATTCACTTTCAGATCTAACAATAAGAATAATAAAAACCTACCAACTTATAAAAAATAATTGTAACAAAACATTTTAACTGATGCTTATGTGTGTAAATGTTGAATTAATTTAGGGCATCAATTTTAATCATTTTAAAGTCATAATATTTCAAAACAATCTATAGTTCTTTGTGATGTGTTTTTATGCATATTATCATTAGCTCATACATTATAAAATCCACTTAATACTAGAAGAGCATGTCTTTTTCTCAGAATGGTTCTGATTATATTGGACATTCAACTATTCAGTCTGAATATGTATACATACAATGCAGTGGTTACACAATTTCTGCAATTTGCATAGAAATTAAATGGAAACCACAGAATTGTGAATATTTAACAAAATAAATGTGCAAAAAACTTTAAATGCTTTTTTTTTTTTTTTTTTTTTTTTTTGGCTTCTTGGCATATAGCAATGCAGATACTATAAGTATTTTTGCCATGATTAAAAAAATAAAAAGGGAATCTTGTTCTAGGATGAATTCAAAAACGCTGGAGTCACTGTTTATAACAGAAATTAATCTGGTAATCTATTATAGTGCTAAATTGAGCTACAATTACTTAAAGAAAGTAAAAATCTTGCTTTTTAATGAAACAAAATTATAATATCTAATAAATAGTGTTAATTTATTAGATCAGCAAAGTCATATTGTGGGGTTCTTTAAAAAAATTTTTTCCTCAAATTATATATATTATTTTTTTTATATATATATATATATATATATATATATATATATAGTCAATAATAAATGTTTTGAATAATGTTTGAAAATATTTGTTTTAAGCAAATATTTGTTTAAGCACAAATATGTTGTTATATGTAACATGTATATGTTTATAATTTTTTTTGTATGTAAGAACATGGGTTACCAATGTTGTAAGGCATGTATATAAAACAGAAAATGCATTTGTTTATATAATACAAGAATTCATTCAAAACAGTGAACAATATCTAAATGAATTATCCAAATGTCATTATTAGTTCCATTTCTAAATCAACTGAGTTGTGTTAATTTCCAAAATTCATCATTTCTTAAGTTATTCAAACAAAATGTGTTAAATTGTGTCACTTTTCTCAGTTTTTATCTATAACTCCAAAAATAAGGTATGAAAATTATTTACATATCATCTTAAAGACTAATCATTTATCTTTTCAGTGATTACAGTTGATTTTATTACTAAAAGACATTCAGTTTAATTTTCACTAATATTAATATTTAATTTATCAGTGTGAATTTAAGGTAACTTATTTTTAATTAAGGGAGCTACATAGAGTCAAAAGCAAAAAATGTCATTCAATGGTTTATTATTATTATTATTATGTTTGCGCAGTCTTAAAACAAAGTAACTTTTACTTTAATGAGATTTTTTTTTATGTAGCAGTAATAGAGAGAAAAACAGAATTTGAAAGTATAATATGCGAATCATAATGTAAAAAGGCTTTATTTATTGCCTGAGAGGTCAGGGGCATGAGGAGAAAGCAATTGAAAATGAAATAAACAATAAGTGCTGCTCAAAATGAATTGTTTCAATTAAATGTTATAGAAATATTATTTCGCTTTTGCTTAACCCTTGTAATGTATAGAATGTGCTTTATTGTATTCATTTGAATCACTTTTTTCCCCTGCTCTATTCATTTTTTTTTTAAATTTCTAGGTGCTATTGAGAAAACTTTAGAACTGCCATTAGATACAGCTGAATTGGCAAATCAAGCTACAAAACTTTTAGAGGAACATGATTTTACTGAAGTCTTAAATAAAATTCCAGATGATGCTTTTAATGATCTCTTTGTTGGTCAGTTTCCATATTTTGATTTTTATATTTATTTGCCTTATTATTAATACTCTGACCATTTTTTATTCCTTATAACAAATAAAAGGCTTTTTTAATCTTTTGGGCTGTACTCGAAAAGTGCTTATTAAATAAGTGATTTTGCCCTTATTCAAGTATACTTTACTTAACAATTGTATTTATTGGGTACAAAAATACTAAATGGAAAACTTAAAAGATAATTTTTTTTAAAAAAAATCTTTATTATTTGATTTCACATAGTAAACAGAATACAGATATTACAATCAAAATTAAGCTTCTATTTCTTTTGACTGTATCAAACTTGTAAATTTTTGGTAGAATTGTTTTTAGAAAACAACCCACCTAAGGTTCATGCACATTTGAAATGTGAATCATCTGTGTTCATCCTCTCTGCATCATATTGATTTTTTGTCAGTTTATATTACTTGGAATTTTCTTAAAAGTTCTTAAAATTTTAGTTCTTGCTAAAAAATAATACTATAAAATAATACAAATAAACTAAGGTATTTGCCTTTTCCAAACCTTCTTTTTGTTGCCAAGTCAGGGGTTATTGACCTGGCTTGCATTACGAATATTTCTTATTCCCGCAGTGAGATTATTGGGGCAGAAGAATAGTGTTATTGATTTTTAATAACATTTTTTATCTGTTATATTATTTAATAGATCTCTCCAGTAATAATTGCTATAAGAATCTCTCCAATAATAATTGGTATATGAAATTTCCCTTGTTTATAGGATTTTTGATGTAAGAAGTAGTTTTAAAAAATATGTTTAGAAATCAGTAAGTTTAACAGACAGAAGACATTTAGGCATGATGTTACCCACTCAATAATACATCAGGTTTAATTGTTGCAGATTGATTACTAAATGTTTTTGTAAAAAAATCATGTGCATAATTACAGGGTGCTTTATTGAACAAATTATTTTTTGTTCCATATGTTAGATATCAATACATAGTAGCATTTGCAGTTTTGTTTCCTTCCAGTAGTATAATCTCAATTTTTGATGTTCAGTAACACTCAATTCAAAAGCAATCACCAAAATAGGATTGGAAAGAAAAAGTTTTTTTAGTAGAGGAATATATAATACAAAATGAAAAAAAAAAATGTTGAAAGGAATTATATCAATAACCTCCAATGAATTAGTATAATATGAGAATTGGAGACCCCATCTCATGGCTACAATAATCCAGAATCAAAAAAATGCAAATAAAATGTGAAGTTATGGTTCTCAACTTTTATTCATGCTTAGATTTATTTGCACACTGATGTGCAAGACATTACAAAACCCTGCCTGTTATTTAATGTTAAAATAGAAATTGCAATTTGCTGATCTGATAAAAACATGGACTAAAAGTTGTATTTTTAATTCTACTCATCATTACAGATTTTGCTGCCTTATTTTATTCTAGATTGCATTGCTATGTCTATATTTTATTAATATACAACATAAGTCAGATCATTTCAGTGATTTACAAATGTCATTTACATTACAAAAGAATAAGCAAGAAAATATTTATTGAAAATTTTAAGTGCTTGGATAATATCCTTAAAACTTATATTCTTCTGTAAAATGGCTAATTTCATGTTTTTTAGTTCGTTACTTTTAATCCTTTGTAAGTGATTAGAACTTGTAAGAAATATTTTGATGAATGAAGCACTTTTATATGGCTTAATTTTAAGCTGCAGATTTCATCAAATTTCTTTTTTTTTAAAAAATTTATATCCAAACATCTAAATAAAGATGTAAAATTAAATTAAATTTTGTAGAAAAATTGTTTTTTTTTATTTAGATTAATTTTCAAAAAGTATTAAACTTTTTTTATAGATAAACATTAAAAATATTAAATGGAAATAAATTGTTAAAAGCTAAAATTAAATTTCTGTCCCTTACTTAAAAAAAATATCAAATCAAATAAGTTTTAAAATAATGATAGACTATAAAAATCAATTTGGTGTGTAATAAATGTTAATCCAAAATTGTTTAGGAAGTTAAATGATATATGAGACAAAGCAAAAACATAACAATAAACAATTCACATTAGTCGTAGAAGCACAATACTATTATCTTATTATAATAGGACATCATAACGTCTGTAGTATAATAATAACAATACTTGTTTATTAAGCTCAGTATTTGTATTTTTACTGGGAAATGTTCTGAAATTATGTAATGCAAAATGTTTAATTTCCAGATACTAGAAATGGCGATTATATTCCTACTCGTGAAGAGACTGAAGAACTTGAAAGAGCTCTTGCTGCTGTTTCCAAAGACGTCCATTTAGCTAAAGAATCACTTGCAAAATTATCATCTGCAACTTCTGGGCCTGATTTAGAAGAATTGGAACGTACAATAGAAATTCATGGCAGTTTATTGGGTGCTGAGAACTTGACAAGTGCAATTGATGAAAATTCCTTTGCAGATTTGCCCAATAACCATATGGATACATTAAATGTTATTTCTAGTAGCTTTTCTACAAGTGATTTGAACTCATTTACCCAGGCTCTTTCTGCAATGACTCCAGAAAGTCTAGACCAAACTAATCTTCCCTGTGTCACTGAGAGCTCTCTTATACCCAATTCTTTAAATGTACCTCTTACCAATTCAGAACTCCCCCATCCTGAAATGCTCAATGGTCATTCTGAAATCTTAGCCGGGCTTCATCCTCTACATGTAGACCCTACATTTTCAAGCAATCTTTTAAATACTTCTACGGGTCTCAGTCTTACACATCCAAGTACTATTGATAATAAGCTTTTTACGAATGGATCTTTGCTATCCACAATGTTTTATAACATTGGACAAGTATCTTCCAATACACCTCCTCCACAACCACAAACATTTACTGTGGCATCCATCTCTGGGAGCAATACCTCTGAAGAGGTAGGTCTTATGTCTAATTCTGGAGGCCTTAACAACTCAAACAATTGGCTGCTCAATTCACCAGATGTCCTGGCACAACTAGCTTATCAGAATGGTTTTCTTGTGGCATCACAGGGGAGTAATTCATCTTATGCTAATTCATTTATTGGAAAATACCCTGTGCAAGATATTGCCTCTGAGATGGTCTTGGGATCTAATGACTCTCCTTTGATGCCTCCCATTGGTTGTAATGCTGAAAATGTGATATGTGGAACAACTGAGCAGCCGATACACAATATAAGTATTTCCAATGGACCTGCACCATCTTTGCAGCAAACTAGTTCTGTGAAAGTAATTGTGCAGGAAGGAGCTTCCTAGCAGTTGCTTATGCTTAATGTACAGAATTCTGGCCGTACCATGTAGGAGAATGCATTTAGGTATACATTTGCACACTTCACTATCATAAGGTTGGAAGTTAAGGAAACTTTTGCTATCTTTACCTGCATTGGGCAGTTTTTTGGACGGGTATGTGTACCTTTAATAATGGCATCATGCTCAACTCTGCATACTGTGTTTTTCTTTATTGTAAAAATTCTCATCTAACCATGTGAATTTGTCATTGGACTGTGTATAGTGTCATGTCTTATGAATTTATTTTTTTTGTACAGATATTTGATGTTGTGTTTCTGTTTGATTCTACTTTATTTAATCTGCTTAGAATACTATTAAATTTTAGCAAACTTGCTTATCTCAGTGTTTTCATAAGTAGAATGTGTCTAATTAATTGATGTTTGATTAACTTTAAAATCATTGTGGTTTAACAACAAGTGCTATAAATGCTTTTTTTTTTTCTCTACAAATCATTGCATGCTGTGTTCATCAGTTTTATGATGTCTTGAAGTATACATGATCTTTATTCATTTTATTTTATCAGAATCTTTTTATTTAAAATATTAAAATAAAAGGTATTGTCTTCTGAATAAAGAATATTTTATAGAGCTTGTTGAATATATGTTTGGTGTTCTTTTCTAACCATAATTACACATCTGAAATATTACGAAATGTAAATTGAAAAAAATATCAGATTTATTTTGTATTAGTAAAACTTTAATTAAAACATAAGATTTTACATTCACTTAACTGAAAAAAATACATAACTATAACCCGTGTAAGAATTGAAGTTTTCATTTATAATATTAAAATAAATCCCTTGTTTGTTATGCTTGTTGCAAATTCATATGAACTTCTTTATGTGTTATTAATTTATTTAAATTTGTAAATATATGTGGCTGTACTTGTGTCTGTGAATTGTTTTGTATTTTTAAACCAAAACTAGTGATAATGTTTGAACAAGCATTGCTTATGATTTTTTCCTTTAAAAAATCATTTGTATTGAAGTAATGAGAGTACTGTGATATAATGTTTGTGAAATGTGTATTCTTGTCCTTCATTTATTTTTTTTCTAGTTATTGTTTTTAAATGATTTTGAATTTGTGTATTACTGTATGATAAAAATGGCTAATTTTACTATTTATTATTTTTTTAATGAAAAATGCTTTTTTGTTATCTAAATAAAAAGAAGATACAGAAATAATAGAAAGCTTAATGAATTCTAATTTTTTGTATTGGAATTGCTTCCCCTTCCCTCCCTTCTTATTTTTCAAAAAAAAAAATTAATCTTATGAAAAAAGAATGCAATAACACCATATCATGGTATTCATCCATGCTAAAATTTAACAAATGCAAAATTTAATCTTTTTATGAAAGTGTTGGCTCTTATAAAAAGAGATATGCATATTTTTATTTTTTGTAATTGCCATTTTTAAAAGAAAACATTTTCAATAGTAGAGTTAACTAACTTGCAAGCAATTCCATTATGTATTACTTCATTAAAATGTTAAATGATTCATTTGAATGAAATTAAGTGGAAAAAATTCTACTCCCAGTAGATTGACAGTATTATGGTGGGTTATGCTAAAAAGTATATCATCTTGAAGTATAAAAATTAGAATGTGATGGAAAAGTTTAAATAATTTAGCACAGTTTAAAACTATTTTAATTGCCTTATTTTTGAGTATATTGTGTCAATTTTATAATTGAATACAATAATATAAAAATTAGTCTGGTACCCCCCTCCCCCAATCCCAAAAATAGAAGTATGCATATATGCCTGATTGTTGTTTATTTTTATTAAATCATTATTTTCTTTTTGAAACAGCTTTAAAGCATTAAATGATTCTATATAAATTCTCTAAGACTTGAAATTCCTACTTGTATACAATTTCTGTCTTAACTAATTTGCATTGTTAGCCATTATAATATCCTAAAGATATTTTTAAATCTCTTTTTGATAAATCATGTCCGCATCTTTAAGAGGAATTCAAAAGTGGAAAAAAAGTGATACTCATTTTTTTGGCATAAATTTTTGTGTAACTTGTTGAATTTTACAATTAAAAATCTCTCTAATTGATTTACTAATTAAAAATTTCCAATATATATGGGGGCTTCTTCATTTGAATCAAATTAGATAATTTAGAAATTCTTCTGCCTGAATATTAATTTTGTACAAAGTAACTATTGATTTAAAATCCACGTTAAAAATAAATATATTTATTTATCTTCATTTTTTAATCATTATTTAAGAAAAAATTATAACAAATTAGAACCATTTGATTCCAAAATGTATTTTTTTAAATTAATTAATTACATTTGATATCTTTACTCCTAAATTTGCATCTAAAAGTTTGATGAAAAATATCTGAATAATACAAGTTTATATTTATGAATGCAGTAATTATTATTTGTATTGTGAATTATTTTCTAACTATTGGGAATTTTAGTAAAGGAAACTAATGCATGTTTCTATTACGAAAATAATTCATAACTTTACTCAATTGACATACAAAACTTTGTTTTAAGGATAATTTTCCTCTTGTTATTCTATAAAATTTCTCCTATAAAGATTATAAATTGAATTGAGTTAATGAATACTCATACTATTTTTCTTTTGTCTAATTATTCAAACCACTTTCTAGTTTCTTTAGTATTTTTATTTTGTTACAATTTTGAATTATATTTGTTGACGTGGGGGGGATGCTTTTAATTAAATAAAAAGCTACCACCTATATTATGTTTGCTGCCAAGAAAAAGAATATTTATATTAGCCCACGGAAAAACAATTTTCAAATTTATTTGTTGTTAAACTATATTTTTTTATTTTAAAAAAAATTATTGAATGAAAGTAATCATAATTAGTTTGGTGCAAGACATGGTGTAGTGAGTTAATTGATTTAACATTATTGTGAATACATTTATGAAGTATATGAATAATCCATTATCATATCATTATACTTCATGCATCTTTTGAAAATGTATATGCATCTAATGTACTTATTTAGATTGAAAGATAAAATTCATTTATTGGGTAATAGTTAATAATAAAATAGTAAACATTAATGTTTTTAAAAATTGTATGTATTAATTTAAATATAGGCTGTACTACAATTCTATTTCCTGTAAAATTAAAAATGATTCGTACTACATTTGAAAAATATTAATATTGATGTAATTAACTTTTTTGAGGGGATGGGGATAGTAAAATATGCCATTCAGAGGATAAGAATCTGCTTTCTTTTCCTGTGCTAATATTTTACATATTTTTAGATATAACTTCATCTTTATTTGTGATTTGAAAAAGGATCTTCATATAATAAATATTTTACCATTAATTTATTGCTGAAATTGGTTTTCATTTCTTTAACAAGAAGTATATTTTAAGATCAAACATTCTGAAATTTCAAATGTTGAAGTGTTAAATGTTTTCTTAAAGAAATATATGTGAATAAATAATAGTAATTTTTGTATTATTTTATTTATTTGATATAATTAGAATTTAATTTTCAATTATTCAATACATTTTAGCTCCTTTTAATTTTAAAATATACTGGTAGATGGAATTAATTACGACAAGATTTTTATCAATGTATACAAGTTTCAATTTACCTGATTTCACTGATACTGATGTGATTGTTACCATACATTCACACATAATATGTGCATGTTAGCTAATTTGATATTTCAATATATTTTGCTTTTGAGTTTTACTTAAAAGATGAAGGATAAGAATCTGCTTAATTTATTATGTTTAACATCAGTTACATTGAATGATAATGGAATGATTTTCATTTGAATTGTTCTTGGAAAATCTATTTATAATTCATTGTTAATCAATAACTTCTTTAAATTTGCATGTTATGAAACTCCGAATAATAAGTACATGCCAGTTTTTAGTAATTTCTTCAGAAATTGATTTAAAAAAAACACCATTTAATCTGAATTTTGTTAACTTAATAACATTCATGAGATTTTTTTAAAAATTGTCTTTTATTCTGTAAAGAGAGGGGTTGGATTGAATTAAATTTAATCAGCAAATGTTTTATATGGAAGCAATTTATTTTTCTGTTAAATATTTTTCATTAATGAGTTTAATAAATATTTTCACTTAAATTCTATGAATATTTAAATCTAAAAAAATGTCCCTTTCTTCTCTGTATTTATAAAAAGGGACAAGAAGCATAATTTAAATAGGGAGGAGGGTTCTAATGTAATTGGGAAATATTTTTTAAAGAAAAAAGGCAAAATGAAATAAGATGTTCAGAATATAATAATAAATTAATATGTTCTGAAATTAGAAGGTTCTAAGTTTTGGCACTATAATAGGAATTATTATTGAATTTTAAATGACAAAAAAAGTGCATTTTTAATTTGACTTTCTAACTTAATGTAGCATATTCTTCACTAGGAATATTAACATACCATAGAAATTTCATATGGTATATTACAAACTGATTTATTATCTATAAAATTGCTCTGTGAAGACTAAAATTTATTTAATATTGATTATTGATGAACTGATCCAACAATTCATATGAAAATCGTCTTATTTTTTTACTTGTGTTAAATTAGGAAATTAACTAGCAAATTTTTGTGGCTATGTAGATCACCAATTCATGCATATATATATATATATATATATATATATATATATATATA
>JAOUZG010005735.1:4606051-4665898 GCA_026289955.1 Argiope argentata | reverse complement strand
GAAATTAAAACCTGTAATGTTACTTTCCGAGTGAAACACGACCTTCCGGAGCAGCGATCGCTCATGCGTACTTTTTCGTCCCGTAAAACCGCGTTTTTAAAATTGCCATCGTTACGCGCCCGTTCAACTTATACTCAATATCGCAGTGGAATCGGATGGACTTTCTATCGTAGACCACGGAGGTGTAATTTATTTTACGAAATATCGACGCAAAAATTAAATATAGATTTAAAAAAAAAAACGTCCATTTTGACGTGTCTATTTCCCGAACGGCACTGTAAAACAGACGTTCAGCTGGAAAAATACAGAAAATATGTTTTTTGAAAGACAATACGATGTAGTATGCTGCAATACAATTTAAAAAATTGAATTTCTAAAACTGAATTTTTGGCGAATTTTTTAACGGAAAGGCGAAATTTCGCTTTAATATTTAATTACGCCGAAACTTTTCAATATAACATAATCAAATTTTTTTTAACATAACATTTGATAAATTTTTTGAAATCGTGTGAAAGTTTGTAAAAATCTGACAAAAAATTGCGCATTAATTTTTTTTGTTCTTTATTGGGTTTTTCTCTTCAACATTACAAATCTAATCCATTGATAAATAAAAATGAGACTAAACATTTTTACATATATAATTTGGCTTTTTTTTGGCACACCATGATCAATTTTGCAAACAATCCAGCAAAAATTATGCGTCTTATGAATTCCTTCCAGGTTTTCCACCTCACATACTTCACCCAAAAGTTGGGACAACAGTAATGAGACTAAGAAACCTTTGTCCACCTAAGTTATGCAATGGCACCAGACTACAAATGATTAGACTTAATAAGTACGTAATCGAAGCTACGATAATTACTGGATGTGCTCGACGAGCGTTGGTTTAAATAACCCCGCATTCCACTAATTCCGTCGGACTATCCTTTGGAATTTAGAAAAGTGCAGTTTCCTGTAAAGGTTTGCTTTGCAATAACCGTTAATAAGTCACAAGGACAGACATTAAAAGTAGCAGGGATTGATTTAAGAGGATACTGTTTTTCACACGGCCCATTTTATGAGGCTTGCTCCAGAGTCAATTCATCAAGTAGCTTAATAATTTTAGCACCAAAACCTCCCCCCCCAAAAAAAAGAAGTTGTATACAAAGAAGTTTTTGCTTAAACATAGGTATAACAATAAAATGTGAATAGCCTGCGTTTGCAAAGAAAATCAATACTTTATAATGATCGGTAAGGACAAGGGCATATATATAAGGAGTCCAGGGGCGCCGGGAATTAGAATAAAAATTATAGGTAATAAGTAATTATTATAGGGGATTTTCGTAACTAAGTGCACGAAGCACTGTTATCCCCCACTAATTCCATTACCCGAGCAATGCCGGGTGCGGGAATGCTAGTATGTATATATATATATATATATATATATATATATATATATATATATATATCGGCTTCGAAATCGGAGAGTTGCTATCTCGAGACCCAACTCATTGAAGAAACGTCCTGCAAACGGGATTGATGCACGTTAAATCTGTCAAACATTCTTCCGCTGATGTGATGCAGAAATTTGGAAATTTTGTATGCAACTCAGGTGCCATCCCGTCATTTCACGGAGGTTTAAAATTACGAAGTCTGTCCGAAAATAGCCGTATTGTTGCTTTAAAAACGGGACGTTAATATAATTGAACTGAAGCGTGATTTTCCGCTTGAGGAATTCGTGTCTTTGTGGTGGATAATTTCTGAGACAGTAGCTTATTTGTTTATATAAAGCTTTAACATCTAACCTGTCATGTATGAGTTTTGACATAATCCTTATTTCCAAAAATACGAATTCTGTCTGTACACTGATTATGAGATAATCATTTGTCTGAAAGAGTTTAATTCCGAATGTATCCCAGTACCATTTACAAAGGGGGAAGAAGGTGTAGATGTTGATGCTGGCAGATTTTTCTCTTCGTTTGAATTTTTCCCGATAGTATTTGCAATGTACTATTGTGCAAGTAATCTTTCGAGAACATGTTAAGCCAAACCTCTTTAAAGTGAGAAAAAAACTACTTACAAAAATGTTGTACTTAAAACTATAAACATATAAGGAAAATACATAACTAACATAAAATCTGTTTAAGTACAAAAGCACACTAAGCAATCTAAAAACAATTTATTTATAGTATGTATTTGAAGTAAAACAAAGCAGCAAACCAATTAATCAGAATAAAGTCAGAACCAATTAATCATAATCAATGTCCCTGCTTGAATTTGAAATGCCAGTTATGGTAACGCCAGTTATGTGAGAATTTTCTATGCCAGTTGTAGTAAAGCTGTGGAGATTAGAAATTTGTAATTTCATTTATTCTGTTTTATTTCAATTCAAACTACTTCAGAGTGTATCTTAAAGATCGATTAATTAATAATGTTTAATTTTAGATGCATCAGACATTATGAAAATAAAAGTTACCGTTTAAAAGCTACTGAAAACATGTGAAGCCTAACATGTTAGCGTGGGGGAAAAACCTGAAGCCTTTACTTACTTGGAGATGAGGGAAAACATTTTTGGCGGGAAAGTTAGATCTTAATTAATAATTAAAATTATAATTAAAAATTAAATAAAAGGTCTCCGAGGTGTCCATTCCCAACCTTCAGGGTATACATGTACCAAATTTTGTAATCGTGGGTCAAACGGTTTGGTCTGTAGAAAGCCAACAAATACACATTGATCTTTATTATAAGTGCAGATATAGATATAGATAGATTAAGATTTCCTACTAGAGTAGGTTATGAATATCGGGTTCAAATATAATGCTTTATAATTATACAAGATATAATTTTTTAGCAACTTTTTACCGTCGTTTAATTTATGAAAATTAAAATATCAAAATAAAGTTTCCTGCTAATAAATTCTGTTACAGCAAAGGTCACCCCCGAGTTACAACGCCTAATGAGAACCGGTATTAGGCAGCTACTGCCCAAATAAACGGATGTAGCACAGCATCAAACTGATCGCGTAAGCTCTCTTCAGAAATTGGTAAATCAGTTTCAAGTCAGATCTTGTACAGACGCTTAGGGCATAATGGTCTGTATGCTTGTAGACCTGTCAAGGTGTATTCCATTTACTTCATCTCACTGTTTCCTGTGATTAGAATGGAGTAGAGAGCATGCATTGTGGACACCCCAACAGTGAGCTTGTGTGATGTTTCCCGACGAGTCCAAGTTTAATTTGCTGTTTGATTCTGGCCAGAGTTTCATATGGAGAGCGCCAGGTACCCGTTACCACCAAGAGAACATTATTGAACGATTCCGTTATGATGGTGAAGGTTTTCTCGTTTGGAGAAGAATTATTCAGGATTTCAGAACTGACCTGCATATTCAAATTGGAACCATGGCTGGCTAAATCTATCGGGACGTAATTCTGAAAGAACATATACGTTGGTTTCGGGGTGTCATGTTCTCAGAATTCGTGTGTATGGTCGACAACGCTCGTCCTTACCGTGCAAACATAGTAAACGAATGTCTTATATCGGAGGTTATCACTCGTTTAGACTGATCAGTATTCTCACCAATCTTAAATCGGATATAGCATGCTTTGGACATGCTTCGCTGAAGAGTTGCAGAACATCAATCATCTCCTACATGTCTACCGAAACTTTGGAAAGCATTGATTGACGACTGATGTAATATTTCACAAGATCAAATCGATAATTTGACATTCAGCATGCCTGGGTGTTGTACGGACTGTAGTGAATTGTTTGGGAGACATGCCAAACGATTCCTTATCCTTTATGCCAACCATGTAATATTGGTTTTTGTAAATAAGTTTTTTTTTTTTAATTTACTCCAGGGAGCAAATTTTTTTATTAAAGATATCAAATATGTAGCATCTTTTTTCCTTTTTACCTTTTGTTTAATGGGCTATTCAATTAAATTACATTTGTTTTGCTTCTGACTCTTTCTTTTCTGGAATTTGCATTATGCTTAATTTATGGACACGAGTTTGTTCCTCGTATAAACTTATAGTTTTAATTACATCGTTTTTTAAATTAATTTTTTTCCCACGCTACAAGATTAGACTCAAAATATTTTCGGATTACTTAGTATTATTTTTTATTTTTTTATTTTTTGATGTATTCAAAATTAAACATTTTTAATTAATGAATCTGTATATGATAAATCGAAGAAAAATTAAATTTTTTTTGAGATATTACAGAAATTAAAAAAGATGCCCATATGTGTGCCCATAAGTTTTAAATACTCAGCGAAACTGCTTTTAGTATTCCTATTTAAAAACTGTTTTATTTTAGTTTAAAAAAATAAATAGCAAAATGAATTGCAATTCATTCAATCATTTCCATTTTAATTTAAAGTATAAATTCTAAGGATACTAACAGAAAATTAAAGAAATACGTATTACATTATGGCTGAAGGCCTCTATAATTTTATAGAGGCCTTACATGATTACATGATTAATTACATGATTACTTAAGTGAATTACATGATTACCAAAATTTGAAGCTTTAAAATATTTTAACGAAGAAGCTATTAAAATAGAAGTTACTTAGAATATTTATCTATTAAGATTTTAAAGATCATTAAGTTTGTCGAATCAAATGTTCGCCAAAGGCGACTAGTGACTAAATGAAATCGATTATTCGTTGAAAAAGAGATATTCAATTTTAAAAGAATCGCATTTCAAGCAATGGATACATATTGTCACGAGAAATCTCCCAAGAACGATGCGAAGGTACAGACTTTAGTATCTAGGAAAATATGTATTAAATTTACGCAACACTATAAATTCACAGCAAATTATCTTTATTTAATCCGCTAGTGTGGTTAACAGCAAAGCTAGACAACACACGTCAAAAAAAAAAAAGAATCTCTTTTAAACTTAGGCAACTAACTTAGCTTGTTCTCAGAATTGATCTTCTCCTCCTTAAGCCGAGCCTTTAAATAGCGTTCCACTAAAGTGGGTGGGGGCAAATCCTCGTTCCAGACAATTGTGGAAATTTCTTCAACATTTTCTAAGAACAAATCTTTATTTATCGGCTGCTACTACACATTTTAGCGTGCAGTAAAAAACAGTTAGAGATCTCATTATGACGCCAACACACTGACGTCACCAAATTAGTCAAATATGGTAATATTCCGTTGAAAATCGCTTTAGAGCTGTCTTCTCTCGCTGACCATTTTTGAAAATAAACTTTTCGATTTCGACCACCCATAGTGGTAGTTGGTCATCTGTCCTCTCCATTGTAACCAGATTGCTTCTTTGCAGTTTACAACAACGTCTGAACACCGGAAAAAGCTTTTATCGTAGTTTTATTTTTTATTTCTTTCTGAAGCAGTGGTTTACTAATTCTGCCGGAAAAAGTATTAAATTAAACATTATGTCGTTAAATAATTTACAAATAGGAAAACTGCTGCATAGTTTCTTAGCGTATTAAATAAAATATAGTGCATTTTTAAGTCCCATTTGTAATAAAATGAATTTCTCAAGCATTACTGATGTTATAAATTTGATTCTTAAGAAGCTTGAAAACATCATTACGAATTTTATTTTGTTATTCTTCAAATTTATCAATTTTGATTAAATTTGAAGATTTATATATCACGAATGAAGATCCTAATTATTTAAATTTTCTTTTTTAAAAAATGCCTCAATTTTTTCTTGCATAGAGCAAATAAAAATCCTCTGCTGTTTTGTCGCTTAAAATTTCTGTGAATGTTTTTGTATTAATATATTGCGTTCACAGAAATCGAATATAATTTTTATTTCAAACATAGTTCAAACCATAGCAACTAGTAGCAATTTCCTATTTTATTGTCGATTCTTACAATTTATACTGATTTTTTTTGTTGAGAATTTTTATTACTTGTTACAATATAATATTTTTAAAAAATATTTTCAATTTTGTAGACAATCAATAACTGAATTATAACAAAAAGTTAATTTTTTG
Source organism: Argiope argentata (assembly GCA_026289955.1). NCBI lineage: Eukaryota > Metazoa > Arthropoda > Arachnida > Araneae > Araneidae > Argiope > Argiope argentata. The sequence goes on along the minus strand of JAOUZG010005735.1, from coordinate 4,659,947 downwards.
CAGAAAGATTTACTAATACGAAGATGATCACCAGATTTAAAACAAATGATTGTTCAAAATTGTTATTAGATATTCTTTACTTCATCCATGGTTCATGACGTCATTTCGAAATTATTTAGCTGAAAAATAGTTAGCAAAAAAAAAAAAAAAAACTTTTAAAAACCCTTAAAAAGTAAAACTTGTATTCTAAATCATCAGCATTCGTTACAAAATACAAGTATTTTTGCTAGAAGATGATTTAGATTATCATCCAGAAATGCTCAAAATTAAATTTAAAATTCCTGACTATTTTCACTCTGTCCTAAAAAAAATTCATTATCTACTTTCTATAAAATGTTTAATGAAGGGAAAAAACTTCGAAAAGACAGTTTGAAGTATTTTTACCCAAAAGTATTTGTGAAAAATATTCCGGCAGTAAACAAATTTTGAAAAATGTCAGGAATATGATTTAATACCTCTGTGAAATATTTCTGGTATTTTAACCACTCTGATATATTGACAGTACATGAGTAACCAATCAAAATTGAGATTTTTATTTTGTCCAATTAAAAAGTCAGATGTTAACTGGGATTCTGCGTAGTCTAGCCGTTATTTTTTTTTCTAATTCGAGCCGCTCAATTTCAACTGCACTTGTATTCGAGTTGGTAAACATAAGCATCAAAATCTGTCGAATGCTTTCTTTTATTTCATATTATTTTATTGCAGAAGTGAATTAACTTCTATTTTTTTAATGCTTTTGATGAAACCATTTGCGTTAAAATTTATTACTAATATCAATGAATTGATAATTTTGAAAACAACTAGTGAGTAAACAATCCTGTCTATTTTCCTTTTTTGAAACTTTATTATAAATCTCTTACTTTATTTTGTATGTGCTTGTGTGAATAGATTGAATTATGAAAATAAAATTTTTGTCTTTTGTACAATTTTTTATCAACTCGAGTTACTGCTGTTTAACTTTTTGAATGTTCATATCTCAGATATGATTTTGCTGTTTAAATAAATATGTATGATACCCGAACATAAAATATTTATTCTTAGAATACATAAGTTGTGTATTTTACTACAGAGCATTTTTTAGCAGAAAACAATTCCTTGATTTAAAGGTTTAAAAATGTTTGTTTTATTAATATTACTTTTTCTTTTTCTTATTCCAGTACCGATTTAGATAATGTTGACAGTCAAGGCAATAATTACAAACATTAAAAATAGAGATAATTCTTCTCTTTTAGAAGATATTCAGGTAAATTTTGTTTTGAAAGTTAATTTGAATTACCTTCATTTGCTTTTATTATTTCTTATTTCTTGATTAAGTGTTCTGTAAATTTAGAAATATAGTATTAATTTATTAACTGGTAGAACATAGTGAGATAATTTTATTTATATTTCCAAAACATAAGTATAAGGACTTATGATTAAATAATGCTAATACTTAATCATATGGTTTATTTTTCAATCTTATTTGAAAGCTATAACTATAAACATTTTCATTCTTCTTAATAATGTTTTTCTTAATAATTGAATTATATGCATGTATTTTTTAAAATTAAAAATGAATGCCAAACTTTTTAAATGTTGCAAAGTGGCAATTTTTGTTTGTAATATATTAGCATGTACAATGAAAAGTATAACAAAGTGTTTGTTGAGTTATTTCTAAAGGAAATCAAATACTACTTAAGTTATGGGAATATTATTAATAATCATTACTATAAATACCAAGTGCTTAATCAAGTAGCCAAACAACCCTTTTCTGTTATTCAGAAAAAGCTACAGGCAATCAATTAAATAAAGTTATTATTTTCCAAGTGTATGAGCTTGCAAAAATGACACATTTATTTATTATAAAAATATTAGGACTATAATATATCCTTTGAATTATTGAAATGACTGTTAAATAGTTTAAAGGAACTTAATGTTTTTAAGTATTGATAAAAAATTAATTTCTTTGCATAATATATTGAAATTCGTTATTCTATTCTCCTTTTGAAAGGTCCAATAAATAATAATTTTTGTTATATTTTATACTTGTATATAATGCACATTCCATCTGTGAATGACCAAATTTTTAAAAACTAAATTGTTTAATTTAATAAATTACATAATTTTTAATTTAAATAATCCTAAATTTTGGTATTTATTCATTTCACATTTAGTTTTTGAAGCAATAATGAAAGACGATTATAAAAAAATGAATTAAAAGAATTTATTAAGAAATTAACATAACTTTAAAAAAAAGTAATTTATTGTTCTGTTAATGAAAAATGGAAATACATCAAAAATATTTCAACTTTTTAAGGTGTCTAAATAATTTAAAAAATGATTATATTTAATACCTGAAAATTAAAAAGTGGAGAAATTTTGAAATACATATACATGGAAAAGGCCAGGTTATGAAAAGGCTTTCATGGAATTACTTTTTTTTCGTCCCTAAATAAATATGGTGCAAAAAGAGAAGTACAAGAAATTATGTTGGAAATAGACTATTAGTGAATCTAATCTACTTTCTAAATTGAAATTTAAAAAAGTATGAAAAAAGAAAAAGGTTGCCTTTTAAAATAATATTTATATAGGATAGGAATATATAACTTCCTGAATCGTTTCTTTTAATAAGATAACATCTTTAGCAGGTACTGCAAATTCCAGTATTTCCTCTTGGCTATAAGATTTCACTGGTAAAATTTTGGTTTCAGAATTATTTTAAAATTCACTTGTGGCAATCACTACTTTAAATAAATTTCTCAGATATAAATTATCAAGAGGTTTTATGTAGGTTTTCTCTTCCTTCTGGCATTATAGCTTATCTACAATCTATTTACTATGTGTTGCAGGTTATGTTGAACACTTGTTCTAATAAAAGTTTTTAAATCATTTATTTTGTGTATCGTATATTAGCACTTTCTATACAGTGTATTTTCTTGCTTATCTTTTCTTATCAAAAAATAATACAATGCATATTCCATAGATTGTTTTTTACTGTACTTTGATATTTTCTGATATTTTGAAATGACTTCAGATTTGTGATTTTCTTTACATTGTGCTCATATATTGCAGTGATGTATGATTGTCAAAATTTTTTTTCTTTCTTATGTAAAGTAGTTTTGTGTCTTTAAACACTTTTATAAGCAATATCTTAATTATTTGACTATATTAAGGATATTTGCTTTTTATGGATTTGCAGGTGTAAATTAGCTTTAGATAGGATAAACTAAACATACTTTGAATATTCCTATTTGGAATTTTGTAATATTAAAAAAATGTTCTGTTTAATTTCCTTTTCTTAAAGCCACTTCTCCGGAAAATTTTAATGCAATATGAGATTATTATTATTATTATTATTATCTTGGAGCAGCATAACTCTTAATTTGCTATCTAAAAAAGTTTTACCTAGTTTTCTATGTATGCGATTAAAGATTTTTTTGATAGTTTAGGAAATTCTCTGTGGTATCTATTACACATAGTATTTCTATTATTATTATGAGCATAGGAAATCTAAATGCCTAATATTTTACTTACTGCATAGTGATATTCTTACTGCTATTATTTATTATGTATTGATGTATTTTTAATTCTAAAAATATTAGTTACTTGTTAAACAATTTCTACTATTGTACATTGATTTCTGTGATATAATGAGATTTATTTATTATTAAGATAAGCATAAGTATTCGTTACTTGCCATATTTATAATATGTTTAAATATAAATATTTATTTATATTATTTGTATCTTTTATTTGATTTAATAATTGTGTATAAATTTCCCATAACATTCAAAATTTACTATATTAATCAGCATTGGTGATTAGTTGCCTAACTTGGAATAATGATTACTATAATTTCCAATTAAATGTTTTGTTTAACGTGGATTCTTGGCTTCTTAGCAAAATAATTTTAGGCTTCAGATTTTTAATAGTCGTATTAATTATAATATTACGGCAGCCCTTTGCTATTCTATCCATAATATGTGTCTAATTTTTTGTCAAATTCTGTAGGATTTGAACTTTAAATTGCTGCAGAAAAGATTAAATTTTTAGTAAAAAAATAATTTGGCTGAAATCAAATATATTTTTTGAAATATTGGAACAATGCAAATTGTTAATATAATTGTTCATCATTGAAGTCTTATTTGCATTAAAGAATATTCTACTAAATTTTCTGATTCATTATAGAATTTAATTACTTGCTTTCTGAAGGATTTAAATAACATAAACTGTATTTTATTTCAGCCAATATATTTACTTCTAAAATCTATTTAGAAGTCTATATAGTTTTTCAATCCTATGAATCAATATCATTAAAATTATCTTGCCAATCTATTTCAATCTTCTATAATCAAATCTGAATTATAAAGCTTTGAATGTCATTAATTTAGAAAAATCAACAATGTCATTATTTTAGGCCAATCAATTTTGGGGAAACTCTGGGCTCTATATTTGCATGTTTTCTTTAAAATGTACCATCTAAGAGAGGAGTGTTCAAAATGTCATATTTTCATAAAATGGTGATTTTTAAATTTTCATATCCCAATCTCAAAAGTGTTTTGACTGTCATAAAACGTTTGAAGCTTAAAAAAATAAATAAATTATTAGTACTTCAAGGATATATTATTAAATATCACTGGCTCATTTTCCAAGTATATTCATCTTATTTGATTTTAGATACATCATTTTTAGATGTGATTTCATATCTATAATTTCTCCAAATAGTCTAACATTAATACCTTGTTACTTCAGTTGCCTTATTTAAATTCTTTTTATGTATTTGACATTTTCTTATGGAGATCTTATATAATTGTTGCATACTTTTAAGAACATAAACATCCTATCTATCTATTGTCTAATTTTTGTAATATTTTAATTTCACTTTTTTATTTCCTTTAAATCACATAGGTTTTTAACATAATCATTCTTTAACTTTTAACAATAAAAGATTGCAACAATGAAAATTGTTTGAAATTCAGAGCAACAATGCAATTTACTGTTCAGTTTTTGAGAAGAAAAACATTTCAAAAGCTCCTATGGGATAACAGCCTTTGTCGCTATATCCCTCAATGTTTATATTCAAGTCAATACATTTCAAAAGATGTAACAAAATTCTTAAAAATTTAAATGAATTTTAAATTAGTATCATTTAAAAAAGTTTAAATTTTGAAATGGTCTAAATTATTTTTTTGTCTAACAATATTTTTGGAAATCATCACAAAAAATTCCAAAATTTGCTTACTTTTTAATTACAATTTAAATTAAAATTTAAACAAAAAAATCCAAAGTGTACATTTTTACCCTAAGGGATATATATTTGCCAAATTTAGTAACTGTAGGCCAATAAGTCTGGCTTGTAGAATGTCACAAACTTATACCCACATTCATCTATTTTAATAGCCGAGATTAGTTTATTACATATTATGCAGTTCATATTACTAGTTTTTGCAGTAACTAATTTGCCAAGGGTATTGGATGTTTATAGCTAATTGAATATCTTATGCATAATTTGATAACTTTGTTTCTTACAACAAAGTATTTTTAGTATCAAATTATGATTAATCATAATTTTTAGTTGTTATATATCTGGGTTTTTTTTATGCATGCATAAATCTTTCTTATGTAATAAAGCCATGCAACATCATAATGCTATTTCAAATTTAAAGTCTGGTTTATTATTTTTTTTAATTCCACATTGTGCTTTGTAGTAAGATAATTTTACTTTCTGACTCCTCATAGCTTGTACAGATAATTAAGAATTTTCTTCTTTACCTTTCAGTAATGGAAGAAAATTACTTGATTAAATATTTGATGGGACATTGAAAATTGTTTGAATTTCATTACAGCATTAAGATGCATTGTTACCAATTATATAAAAATTATTTTGTAAAAAATTAAATTGTTGTTATTGCTATTGATTGCATAGATTATTATTAAAAACTAATTTTTTAATTTTAAAGTTTGGTAAAAATTATTTTTGAGCAATAATATTTTTTTAAAGTTGATTTTAAAAGCAATAGTTTTTAATAATTAAAATTTCAAAATATTTGCATTGAGTTGAATATTTCCATCATTTAAAGCATATTTGTGCCAAATCTGTTAATTGTGATTCAAATAGTATGTTCATAGAGCACCTATAGATAAATACATCTTCTTTTATTATACATTCATAATGTTGTTTTTTGAATCTTGAAAACAATTCTTTCATATTTTAAATTCTTTAATTTCTATTATGTGATTTCATATTCATAATTTTATTATTTTTTTGTTTTGTTAAAAATTAAATATACCTTGGTAATTTTACAGTATTGTAAAATTACCAAGGTATATTTGATTTTTTACATATTACTGGGATTTAAATGTTGACTTTTAATTTTCTTGCATTTTAAAATGAATTTTCTTTATTTCAGGCTCTTTTAAAAGATAACAATGACAGAATAGCTTGTAGTGATTTATGTATGGTTTTAAAAGCTATATATCATTCAATTTCAACCAATGGAGACACCAAAGAAAATGACAATTATTTTTTAATATTAAAAGCTGTTCCCTGCATTAATCTTTGTATTGATTACATAGAAAGTTATTTTACTTTTGAAGATGCAGTACAACATCAAATTTTGGCTGTTTTATTCCATATTGTCAAATTATATATGAAATTTGTAAGTTCTGATCTTTTATCCTTTTATTTTATAATTCACTGTATTATGTTAATAAACTGTTGTACATAATTTCTGTTGAAATATCTATTCTTAATAGAGTATTGAATTGAAAGCTAAATTTATTGATTGTGAACTGCTTTTCTGACAAGGCATCTGTATAACTAAAAAACAGATTTTTTTTAAAATTTTTGATTTATGGAATTAAGTTTTTGTTCCACTTTTAAAACTATTTAGTAAAAAGGGGATTAAGTAGTTTATTTCTTCATAAAATTTTTATTCCTTAAGTTACCTGTTTTATAGAACTATCTTCTGATTCTCTTTAAAAAATATCATTTATTAAAAAAATAGTTATAGCACTTTTGTTTGAATGAATGCTTTTTTTTCTTCTTTAGTTCATTATTTGTTTTTTACTGTAATAAAATTCAAAACTGCATCATTATTTCATTGAGTTACATTAAGTGTGTAAATTCAGTGATAAAAAAAGGTTATTATGATTTTTATTTTTCTGCTTTAATTCAAACAAAAATTATTCAACCACTCCATTAAATAAATTCATTAATTTGATGAATGAGGTAATATAGTTGCTGTTTCATACTGGCTTTAAAAGGTACTTTTTAAAAATTCCTTAATTATCTTTTTTATTATCATTTTGCTTTTAACTATGGAGCTGGCATATTTTTAAATTTATGAATTTGTCACCATTATTTCTAAAAACTGGGATTGTTAAAGCCTTTTCAATTTTCTGTAAGATATATTATCGCATTTTTCTTTAAAAATTATTGTAAGAGTTTTTTATTTTTTCAAATAGGTTAAAAATAACAACTTTATAATTAAATTGGCAAATTTTTTAAAAAAAACAAAAGTAGAGATAGATAATATAATACAATGAATCTGGCCTGAAGACTTTTTTCAAGGGTCAGATATTCTTTTCCGTTAAATTTTTTTTTTCTGAAAAACTTTTGAAACCTTGGAGTTATTCTATCATCATTTTTGTGGAAGTTTTACCAATTTTATGGTGGAATCATATCTGAAATGTTTTAGTTTTTACCTTTATAAAGCTGGAAACAAAATGCTCTAGATTTCTAAATGTGATGAATTAAGTCAGAAGTTAATTTACACTTTGCAGCCTTAGCATGACAAATTTTATTTGTTGTTACATATATAAAAATCAAATACAAATTTTTTGACTTTGTTATGCTTCTACATCAAGGTAGACATTTTAAGAAATATTGTAACTATTCGAACTATCTAGTATTTTTTTAATTTTAAGAAATGTTGAAAAAGGTCATATTTTTTTATTGTTAAAATTATAAAAGTCAACTAAAATTTTTTGGTAAAGATAGTTTTATTTTTATTATTATAATTTTTTAGTTTGCTGTTTAGGTTTTGATAAAAATTTCATATGTTTTACAACAAAAAAGGTTGTGTTTCTGCAGTGTTCTGAAAGTATTAAAACTGCACCATTGTTGAAACATATTGAAATTTAAAAAAATACACATTTAAAATTATATTTTAAAAATTAAATACATAAGCATTAAATTTATATACATATTAAATTCACATTCACATTAAAATGTTTCAATAAGAATGATATATTATAAAATAGAAAACTACATATGCTGAGAAAAAGCTCAGATTTACATATGCATGAATGTAATATGATGTTAATTTTTGGGGCTAAAATGCTGATTTTAATTTGTGCAGCAATTTCTCACTACATACCTTGGAAGTAGCAGATTCATGGATTTTATACTTTGAAACAAAAAATAAGCAGAATTCAATATGCATCTGGAATTATCTGTGGATTCTCAATTTAAAGAAAACGTTTCCAAAATATTATTACTAATGTTATTGCTTAACTGGATAATAGAGAGGGAAGTAACAAAAGAAAAAAACCCAATTAATTTGTTAGTATGAATGTAAACTGGATTCTTAGTTTAAAACAAGGTAACAAATCTTAATTCCATGAGTACTGCTAAAATATCATCTAAATTGCTAGATTTAGGATAAACTGAAAATAGAAATTTTCATGTTTTGTTTTAATCAATTAAAGCTCTAATTTAAATTGATTGATAAAGAGAAACACATTTCAGAATTATCAATCAATATTGTTTTTTTAATTAAAATTGTGAAATAATTTTCTGTGTCATTAATCTAGTTTTTATTTGTAATTTAAAAACAGACTGATGATTTTTTTTTGATTCTTCAGAAAAGACTATGGGTAAAATATTATTTGAGATTTCAAATAATTCACTTAAATAACAGGAATGACTAATATAAGAATGGCAATAACTCTCTTCACCTTTTAGAACTTGTATTTCCTCTAGTTATAAAATGAAATTCTATCATTGTATACATTAGTTTTTGTGATTATAACATTTCATTTGATTTTGTTTTACTTAGTTTAAAAAAATGCTTTTTCTGTCTTTGCAGGATTTGTATACTCCAGCTTTTGCTTGTACAGAATATTTAATAAAAATCTTATCAGATAAACAAAAATCTTTTAGCGAGGCAAAAGCTTATATAAGTAATCTAGGCGCATTATTCTGGAATGAAGCTCTAAGAATTGACAAAAAGAATGACCAAATTGACTTTGAAATGGGTTTTAAATTTAGATCTATAGCTATTGAATTTATGTTATTAGAAGATAAACATGAAAAGATTTATCAGAAAATTCCTCTGACTCTCATTCGTTATTGTCACAACAATAAGAACCATGATCCAGATAATGTCATTAAGTTTCTTAAAAAATTGTGGACAAAATTATATTGGCTTAGCAATGAAAAAGGCCACAAATTAAATTTATTTAAATTTATTTATTCTTTATTTGAAGTATCTGTAAAATATTTTCAATCTACATCAATTTCAAAATTTCTGTTCTCTCTACTACAAGAGCTATCCACGAGTTTTGTAAATGAGGATGAAGAAATAATTTTTAAGATTTGCATTCAAATTGCAAAGTTATCAATGCAGTTTTATTTAGGAGAAGATATTACAGTTTCTAAAAAGATCATGCTTGATTTTCAGAAGATAGCAACAAGCACAAAAAATTACGACTCTTATGAGTTTAATTTACTTTCGTATACCTTTGGTTTTTTCTACTTGTGCTTTACAGAATTTGTATATGTTATTGAGGCAAGCAATGGAAATATCTTATCATCAGTGCAAAAGAATAGAAAATTTTATCTTAGTTTAGTGAACCAATATCTCAGTATTTCATCAGATGAGCAATTTCAAAAATATTTTCCATTTGGACCAAGAACTGATCTCATTATTTCTAAATGTTGTGCAATTTTCTTTATGACACTTTTAAAAGCAGAGCAAGGTAAGAACATATTAATGTTATTCAATTAAATTATTATGTACATGTATTAATATTATGTATTTAAATTATTAGTGTTATTGCAAAATAAATATAAATGTCAAATTTATAGCTAAAAACAATATGTTTAAATTTCTTTATTTTCTTAGAGTTTTATTTTATAATTGAAATACAAAATCAAATGTGAAAAAAATTTAATGCAAACTTCATTTAAATTATGGTTGAATTAACCCTATAATGCTAACCATTTGTCTCCTGGAAACCATTCGTCTTAGGAAATAACTTTGACTATTCTTCTCCTATAACGGTAAATAGATTGTTCTACTCAATACCTTTATCAGACCTTGGGAACTACAGATGAGGACATTCCTTTTCCCTGAAATATTTCTGCTTGTATTATATCCAGAACAATAGTTGTCTCAGACACGAATGGTTATCTCTCTCATTAGTATTCAGAAGGTATTTCTGTGTATATTTGGAGATATCGAAGTGCTTTCATGGGGAAAATTTGTGGAGTAGGCCAGAAGCTATCCGTGAATAATTGAAAGAATTAAGTGCGGATGATAATTCTACTTCTGAGGATGAATTGGAAGATGAAGATTTTATTGAAGTTCTTGCTCAACCCATGCAGAAGCATCTCAACATATCAACTTTGCCCCGATCAACAAGGACTATTATAAATGAACTTCTTAAATTGAATTTAAACATCATACAACCTGAACAATATGAAATTAAAAAAAGAAAATTTTATGCATTTCGCCCATATAAATTGCGCAGAATGACGCCCAATTTTTGTTTGTCATGTTCAAGAGCAATGTGCGAAGAACATCATGCATATATGTGTAAAGATTGTTTCAAAAATAAATAATATTTTTTATCCTACTTGACAATCAAGAGTTATGAAATCATCTGCAGGTAGTAGGCTTTTATTTAAATTAACTTTAAAAATTGATTTTAAATACACTTCATCCAGGAGACTAATGGTTATCATTCCTGTTAGTTTTTTAAAGCTTACCTTTCTAGGGTAAATCTAACAGTGTCTATAGTTTTGTATTTGATCAATTAATATAAAAAAGCTATATAATAATTAGGTATCTGTGATTACACCTTAACATGTATTTTTGAACTTAATTTAAAAAAATCTCGTCCAGGAAGTTCGGGGAGAATTTTCTTATTTTAGTTAATTTTAGAAAAATTACTTGATGATTACACACTGAAACGCCACAAAAACTTTTATATCAATCTAATATTCTATAGAGCCTCCAGGAGCATGCAAATGTGCCACGACACGGTGTGATATGGATTCAACTATTTTGTGAAGCTATTTTGTAGACAGTTCACACCATAATTCCTGCAGGACACTCCATAAAGCCAAGGGAGAGTGAGATGGTGGAGATCTCCTAAGGATAGCACTTTGAATAACATCTCAGAAATGCTCAATAATGTTCAGGCCAAAAAAAAAAATTAGGTATCCAAGAGAGGGAACGAAATTCAGAAACTATTGTAGACATGTAGGAGGGTGCATTATCTAGCTTTTTGCCATTGAGACAACAGTAGTTCATGTGTAAAGCAAGTCATCAGTCTTGAAAGCCATTATAAATCTTGCTATTAAATATTGTTATTTGTGTATTTTTCAGTTTGTTTTATTAAAAAAATAATTGTTCCTTTTGAGCTAATTGGAAGATTATTGATTTTGAATTTTGTTCTTTTGCATCCATAATTTATATACTCGTTGTACACTAATTCTTCTATTAAAAGTCAAAACCATCATGCTCATGTGGCAATTTTAGAGGAAGAGTCAGCAGGATGACCGGAATATCATCTTAATCATTGATTGCTGTTCAAAATTATGAGATAAATTACATTTCAAAATAACTTTCAAGAAGATGAAAAAGTTAATATTTCTGTATTTAAGCTAAATGCCATTTATTTTTAATTCAGCCAAATTCAGATGAAACAAATTGTATATTTTGAATGAATTAATATTGAATCTCAGTTCATAATGAGATCTAAAAACAATCTAAAATAAGATATAATGAATATTCTTTACAATTGTTGAATTATATTTAGAGTATGAATGACAACAGATAAATAAATCCTTGACAGTCACTTTATTCTTTGGAGACAGAATTTGAGATAAATAAAATGTTTCAAATTAACTTTGAATAAGCAAAAATAGTTAACCTACTAATTGTGTAATATACAAATAGCATAAAAAAGAAGAGAATCTCTAAATATAGTTTTAATAATAATAAAAAAAGTCTAGATTTTTTCTGAAAGATTTTGTGAAACTTGTTGTTTTAAGAAAGGATTTGTTTTTGATTTTTATAATGACAATGAATGCTGCCATATTCATCTGCTATATATTTTCTGATAATTAGGAATTTACTAATTTGAGCATTTTGAGTTTGAGTTTCTCCTCTGGTCTGTTGAATTTCCTTTTAATATAATATTGAAATTTTGTTGATAATTCAAATTTAGTATTTAATTCTTATTAGAAATTTAAAATTTAATTTTTTTCAAAATAAAATAAAAATGACTCTCCCTTAAAAAAAACTAAGCTTTTAAATAAAAATGCACTATTTTGAAATTTTATTTTCATATTCAAAGACTGTATATTGTTTACTAAAAGTACTGACATTAACTGATATTATTTTTAAATTATTGACAAATTTTTGGCTATAAGATTTATTAAAATTATTGTCTCCATTATGCAATATTTATTAAATTATTAAAAATTAAAAATCCATTATAAAAGTATTAAAAATAAATTTTCTGCTATTTTTAATTTATGCTAATATTTTGAATTTTTCTATAAACTGAATATTTTTCAATTTCAAAATATTGTTTGCCATCAATTTGAAATAAGCCAATTCCACTAATTACTTTTAAAAATTTATATTACTTAATATTTTAGCATGGTTATTTATAAAACAAATTAAGCTTCATATACTCATGGAACTTTTGTGCAATATTGAGACCATATACACTGTCAAATAGGTTTTTCTTTCAGGTGAGATAAGCTGTGATAATGTTGGGAGAATAAATGAAATTTCAAACATATTTTTTGTCTGTTATTCTAGTTTATACATTTTAAATGTATTAACATGTGCTAAGATGATGTTAATAGATGCTTGAATCTTCACTTCTAAAAATTATATATATATATATATATATAATATAGTGATACTAAGAATATTATAATTTGTGCTGTAAGAGTCTATATTTATATCTTATATTGTTATTAAATTATTGTGCTGAAATAGTTATTAAAGGATAATTTCCATAATCAAAGATTATGTATAGCACATGATGAATTTGTGTAACAAAATATATTATTCAAATGATATTTTTATTTTTTGCAAAGTAGCTACTTTTAGGACTTAAAAATGACTTCATACAATATATAAAATCTAAGTAATTCTGAAAATTTTTGTCTTCATTGTTAGATAACTGATCTTTGTTCTAATTCGTTTATTTTCGCTCAATATTTATTTATTTATTCTAATTGCAGATGTGAAGAAAATGCAGGAATTAATTAAAGAAGCTCAAAATTGTGTGCAGTTTTCTATATCTAAGTTCAAATTGGTCAATCTGAATAATGAATTTAAAAAATTCTTTACTGGTTACTGTAAGTACTCCATTTATTCATGATGTATTTTCATTGCATATTACAATATTCTTTGAATATTAAATATTTGTTATTATACTTCAGCTAAATATATTTTACAGTAAGTTGTTTTTTAATGGCAAATTTTTGCAGTTGTTAAATTTCATATTGATGAATAGTTTGGTCATTTAAAACTTCTGTCTCCAAAAAGGATGCTTATGCTATTGAACAGAAATAAAAATATTTGTACTTCAACTATGGTATACAATAATATTTCTTAGATATTTAACAGATATTATCATATATCTTCTGCTTTATATGAGATAATTTAGTAGCTAATTTAATAGTCCAGTTTTTACTTTAGGACATATTTTAGGATTTGGGATACATTTTCATTGTTAGAAAAAAGAATAAATATTTTGGAATCCCGTAAAAGTTAATTTTTACTTTAAATCTTAATTTGATTAAATGTATTTTTAATTGTTAACAATTTTTACATTAAAAAAATTTAATGTAATAAGAAGCTTCTCAAGATTTTGTGCTAAATGATATGAAAGTATACTTCTTGAAATATTATATTAGTCATTAAATTATAAAGTTAAAAACATCTGTTTTAGTAAATAATAATTATAATTTAAAAAGAAAGTAATTATAATTAAAAAGGGGAGAATGAAATTTCAATTAAAATTTTTTTCTCCTCCTTTCCTTCTTATAAATACTATTACTATTTTTAAGCTAGAAAACAAACTACTCCTATTTCTTACCAAAACTTTTACAAGATGTTGTTCCATTCAACAATATTTTTAAATTTTTCCTCATTTTTATTGGTAACTGCTGTAGTGATAGAAATGGTAATTTTATCAAACAAGATATATTTTCTGGTTATTGGAAACATTAGCCCTGCCTTTGCCTACTGTTTCATTATAGTTTATATGTATTGTTACAAACAATAATTCTTACATAAGAGCCATACACAACATGCAGACTTTATTGTCAATGAAATTGCGTATTAAATATATGCCACACAAGGTTACCAATTCACAGCGAATTAACTCTACTTAATCTGCTAATTTCAAATAATAGCAAAACTATAAATTCACACTGCTACAATAGAAAAGATGCTATCTCAAGCTAAACCAACCAAATGTAGTTCATTTTCCGAACTCAACTAACTTCCCGCCTTTAAGGCGAGTCTTAAATAGCGTCCCACTGAAGTTGGCGGGGCAAATCTAGAAACAGAGCTTTCTTTGCAGGTAATTCTGGAAATTTCCCTAGCATCTCATAAGAACAGATCTTTATTCCTTAGCTTATACTACATATTTCAGCATGTAGTAAAAACCATTGGCGATCTCATTACGTCGCCAACACACCTGCATTGCCAAATTAGTCAAATATGGCAATCTTTTGTTGTAAATGCCTTCAGAGCGGCTTTTTCTCGCTGCAACGCAATTCCATTATAATTAATTTTATAGAATTAAACTATTTACTCAATTCAGAAATATTAACATCTAATTTAATTAAAGTTCATAACAGTATATAATTTTAATACTCTGCCATATTAAAATATTGTTCTGAAAAAGAAAACAGCCTGAAATTTATGACAACAACTAAGTTGAGAAATAGTATTTTAATTTTGTTTTAAATTCTAATGCTTATAATAATTCTAAATTATTCAATATTTATCATATTGGATTTTTCAGTATTTTTTATGTAGAGCTGCAAAAATAGTTTTGAGATGATAATGTGCTTCAAAGTTATTAAAGATAAATTATAAAAGAAAAATTTTAAAATTTATGGTAATTAAAATTTTTAAAATTAAATATTCAAAGATTGCTTTCTTATTGATTCCTTAGTACCCAAAAAGCAGACACTTGCCAAATTTAATTTTTTCCCTCTTATGGTTTGAGAAATTTTGAGATGAGTCCATCAATGAATTTGTTATTGATATTTACCTATAATGTATATTAATAGAAATTTCAGATGTATCATACTTTCTTCTTTTTCAGTGAATGCTGTTACTAATATAGGATTTGCTTTATACAAAACTGGATTGTATTATGAAAGTATTTATTTCTTGGAAGTTAGTTGTGATGTATTGTGTCATTATATTCCTGCTGAGGAAATGGAAGATTTAAAGGTAATTTCCTTTCATTACAATTAAAATGTTTTACTAATAATTATCTTACAGTCTAAATTCCTATTTTATTTCTATAAAAATTTATTGCATATGCTCTTAAATATATATGCAATAATTGTTTACTAAGTGTTTTATTTTGTAAGTTTCCTTCTAATCATAATAAATATTGAAATATGTAATTATATATTTTTCAACATGTTTTCTTTAATTCATATCATGTAATTGATTTCATAATATTTATTATCCTGTGATTTTGAGTATTTGTTTTATAATTTATTTTGACAAATTGGGAAATTAATTTTATAATGAACAATTAAAAGAGCTAAATTTATCAAAAAATTCTGTTGGAATAACAAAATGTGAACTTATGTATTTCAATAAATTGCCAGCTTCATACTTTCATTTGATTCCTATGTTTTTATAATTATTTCAAATTCTGTGTTTGCATAAATTGAGAAAATATTGATTTTTTAAAAATAAAAAATATGGTATTATTGTCTTACATTTTATATTTTTGTATAATCAATGAAATATCAGCTTAACAATTAAATATTTAGAAATTTGAGTTTTGATTGCTGAAAGCAAAATCTCCCCCTAAAAAGTAGATTAAAACATAAATAGTCGTAAAAGATACTTCGCTTGTGACATTTCTTTATTTGGGCTTATTAAAATAATTTTTTTTAAAAAAAATGTTCTTTGTAAAATGTTATTTAATGGAACTGGAACCCCTTGCTTCTTCTGGTGGCACCTTTGAAAAACAAATTGGAATTCACAGTTACAATACACTATGAAATTAAAGCTATCTGTACATTTTTTAATCTTTAGATACTAAATACTCTGCATTTCAAATATCCCTAAAAAATCTAGATTCTTTTACAAAAATTAACCTTAAATTCACATTTTAAAGTAAAGATTCAAGAAAGAAATAATTAGAACTACTACAAAATGATAAATAATGACATGCAGAAAAGATTTTATTTTGTCCTATTTTGTAGAAAGAAAATAATAGTTTTAAACTTTTAATAGTAATTTTATTTATTGTAGGCAGCATTTGCATTTTAGCAAAAATAGCATGTATATGTAAAAAGATATAAAATGTCTTTTCTTTAATTCCAAACTTTTTTGTGTATATTTTTTACTTTTAAAATGCAGAGTTTTCATTCAAATTATATAGGACTTGTAGAGTTTGCAACAAAATAATTTTTAATCATTATATTTCAATTTGAATTGAATGATATAAATATATGTGAAAATGTCAATATTTTTAATTTTTTAATTTTAACTGCTCATGCATAGTATATTCTTCTTTATCTTAATTTCAAAGCTATAATTATAAAGTGTGGTTTATTAAATGTTATTAAAATTAAGAAAGATTTTAAGAGAAACTAAATAACTAGATCTTTTTGTATAAAATGGATTTTTTTGTTTGAATAACTTGTATAGGTTTCCTTAAAAGATTAGGAATTTTCTAAATACTCCCTCAAACTTATACATTAATGCAACATTGCAATCTGTTTGGGTATCATAACTAATAAAAATTTTATAAGTCATATTATTATTTGCTGACTAGAATAGTATGGTTAATATAATTTCTAATGTTAATTAATTTAATACAATATGTAATTAAAATTATATATTGTTTAGTATGTTATGTGTATTATATCTATACATCATTTACTAATGTGAGGAGATACTAACCTTTGCTGCAGTCATGGCTACTGCTCTATGAAGAAAGTTATGAGTTTTCAAAATGTTTCTGTTAGAATTGCACCACATTCTCGTAAAAGAAAACTGAGAACCTTACTACTAATGTGAGGCATAGTGATTCATCTTGAATTTAAAGTTCCAATTCATCCTATAGGAAATGAGGAATTTGACTGGTCATGTGAGAGTCTAGATTTCAGTTTCATCATAATCCTGTTGGATTAAATGAACATTAAATTCTAGTTTAACCACAATGGTTCACATCCATGAAGAAGGTTTTTTCTTTTTTTTTCTTTTCAAAAAGTGCTTTGTAATTCCTGTTGCAAAATTTCAAAAACTAGTAACTGCAGCAAAATTAGTTGATTGTCTTTTAGCTGTCATTGCAAAAAATAGTAGTGCTACCTTATATTAGTGATAAACCTTGTCATTTGGATTATTGTAGAAAGTAGCTAAATACAGCTTACTATAGTGCCAATATCTATCAGCATCTTTATTATATTCAATGGAATTGTTATATAAGTTATGCTAAATATATGGTTTTGAAATTGCAAAAGGAAATATATTTTATGTATTCACATATGTATTTGATAAAATTCACATATGTATTTGATTTGAGATGTATTTGATAAAATTACTCATATTTCCTCAAATGTTTTTAAAATTAATAATAATCTTGTATAATTTAGTTGAAAACTGTTATTTTATAAATGAATTTTTTAAGGAAGTTTTGAGATTTTTAAATTAAGAATACTTTTAATTTCCCGAATATAATTGCTACTCTTATAAGATGCATGATGCTTGAAACACATAAGTATTGTTGAAAATTTCAAATTATTATTTATTTATTTTATTGTTAAAACTGATTATATCAGGCAACCAGTTGG
Organism: Argiope argentata; assembly: GCA_026289955.1. NCBI lineage: Eukaryota > Metazoa > Arthropoda > Arachnida > Araneae > Araneidae > Argiope > Argiope argentata. The sequence continues at coordinate 4,641,652 of JAOUZG010005735.1, read as the reverse complement.
TTTACTGAAATTTTGTTAAATTTAAGATACTTTTTTGGACTAATACCATACCGAAAATTCCACTTAATTGTTTGACACTAAAGCTGTGTTATTTTAATTATCTTACTTAAGTTCTGTTTATTGAGTACATGAATATTTCTCATGTAAATAGTCCTATAATCCTATTAGTATTATAAATATCGACTCAACTAGCTAATAAATTTCAGGATATTGTAATTTACTTTTTTTGTCTTGTAAAGTGCACATATATTATACAGAATCCTTTTAATAGCGGAATAATACCAAAACTTAGTTTAATTTTTAAATAAATGTTTTATTAAAAATAGTTCAGAAATGAATATTTTCTTTCTCCAGTGCCACATATTTTCAAATTTGATAATTGGTGGTCAAATGGTCTGGCTTTCAAAGCATCAACATGTATGCATACATACACACACATGCAGTCTCTATCTCAACTTTATTATTAATATAGATTAATAATACTTTTATTTATTATTTTTATGGTGTTTATATTTGGCAGAATTCATTATTGTATAAAGATCAACTTTTTAAGAATTCTAAATGTATATCTTGTGTAAATGTGGTCATGCAAATAATTTTCATAACACTTTTAATCTATTCGAGTTCATAATGTTTTGGTAAAAAGAGTAATATTAATATTCTATTTTAAGCAGGTTTCTTTTTATTAAAGTTTTGGAAATTTATTATTGTACAGAATGCAAAATGCAGATATGAAAATTGCATAAAGAATTTAAGAAAATTTGCCGCTTTATTATTAGTACGTCTGCAAATATCTTTGAATTATAGGAACCAATTTTTTATTTCTCTATTTAGTGACAAACCTATAATGAATTGTAATAAAATAGCCATTTTGTATTAATTTTTGTGTTTTATGTATATTATAAAAATTAATTAAAAACATTTACAGTTTTATATTAATCAAAAGGACCTTCAGTAAACTCTAAAAATCAATATTTTAAAAATTAAGATTTGTTAACCTGAAAAAGTTATTTTTATTTATTTGTCTAAACATTTTATTATTTTGTTCTTGTAATTTCCTTTGTAGAAAATCATTTTTTAAACTGACTAAACTAATTTTTTGTGTTACATGTATCATGTTTCTAAAATCTTAAAATATTTGATTCCTGGTATGAAAATGTAGGAACTTATGCATGCACTTTAAAAAATATTTTTTGGTAAAGAAAGTAAATTATGAAATCTTTCAAATACCTTCTTTTTGTCGTGTCAAAGTTAAAAGGTAATTTTTGATAGGTTTTAAAAGCTTTGAGTCAAGTTCTTGACAGGGAGCAACACAATCTAATTAGGAAGGAAAAAACCAATTAAAAGAGCATATGAAAACTGACTCTGTAAACTGACTCACAAGTAAACATTCCCACATTTTTAGTTGAATTAATTAATTTTATATGTGTGTAATAAAGAGAATAAGAAAAGAAATCACGAGCAATCAAAAGTTAGTCCTTCCTTTAAAACTGATGGACTGTCAAAAAGTTAAATGTGGGAAACAAAATGAATTTATTAACTAGAATTATATACAAAAATGATTAATTTTTAATAAAATTGTGGTGAAAATTTAAACATTTGTCATATTTCTGGAACAAATTTCTGATTCCTCTTTTTGAAGATTATTACTGTTGGGTTTTTCAATCCCCTGATTTATCTGGTGGTTCTTTTAATTTTCTTTTAAGGAAATATCATGTATAGTTATTTACTAAATGTCCATCTTTCAAAGATTTGATTTTTTACATATTGGTTGGCTGTTTTATTATCTGGGATTCCAAGGATTTAAGCATTTTAAATTTCTTTTGAATGATTTGATCAATGGATTGAATAGCACCTTATCTTGTAACAGTTTTGTGCCTTCATCCTCCTTTATGGGAAATGTCTTAGGTTTAAGTAATTGTTATCATTTCTAAGAATTTAAAAACCCCAAAATTGCCCTCTGAAAGACTGATGGAAAACATCAAAGGAACAGTACTGGCAACAGCATTTTTAAATAAAGGGGGTAGAAAACCTAGTTCACCAATGTTAATTTGGGCTTGGTTACAAAAGTAAGCATCATGGTGTATTATAACCCCTGGCAGTAAATTCATTTGCTCTCTCTCTTTTCTTTAATATGGCCTGTTTTGTTTTGAAAAAAAGAGGGGGGGGGGAACCAATTTTGTCTCTGAATTTATTTTAAATTCTTATCAATTTCCTACTTTTTATTTTAAATCACTTCATACTACTTTATTTTAAATTTTCTCTCTTATTCTCTGATTCTGATTCCATTTTTGTATTTGACTCTAAACAAACTTAAAAAAAAACAAACCATAATGACTTTACACTTCTCTCGTGAGCTTTAAGACTCAAGACATTCCTTCCAAAAGTATCTAAGATTCTCTATCCTGTCACATATTAAAGAAATCCTTGAAAGAATCTCTGAGTTAAAGTGCAAAAAGAAAACTCAAGAAAAACTTTTGCTCTTGTGTACCAGTGTTAACCCCATGTATGAATCATGCCTTCGTTTGAAAAAATAAATTCAAGTTAATTCTAAAATTGTCTTCTTGTTGGTTTGATGTCTTGAAAAATATGTTATATAAATTAGAAAAGAACAGCATGGAAAATAAAAGTCTATTCTGCTAGTCATATAATTAATATTTGTCATGCTATGCATCAATAGTTTTTGTTATTTTAATGTCCTTAGTTATTATGTGATCATTTTTTTATATATATTTCAGCCTTCTTTATGGAAGAAAAAGGAAATTTTGATTTATTGTTATTTCCTATCTGGAAGCCACAAAACAGCTCTTCTATCTATTGCGAAAATGATATTGATATTTGCAGATAAAAAAAAGGAATGCCTGGAATTGTGGAAAAAAGTAAAAAAAGATGCATTACGAATGAATGATTTGGAATCAACTTCTGTGTAAGTTGAATTATAATTTATATTTAAATGTATATAATGCTATACTAAATGGTTATAATGATTAATATAATTATTAATGTAATTTCTTTGTTAAAAAATAAAGATAATAATTTGAAGCATACATTTTTTTATAATTTGTTTTGATAGGGAAAGCGCAAGAATAAATTTAATTGAAATTTTTTTTTCTGGCCATTTTTTCATTTAAAGTTGTAAGTGTAGAAAATATTTTTGATATTAAATTATATCTATCAATTCTTTTTATCTTTCTGTCTGCTTTTAATTATTTTTGTTGATTATATGTGTATTTAATATCTTTATGATATATTTTTTTCAGTAAATTTGAATAATTTTGAGTATCAATATTAAATAATATAATATAAATTTTGAATATGAAACTATACTTTCATTATACTTTTTTTGATGATTAAACAGGTATTATTACTCCAAATTATCCAGTTTTGCTTGTGCTTTTACACGATTGTATATTGAAGTTTGTATATTAAAATTGTTTTAATTTCTATAGAAACTTTATTTTCTTTGCATTATGAGAATCAATTGTGATTTGAGTATTATAGTATAATTTTTTTTTATTGCATAGCTTAATTTGTTTATATATATGTTTCTGTAAATATTAGTATTATATGTAAAATTATTTATGTAAAAATTTTAATGTTATGCGCAAAAACTTAAAAACATATTTCATTATCATTAAACTAGTTTATGTAATGAGAACATATGATGAATTAAATATTTAAAATAATACCACATATTTCTAAATAATTAATAAATCTTTTTCTTCATTTTAGTATCATCAGTGATGCGTTATCTGAAATGAAAGTTTCACTGAATGTGGAGGAACATTTCTTTCTCTTAATGGAAGAATTGAAGATTTATAAGACTGAGAGGTTTTTATTATAAAATCATTAATTTTTGTTGTTATCCTAATTCATTTTAATGTGCAAAGAATAACAGATTAGTTTATAAGTTTAATAATTATAACAATATATATTAATTTTGCTTTGAAAATAGTGCAGTATTCTGAGTTAATTTCAATTTTTTTTTTAGTTTGTAAAAAAAAGTTCTTGATGGATAAGACTATAAACAAATTATAAAATTAAAATAAATCAAAATAATAGTAAAAGGAGATAGAGCATTATGAGTACAATTGAGCATCATGAATACAATTTGTCGTGTGTGTTACAATTGATGCTCAAATTATTTGCACTCATTCTTTTTGTTGTTATTACTGACACTATTTTTCCAATATTATTTCCATTGATTTCAATATTTTATATATTTTAAATTAAGTGCATTAACATATGTATATATAATATACTACTATGTTTAAATTGAAATACCCTATGAAGTATTAATGATTTGAGAATAATTTTTTTTTGAAAATTATTAGATATACTTAGTGTTTAATATCAGAGAGTATACTAATATTTTTTCTTGGGTATACTAATCTAATTTCAAGATTTAACAAATGTAATTTTTGAAATATTTTAATTAAAGACAAAGTGACTGAATGCAACATAAAGAAATCATTCAAATGTTAGTTTTTAAACTTGTTTTGTTCATATGTTCTTTTGAAAGGGGGAAAAAATGTAAGTAACCTCCTTTTTCACTTTAAAATTTCTTTCTAATCCTATGTTAGAAAACAAGAATGAAAATTAATTACTAATCAATGTTTAGGTAACAATCTAAAATCATATCTTATTAAATCATCAACCTGTTTATAATGTTCTTAAAATCCTTGTAATGTAAGCATTTCTTACACTTGTAACTTATGCAGGTAACTAGTATATAGTTTTCACATAAAAGTGTAGAAAGATGAGATATAATTACTAAAAATTATGAATATTAGCAAATGGTTTTTCTGTACTGAGGGTATATAACTTTTATTTTGCAAGTGTGTATAACTTCCCATCAGTGATTTTCTGGAAGGCGATTAATATAATAATTTCAAACATATTTTACCCCCTATTAACTTTTTTATACATACATTTTATTAAGATTAAATGCCAAGTATTCAAAAACGAATTTTCTCTATTTATCTTATTTATTTCACTGCTACAAATGATGCCAATTATATATTTCTTGACTTTTTTTGTCTTTTTATAAAACAATGCTTGATTATTGAAATTTAGATCCATGCATATTATTTAGGTCTTTCTTTGTAATTAATGTTTGCATTTTGTTCATATTTAAAAATATTGTCCATATGAAAGCAAAATGGGAAAGGCAGTGCCTTTTTCATTTATTAAAAATATTATTTTATATATTAAGAAATTCACACCAATCACTGAGAAATTCTGAAAATAAATTTATTTTCCTTTTAATAACATTGTAAATGAAAACTACATGCTGGGGAAACAAAAAAAGAATGATGATAAAAGGATTATATCTTTGGATTCCAATACGAATAATCTTATTTGGGACAGTAAATGAATTTTATATTTCAGTATAATAGATCAGAATGTTACAAACTGTTCAGAAAGTGTATAATTAATGGAATGCTTACTTTTTGAAAAGTAAATTATAATTAAGCATTTTTTTTCTTGTCATCTATTTTGATCATCTTTCTGTATGTTGTTTTTATAAAATTGAAATTAGTGATACTGTTATTCATCAGTTTATATAAAGAATTATTTTCTTCAAAAAGGGAAACACTATTAATAAATATAGTTAAATATTATCTTATTACTCTTCAATGTGACTGTGTATTTTTGCTTTTTTTTTTCTTCCAAATCAAATTAGAGTAGTTAAAAGAAGAAATAAAATTTGAATCCCACTCAATTGGTGTTTAAGAAATATCATGCTTAGAATTTTGTAACGGAATGATCAATTTAATTTTTACTAATATTGCAGGTGCTCCTCTGAAGAAGAAATTGTTAGAGTTGCTGAGATGCTTTTAAATATACCATGCAACAAATATGATCAAGCATGTGCTATTCTAGAAATTTTGACCCTGCCGCCATTAGTAGCTGAAAAAATTTCTAAAATCTTGAATAAGTAAGTTTGAATTATTTCTAGAATTTATCTTATAAATGTTTTTTGTTTTGAATAATATTCCTTTAGAACTGTATTTTATTATTATTATTCTAGTTTTTCCTTTTTTTTTCCTTCTTCATATCCTCTATTAGTGGATGCAATATTCCCTTATAAATCTAGGGATATATATATATATATATATATATTTATATAGTATTAGAAACTACGATCACTGCCTATTCTTTATTATTTGGAGGATGGAAACATACATCTCTGTAATTTTTTGAAACCACAATTGGAATTATATCAATTTAAATGTTAGATAAGATTTTGGTATCTTTTTGAAATAATTTCAAAAACTGATTTATGAAACTAATTTTTATACCTATTTAAAATTTAAAATATGTTTTGAAAGTGATAATTATTAAACTTTTATGTAGGTTTGTGTGTGTGTGTGAATTCGGTAATATTTAAATATATATATCTATTTACATAATTTTTGTTTAGGTATCCAACTATGTATTTCATTGGGGCATTGAACTTCAATTTTTAATTATTGCTTTTGGGTATTTAATTGCATTATTTTTTTCTTCTGTTGTTGGAAATCATACCCAAAAGTTCTTGTTAACTATCTGTGCAGTTTCCTGTTTTGTAGTAATTGAGGAATTGACTGTTATTAAATGCCTGTTTACATAAAGATTAAGAAACTACAATTTTACCCCAAAAGAATTTATTCAGGAGCATAAGCCGGAAAATAAAGCCTCCTTCCTCTCTCTTCCTCTCTTTTACCCCAATTAGCAACATACAATTTACTTTTTTAAACACTTATTTTTTTAATGGTGCTATAACATCATGAGATTTGATCCTATTAGTAAGATCTTCATATACAATAGAACCTAGCTTAATATCCTCAATACTCATTTAGAGACTCAGTTGTTTCTATGAAATCAATTTAAAATGGGATAATACATTCCATTTTAAAAGATAGTTATTCAAACAAATTTATAATAATGTTATTTGACACAATTTATTTATTATTTACAATAAAGGAGTTTTTATAAGAAAGTTGTCTAAAGACCTTTTTTTTTTTTTAGAGGAGAGGCAAGGATTTAAAATTTGGTGAAATGGCAGTACAGCATTAGTTTTAAAGAAATTTGTAGAACATATAAATATTGATTTATTATGGTGATGTTTGTGATAGAATATTTTCCCATGCATCTGCCTTATTTCCTAGAGAGATTTCTTCTGATGAAAACTGTTGGATTATTTCTGGCTTTGATTCCAAATATATCTCTATTAACTCCTTAGTATTCATCTTCTGATCATGTTTATATTTTTGCTCTTAAATATTTTTGAGGATTTAATTAACTATATATTTTATAGTTCTGCTTTTAATTTAGAAAAAAAGAGGAGTGAACTCTCATCTCAACCAGCATTGTTAAACACAGTCAGATAGCCAATGCATGCACAAAAGTCTGCATGTGATATCACAATATCTTCTCATCATCTTTTTTTTAAAAATTGATAATTTATTGAATTATTTAACATTTTGCTTTTCTGAATCATTCGTTAAGCAAGATTTGATTATGCAATTAAATGAAATCAGATATGATGTGTAAGGTTATTTAAAAATATTATTTTTACATCTGATTTGCTGCTTAAAAATATTTTTGAGTGAATCATTAGCATCAAGTTATGTATTAGAGATTTAATTGAAATTAAATGCAACCAGTATTTCTGGTTAATATGCTGATTGTTATAGGCAGATACTTACAAAAATCTGACTTTCTATGAATGGAATGATGCAATGAAAAATGACGATAATTGTAACAATGTAAAAGCAAACACATAACTTATAAAAATGTAATAGAATTTTAAAGTATTGTTGCTATTGTAACTTTATCAGTACATGGAAAAAAAACTTTACATGTGCCAATTATGAATGGATTTTATTACTAGGAATTGAATTTCTTTTTTAATGTTTGTTAATACTTAAAAATTGTTATGTATTTTGTAGATATATTAATTATAAATTTTAACTTTTAAGTTAACCACTGAGATTTAAATTATTACTAACATATTTTATCTCCACAATCATCAATCATATTTTGGTGTTTGTGTATGTTTGGGGGATTATAAGACCACACTCATTTTTTAGATGTGAAAGGAACAGTCGTGATATAAGTATTTAATGCCATAATTTTTTTAATAATTAATACAATAAAAATTAAAAATGATAATTTGGTAAAGTAGTTGAAAATAGTGATTTTTAAAATATTTTTTTAAAATCATGTAAGTTATCACTTTGCAGTCTCTTTCTAATGATGAGATTCTCTATATTTCTATAAAACAATTATGTAAATTAAAATGGCGAATTTTTCATTAAATGTCTGTATTAAGGTTATTATTTTTTTTATAGAACACTTCTAGAGATATGTTTGGAAGGTATTGATGTGATTAAAGAATATCAGACAGAAAATCCTACAAATATGGAAACAAATTTGCTGTTATCAGTCTACTACTTTTGTCTTTATTATTTTAAGTTACAAGGGCTGCACAGATTTGCAGAAGTAAGAATTTAGCATTTTTTTAAAAAAATGACCGAATTTATATTGTTTAGAGTTTTGTTTTGAATTTTAATGTTTATATGACATATATATTAAAAAAATCATTTTATTTTCAAGATATTTTCTAATGATGTGAAATTCATGTACTTGGCATCTGCTTTTGTTATGTTATTTAAAATATATTAGTAATTAGTAGTTTTGACTAATTTTCATCTTTTTTTATACAGTGATCATAATTAAACCTCTTTTATTCAGATCATTCTGTAGTTGTAACTAAGATATAAATTCATTCAAAATTCAGTAAGTAGCTAATTCAAAGGATACTCTAAAAAATTCCAGAAAAAAAAATCCTCAGATAGAGTTTATAAAATTTTGATTAAAATTTTATTTATCTATCTATCTATCTATATATGAAATTTTGATAGTTCTTCACCATAATTTCTAAAATTATCATAACGTCTCAAGACAGTTTTTTGTTGAAGGCATGTTAAATTAAAAGGCATAATTTATTAATATCTAGGCTTGAAGCTCTCATAATCATATATAAGTCCAGAAAAGAAGTTTCTAGATAATATGAAGTTAACCTTCTTCAATTTCAAATTAAAGTTAAAAGAAAATTTTTGTTGATGATTTAAAAAAAAAAAAGTAAAGAAAAAAAAATTGGGAGATTTGTTGTGTGGTGAAGAGTGCAGTACAAGACTTCTTAGTTACAAATTCGAAGTTTAAAAATTTTCCGTCTTGGAATCTAATAAAATCATCAATTTATATGAAATATTTAAATCAAATTATTGAGCAACCATTATTCTGGGCAAACCAACGTATTGCCAAATGTAGCTACTATTGAATATAACTGCATATTCCTATTAAGTACTACTAGGATCTGTCATGCAGGATGATAATTTTAATGCTTCGACATTTCTTGGAATTTTTAAAAGCAATTGATGCATATCAAACTTTTATAGATCAAACTTCCATATTTTTTAAAAGAAAAGATATTCTAGAAATAGCATTATTCCGAAATGCATACTAAAATTAAATTAAAAAATTAAATTAAATTAAAAAAAAATTAAATTTTGTACATAATTAATGTTGAACATTAAAGATTTAAAACGATCAAACTATGAAATTATATTTAAACAATTACATGAATAAAATTATTTTTCAAAAATATTGGTACAATATGTGCCAGTTTATGCTTTGCGTTTTGTAACATCTTTATTTTTCTTCTGCTTCAAACATGTTGATGTCGGAATTCTCTCACAATTTATGAATTCCGTACGATGATCATGTCTATTATAAGGAATGTAATTCTAAACTAATGTTAATGTAAGAAATCTCATTTCAACTTATGAAGATCTGTTGAAAAGAAACTCAAAGAGTGGCATATATTATCATTTTTTTCTGTGTGTGTGTGTGCTTATTTTAATCTTCTAAAAAAATTTATTGCATTAAAAATCATTGAAATAGTTTTTTTCCCCTTATGTTATTTGTATTCATTCTCATTAATAAAATCTCATTAATTCTCATTAATAACAAACAAGCCCACTTCCTGATTTAAATAATACTCTGTTTTATTTTCAACTTAATATTGAATTGAGACATAAACATTAAGATAATCAGTGAAATCATTCAACTTTGAATATTTGTGCAATATCAAATATATTTAGAAGTTTTTGCTATATTATTGAGAATTTATTTATATTGATTGAATAAAAAAATAATATTTAATATTTACAATGTTTATATACATAGCTATGATATATTATTATTACTATGTGTCATTTCTATTTTTAGAGTTATATCTTGGCAAAGCATGCCAAATATTCTTACTTTGATTGCTAAAAATAGAATACATACAGGGATAAGATATTTATCATAGATATGAAAACAAATTGAATTTTACTGTAACTGTAAAAAACAGTATTGCAAAATATACTTAAATTTTTTTAAAAAAGAAAATTTAATATTTTCTACAAAAATAATTTAAGATGTCATATCCTTTATTAAAAAGTTTCTGTATTTTTTTTTTCTTATTTAGTCAGAAACTGAAGCATCTTTGAAATCTAAGTGTGAAGATGAAGAAAATGAAACTTGTGATATAAAGCCAGCATTTGCACTTGTTACCTTTTCTGTTGAAGCTGAGGTTATCAAAAATTTAGAAATGGCTCTTGAAACATGGATGAAAATTTCTCGGGATCTTAATTGTGATTGGAAAGAATTAACTGAATCTGTCTATAATTGGAATCTTCTGTCTATTATTAATGCAACTGCAGAATTGTTTTCTACATCAGCATATGTATGTATATGTGTTTAATTATTTTTGTTCCTGTTTGCTGATTTATGACTTTCAAAGTTTGTTAATTTCATATTTATGTATGCTTCTATTTTTTTGTCATAATTTTTTATTTGTTTGAAGATGTATATACAAGAATTATTAGCATTTTTTGATTATATGATTAAGTTTAAATTGAAGTTTTTATTCAAATACTTTCTTTATATATTTTTTTTTTAAATTTGCTTTGTGTATGAGGAAAATAAAAGCTCACAAGAAAAATTGAAAAATCAAATGTCATTGTAATGTTCAGATTTTATTTTATATTAATATAAAATAATTTATTTTACTTTTGAAATTCTTCCTCGAATTTTCTGAGTAATTTGTTATCATTAATTGCATGATATATATATCCTTCCTTTTTCCTTAGGATATATATGAGTTGCGATCATGGATTCTTCTTTGGAGTGTTGCTTCAAGCATTGAAAATAAGGAATATCAAATCAGTAGTTCAATTTCATTGGCAAATTTTTTTTTGAAGTGTGGTTATTCTGATACAGCATTTCAGTTCCTCAAGCTAGTTGAAAATGATCCTTTTTTAGATGAATCTTCTACCAATCAAGTTTTATTGGGACTAAAACTTAAATTGATAAAATCTGAGTTTTATCTACAAAAGTCAATGGTAAGATAAATATTTTCTTAAACATTTGAATATATACAAAGGTTTCTTTTTCTTCTAAAAATGAATTTGGTGCACATTCTATAGTTCCAAATAAAACAAAATATGAATGAGAATAATTTCAAATTATGTGCTCCTCATTTTTTTAAATAAATATTTTGGTTTGAAATTTGGCTAAGGAGTTATACTTATTTGCATAAGCAAGTGAAACATAATTCATTAATTGGATAAAAAGATATAAAATTATGCACAAACAGAATTTAATTGTTTGAGTATCATGACAGCATTGCTTGAAAAAGTTTGAATAATCTTTCTATCAGAATCAACTAAACACCATTGTAGCTTTTGAGGAAACCTGCATGCAAATGTGGTGGTGGTGCGGGTGCTCCATCTGCTCAATAAAGCAGGATGGAAAAATATGTAAGGACTGCTCTGCTTGAATTCTACCAGGCAGAGGAAGAAAATGAGATTGCATGAAAGGTATGATTGTAAACAATTCTGAAAACCAGCAGTTATTCTCCAAATGATGGTGTGATTATGCTATCTATTTCTTGCGTTTTTAGGGATGCTATATTCCTTTGATTAGTCATGGAATGGATTTTGCAGGCTTATTTTTTATTAAAAAAACAAACAAACATTTTATTAAAAAAATATTTGTGTGGATTTGGAGATTGACATATTTTTTAAAATCTTCATATGCCTTTGTTGGGTGGTAGTCGACAATACTTCACTACAGAGTTTTTATTGAGTGGCTAAGCTCAATTTAATTTTCATCAACATTTTTATTTGGGATAAAAGAGCATGCTTATATAATTCACAAATGAATCTTGCATCCTGATAAAATTAAAGCATTGTGGGATTTTTTAACTGTTTTTATCATTGAGTTATATTCCTATATGCTAGATTCTAAACTTGTCATTATTTTGAACAAATAATATCTTCGTATAATGTCAAATTATAAGTATAGAGTTTTGATGCTTTCAGTATCTTTAAAATATGATTTTTGCACCTCTACAGTGCTTGCAGTATACTACAATTTTTAATTTTCCTAGGGTTTCATACATATTTTAATATAATGCCATGCTATATTCAAGAATATGCAAGAATTTTAAAGTGTGGTCTGTAATGAGGCAAATTTTGTTTGCACGACTTATTGGATAGATTGTATACTGCTTATAGAATGTTTCAAATATATTCTCACATGCTTATTTCCCCATAAAAGGTTTGACAGTTTGATCAGTTTAGTCAACACAATGAAATTTGGTTATACAATTCTATGACATTTATGAATATCTTAGAATTTGAAGCCCCACAGTCTCCTTTAGGCATGAAACTCATGTTGCAGGGCATTCTTTGGAAAGGAGAATACAAGGTGTTTTGCTCATCTGCATAATCCATATAGGTTCTATGCCAACTTGGAAAGAAATTGTGTTTTGTTTTAAATAGTTTTTCTTTGAAATAGTTTATTTAATTCAAACATTGTAGTTAAATTCTGCTGAGATTTTATTAAAAAAAATGATCAAACATCACATTGATGCATTAGCAACTTGAAAGGATATATGTGACAAACTCCTTTTCATAAAAGCAACATTTATTTAATTGAAAGGTTTTTTTAGTTCAACTATTTGTTCAATAATAGTCTGTATTTTTTAATATTAATTACTGCCTACAATTCTTTTTCTCCTCATGAAATAAACTAATTCACTTAGAACAATATTAAAACAGTCTAAATTTCAACGAATGTAAAAAAATATATTGTTGTATTGTTTCTCTTTTTAGATTTAAATTCATACTTTTAATTTATTTTTATTATTTCATTTAATATTATGTTGATAAAAAGAAACTTTGGGTTTTGAGCATTTGAGCAAATATACAGGTGTTTTTTCAATTTTTAAAATTTCCTTTATGAACTGAATAAAATAATTTCTTTGAAATTCATAAAAATAACAGAGAGAAAATTTATTTCTAAAATATTTATTTGTAAAACAACTTACATTTTGTATGTACATTAATATACTCTAAAGTAGATAAAAACAAGAAGTAAAATAGTTTAAATTAAAGGTTTGAGTAATTTTATTAGAAATATTAAGAATCTGATAACATCTATAATTAAACTAAGTATATTTCTTCAATAGTTGACAAAAATAGAAATTGGATTACTTTGATGTATATTAATTACAACTTCATAACCAAAAAAAAAAAAAAAGGGATTAAGTTAAAGAATAAATTTTAGGCTGGAGATATTTCCTTTTCGCAAATATTAAAACAAAAATGTTTATAAAAATAAGAGGAAAAATTATTTAGCGTAAAGTAAAATTGGCTGTATTAAAACTATTATTTTTCAAGAGCACAATTGAATTTAAAAAAATAAGTAGAATTGTTTCTTCTCTTACTCTGATACATTTTATGAGTAGTTATCTTAATTATTAGCTGGAAAGCTTGCAATTACAGTATTGGTTTTTAGATGCTACTATAAATTATAACTGATTTCATATTTAAACTGTCGTTACGGGTTGTAATTAAATAAAGTATTGCCAATATCATCAAACACCTATAGTGGAATTCAGTAAAAGTTGAAAGGATAGAGTTTCAAAATATGATAGCTGGAAGATTAGTTGTTTGACAGTTTCTAAAGATTATTTGCTATTGTATTTATGAAATTACATTGTCATCTTTTAATTCTACCATTATTCATAATTACTGATGTTCATGACGGATTGGAATTTCCTCAAGATTCTGTAGATGGTAATAACCAAAGAAATTTCAAACATCAATTTAGGAAGGGCATAAATTTTATTCAGTGTATCTCAAAACAAAAGGGTTTCTTTAAAAAATCTTGTTTTTAATGTGTCTTGCTGAAGCTAAAATCTTTTTTGTTTGCTTTTCAATTCAACGTCCTGGCTACAGGAAAACTATTATGTTTTAGTTATTTTCTATACAAGCAGAATACAGGAAAACATTTCATCACCTTGCATAATTTCATTTTTCATATCATAAGTAATGGTATTGGAAGATTTTAAACAATCCAGCAATAGATTTTTGTATGTGAAAAGGGTAGTTGTGCAGATTTTGCATTGGTGATACATTTTGTGATGCATTAATATCTCATTGAGACAAATTATTCTTGCAATTAGACAAATTTTTCAATTTTTCATTTTTTTTAATTGCAAAGCAATTTTTTTGTCCTTCTATTTAAATAATTAAATATATTTTATTAAATTTGTTATTTAATTACATTATTTGTCACAATCTCATCTTTTTAATATTTTTCATTATATATTTTACAACAGAAATTATCACTATTTCATTTTCTTTAGCATACACATTTATGACAAATTATAATTTTCTCGCCTTTTCTATTATATATATACACATATAAACCAACAGAATTTTCAGGTACATGAGATGAAAAGAATTGATTATTTTAATGGATTTTCCCAGACTCGAAGTTCATATAATTTTGTAATCATCATTTGTTTTCTGTACAATCTTATTATTTTAATTAATTATTGATATAGATTAATAATAATGGTTTTAAAATGTGTACTTCTACATATGAAGTATATGCATTCACCTATTGTTATCCAGAGTATAATTTATTTGTAATAAAGAAATATGTAATTATTCATATTTGCATTTATTTTATTTAAAAAAGATTCACATTATGAGATTCAATAAGTTTTGACATTTAAAGTTTATGGATGGAAATTTATTTTCAGATCAAATGTAGAAAGTTTAATTAAATATTTTGTATCCTAGAATTTATTGTTTTATGAATTGGAGTTTAAGAAATTTGTGTAAAATTTTGTAAACTTCTCTTCTATATATGAATAGCAGTTTGTTACATATATCCTTGTCAAGTTTCTAATGCATTAGATTGATGTTCAATCACAAGTGAGAGTCTATTTTGAATAAAATTGCCGTAAAATGTAACAATGTTCCAGGATATTCTCTTTTCTTTTTAAAATTGCACTATTTCTTTGTAGTAGGATACAGTTTAAATGAATCAGACCATTCGTTATGTAAAATGATTTATTGATATAAAAACTGATAATTAAAAACTTCTCTTTTTGCTCACTAATTTTGCATTGATAATTCCAAAGTTAAATTTTATTTAGAATTTTTATTAATTTATTTCTATTTTAAAAAAAAATCTTAATGGGGGCTAGATTCCTAATGCAAAACTTTCAAAGTCATAATAGCAAATTAGCAGTACTACAAACAAATCTACTAGAAGAAAGGGAAATTTATATAAGGAATTATTTGCTTATAATTTTTCTAAATGGTAACAAGGAACTTTGAAAGTGTAAAAGTGGCACTCGGATTTTTTATCAATTATCTACGAACCTGTGAACAATAAGATATTTTCTTGACACTTTTCTTTATAAAATAAATATTTAGATTTCAAAAATAATAAAAAAGGCTTTATGGTTTAACTCTTAGATTCTATTTTAAAAATGAAATCATAGAATTTTTTTAAATAAAAATATGAATTTTTCATGGAATATCATAAAGAGAGGCAATTTTTGTTAGTTTACTGCAATAATAATTTTTTAATGAAAATTAATTATTTACATGTTAAATATTAATTGCACTGACTTCTTGATAATGTTATTCATTTATATATTTTAATTTTTTAAAATGTGTTTAATCATCTTTAAAAGATTAATTTTATCTTTTAACTTAATTATTTGTGTGAATGTATTGTAATTCATTATATATTTTGCAGTTTGATGAAGGGCTAATTCTTCTTCTTGGCATTCTTCAAAACCCAGTTTTTGAAAAAAAACTGAAGCAAGTAAAGCTGCTGAAAATACAATGTTTAATGCTTCAAACACAATTCCTCTTGGTACCCACCTGTGCCTTCCACAATGTTGAAAATTTAAAACATTTTGAAATTAACACTTCAATTTCTTCTGCAATGGAATGTGCGACTCTTTCAGCTGGACTTTGGAAAGTTATGCTTGAAAAACAAAATTCTGATTCAAATAATGGTATGTTTAACAAAAAAAAAATATATATAAATATTTAATGTGGTTTATTATTTAAAATTTTATTTGTTAATTTATTTTCCAATAAGAAGTATACAAAAAAAATTATGTTGGAAATAAATTTTGTGAAATCAAATCAGCTAAGCTGGCAATGAAGAAAAGAAAATGCATTGTACTTTTTTCACTATCATGCTCTGCTTCATTCTCCACTAGCTTTTACCAGCGACCTCATAGCCGTGGAAATTTTGATGTGTATATGTGAGAACTGGCAGACTAAAATGTTATCAAACCATGCATAAATTTTTAACATCAATTGGAGTAACACAAAGACGTGAATTTTAAGCACCAGTTGAATTACAATTAAAACAGATAAGAAAATTTCAATTAATCGGTTTTACTTTTATTCAAAAGCACTTCTGAAGAAGGAATCGAAAGATCTATTAACAATATTTAATTTTAAATTTATCATATACTATGAAAATAAACAATCATTTGAAATAATCGGTCAAAAACATGTTAGTCTAACCTCATTAGAGTGGGGGGAAAAAACTACTTAAAAAACTACTTAAAAACTATGTACTATGTACTATAAAAGTAATAATGTTAAATGTCAGAATGTTAAAATGAACAAGGGTTAAATAAAAACAAACGATTCAAAAAGCTCGGGGAGATATTTTCTGATTTTTATTTTTTAAATTTCCTTTTCTGATGAAATTAGTAAGCAGACGATTTTAAATAGAACAAAATAATTGCTCTTTTAAGAGAATAAATAATTTTTATTAAAATAATCCTTTCATTAGAATAAATAATTTCCTGAAATAAAACAAAACAGCAATGAACATGCGTGAATTTCACTGCCAAATGAGAATACCCAATGAGTGAATTTTCCACTTGAGTTGGGATAATGCTATACAGGATTATTTGAGGAATTTGTCAGGAGATGTGCTTGCAGTGTGTGTGGTCTGATATCGTTAAGAATTTGACATGTTGTTTCGTTTTTAAAGTTTCTTTTAACTTTTCCTTTCCCATTTTTTGTTATTAACTACTGGACATTTGGTAAGCGTTTTTTTTTACTCTTAATTTCTAGTATTTATATTTCTTCAAAAGCATTGAAGTCTTCACTATCTGAAACTGAGCCACTCAGCATTTATTGTTTCAACCCCTTCTCATGATAATGATTCTTTGAAAATGCAGGCTTTACAGAACATTACAATGCATTTAATATAAAATGAAAATTCCTTTAAAAGTGGAAAATCCACAAACGAACTACTTATACATATTGGTCAAAGACAATACAAGGAAAAAAATATAGTTGTATCCAACATAGATGCTGCTTCAAAAATCCCTTGTTTGAACCCATTTCTTATCCAGTCTTGCATCAATCATCACAGCAATATTTCGAATTTAAGATTCACAAGGCAAGGAAAAATCATTTTCACAGCTTCTGATCTTGTATGCACTGTCCAGATTCTAAATTTAGAAAAAAATACTTGACATTCCTGTTTCTATCGGCGTTATTTGGGAAAATGTGCCTGACAGATTTCTATTAATCGACATTCCCACACAAACTCCTCTTAATGAATTGGCTGCCAAATTAAGCCATAATAATATTATCAAAATAATAGAAATGAGACGTTTCATTAAATCCATTTCTACCCGAGAAGTTTCCTCTGTCCTCATTACAATACTTGGTACTGAGTTACCTGATTCCATAAAAATTTGGTTTACGAACCAAAAAATCCAAAAATTTAAATTCAAACCCTGACAATGCATGAAATGCTATAGCTTTCAGCTCCCAACAAGAATATGCAATAAAAATATCTGTCATATATGTGGTGAAACGCATGATGGCCAATGCAAAAGTCCTGAGAAGTGCATAAACTGCCAGGACTCCCATTCAGCTACTTCAACATCATGTTCCCATCACATAAAGGAAAGACAAATGTTGGATTTCAAATGCCAGAGTCATTTCACTTCTGGAGAAGCCAGACACCTCTTTAAACTGTCCATAAAATCTAACTATTTGAACGTAGTCAAATCAAACGTATCTGCAATTGAAGTCGAGAAAACTATAAATCAAAAAATTGAAGCAGTAGTTAAAAACATCACTGAGAAATTAAAGCAACAAACCAATATGCTCATTGATGTCTTTCAAAAAACAGTGGAAAAATTATTGCAAACTCTGGTCAGTTTGTTTAATCAAGGAGAAACAAGCAAATCTCCTGGTAGAAAAAAGAAAGCTCCAAAAATCACATCTCAAACTACAGGTCTTCCGATGCAATGGTATACAGGTGGGCCATCTGCTTTAGATTAGTAACAGTGCTTTTTGGTGGGCCTTGTTTGTTCTTTTGTTTTTCACTTTCCTGAACAATGGAATTTTTTTTCCACAATTCGGGTTCGAATTTATCTGCCTGGACTTTTGTTACTTAATTTGATTTATTACTACCTTTTAAAAAAAAAAATATCTGTAGACTGTTATTTAAAATGAAATAAAACAATCTTTTTATAAAATACGGTATCAGTACTTAATCTAACACAAATAGAATTTCAGTCCAGAATACACAAATATTTGCAATATTTCGTTGGCCAGTAGATAATCAACAAACTGAAAGCATGTTTTTTAATGCATATCACTGCAAAAATTTAATATTGTGAAAAAAATAAGGATTAGTACCTGAATAAAAATGAAAATTAAGAGATTGAAGAGTTTTATTGAGCGAATTAATCTAAAGTTTTATTGAGCGAATTTGTCTTCAAGTATAAAATTATCTGTTATTTTTAACCAAATTAGGGAAATCATGCTTACCTATCTGTCAGATTTACCTTGCCCCCCCCCCCTTACCTCAGGCGACAAACCTCTGCAGTTGCCTTTGTAAAAACTTATAAAACTTATTTTGATGTCTGAGCATATGCATAATTGATGGTCTGATTTTTGTGTGATAATTTATTTTTTCATATATACAAATATTAGTGCAAATTTTATGATTTTCCCCTATGTTTATGATTCAGTATTTCCTCCATATTATAGCTTTCAAATCTTTTTAAAAGTTTCACATGCAACATTTAAAAAAAAAATTCAAAAGTAATGAAATGCTTAATGAATTTAGTTCTTTGTTCAAAAAAGGTTGCTAGGTTGCAATAAAATTAGGATTAGAAATATTTTACTTTAAACTCATATTTTGAAACAGGCAAAATAAAGTTTTTAGACATTTTTGCTGTGTTTTTTAAAGGTTGGGGGAGGAAAGAATAGAAGAAAGTTAAGAAACTTAATTCAAGAAATAGAGGAAATAAATGCTTACAAATTCTGATTAAAAAATAAACAAAACATTACTGAAAATGCTATGTTTGTTTATGCATAAGAAAATACTCTACTAATTTGTTATTTAATTGATAGCAACAGTTTTATTTTAAATTGTAATTTGAAAAAAATATATGATATATTTTTGTTTAATGTAATATATGCTTTTAAGTAATGAAGTATTTATATTCAATAGATTGGATGTCCTTCAAAACCTTGCTTCTTAGGAATTTTCTGAAGTCGTATTTACTTTTAGCTGAAAGATATTTTGAAATTGGTGATCCTAGATTTGCAAGATGCTATTTAAAAGAAGGCTTGAAAATTGCTCAAGAACATATTTTAACATTTTGGTTTGTAGACTATGAATTTACTTTCAACATTTCTTCTAGTTCTTCTTATTCTGGAATATGTTTGATTCATGATTGGATTAAAAATTTTGCCGAGTATTAAATTTTTAAATTCATTTATATTTTAAGCAGAAACAATGTTTTGATTGCAAATATTGTATTAAATATTCATTATTTAAAATTTGTAATTGTCTTTTGATCATATATATTTTAATTTATATTGGTTCACCTATAAATTTAACCATTTGTTTTCAATTTGACTGCAAAAATGACATAATTTATGATTAATTTCTTCTAAGTCAGTTTGGTTGTCACTATATTGCATTTTCATAATTTTTACTATCAATTGACTTATTAATATCTGAATAAGGTAACATAGTAGTTAAATGGACATGATATGTATTCTAAAATGTGGCCTAGTTAACAAGAGATAACTAAAGGAGTTAAAAAGTTGTCACATATATATAGTAAAACTTCTGAACTCTTCTTCATACAAGTTTTTGATTTCAAAATACACAAGCTGTGTAATTTATAATGTTTCATTTCTTTTTGGGCATTTATAATCAATTTCTTTAATTTTGTCTATCTACTTTGGTCTATCATAGGTTTGCTGAGAATATTGATTGTGTTTACTTTCTTATTTTAATCCACTACCACAAAATTATTTATTTATGCTTATTTCTCCCACAAACTTTTTAACATCAAATTGAGACAGAACTTTAAAGCTTTGTTATTTTGATTACTTTGCTCCTATTTCATCCATTCAGTATATGACCTATCCTAATGGACCTGTGCCTATATAGTGTTGTTAAAAATATAACCGTACAGTTCATCAGTCTTTTAATTGCTAATTTTAGTTGCTTATTCTTTATGTATTTTAAACAGATAATAAAAATAATCATTTTTTCTTAATTTTCCACTAAAGAAAAAAAAAATCTTGAAATGAGATAAATCCTTGAAAGTTTTACCAAATATATATATTATAATATTTTTAAAATTTGTCAAAATTCATGAAAAATTAACCAAGTTTTTAGTTGATTAAAATATTGTTTTCATTTTATTTTACAGGGCATCTAAAATGTTGATAGTCTTAGCAAAAATAGACCTTCTCTGTCATAATCCAAATGATTGCCTTGTGAAATTAGATGGTCTAAAATACATTATGGATCAAGATGCAAAGAAAAATGCATCAATGCTTTTCTCAAAAATAAATTCTATGACAAATGTATCAGCATTTGCTGAGGAATCAGATGATTTCATTATTAGTAGTGAAATTAAATTAAAATTAAAAAGAGATATAAAACAGAATTATCTTCATACTAATGTGCATGCATCTCCAATCTCTACTAAAATGGAAAATTCTAAATTTGAAGTTAAATTTGAATCCTATGCCAATGGTCAGATGTTTTCAATTTTTTTGCTGAAATTAGAAATTTGGGCTCTTAGTTGCCTACATCTGATTGCTGAAGATAAAATCTCATTTGCCAAAAGCCAGTTAAAAAAATTAGTACAGAGGTGTGAAATTCTGAAAAAGAGTAACAAAAGTTTTCTGGAGACTTTAACTGCTGGAAGATTTGATTTTCCCATACCTTCTTTACGGTATTCTTGCAAAACTGAAATAAAATTGTTGGCAACTGTATTTCTAGAGCTCTCTTTGATTCATTTTTCTGAAAATAGTATAAAAAGTTCAGAGGAGTACCTCATACATGCTTTTAATTCACTAAATTATTCCTGTGGCAAAGAAAAGTATGCTTATCCTATTGATTATGCCCTATTAAATTATCATCAAATTGTAATGATTTTAAAAAAGGATTTGAAAATTGCATCAAATGCTTGCTTAGAGTTTAAAATTTGTCCATCTGTGCAAAATAAATATGTGTTTCCGAGACGGATGTTAAAATTAGAGAAATCTTCATTGAATATGAACACACCAACTAAATGTCCACAAATTTCAGTTACTCCATGTTTGACTAAAAAACAATTATGCAATGCTCCTTCTAAAAAAGATATTTTACCTAGACATTTAAAAAAAGATATTGAGATTACAAAATCCATTGGAATGAAGTCCCTTGTATTTAGCAGTAGTGATGATGATCCTTTCTCAGAGCTCAAAACTCCCAGTCCTCAAAAAATAGCATTAAAAAATACTCGTACTAGAAAGAAACAAGAAAAATTAGACCATGGCTATCTTAAACCCAAAAACTCAGATAAAAGTATTAAAGCATCGTGTGATATATGGAAATGCCACACACTTTTTTCTCCAGAAACATCCAAGGAAAATCTTTCTTGTGAAGTTAAATCAAGAAATTTGCGCCTAACTAGACAGAAAAACAAAAATATAATCTCTGATTCTAATCAATTGCAAATATCTCCTAAAATTAGATCTTCTAGACAAGTTAAAACATCTAAGAGTAAATTAAAAAATACTGAAGATATTGTAAGCATTGGAAATAATACATTTGAATGCCATAATTTGGCATCTGCTACTCCTCCTACACAAAGGATTTCAATAGAATATAATAGAAGTTCATCTAAAAATAGACTGAAGGAAGATGGGTCTATGAGAACTTTGTCCACTGATGATGTCTTTCACTCAGATTGCCCAGAAGTAATTTCTAAGAAGGAGATTGATTTTTCTACAGCTGAATTATCTGACAACTCTCATCCTATTATAGATAATCTTTGCAATAGCTTGGATTCCATGAATATTTCATCAGAGAAGAATTTAAGCATTTCAGGTATCTACTTATTTTTTTTAAATATTTCATATAAATGATATCTAATATATATTGAAGTCTTATTTTCTAATATACTGTTTTTAAAAGTTTTATCTTTACGCATTTGTTCTCAATAATGTTTTTAAAATTATTCTAATTTTTGAAGATTTCATAAAATAAATTCACCACCATTTCACTGTGATGCATTTAATAATTTTCTTTACAAGAAAAATAAATTTTTTTTTTGGAAAATTTTTTAAAATTTTTTTATAGTATTACATTATGTTGATTTTATAAAAAAATAATCAGACTAAAAAAATTCACAGTACCTTTTATTTTGTAAGAAGTTATCATTTATTTATATTGTTTCATGCAATGAAGTTTGGCTAATTTGAATTTTTTTAATTTGATTCCATTAGTAATTCAATTTTTTTCATAGTTGAAGTTTTTATCTAACATTTGATAATTAAAATAAATGTATTTTGGTTTATTTGAAATTGAGACTAATAATTACCTTTACTTTTGTTTGGAACTAATAATTATTTTCATATTGTTTTCAAATTATCTAAATGAAATATGTCTATATTTAGTTATCTAACATCTATTATCTGTTTAATTTTACAAGACAGTGTGTAAATTGATTCAATAAGCATTAATAATTTCTTTTAGAGGGCTTTGAACAAATTATATTTGAATCGTAAGGTTTATTTTGAATTTTTTCTTTAGTATGGTTTTATTCGAAGTGCTATATAGTTTTTAGTTATTATACCAATGATTCTTTTAATAATATTCACTAAAAACTGTTTTTAAATGATAATTTTATTTTAAAAATAATGTATTAATTTATTATGTATTCTTTATTAAAGTGTTAAACATTTTGAATGATTCTTGATTATCATTTTTAGCTTAAAAATATCCTTTCTATTTTTTACCTAATTTTCTTAATTTTTCTTTTTGTGTGTAGGTTTAGAGCTAAGTTCCACTTTTAGTACTTAAGCTGGAACACTGTGTTCTGTTCTTAAGTACTAAAGTCTTGTTAGCTTAACTTAAGTACTAAAGTTCCACTTTTAGTACTTAAGCTGGAACAAAGCAAATTATTATTACTATTATAATATATTTATAATATACTAGCTGCCTTTGGCGACCAGTCAGTTCGCCAGTATTAATGTTTGCAAAAATTTTCATATAATATTTTATGTAGCTGTGTCTCATACAAGGTTTTTCATCAAAATATTCTTAAACCAAACAAATTTTGATAATCATATAATTCATTTAGAGTATTATTTAGTTTTATTTTCTTCAGATGTTCTGTTCATTGTGCTATTCATCTTTCTCTTTCTATCCGAGCAATGATTGTCCCGGAATTGATATTTTACTTAAATGGTGGAGAGAATGGTCTAAAATTCTACATTTTTATAGAATAATGAGATTCAAATTTTCATAAATGTAAACACACTAAACAAATAAAGACACAATTGGTTTTCAAGAGATGCGAAAGTTTAAAAACAGCTTGGAAAATGCTGCGCACAGAGGAAATAATATTGATACACACACATCCTTCTTTTCTTTTCTTTTTCTTTTTTTTCTATCCTTTTTTTTTTCACTAATTTTGTTTCTACAAACCCTATTTTCACTTTGTTATTCTTTTTTTTTCTTCCCTGCCCAGACTTTATTTTGAGCAGGCATAGGTTAAATATTCATACAGACTAATAATAAAAGCATCTATTTTCTTTCTTTTTTAAACATCTTGTTATCTATGAATGAAAACCAACTGACTTGGTGGATTTCTTTCTAAACAAATCATTATTTATTACTTCCTGCTATCTTACTCAGTTGGGTGGGGGAAGGAAATGAAGATTTTTGGCGGGAAAGTAAGAAAGGAGTCATTTTAACTATTTTCCTCGCAGTTTTTTCATTTTTTCTCTCCATAAGAACCATTCTCGTGTCTTAACGAAAATATTGAAATAAAAATTAGCCGAACCTGTCGAGCCGTTCTCTAGTTTTTCGCTAAGCAACGCATTTCGAGAACCATTTTTATTAATATATATTATAATAGTAATAATAATTAATGCTGTATATTTTAATCAATATATTTTTAAAAAATTTGATTATTAATTTTAAAGGTGACTAATTTTCTATTCAGAATAGCATCCATATTTGATTATGTTGTATTTTCACTGTGCTTTATCACATCCTTTATTTTGAAGGGCTCTTTACATACATATATGTTTAAATACCATGTCTGAAAATCAGTGCTGTAATTTAATTCACTGGGAATTCAACATCCTCCAAATATATTATAAAAGCCAGTTGTGTAGAAAGGTGGAGGGGAGAAGAATGATACACATTACGTTAGTAATATTTTATGATCAGCGAGTTGCAATAACTGATCTTTTTGTATTAGACTATGGACTGTATATTATTAAAATAGTGATGATCAATAGCTTTTAATTTTTGATATGAAATATTTATTAATGGTATCAATATTTTAATTCTCCTTTTTTTAAATTCTCAATTATTTCTAAATTTTTGTGCCAAAAGTTTTCAAAATTTTTATATTCAATATTACAACATTCATTCCCCCCTCAAGATCATTTAACAAAAAGGAAAACGAATATAAATGTTATCAAATGAGAAAAAAAAATTATCTTTAATGATATTATTATTTTTTAAAAGCAATTTCTTTTGCTGCAGCTTTGAATTTGTTAAAAATATTTAATTACTGAAGGCAACTATTTTTATTAAAAAAATCTCTTAATTAAGTAAATAAGTTATCATCAATTATCTTCTACTAAGAGACATTTTAAAAATTTCTTTTGGTGCAAAATGCAGTTATATATATATATATATAACAAATTCTTGTGTCAAATATTATTCCTTGTTTAATATCGTTTTCATATTATCTTGTCAAGATCATTAAGCTTCTCAGTTTTTATAATATATCTGTCAATTTCATGAAAATAATTCTATAATATTTGAATAATTTCTTTGTTGTTTGGTTCAAAGATTTGTTTTAATATTTAGAACTCTCAAAACTATTTAGATTTTTAAAAAATAAATGAAAAGTTTTTTAAAATTAGTTTAGCAAAAATATTATTTTGATTTCCACCAATATCTTTTTCATTTTATTTTACTGTAAAAGTTCATTTATTCCCCTCCTAGGAACATGATATATATTTAAAAAATAATAATAAACGAATTTCTGATCAAGTAACCTTGATTGTATCTTACAAAAATTATTCAAAAATAATATTTAATATATGATGGTAAAAAGGATTTATATTTGATTAAGTGGAATTTTGAATAAGAAAAGCTAATTTTTTAAAGGAATATATGTTACTATATAATAATTTGCTGTATTTAAAAAAGAATGTCCAATTTTGATAGAGGTAGTTTTATATTGCAAGGAAATAATAATAAATCAAAACTTTAACAAAAATTTATTTAAGATACTGCATATCAATAGGGTTAACCTTTTGTAATGAGGAACTGTTGTAAGTTTATTAACATGGTTTTAAGAAATACTGGGTAAGCTATATCCTATTTCCAATGAAAAATAGCTTTATATTTTAAATTATGTTTAGCATCAACATTCAGCAAGTTTACTCTTCTTAACTAATATTACAAATATTGGTAAGTATTTGTAATATTAGTTAAGAATTAGTAAATATTTGTAAAATTAATAAATTCTGATAAAATTTAAAAATGTATTCCAAATTTTCAGGCTGGGGGAACATTTTTTTTAAGATTAAGACTTTTAAAAAATAAATTCTATAGTTTTATCATTGAAGATTTTTTAAAATTAATAATAAAAAATGTAAACTACTCCCAGTTATATTTTTTCATATTACATTTCATATTTACTTTCTACTTATCTTTTGCAGTTGAAAGGCTGACAGACTTCATTGAGAAATTGAGATTCATCAGATCACTGGTTGAACATATAGCTCCTTATCCTCTTTATACAAATATATGCAAACTTCTAGCTGTTTTATTAATGGCAAATGTAAGATTAAAGCTTTTCAATGTTTTTCAAACACATTTTAAAGATTACAAATGTTATTCATTCATGTTATACTTGCACTATCCCGTGGTTTAACTAGATCTCTTGTTTTAAGTTATTTTTTTGAATGTGGTTTCAGTATTAAAAGAAAATGAACTACGATTGGTTTTTATTTTCTAAACTATGACTTTTCCTTGAATGTTCTATTAAAAAAATTTAGTTAAAAATATGTAATATTGTTGCTATTATTAAGTTTAGAAATAATAAAAAAGAATGCTTATTTTTATAGAAGTTTTTTGACTTTTGCAGAAAGCTGTGTTATGACTTATTTTTTAAATATTATCCTTCTGTTAGTGATATATATATATATATATATATATATATATATATATATATATATATATAATTGTTGGTTGTAAAGTTAAACTATCATTGTGAAAAAAATAATAAAACACCAATTTTTTGTAAGGATTTTTTTTAATGGTTCTATTAAGATTGCATTCATCTTGCAATGAAATTTGCAAAGGCTTTTAAAATTAATCAAAACAATAGTGATTTCATACTGATAATTAAAAAGCTGGCATAATAGTTTTTTGAAAAGAAAAGTCAGAGTAGTATGTCTGTATTTAACCTTTTTATGTACACTTGTTAATGAATCAGTAGACATGACTCATTTCCATAAAAGTACAATATTTAGTGTTTTCTGAATTAAATTTTATCCTTCTTCCGATTAATTTTCATCTATGTTATGATTCTATAATATTTGTGGTTTCTCAAGTATTTTTTAATATAAATTTATTCATTTTACTGTTCAATTAACTATATTTATTTTGCTTCTCAATTCTTGTGTCCATCACAATTGAGTGTTCTGTGAAATCACATGCCCACTCTTTTTCTTGTTTCATATTCATATCATGCCTGTTCACGTTTCCTATTATATTATATACTTATGTCCATAAATTAAGAATAATTGAGAGTCCGGCAGAAATCGAACTTTTAAAATGCATATACACCCAAAAAATGACTATGCACGTCTTCAAAAATCATATACAAATTGCAGGAAGCCGCCAGATGACACCAATAGCACATTACAATTTCGAGAGTGCAGGAGAGTGGTGTATAAGGAATATAGGCAAAGAAGTAAATTGTTCACAAGCACTTTATTAGCCTTGAGTGCAATTGCATATTTATGACACAAATTGGCGCATTTGGGAGATATTTGCAAGGTAGAATTATCAGTCTTATGGAATATGGGTATACCCAAATAGAAGTATCCAAGAAACATGGAATCGCCCAGGGTGTCAACTCCAAGCTTTGGCAACGATTTCAAAATGAAGGTAATGTAAGTAGCACTGGTCATCCCCAAGTTACAATGCTGAATGAGGACAGGTATTTGGTTACTTCCAAAAGAAACAGATGAGCACAGCATCAAACCTGTCTTGTCAGCTCTCGTCATCCACTGGTACGACAGTTTCAAGTTAGATCATGTATAAACGCTTAGTTCAGATTTGTCTATATGTTTGTAGGCCTGTCATATGTGCTCCACTTACAGCAATTCATTTGCGGTTAGCCTGGGGTAGAGAAGAACAACAACATTTGGTTTGTGTGATGTTTTTCTACAAGTTCAGATTTAGTTTGTAGTCTGATTCTCCAGATTTTCGTATGGAGACCACCAGGTACCTGTTACCACCAAGAGAACATGATTGAATGACACCATTACGGTTGTCAAGGACTGTTCGTTTAAGGAGAAATTATTCTGAGTTCCAGAGCTCACCAGCATGTTCAAATTGAAACCATGACATGCCTAATCTATATGACATCATTCTAGAGCAACACGTACATTTGTTTGGGGGTTGGGCAGAATTCGTGTTTATAGATATAAATGCCCATCCTCACTGTGGAAACATCGTAAATAAATGCCTTCAATTGGAGGATATCACCCATATGGATTTGCCAGCCTTCTCACCAGACTTGAGTCCAATAGAGCATGTGTGAGACATAATTGACCAAAGAATTGCAGTCCTTCAACTACCTCTTTCATGTCTACTGGAACTTCGGAGAGCATTAATTGATGAGTGGTATAATATTCCCCAAGATTAGATTGATAATTTGATACTGAGCGGGCCTAGGCATTGTATGGGAATAAGTAATAGTAATACAGTATATTAACTATCATATCAACTGTGTAATACTGGATTTTGTAAATAAATTTTTGTAATTTACTTTAGGGAGCAAAAACTTGAATTTTTCATCAATATCAAACATATAGCATTTTCTTTGCTCTTTACCCTTTGTTTAATACATAGCTTTACAAATAAGTCGCACTTGTTTTGCTTCTGATACCTTTTCTGAACTTTTATTGTTCTTAATTTATAGACATGGGTGTGTTTTGTTGAAATTCAACCATAGGCTAATGGATAATTTGACACCAAAGAATTTTTGATTTAATGAGCAGCTCATGTATTAAAAAAAAAATGTGAGGATAGTTTTTGCCTCTGGTTTTTTTTTATATATGAAAATAGTATTATTTACATTAACAAATTAGACTTATGGGTATAAATATTAAATTAAAAAAATTTTAATAAATTTTATGATATATTTTAGTTATTAGAGAGGTAATGCAGATACTCTTCTAAATTTACAGTTAGAAATAAAAAAAAATCAAATTGAAACAAAGGGAAACATTTTGTTCCATTATGAAATTTTCCTTTGCTTGGCATTCTTGATTAAATTCTTTTTCATAGTTTTCTAAATACTTCTACAATAATCTACTATTATACGAGAATTTAAACCTCTGGTATTGGCCCTCCATTACTTTTATATTTCTGCGAAAACACTTTTTTCTTTCCTTTTTTTCACTGATACCACTAAAGTTTTCAAAAAAAAAAAAACATCAAAATGATTGCAAGAGTAATGAAATTTTTTTCTGTTATTACAGTCAAGAACTTTGACGTTGTGAAATTCTCTAAAAAATCTTGTCAGCATTGCCAAAGGGCATCTATATATTCAAATATGTTTTATTCATGGAATCCATGAAATGTTGATTTATGTCCTGTCTGTTTTGAAGACCATCAAAATTCCAGTTATAAATATTTTTATGCTTGTTCCTGTCATTTTTTTAATCCTATGTTTTCAAAACAATGTTCTTCTGGTGAAAATCTTTCATGACATGTTTCACCAGCTCTAGTTTCATGTAAAATGAGAGTAGAATGATAATATTTATTAAAGGAATGCCCCCCCCCCCCAATGATCATGTTCTCACATTGATCATTTTTTCTCATATAATAACAATGTCAAATTTTGATATTGTTTTCTTTGCAAATATTAATTTTATATAAGTGCTGACATTATAGTCAAAACAACAAAAGAGGGGGGGACTGCACATTTTCAAATAAAACCAGAAGTTATTCTTTGAGATGAGGAGGGTGGAGGATATATATATATTTCATAGAAATGATAAGGTAGTCACCTTAAACGAATGTTACATTGAAGAAATAAAATTTCATGTATTCCAAAACATGTATGCTAAAGTTATCAAAATTGAAGTGTCTTATAGCAAAAATATTTTTATTGATTACTCAAAGCATAAAATTATTTTTTATTTCATTAGCTAGATGATTTGAATGATTTTTTGCATAAGTCTTAATGTACTGTAGACAGATTATTCATCTATTCTGCTCAAACCATATTCTCCTGATTGATTGAGTGATCTGCACTCTACAAGACACTGATAAATTTGTATAGCAATTATATTTAGAAATTGGTTTTGATTATTAAGTAGTGTGGCACTTACTGAAGAATGTTTCTAACTTTGTCTACTTAGAATTCTAGAATATTGTCACCATTGATAAGACTTGAACAAAAATATGAATTTATATATCAATTACCTGTATGATATGTTAAGGTCATTGTATTCAAAGAAATTTCAAAAACTCAGTTGAATAAAATTTGAGGACAAGAATGAGTTTCTCTTTGAATACAAAATTTTTCCAGATGCTAGAATCATTAAGATGTTTTATTGCTGTGGATAGAAGTTTTTAAAATAAGATTTTGTTAGTTGAAAGATTGCAATTAATTTTATTTATACAGTCAATAAAAAATATTCTTTGTGTGCTTCATTATTTTTCAACCATTTGAATAAACACAAAATTCGTTGATGAATTAAAAAAAAAATCCTTTGATAATATAAGTTTTAATGCTAACATGAAATTATATTTTGATTTTCATAAACATCAAGAATTGCTGAGGAAAAAAAGTTTTTACTTCTGTCTATTATGATTTATTTTTAGTTATTATTATTATTTTAACTTCTGCAGTTTAAAATGGTTTGTGTAAGTTTCAGATTATGAACATTTTCATCTGTTAAAAATTTGTTTAACTTATCATGCTTTATAATTTGATTTAGCTTTTTGTTATGGAATTTTTTTCTTTTCATATATTTACTGAGATATTTTCTATATCATTTAAATATTCTTTTTATTTGTCACATATAGAATGAAGTTCAGTCCAGAGATAAAGATTCTGCATTCATGCTCAGTGAAACATTTTCTTCGTCGTTACGCCAAATTCATTTAAGCAATATTATCTACTACAAAAGTAAATTGATAAATGATGATAGAAATTGCATTTTAGAGACTTTAAGAAGGAATAATCAGCCTTTATGTATTCAAATGGATAATATTCTGAAAACTATACCCAGTGGTAAGATGTTTTTTTTTTCAAATTATTATTATTATTCTATATGTTTAAAAGAACTTTAAAATATAGTCATGTTCTAGCTTAAAGCTCTTTTTCTGTGCTACATATTTTTAATACAAAGTGAAAGTTTGCGAATATCATACTTTAAGTTTACTTTTCTTTTATTTCTACATTCAATGTGCTTAATGCTTTTGCCTGAAAATATTCATTGTGTTGTTATTATACAATTATAAGATGAACATAGATTGTAATTTTGTAAATCCAGTTGTGTCACAGTGAATTAATACCCTTTACTTGTTTCACACTAATTAACAATTACTGAGGTCCTTTTATGTTTATAATTTTTTAAAACTACTATTAGCTTTAAAAAATTTAAACAAATTCCACCGAAAAAAAATTATTTTGAACTTTTGGAATAATTTATACTGCTGTACAAGCAGGAATAAAATCCAGAATATTACACATTTTTCCTTTTTCTAATCCCTGTGGAGATTTCTAGAAATTTACACTGTATTTTACTTCTAAATGAGGGGTGGTGGTGGAGTTTCCTTCTTGTAAGCTTGAACTTATAAAAGCTCAATGGAGCATAATTTTTTTTTCTTATATCATTTCTTTTGTATATATTTTTTTAATCCACAATAAAAGTAGATGGTTTGTACTACCCTCTGGATTTTGAGGTCTCTTCTCAAAAATATGAACATACTTCCAGTAAATAAAAGTTATAAATGTAAGTGTTTGTGTATGTGAGTGCATCTTGCTGTGGTGTCAAGACAAACCTATTGCATTTACATTTATTAAATTTGGTACACTTGTAGTCGTAATGGAGTCTCAATATAAGTTCTAATTTTAAAATTAAGAAAATTTAAAAATTTCAATGGTGGAGATTTTTGTGTTGCCTTGAACCAATTTTCAAAATTATTTGCCTGTAAGATTATTCTGCTTATAAAATAAATGTAAAGAATGCATTATTGAAGGGAATAAAGGATTATTGTTTAGAAAAAAACTGTTTTGTTTTTTTAATTTATAGAATTAAAAAAAATTATACCCCCCATCTACCAAATTTAAAGAATTTAAAACTAAAATTCCTGCATTGCTCACTTCTGAGCTTAAAAAAAGAACAACAAAAAGATATTTTTATCATTGATTTGTATTTATTATCATTCCAGAGTTCATTTTCCAAATATTTCATTGTAGATGTATCATAGAGAAAATATTTTTTCTTTTTCTTTATTATATAGCACATGAAATATTGTATGTTTCTGACAGAAAAGGTATGGGAAGGGATTACTGAAGCTTAAACAAATCAGTTATAGACACAAAAGAAAATACAAGAAATTGTGATTTAATTATAATGATTTAATGATTTAATTATTGAAACCTTTAGAACACATGTTATATGAAGAGAAACAATAAATATTTTTCGCATGATGAACTAAATACTTAAGAAAGTAGAAAATCAGTTTGAGAATCTATTTTTAAAAAGTCAAATATGCTTTCCAAACTGAAAAAATCAATTTTTTAAATCTACATATTGGATTTAAAATCTTTTTACTTTTAGTCTGTGGATATGTATTATTTGAAATTATGTTTCAATTTGCCTTTTGATGGTTTTAAAATATTTGTATTGATCACTTTGAATTCCTTTAGAATTTCATTCAGTTTTCTTGAACATTTTATTTTTATTTGAGTTATAAAAAGGATTTCTTTGAATCTTAAGTTAATTTCAAATAAGTAAATAAAAACGTGTTTCTGTAATTTCATTTTGAGTTCATTCTATTATTCTAACTGCTTTTGGTATTAAACTGCTTTTGGTTTTAAAAAATCAAGATTATTAATTTCTTTAGGCTGTTAAATATTGATAAAATTTTAAATGCATGTTTAAAAAAAAGCGTTTTATATAGTAAGATAAAGAAGTGAAATCATTACTTTCTAATTAATGTCTAAAATGAAGCATTATTATTTATTTATTTTAACTTTGGCAAAAGCATGAAATTGAATATTTTGCTAGGTGAGTTTGCATTTTACTAAAACACTAAAAGAATTTACCAATTGTGTATTACATAAAAAATCTATTAAAAATAACGAAAACATCATATAGGGAAATATTGAAAGTGATAAGAAAAATTTTATTTCTTGAAATTTAAGGTTACACAAAAATAATTTTTAATGCAATGATAGTTTTATGAGATATACTAATAAATTTCTAACAGTAAATTACAGCCGTTGCCTATTTGGTTAACATTGTTTAAGCCTATTTTTGTACTTGACTAATTGTTCAATGTCTGTTTCTTAATTTCTTTTACTTCTTCCCACTATGTGAATACAATTTTGCATAAGTTGTATCCAAAGCCTTTCTAATAATTTTTTGAAGCTTCATTAATGAATAAAGTATTGAAACAATGCGACCTTAAAAACATTCAATGAAGCAGTATGAGATGTTCATATAATTTGTTTGCATTTGCCTGTTACCATTTGACCATATGTAATAAAAACTATATATATATATATATATATATATATATAATATAATGTGTCAAATTTGGTAGCTCTAGATCAAATAATGTTGGAATACTCCATACTCATGCGACACATATATAAAATCAAAATATCTTTCTTAATAATAAAGAATAAATTGTTTTTCGATTAATTTAAATGGAAAAAAAATAGAATTTCTTGAAAGGCATTTAATTTTAATTTTATTTTATATATGAAATATATAAGTAAAACTAAGGAAAAAATTAGTAACTGATGTAATTTTGGAAGATTTTTAACACTATATATCCAATTATATATTTGGAGATTATAATCAGTCATATTATCATGTATTTCCAAGGTATTGCTACCAAAAGTATAAATATAATTGGCAAATAATTTTTTAATAATATTTCTTTGATAGTATGGGAACTGTGATAGTTTTAATAGCCAATAAGCAATTTTCTTGTAAATTATCAATAATTTATGAAATCAAAAATTAATTTTAAAATTTTACCTTTTTTTCCTAGTGTTAATAATGTTTAAAATAAAACACAGTTTGCACTTGGGCACATAAACACCCAGGTACTTTTACATGACATAGACTATAAATTTACTACATTTGCAATTTTGTTTGATTTGCTAGTTTCTATAGCTAAACCAAACTAAAGCAAAAATATTTCTGAAAAGAGGCTCAAAATATCCACAAAAATAATGCTTTCAAATTGAGTACTGATTTATATATTAATTAGTAATTTTTTCCTGAATAATTAACATTTATATTAGCTGTATCTTAAATTAGCTGTTTTTTCACTTTCTAGATTATACAGTTGTTCAAATCAGTACTATTCCTGATGAAGAGTTTAAACTAACTTCAAATTCAAAGTTTAGGGCTTCAAAACTTATTGTTTGTCGCTATCAACACAACATGACACCTATTGTGATGTGTATAAATAGTTCATCAGATGAAATGGTGAGTTTTTGTGTTAATTATTCAATTGTTGAAAACCATATTGAATTTATTTGCATTTTAAATTCACTTTTCTTGAATAAATACTATATAAAAGTATCAACTGAATCATTTTTTGAAATTATGTTATTATTTTTTTCTAATGTTTTTATGTAAAAATTATGCTAAAATGTTTTGCTTTGATTCATTTTCTGTACGAATGAAATTGTTGCATGCATTAACAAATTTTGATCCCCCACCTCCTCACTATTAGTATTTGCTTAAGTTATTTATAAAATTAAGTCACAAGACTCTTTTATTGTTATCAGATGAAAGCAGATATTACAATTTTAATGTTAACTATAAAATGTAAAGTAAGCTGTTTTTGTTCAGTAAATTCATTAAAAAAAGATTGAATAAAAAATATATTACTTATAAGGTAAGTTTGTTTTATAGTTTAAAATTTTTGAAATAATCGGGTAAACCATATGTAATATAAAAGTATTCTATTATGAAATAATATAACTGATTTTTGAGAATACCCTGTATCCTGAACATATTATTTTAAATCAATTAATGATCCTGCCACCATTTTCTGATGAGTAATATTTGGTGTTCAGTTCACTATTGGAAATTATGATTTATTTATATCAAATTCATGTTCAATTTGGTATAAATGCAGTTAAAA
>JAOUZG010005735.1:4592411-4605651 GCA_026289955.1 Argiope argentata | reverse complement strand
AAAAAATATAAGAACATTTGTTTTTATTTACATTCATTTTAAAAGCTTAAAATATAGTTCATATAAATACAAGACCCTGCTTCTATTTGTAGAAAGAATTTTGACTTAATTTGGCTGTTAACTGGCTTTTATAACAATTTATCAATAAGAATTAAAATTTGCAAAATGTGAAAATTGTTATGTTTGAGTTTTCTATTTATAGTTTGGAGTACAGTTGTCTGATGAAATAGTTTTAAACTGTAGTTATGGAATTTTATAAACTAAAAAGCATATGATAAATAAATAAAAATAATAAATAAAACTAATGAATGTTACTAAAAAGCATTAAGCAAACTTTTAAACATTTTAAAAGCAATGAGAAAATTAATATCAACGTCAAAAATGAAATGCAGATATATCCATAATCAAATTTTAAAAAAGTTATATTCAATCACATCAATTATATTTTTAAATAGACACATTAAATTTAATGTTGACAGAACTTTAAATGAACACAGTTCTACATTGTCACATCTCTAATATTTGTTTTTAATTTCTTGTTATATTATTGAAAAAATTAAAATGCATTTCAATTAGAAGTAAATCTGGTAAAAAAATTTTTTTTAAGAGTATTATTTTTGAAATTTTTAAGAAATGCTAAAAAAATTTTAAATTGTTCAATACTGAAAAATATTTTAGAGCAATTAGAAAACATTTATTTAGGGAGAAAAATCCCTATTTAAATTCTTTAATTTATGGTTTCATTTGATTGGTGGTATTTTAATAGAGTTTATTAAAAGCTTGGATAATTTAAACTAGAAATAAAAATTGCATGTGGTATATGACATGATAAAATCTATAACTTCCAGTCTAAAATTTTACAAACATGTTCTTTATTTTGTGATTTTTTGAGAAAAATTTCAAGTTGTATTATCATTTTACTTGTGAGATCTGCCATTTTACTTGAGCTGCCACCTTTCTTTTTTATAGACAGGTTAATTGGAAAGGAATTACTGGTAGAGCTCCTGATTCACAAGAGTTTTCATCTGCATTTAAATGCCATGATTTATTTGTGTAAGTTGTTATTTGAATGCTTTAATAATAAAATAGAAATAATAGTATGATAATAAACTTTCTAAAATAATAAATATGACAATAAAAATGGTTCTCATTGCCTTACAATATTATATACATTTTGATATTTCTTTATATTCAGCATTTTTTAAGGAAAGAGATATTTATTCATTTATTAATCTCATGAAAATATTTTTTATATTAATCTTGTATTGTTCAGTTACAATGAGCAAAATATCTGCAAATTAAAACTCTTTGAAATTAGTTTTTATTAATTTATGAATTCTAAAGAATCTTTCACAGCAGGTTACCAACCCAATATCAAATTATATTTAAGGGTTTTTCCTTTTAAATTTATCCCATTTTAAATTAGTTTGTGCTTTTTTTAATTCTTAAGATTAACTTTTTTATTTTAATACTTTGAAATCTTAAAAGCATAATTTGATTTGAATTAAGTGTTTATTTTTTACATCTTCTCTATTTGTTTGCTTTGAAGCATTTGCATTTCAGAATATGTCGTTACGACATAATATACTCCGCTACAGAAAGCTTCTTTTACTTTAAAAAGGCAAAAGAAAATTCTAAGCAAATTCAAGGATATAGTAAATGAGACTCGTGGGAGAATTATGTGAACTTCATCTACACTTCACTTTTCCGCAAACAACTTTGGAATAGCGTTAAAAAATATTTGGAACATATGCGTGTGACGGAATTTCAATCTTGCTTAAAAATAATGTTCCTATATTTTCTCTACAAAATATAGCTGACACACTAGCTTTGGCTTTCGCTGACACTAGTAGTAATAAGTATTACACAAATACATCCAAAACTGTAATATTTTAATGGAGAAAGAAAAACTAGAACTCCAAACTGCAATAGAAATTTCGTATAAAAGGCCTTTAATACTCTATGAACTTAAAACCTGCCATAAAAGTGTACACAGATCTTCACTTAGACCACATAGCAAAAGCTATGATATACTTAAAAAACTTTCTGAAGATTCTTTCAAAAACCTGTTCTTCCTATATAATAGAATTTGGCAAGACCAATATTTTTCCACTGTCTGGCAAGAAGCAACAATCGTACCAATTTTCAAATTTGTTAAAAGTCCCTCAAACCCATCTAACTATAGGCTAATAACCCTGACCAACTGTTTATGCAAACTGTTAGAAAAAATAGTTAATTGCAGACTTGAACACTATATGGAACATAAGCAAATATTAAACATTTTTAAAGTGGCTTCAGACTAGGACAATCAATTTTGGACCACCTATTGATTCTGAAAACTGATGTGTGAAAGGCTTTTCTCCATAGAAAGCATCTAGTGACTATTTTCGTTGATATCACAGAAGCCTATGACACAGCTTGGCACTTTGAAATCTTAAAGGACCTCTACTGTCGTATTTTAAGTGGAAACTTACCAAAATTTCCTGAAGTTAAGGTTTTTTAGGGTTAAGATGGGTTCAGAATTTTCTGAATATTTTGTATAAAAGGAAGGAGTTCCTCAGGGAAGTATCTTGAGTGTGACTCTTTTTGCTTTAAAAATTAACAGTATTTTAGATTATTTATTTTCATATGTGAAAAACCATGTTGTTGTGACTAATGGCACTTGCATTGGACAAGCCTCCTCTGATATGATCAGCAGATTTTAAGCCTAAGAAATGTCTCTTTGTTTTACTAGTAGCGCCATCTAGGGCCAAGAGTACAACTTAACTACACACACGTCACAACCC
This sequence comes from Argiope argentata, assembly GCA_026289955.1. NCBI lineage: Eukaryota > Metazoa > Arthropoda > Arachnida > Araneae > Araneidae > Argiope > Argiope argentata. Next base: position 4,602,865 of record JAOUZG010005735.1, on the reverse strand, counting down.
TTTTTTTGGGGCGGACTACATTCATGCAAATTCATTAATACATCTCAGATCGTAATTTAGACCTGGAGCAGAGAAGGATCACCTCTGACCCAGTACCCTTAGTGATATTACTCTCGATATGGAGGACTTTGCGACTATGAACAGATTTAATGAGCGCCAGTCACCATTCACTCAAGGAATCTTTTGGCCAGTGAGTTTCAAACCCGTAACCTAAGGATTACAAGTCCAACGCTCTACCAGCCAGGCCATCCCAGCCGAAAGACCATTTATATATAGATGGTCTTTACATTTCTTTTTCCAGGGATTGTGTGGCTTTTATAGAAAGGCAGCTTCAAACTGCAATCAATTAACTCACTGGTTGATGTAATGAGAAGGGATTTTCATTCTCTTCTTAAAAAACAACAACAAATACTGCACATTTCTGTAGAAAAAGCAACCTTCATCCTGAACCAGAGATTTACTTTAAATGTTGCCCTGTTAAAAGTACTTGACAAAGTTAAATTTTTGGGATTAATTTTTGAAAAAAGCATATGTTTGCCTCTCATGTAACTTATCTAAGGAAAAAAATGAGAAAAATCTGCGAATACTTTAAAGGTTCTTTCTCACTAACTGTTTATCTTTACTTCACATCTACTGAGCAGTAATTTTATCGAAACTTAACTATGGTTGAAATGTCTATGATTGTGCAAGTCACAGTATTCTCCAAAAATAGGATACTGTCCATCATGCTGCTTTTTGATTTTGTTCTTCTTTTAGAACATCACCTATACAAAGTATATACATAAAATGTAATGAACCTTCTATATACATCAGAAGGTAAATATTGTCTCCCCATTATTATTTTAAAATTTTACCAAACCCTTGTAATCACTATTATAATCAGAGGCAATTCTTACAGTGCCTTTAAGCTATTCAACTATCATTAATATCTTCATTCTTTCAGAGAATGACTAGTTTAGTTTCAGAACTGCATCTAAAGGAGGGACAAATAGTTTCCAAACAATAGTTTCTCTTACCACCTTAGAAACCTCATTTTGCCAATACTCAAATCCTTTTTAACATTTTGATAAACAAGCACTGCAGATATTGTTTATCGGTGAATCTTTTCTAACCATTGTCAAAAATATCGTCAGTTTAAACCTATTTTTACAGATGACTCTAGAGGTTCTGATCATGCTTCTTTCACTTGTATTATTTCAAATTCCACAACAGCTTCTAGAGTTAATTCATTTTGTTCCATTTTTACAGCAGAAGTAACTGCTTTTTTAAAAAGTTTTATTGGTTATTCTCAATTGTTCTGCAGACAGCTATGTAATATACAGTGATTCATAAAGCGCTTTGGAATCTCTATCATCTATACATGCTTGCAGCCATCCTTTGATTTTCAACATTTTTAATTTATATGATAAATTATATGGAAAGGCAAGTTATTTTATGCTTGTTCCACACACTTGTGAAAATTCCAGAAAATGAAAAGGCAAATATGGCAGTAAAATTGTCTAATACTTTCTTGTGAAAACAGATTTTTCTTCTTGATTATGAGAAATATGTGTCACATTTTCATTCTAAGTGGCAAACTGAATGGGATGCACATATTTATAATAAGCTCCATATAAATAAGTCCATAATATATTTCTGGCCCATTTTACACAGCAGAAAGCTGGCTGCAATTCTAACTAGGTTGGACATTGGGCACACTTGATTTACCCACCAACATTTGTTGATGTGTAACCCAACGTCATTTTTCTCAATAGGAAAAGAATAATTACATCATTTTACTCAATATATAATAGTCTTATGTCTGTTTTACACATTGTTGTAGAATGTCCATGGTTTTCTATCCAGTATCTTGAATGTGTTCAGAATTCTCACCCTAAATTGGGCAAGTTGCTTTCCAAACCCCCACATGTTGACGTTTTTAGGTTAAAAAATAAATTGGTTTTTATAATCATATATAAACATTAACCACACTTTTTAGCGCAATACCATACCTTACATAACTGTCACACTTTTTCATGACTCTTAGATTTATGCTTTTAGACATTTGAGTTTTGTGAACATTTTTATTTTATTTTATTATAAATTGATGCAAATATTTTAAATTCAAGAATGTACTCAGCTTAAAGAAAGATTACTTTTGTGCCATTAAATAAATCATCAGTTCCTCTTGTAGTTTTTTTTAACAAATTACTATAAAGTTACTTATTTCTGTGAAAAATTACCTATTAGTATGTATTGGTTCAATCAAAAGAAACTAAAATCATTTTTACTTAAACTATAGATTCTGTCCATCCATCATAAAAGAAACATTATGTAAATTTATTTGTACATGAATTAATATAGATATATATATAAATAAATTGATGGATAATAGATAGGATAGAGGATAAATCTTTCCATATAGAGGGATTGGTTCTTTATTTATATTTGTTGCAAACTTTTAATCGAGTGGTTAATTCGATCTGCAATAAAAAGGATAGTAATGGCAGAATCAAATTCAAACTTTCATACATTATAAAAATAATATAAATGAAAACAAAAATCATCATGCATAATTTCAAGACTACAGGAAATTTTTATTTACTCTCTTGATGATATTTAAAACTAAGAATAGAATTAAATTACAATCTACATTTATCAAAATGGAATGCCGACAAGACTCTACGGAAATTCTATAAAGTTCTTTAAAAAAAAATTTTGGTTCTGTTTAACTATATATAATATATATATATACATTTGAATGATGCATAAATTATTAGCAATATTTTGTTTGCAAGATATTTAATAGGTTAAATTTATTTAGCACATAGTTTAATTATGAGGGGTGTTAAAATTGAAAGTAAGATATATAGAATAAGAAAATATAACAAAAATTATGGAATACATTGCAAAATGTATTTGGCAAATGAATATTTTTCTAAAAAATTGATCTTAGAAAAGGAAATTTAAAATTTGTAGCAGTTTAATTTTAAAATGCTGTTTGGCTTTAAGTGAGAATTTCTTTTTATAATAAGTTTATTTACCATTTTATTACATTGTCTCATGCTTCCACTTAAAAAAAAAAAGAAAGAAAAGAAAGTAGTAATTCTTCTAGGTGTTCAGTTGCTGTAGGGTGATGGCATTAGCTTCTACCTAAACTTATGGAGATTTCTTTGCAAATAATATGTTAATCAGTAATGAAAAGTCATTTGATATTCAATATTTATTAAATTTGAAAAATGTGAAATATTCAAATCAATCAAGAATGTCAAACTAATATCATTTTGTAATTTTCTGCTTTTTAATGAAAGCATAAAAATTATTCATATTTCAACTGATGCCTTTTATGAAGTGCATGAAAAAATTAAGCCTAGTAAAACAGTGTGAAAAAAAATCTAGAAAAAGGAATTAAAGACAAGACAATATTTAATTGGCATCAATTATGATATATTTGTAGTGACTTTTGTATTTTTTTAAAAAAATGTATTGAAAAAAGAAATTTACTTATTTTTCTTTAAAGGTATTGTGGTCATGGAAGTGGCAGACAATATTTAGAAGGTGTTTCAGTTGATACAATGAAATGCCGTGCTGCAACAATTTTGATGGGATGCAGCAGTGGGCGCTTAAAACAAATAAGCAGGCAGCTGGAAGCATATGGAATTCCATTATCTTATTTAATGAATGGATGGTAAATATTAAATTTTTATTTGGCTAAGAAAATAATTTATACAGATCTTTTAATATATTTTAGTTGGTAATGAAATTTAAAATTATTCTTTTATCTTTCATTTATTTGATATTACTTGGAAATTAAAGAGAAAATACATTTTGGCTAGAAGTCATGAAGAGTTTGGCTTAATTATAAATATTTTAATCTGATTACTATATAAATCTTAGGAAGGAAAATTGTAATAAAGTATTTGCATTGATAATTGAAATAACCATAAGATCGTAAAGTTGAGTAATGGTGGTTTTGAAATTATATTGTTGCTCTATGGATGTCTGGTTAATAAATAAGATAATTTTGTTTAAATATAGTGCTGAAATTTGCATGTAAAACTAATCAAACTGGGAATCTTGAATGAAACTTGCTACAAGTTTGAATCAAACATTTATATTATATTACTTTTCTTCAAGTTATATAAACATATTAAAGTTTATAGTTTTATTTTCTTTAAAATATATATAATTAATTCTTGCTCTGTTTCAATTTGGAGCAAAGGTTTTATGTTAATATGTTTGGATAAGTAACATTTCTAAATGTTTCTTTTATCATTTTTTATCTATTTTCCTTTATTTAATTTTTAATCCCTGGAATTTATTAAAGCATGATGCACTTAATATTTGTCCTTTAATATTCGATGAATAAAATGAATAAATTCAAGATGAATGCTAACAACTTAATAGTTTACTCTCCTTGTTTTGATTAACATTCTGTAATAGCCATTCATATATTTTCTATTTCCATATAATGCAAAATCTAACATATATCTGACATAAATGTTTCATGTCTATTTCAGCCCATTTGTAATAGGAAATTTATGGGATGTCACAGACAAGGATATTGATAGATTTACAAACAAATTGCTTGAATTATTTGTGCCAAATTATTGTGAAAACCAGAATTCTTTAACAGAAATTGCAGATGCAGTTAGACAGGCACGAAATGCTTGCAAAATGAGGTACTTAGTAGGAGCAGCACCAATCATGTATGGACTTCCGACTGTGGCCAAATATTGATTTCATCATTTTGTATTAAAACTTGTAAGACTAAGAAAAAAGTCTTTTTTTTCCTCTCAAGACTTTTGTAAAATATTTTTGTATGTAATAAAATCATTTAACCCTTTTTTACAGTAAAAAATTACTTGTCTTTTTCTCTTTTCTTAAAAAGTTATTTCCAGCCTGTAATTTATTTATGTGTTTAAAGCAGTAATGCAGAATTCATTGTTATGTGGAACTTAATGAAAGTTAGTAATAATTTAATATTGATTAAATGCACAGAATAATGTAAACACTTTAAAGGGGGTAAAGATTTGATTTTATTGTGTGATTACAACATATTTATTTTAAGTCATAAACAATTTATTGACATAAAAGAAATGGAATTCACTCAATGGAATTTTCAACTGAAAGATATTTTTAATATAATTATAATTTGATTTTTTGGTTGTCCTCTCCTGTCCACCAATAAAAATTTTCTTGTTTTTCCGCCACATTAAAACAAACAAAAATAAAAAATAAAGCAAGTAAAAATTTACAAAGGTGGTTAAAAGTTTTAAAATGTATAAGAATGTTGAGGCGGCATTACAGTCGTCTTGCAGAAATTTCACTCGAATGGTTTACATGTGTTATGGAAGATAAAGAAGTTAAAGATATGTATGTAAGATAAAGAGGCTTATGTATGTCAATCTCAAAGAGTTTAAATAATAGTTCAATGTTTGATATATTTAATATTATTTAAGAAATACATTTAACTTAATTTTAAATGTATAATTAATACAATACAGATTAAATGATATTCAACATTTACCACAACATTTATTAATATGCATTTGAAAATTTTCAATTATTTTTCTTACAAAATTCTTAAATTCAGTGTGGCATAATGTTTCTTCTAATCAAAATTTGAGTCAGCTGACAAAAATGTTATTTAATTAATTTTTTTGATATTTAATGATTTCAATTAAATCGTTTATGTAATTTGTTAATATGATACCATCAAATTATCAATAATTAAAGTTGTGTTATTTCAATTGCCTTATATATGCTCTGTTCTTTATGTATATGAATCTTTTTAATGCATGATAGTTCCAAGGCATCCTAGTGCTATCAAAAATGTAAATATCCTATTTTTCTTCAATTGTATTGTAATTTTACTATTTGCAGTATTGTAACCATTCTTTTTTGTGTCTTGTAAACTATACAGATATTTAACAATACGAAAAAAGAAATTATGTATATGATCACATCACAATCAGACAAAATCAATCATATATTTGATAAAACATTAAAAACGGTTGAAATTTCAGAACAATAATATAATATGTTGTTCGAAACTAGTCAAAATAATGATAATAAATGTAATAATTTTTAAAAGTCGCCAAATTTCATTGAACATTTAGTCCACCTTTCAAGTAGCATTATTATAAAGGTTTATTTATTTAAATTTTCAAACAATCTAACGCTTTTTTTTTTTTTTTTTTTTTTTTTTTTTTTTTTTTTGTAGAATGCTATGACTCTAATGTTTTTAAGCTTATCAAGTTGTTACTTAAAAGTTTTGGTATTTAATTTTCAAATTATTTGTTATTCTGCTCTTTCTTCCCAGTCCATTTGTTGATTATTTTATTCTAATTATTTATTTTAATAAAAAATACTAATATCTGTAAATTTATATGTGGTGGTGGGAAAACTTGTTAATTTTTTTTTAGCTATTTCAGATTGAGTAACTAAATTTTATCTAGCAAAGACCCAACATTAATAAAGTAATTAGGTGGTAGAACTGTGTGATATGCTGAAATTTATTAAGTTAGATAAGAAATTATTCATTTGATTTTATACAAATTTATATTTAAGGTATTCCAAGAATATCCAGCACAATTTTAAAAGTTGAAAAAGACTAAGAAAAGCCCTTAAAAAATAAATATTAGGATGAGTTTTCAGAAATGAAATGTTTAGATAGAATAGTTTATATCAATCAAAATCATATGGAAGTAAAGGTGTCTGGGATTACACTATCTTAAAAAATTAACTTCCCAGTGGCATAATTTTTATTTCTTTATATTCTTAAATTTTTAAAATCTAATGTGTATTTTCCCCGCTAATCAGGGTTGTTTTTTTTCTCTCTCCACACATTTTTGCTTTAATTTCTTAGTACTTTTTAATTTTAATTTTTCTAATTTTATATCACTTGGAAGCAAAATGTAACTAGTTAAAAAGTTTTATAAACTTTTTTTTAAAATCATTTCTCTTAATTTTAAGTTACAAATATTATTTTTATGATGTTAATACTCAGAAATAATTTTATGATACTATTTTACTAATCAGTGACATCATCATTCTCTAGTCTAGTTTTAATTATATTAATATTAAAAAGTGACACTAAAGCTATTTCAGTCCAGTTTTAAGTGACTGTTTACATTAGATCGTTAGATGTTGAAGGCAATACAAGAGCTAGCTCCACTTTCCAAATATCCACATTATTCCAACAACACTTTTGGTCACTATTGATATAACGTCCACCAAATCCGCTTAAACAGCGATTCTTTGAAGCAATCTCGTTTTCTCGAGTATATACTGACATTATATTTTCTTTTCCATTCCATAGTTTATTTAATACATATAAATTTGATACTTTCACATTTTAACATTTAAATGTCTCTATCATACCAATACGAGGTGTTTTTCTTGAACACCCTTCAACTTGATTACTTTTTTAAAAATATTTTTTCGCTATATAGTTAGCCCTTTACTTTAGATTCTTTTTATATGTATAATTCTAAATTAATACAAGGACAACTTTAAGTATATAATGCTTCTTGGCATCCAAACTTTTAGAAAGTGTACTTCCCAACATTTATAATACATTTTGATATCAATTAAGCTACTCTTTCCAAATAGAAACCAATCTCTTATAATTTTTTTTAATTATTGCAGCTTTATAGGATGGACTATTGAAACAAAAACTGTTAAATTTCACACATATATTTAAAATGTGATCTGTGATTAATTTTTATTTTCTAAATTGACAAAAATTCAAATCGAATATTTAATTGGCTGGAAATAACTGCTGTCCTGTCATAACTATTTTTCGACTATTAGTTAAATATGATAATAAGTGAATTTATTTAAATTTTATAACTTCATGCTCATGCTTACACCAAAATAACGAACATTTAAGCAGTGTTATTTTAATTGCTTTGGATATGCATAAACCTTTCTGATGGAGGTCAGTCCAGTAGCATCATGGTACAGTTAAAAACGTAAATATCCAGTGTATCTATATTCTAAATTTTGCGATATTGTAATATCTTTAGAATACACAGATATTAAACAAAAATCTTGTGACTTGATTTTCAACAACAAAAAAATATCTTCAGATAGTTGAAAATGTAAGGCAACAATGTATTATTGAAAATCAGGCAAAAAATATATTTGAAAGGTAGATACAGAAAGAGGGAAAATTGACATTTATTCGTCTTTGGCTATCAGCTGGTTTGGTGAGAATATTTGTTATATTTAATTTTCTTTAAATCACATAAATATAATGTCCACAATTTCCCCAAATTATTTATCATCAAGGTTGTGTTATTTTTTCTTTCATTCACTCTGCTTATTGTGCGCATGAAACATATCAGGATGATATTTAAAACGTAAAGATCCAGCTCATCTATCTTTAAAATTTCGTGATATTGTTGCTTCATATTTTAGATGATGCATGAAATATATAGATATTTAAAAATTCTTTTTCTTTAATTTTCGAAATGGAAAACTGAATATTTTGTTCTATCATTATAATTTTGTGGTAAACTTTAGTGGCTTTTAAAGCTGTATTATAACTCATATAATTTATATAAAATATTTTATTGTTTCATGAAATGTTATTAATTGAACATAAAATTTATGACAGATTTGCATTTATAAATAAATTAATAATGCTATATTAAAGGCTGCCATCAATAAATTATAATATTAATTTGATGTTGAAAATTAGGCATAATTATTTTAGAAATTTAGCAAAGTTCAGCAAAAGTTTGCATGATTACTAAATTGGTATCATGAAAAAGATAACTTTAAAAAAAATCTGAAACAGTGTAAAATTTTCCACGAAAATATCAATAAAAATTAAAGTTCATAAATTTTTAAAAAATCACACTGAAATCTCTCCTCCAAGATAGATTTGTTCCAAATTTCATAGGTCTAGGACAAATGCTATGTCCTGTAGAACACCATGACATACATATACTCATTATTAGTACAGAAAGATATAGAATTTGACATGTGTGGAAGTAATGCCTTTTGAATAATCTTAGAATTAAGTTTTCTTCATAATTTTTTCTCGGTTTAAAATAGTCTTTGATTCGAATTCTCAGTTTCATCTTTGAAAAATAATAATTTACTAATTTTGTAATAAACTCACAAATTTTAAATTTTATTAAATCGTTTTTACTAATCTGTTAGACAAATCCATTAGTAACTGAATTGAAGGACTGAAATCTAAGTCTATAAATCTAACCATCCATTTGATATTATAAAGCTAACATAGTTCTTTATAAATTACATTAAAATATTGGTTAAGAAATACCCCCACCCCACAAAATATTTAAATATGTTTTAAATGTAAGTATGCTAAAACGTAATTGTAGGATAGTTAAACAACATTTTCTTATGAGTGTTCACTCTCCAAACAAATCTTCTATTGTTTTATTACTTGTAAAATACGTATTTTTTTACCACCTGAATTTTCTTTCTTTTCCAACAAATAATTACAATAAGTTCGCATTTCTTAGTGTGTGTTTTGATTATTTTAACTTTATTGAAGATAACTGAAAATGAAAAAGGTGTTATTCTCTCTCTGTGTGTAAATATATATATATAATGTCAATGAATGTTGAAAAAATGCACATCAAAGGGTTAACTTTTATTAGTACTACTTGGTATTGCAATTAGTATACAAATCATCCAATTTTAAAGCATCTGGATATCAAGATATTGATAAATTTATGAATAATACATGTTATGTAATATTTGAAAATATCTGAGTATCAAAAATTTAGAAAAATTGCAATTTAGTGTAAACAAGATTGCATAGGCAAGTAATCATTTTCATATTTGTTTATACTTCTGCAACAGGTTTATAGAAATCAATTGAATATCATGATGATGATTATCATTTCTTGTTCATAAACATTAGAGCAGTAGTAAATAAATACATACATAAATGCCTTTTTTTCCAAACAACTTCACTAAGATTTTAGTGAAGAACTATTAAATGAAATTCAACAAAAAATTAAGTAATTCTCAATAAAATTAGAATATACTTAATATCACAAATATATTCATTAAAAATTGCAAACTTCTAGAATATTTTAAATAAATATACTTTTAATTATATATTTTTAAAGTATACACCTTGTAAATAAGTTTCTTTCAGTCTTTATATAAAACAAATGTATATACAAGATATGAATACAATACTTTAAAAAAATCATATTTTTTGTTTATATTTACATAATAAATAAAAATAATAAATTGGAATGTGCAATAATTCCAAGTAAAATTAAACATTTCAGTGGAATTACACTGAACAACAACCTTAAAAAAATGGCTATTATTACTTATTCATGGTAAGTTCAAATTAGAATGAGTCCATTTTTAAAATTATTTAATTAGGTTTAGTGTAAGAGAAATACCTTTTATACAATAGAATGATTCAAATAGTCAGAGGAGTATTTTATACATCACTTATAATTTTAAGA
>JAOUZG010005735.1:4513900-4579986 GCA_026289955.1 Argiope argentata | reverse complement strand
ATATATATATATATAATTCTCATTTTCAGTTTCTAGTCGTATTCAAGAAGTTAACAAAGTTCAAGCAGAAAATAAAAATTCACAATCAAATTATTAAGATCTAAAGGAATTGAGAAATAACAAAAAGACAGACAAAATATTAAATCAAGAAAAATGCAAGATTAGGATATACTATTGATTCATAAAAAGTTTAAACATGCAATTTAATAAAAATGCTGTGTACGCACAGTTACAATTGTTTGAACCAATTGTAATTACAAAATAAAGATTTGATTATTATTATTTAACCACTGAAATTTCATGTAACGTAGGAATTACATTGTCCATTACAATGCATAAGTACCTTAAATATGAATAATTTAAGCTGCTGCAGACATCTTAGTCTGTAGAGAGATAGATTTTCATAAAGGATTTAATTGTTATAAAACAAGGAATTTATATTTTAGTGCTAATAAATTTGATACTTTTTGAAGAAACTTATGATTTGTGGAAACTGGAAGGGGATAGAAATATGTTCCAATTAGAAAATATATAATTACAGTATCAATTTAAAGCAAATAAATCTGATTTAATGTTACTCCCATTTAGATACAGATTCATTTCAGAATATATGAAATCTCCCAATCTATGAGAGATCTTATAAAATAGCATTTATTTCTTACAAGGATTTTCAGAATTTGAAAATCTGCATTATTGAATTGGGATAATGCAATTTAATTTTAATGCTCTACAATAACAATGGATGAAGCAACTTTACAGCTTTAGAAGGATTAAAAAAAATCATGAAATTAGGAATGTAAGAAAAAAAAAGGTCAGAAATCTATACACAATTTTTTATATAAGGAATAAATCACAGCATAAATTTATATACATTTAATAATTTTTTAAAAATATTTTAAGATTTAGATTAAGCAACAATAAAGGTTTATATACTTACGCATGTTATCTAACTTTTGCAGTTGCGGCAAGGCACGGATAACTGTAAGCCGGTAATCATCACTTTCAGCACAAGGATTGTCAGCTAACCATAAATTTTTTAACTTTGGAAGATCTCTAAGATGACGAATTTCTGCCAACTCAGAAATATTATTTTTTCGAATATACAGTTCTTGTAAATTATTGCAGTGAGAAAAGTCCTCTAAGCTTGATATGGCATTAACACTAAAAAGAATTAAAATATAACTATAAAATATTAATGGCTACAATTTTTTGATACAGTGGATCATAAGAAAAGTTACTTGAGAGGAAACACACAAAATGCTATAAACCTTTGAACTGTATTATATATTTTGGGCATGATAACAATTTTAATAAAGCAATATTAAGAAATTTCTCACCTTCTTAAAAGGACTTAATAAATTAAACCTATTATTTTATATTATTCAAGGATTACATAAATTAAATTTTTCTTTGGAATATTAAGTTAATGAAAAAGATAAAACTTTTTTTCTTGAAAGACCAATTATTTTTCTTTCTGCTCATGATTTTAATTAAGGGGGGGGGGAAATAGTGCAAAAAATTAATTATTCTAAAAAACTGATTAATTAGATTTAAATTTTGAAGAATAGAAATAAAATTAGTTTTTTGATGTTATATAATACTATTTTTTTAATGTGTGTGTGTTTATAAACAAATTACCTAATATAAAATATATGACAGGTTCCAAAATTTTACAAATGAGCAGTAATCACCCTTTAAAAAAATGTTCGGGGGTGGGTGGTTGTAAAACATGAATCAGTTGAAGAAGCAATCCTTGAGATCTTTAACTTTTTTTTTATATACTTCATAACTTCAAAGTAATTAGTCAAATGCTCATCTTAGGCAAATATTTCTTTTCCTAAGCCAATAACAATAATGGTAATAATAAAGATTAAAATAAAATCTGCTATGCATATTTTAATGTATCATGTCAGAACATGATTTCTTGAACAGTCAAGCATCTTTGCTTGTGCAAGTTAAATTATATTTTTATTCTTTTTAATTGTTTCATTGAAATAGTAACTTTAGTATTGCAAACGATCAAAAAAACTTAATCTTGCATTTATTGTTAAAAAAAATATCACATTTCCAATTTATTTCATTTCATATAATCATGTGCTGAAAATTACAGTTTTCTAGGTTTTATTTGCTGTAGTAATTAACTTATTTTTTAAAAATCAGAGTTTTTGTAAATGCAATGGCAATACGTTATTAAAAGGTAATGGCATAAGCCAAAAACCTTATCTCAAAAACATCATGTTCTGACATGATAATAGAAAAAGGCAAATTTAGTAGCAAAGCAGAAAAGAAGAAAGAGAGACAATGAGAAAATATTTTGATCTCACACAGTTTTTGAAAAGAATTTACAAATACAGCATTTTGATGCCAAGAGTAAAATCAGTTAGTCGCAATTTATGAAAATTAACTGAGTGAGACTTATTACAGCTGGTCGTTAATCAAAGTAATTCAGATGTCACAATGAAGGTTGAGTATGAGTGATAAGAAAACCAATTATAGAATATAGCTTATTTGAAAATATTATTACACAAACACACACAAAATATTTTTAGTTTATTACTTTCATGTTGCCAGACAAGGTTCTTGAACATTAGAGAATAAAAACAATTCTTTTCTTTTGGGTGTATGTTTTCTTTTCATAGTATTAGCTAAAGTCAATGCCCTTCCCCAAAGATTAAATATTAATACATAAGAAAGACTATCAGAGCAAACAATTCTACTCACCCATTCTTACAATATTACTGTAAATCAGGTGCACTAACTGTTCACTTATTTTACAAATTCCAGTATTTTTATTCTTAGATTCCAATTTTATAAAATGTTTTAAATATACTGATTGAGACATCTAATAAAGAATTGAATAGCATTATGCTTTTAAAAATAGCAAATTTGAAAGAATATGAGATATTACAGTAAAAGCATTAGATATATATTTAAAAAATCTTAATCTCAAGATAATATAAATAAAAATGGAAAATAGTAACCTTAATATAAATCTTAATTAAAAATTCAGACAAACCTTAAAGACAAAACTTCCACATTAGGTAGTTTTTTCACAATGCTGACATCAGTGAGCTCACTGCCCCTACAAGAGATATGCCTATTAATATCAATTCCTGCCAATTCAATGAAAGGAAAATGTGAAAATAAGGCAAAAGAAATTCATAATTATAAAAATATTTTAAGATTTGCAACACTAATTTTATGCTTTGTACAGTCCTACACTAAAACATTTTTCTAAAACTGCACTGTTTATTTTGTATTAACTATCTGTATTTGCTATAATTTTGAATATAGTTTTCACCAAATTTGTTTCAACTTAATAAATGGAATGAATATATATATAAGTCAATATCAATATACACAAAATGCTTAATTGATTACAAACATTCCTAAGTTGAGATTTTGATCTTTAAGATTTTATACAGATTTCAGACTGATTTTAAGGAAAATAAAACCACATCAACAAAACTTTACAAGATAGCCCTAACTAGTTGATCAGAATTGGCAGGATAATATAACTGCTTGATTTAGAATTAAATATTTAAATAAATACAACAAGAATTCAGCATATGACACCATTATTCAAAGTCATATGGCTGTTACATGACAGTGAAAACATCCTCATTCAATTTTTATATCTTAAAAAGTTTACTTTTTGGCATTATATATTATAAGTGTGAAATAATAATTATTTTAAATTTTCTTCTAAACAGCAAATATTCTATATGAAAAACTCCATTGGTAATATATATATCAAGATTTCAAAAATAAAAAATTATGTTTTCATAGAAACTCTTCAGGATAAGAATTGGCAGTACAATTTTAGGTCATGGTATGTCATATTTTTATAAATAGTAATATAATTTATAAAAATATGACAAAACATACTTACCATGCATTCAGCTTTCTAACACTTCGTAAGTCTTGTGCTCGTGTTCTAGCCAAAACAGTATGCTCTGTTAATTTTGTCATGCTTGTAGTTATTATTGAGACCTAATATAAAAATGTTTTATGCTTCATTAAGTCAATAATAGAAAAAGGACAAAATAAAAAATATGAAGTGCAATCCTAGAAGCATTGAAAGTCAAGACACTACAAATTATAAAATATATTTAATTTATAAAAACATAACATAAATTCATTTTATTTATTGATTTTGTAATTGTAAATTTTATAATTCATCAGACACATATTAAATAATATGAAAAGAACACATGAATTACTTGAAATTTGTATATTATTATTTAATAGATTACAACTGAAAATTTTTCAGCTAACTGTAGTTTCCAGTGACATATTTTTTTAAAAAACATTTCAGTAATTCTTTATATATTACAACTTAAAAAGTATTAACATAAATGCAGATTATCAGTCAAGTAAAAATACATCTTGGATTAAGAAAAAAATTGTTGCCAAGCAAATAAAACATAATATTTGCAAATTTTACAATATATTTATTGATTGCTCAAAGCTATGCAATTGAAAAATATGAGTCACCTAAAATATAGTAAATAAAGGAACAAGAATTAAATATATTATTTCTCTAAAAATGACAAAAAACAACTATCAAAGAGCTCAAACTCACATATATTTTAAAAATACTTGAAAGAAAAAAAGAAGAAGATATATGTGAAACAAGGTAGTATTAATTTATGATCACTCATACATGGCAATGTTAACAAAAAAATTCCAAATGTATACATATTAGCTTAATGCAGCATTTAAATAAAGCAGAATGGAAAACTTATATCTTAGTTTAAAGGATCACGATTTGAAAATAAATTCCTGGCCCAGACAAAATGCGAGAAATAAGTATTTGACGGCAGTTTTAATTTGAAATATAGATAGAAGAATCAATAATAATATCTAAAAAGAATTATTAAATATCAATTACAGGCACAAAAGAAAGCGTTTTACCACACAGTTAATCCACACAAATATGGTAAAATATAGTGATATTTTTACGGAAAACATATCAAAATACTTAGTAAAAACAAATATAATACAAGAGAAAAGAAGCAATCAAATATGCGCTACATAGTGAAATTTTCGCTGTCCGCTTTCTAGATTATTCATAAAAACTTTAAAGGAATAAAAAAAAGTTCAATACTCAAAAACAAAATACAAATGACAAAAAATTACAGCATTATTATTTATTTTATACCATAAAATAAAAATAGATTTCAAAATATATCCTATATATATGAAATTTGACAACCATATGACACATTTCCATATCTGTTTATCTTTTACAGTAAAAAATTACAAAGATAACAAGAGGGACATCTATTTAGAGATAACAAACTGAAAAAAAAATTCCGTCATATATTACAAAAATATACAAAATTAGTAAAATAAAAAGTTTTTTGACTTACATTTCAAAACACAGTTTTCAAGCAGCAGATAGTGATGAAAAAGAAAACAAATATGAATATTTCACTTCAATTAACAGGCGAAATTTATTTCATATATGCTCACATTTCATTTCATAAAATGTATTTTAAAAATCACTTGTAAAATTTTACACTAATGTATATGATATTTTAAAAATTATAGAAGATAAATTTAATCTTCTTTTTATTGTTAGTGTTATTAAGAAAGGAAATATGTTCCACTAGAGCTGATAAATATTAAAGCTCTTATTTAAAAGATTTAATCCAATTTTAAAAGATTATATAAGATATTTTGAAATTAATGGTAAAAATAAAATTATTAATTTAAGAATAAAATTATTAGTTAGTGAATTTTGCTAATGGCCTATATGATAAGTAATGATAATAATAATAATGTAAGTAGGTAAACTGATACATTTTTCTCTGCACTGAAATGAAAGGAAAATTTAAGTTGCTATAGTAACATTGATAAATATAAACTTAGTTGTAGCACTTTTTTTTTTAATTCTCACTTTATTTAGCTATAGTTATTGCCTTGACCAAAATAGAAATATTTTTCTACATTATTGATCAGAGTTAGTTTGCTGAAAATAATAATCCAGGATGTAATTATCATATATACCTCATTTTTATCGACCATGGTAGGTATTACCTCACATTTGTTTGTGAATTGTTAGAAATTTATTTGAAATAGGAATATAATTTTCGGGAACTTTGGGGGGGGGTAATTTTTATGCTCTTTATCAATTAAAAAACTACATGAGAAAGTTGAGTTCTCAAATTTTATTTGTGTGGAATTGCTGATTTCTTTTTCAAACTTACAATATTTTTTATGATTATATTTTTCAAAGAAAAAAATTATCTCATTCTATCTGCATAGAATGTTGTATATCTGTTATAAATTAAATCCTCTTCCTTACAATCTTTTAAAATTTGAGGATTAGTAAAAATTTATCTTCCCTTTTTTTTTGTAATTATTTTTATTATTTAGGTTTTAAAATATATTCTTGAAAGTAGCTCATAAAATTAAATCTATTTCAGTTTTTAATTGAATTTAGTTAATCCATTTAATAAAGGATTCTCTTAAAATATCTGATGTGTTGAATTAATGATTTTTTATTTTTTTTTTGTATTCCACTGTAAAAAATTTTAATAGTTACTGACAAGCTTTATGTATTATTAAATATAAATATTAAATAAAATGATTAAAATTATTTTTAAAATTATTATTATGATGTGATACTTTTTATAAGTCTTTTCATACAATATTTCTTATGTAAAAACTCTTTTTGTTTTTAGTCTCAAAAAACAAACCTCCCCAAAAGAAAATTAAAGCAAGAAAAAGTAAAAGACTCAAAAATTGACAAAGACAGTGAGAACTCAAAGCATTCTCCTGCTATTAGGGAAACTATCAGAAATGAAAAATATCGTAGTGGAAGTTTGAATAGACATATTGCTGCCAAAGCCCAAGAATCTCCAAGGAAATCCCAAAGTGTGGACAGAAGTCAGTCTTTGAGATCAAAAATAAGTGATACAGCAAATCAAAAGAGTTTACAGCTGACTGCTTCAAAACCTTCTAATAGTGATGCCAATAAAAAGAAAAATATTCGAGATTCACAGACTAGTAGTAATAAAGTGGAAACTAGATCCAAACCTAGTTCTTCTAATAGTAAAAAAAATATTTCAACTACTTTGAAAAAGAAAAATTCAGACAAACCTGTTAAAGTCACTGATGGAAAAACCAATGCTCAAATTGCAAAAAGCTTTGTAAAAAATTCTCAATCAAAATTATCCAAATCAACCAAATCTTCAAAGGAACAAAAATCCCAGAAGAAACAAGAAAGCTCCAAACATGAACTTTCACATAGTCCTGAAAGACCAAGGACTAGTACAATTCGTAAAGGAGTACCAGAAAATGTGAACTTACAGATAAAGGATGAAAAAGGTAAGATGCTCATATTGTGGCATTTTTGAAAAATTTTGTCAGTTAGTTTTATTTTCTTTCTTCATGAATGAAATCCATTTCTTTTATAGCTTTTATTATTTACTAAACCAGAGATTTGAGGGGGGGTAAAGATTTTTCTTTGATTTCATTCTTTCTTCATTAAAAGTTAGAATGCAGATACCTCCTTATTGTCTTTGAATATAATGTTTAAAATAAATATTTCATAATTTATTCTTTGTTGAAGCTGTTAGCTTCTATTTATAATGAAGTAATTATTTGTTAAATTAAATTTTTGTTACATGATTTGCTGTTTCATAGCCATCATTTCACACATATTGGTACTCTTAATATGATAGTTACATTGATTGTTTGGCATTGCTTTAGAATGCTAATATTTATGAATTTTATTTTTTAATATGTTTATTTAAATTAATTATTCTGAATTAAATTACAAAGTCATCAGAAATTATATCTGATTCACTATAAATATAGGAAATGAAAAAAAGTCCTTTCAAAATAAAAATATTTCTGACTTGAATACCCAAATTTTTAATGCTTTTGTGATGAAGATTACTCCAAGGATTTTTATTTGCACGACAAGCATTCTAGTAAATGGTATCCTTTTTAAACTTCTTTCCAGAAAGGTATTTAATCCTTAGTAATTTTTCTATTCTAAAATTGTTATTTATAAATATATTAACTATTCACAATATAAAATATAAATATCATAATGAAAACCTCTATTCTAACTGAGAGGAAGAGAATAATTCTCTCATTATAGCTATTTATGAATGAATTATCTCTAAAAATTACAGAAGTATTTCAAATAGAATTGTCATGCTTTACATCTGATTTATAAGTATTTCTAGATTAATTGATAGTACACAAGCTTGAATTTGGAAACATGTTTTCTGCGACACTTATATGTATTTTACTAGCTTGATTTATATATTTTTTACTTATTTTCTAAGATTTATAAAAGACACTAATATTTTCATAATGGTCTAATATTAAATCAGCAATCAAATTTCAAATGCAAAATTATAATTAGGATACTTTGAAAGTGTTTTTATATATTGAATTGTGATGGACCTTTAATTCATATTCTCTTACTTGTTTTAACATTCATTCTATTGTGAGTATGAACTACTTAATGAAGCTAAGTCTCATGGTGTGGCATTTTCAAGTAGACACCATTATTTATACTGCTTAATGTTTAATGATAGTTCATGCAACTTGTTTAGCAACTTGTTAACAACTGTTAGATAGTTCAACAACTGTTAGTTAATAGATATATAAAAAGTTGCTATTGATTTCAAAGCTAAAATGATATTCTTCATTTTCATTATATTAACAAGAATATACAACCACGTTCTAGTTGAATTGACTCTGAAACAAAAAATAATAAAGAAAGAAAAAATAGCAAATATACTCTTTCAGTCATAAAATGTATTAAATGCATTAATTAATAGATTCAATAAAAAATATTCCTGTCTATAGAAAAGGATGCACAAAAATATTGTTAAGGAATTTTCGATATTGGAAAAAAAATGGCTACTAAACTACTTTATTAAAAGTTTTTCTTTTGAATTTTAAGATGCTACAAAAAGCTTTTTTGTAATATAATTTCTGAAAGTTATCAATAAAAATGGCACATTTTTGCCTCCTTTTTTAAAAATTTTATTTATAAAATTGCTCAATCTTAGAGCCCTGTAGAGCATTAACAGATAGACCTTGATATTCATTCATTCGCTCTTATTATTAACAATTAAAAAAACAGTGATTTCAGTACTTCTTGATTTACTGAAATACTTTTGCTTCGTAATTATTTAATCTGTTTAATTAAGGAGAATGTAGAAAGAATGGAAGTTCGTTTTTTATACTTTAAGTATTGTAATCATATTTTTTTATTATTTAGGATCAACTGTACTGACATCTAATAGCTCATTATCTGGAAGTAAAGTATGTCATTTCTTTCTTTTTCTTTCTTTTTTTTTCAAATTCAGAAATTAAAAAAAAAAAGCATTTTAATATGTTCAATGATTATTTGAAAATTACTTGCACGATAATATTGATAAAGACTTAAATTTCTCTATTCTTAAATAAAGGCATTTTACAATAAATTTTGTAACTTATGATATTAGCGGGATTGGGGAAGGCCAATGCTTTTCTTAGTAAGTAAGCTTCAGTAAGCTTTTCTTACTCTTCTCCCGCTTTTCTCGAAATAAAGGTCTGATCCTCCTTCTCCACATAAATATTTTGGACATTGAGTAAGGCCTCGAATACCTTGCATAGCATTCACGAACAATAATCATGAAATATTGATCTTTAGCCTGAACCTAGTATTTTTACTTAATCTATTATTCTTATATATATTTTTGCTGACCGTTGAAGTCAAAATTTGGCTTGGAACTACATTCGTAGTCACATCATAACATACCGAATTCCATTAGTTTAGTCATAGGGTTTATGAATTATTGCGTTTAAGGGCATGCAAAGGCATTAATACCATTCCTTTAAAAAAATTTGTCATTTCTTTGAAACATCATAATATTCCAAATTTCATTAGTTTAAATCATTGGATTTATGAATTTTTGCGTTTAAAAAAATTATAAATGCCATCCCTTGGAAAAAATTTTGTTCAATATTTGATAAGAATCTTTATTTTAGATGCTCAGTTTGTATTCTAAATTTTATGTAACTAGCCTTTGCGCTTTGTGTTCAAATATATTGAGGTATCTTCAGGGCCTGACTAAAGCAGGTGCAGTTGTCCCGGGTTTCCACATAAGTGGGCCCCCGAAATCGAATAGAAACTTTATTTCACGTTTCCTTCTTTAAGGAATGCTTTTTTTTTCTAAAGTAGTAAAGTAGTAGGGGCCTCAAAGAAGTTTTTGTCCCGGGCCCCAAACTAGGCTAAGTCGGGCCCTGGGTAGCTTGGCAAACAAACAGATTACCGCATAGATTTCGTTTTCAAAAATTGGCAGAAAGCTACTAATTTGGTTATAAGTCTAAATACCAAGTTTCATCTGATTTCAGCTGAAATGCGATTTTGATTAATCGTGTTCACAGTAAGATTGATGGACAAACAGATATATAATGCTAAATGTCTGTTTTTTCAGGGAAGTTAAAAACTGGAATTTCGTTAAAATCTGGATTTGAAATTTTTAACGATTGCAATATTTTTTGTGTTCGTTACATATGAGAAAGAAAAAAAAGATTCGTTATAATTTTATTTTGCATATTTTTTTACTGAAAAACCATATTTCCCAATTTGTAATCGAATAGATGTAAGATAATTCAATGTTTAATGATATAATTCAATGTTTTAAACTGATAGTTTCATTTCTTTTGTAATTGTAGCTCTTTATGAAAAGCATAACACCTGGAAAAATACAACAAAAAATAAAAATCCAAATATTGTTTTTCCATCCACTTATTGCAAAGCCCAAAATGCCCTGCAGGATTGGGAAAATTGGCATATTCGTGGCATTCATATCCTTGCCTAAGAGGCATATTTTTCTTCAAGGTGATAGATGGTTTAGTTTAGTTTAATTATATTAACTTCTCGTTTTAAAGCAACACGAGGACTATTTTGAGGTGGACCTCGTAATTTTGAGCCGCAGTCAGATGACGAGAATGACACTTGAGCTGGAACTTCCTCTCCAAACTTTCACACCACACTAGCGTTAAGACGTTTATGCCATTCGGATTGAATATGCACCAGACACGCTTACATGACAGTTCTTCGGTAAAATCGGGTCCCGAACCTGAAATCTTCTTGTTCCAAAACCGAAACTTTACCACCAGACCAGCAGGGAGAAGGAGATAGTACCTTTATAAAGGAATGCCCGAGAATGTTTTAAAAGATTACCCCCTTTAATTTATTTAATGAGAAGGTTTGAGAGTTCTGTACATCAAAAGAATTTCTACTTATTTTAGAACGGGTGTCTTTGTTATTAAATTATGTATTGAATCGTTTGCTATGGATTTTTTAAAATTATTAATTAGATTTCCGGGGGAACAAAACTTAAGGCAGTAAAAATTTAGATAAATATGTTTTTATGAATTGCATGATTATCATTATATAAAAAGAATAAAATGTTTATCAATATGTTACAGAAGTCTTCTATAATTAGGATTCTTTTTCCCTTAAAAATAATGCAAATAAATAAAAATTGTTATACAATGTAATGAGAATAAATGTAATTTATTTTCTGTTATATTCTAAATATTTACTTGCCATATAAAATATACAGGGTGTCCGAGAAGTCTTTGACACATTTCAAAAATTCGATATAAAAAAATAAACGAGATAGAAAGTAAAATTAATTTACATTTATTACCTCAAATAGTGAAGTTTTTTTTTAACGTATCAATACACCTCGATGTGGGGCCCCTGATTTTCGGGGGCTACGATCAAATGACTGATGAATTCTATCGACGACACTTCTGTGTCGACCCAGGATACTCCCAGTTTCCAAAAACCTATTTTTCCATGCAATAATGCTGTTAGGAGATGGAGGGTCTTTTCCACTATTTCGCACGAAAATTACGTTGAACTTGAGTCACAGATTTCGATTCGAAAAACCACATAACACAAAACGCGCGCTCACTTGGAGAAGCCACTTTCTAAATATCTCTTTCTAACGTTTCAGTACCGCAATCTACCGGTCAGTTTTGAATTTAAAAAAAAATTACTATATGAGGTAATAAATGTAATTTAATTTTACTTTCTACTCGTTTAATTTTTTTTATCGAATTTTTGAAATATGTCAAAGACTTCTCGGACACCCTGTATTACAAATAAAGTGAGTAAAACTGTAATTGATTGAAATCACCTTTTTACGAGATTTTCCAACTTTGTT
Source organism: Argiope argentata (assembly GCA_026289955.1). NCBI lineage: Eukaryota > Metazoa > Arthropoda > Arachnida > Araneae > Araneidae > Argiope > Argiope argentata. The sequence continues at coordinate 4,567,783 of JAOUZG010005735.1, read as the reverse complement.
TAGAAAACGTAATGCATAATATTTTTTTGTGTAATTTTTTTTTTTTTTTAAAAAAAGCTTAGTCAAATAGGGAGAGAGCTATGTCATAAAGATATATTTAAACTGTTTATTTCTCAGCTGAAATACATTGATTGAAATAAAAATAATTTTTGATTCCTTCGGTTATTTCTACCATTGTACACTTTGACCATAGATCTGTACCCCCTCCCCCCCAAAAAGCTGTAAAAAACCTACATAAACCTATTATTGAACTTTCATACATAAATGATTAAATACGTTTGTTGAAAGTTTATTTATATTGCTTTTTTGAGTAAGCTATATCCTTATGATTCAGTATTTACATATTTTTAAAATTTTCCAGAATAGTTTGAAAATTGAATCTGATGATGATAAAGCATCATATGAGGAAGATTTTGAGGTGAGTTTTTAAAATTTACTGTACTTTAAATGCATATTGAATAACTTATAGTATTATATGTAATGAGTAATTCATATTATTAAAATTAAATATATTTTTATATATAATCTGATGCTTTAAAAAAATGTGGGTTTTGATAATCATTTATAAAATCTATTATCAGTCCTTTCATGAGATATTAGTTTAAATAAATTAAAAACTGTAAATATTTAAGTAGCTAGAGGAAAACATGTTTATATAAAAGTTTATACTAAAATTTTTTGAAAAACATTATTGAGCTTTGATATTTTTATTTTTACTGTAAAATTTTGAATAGAGAGGAGTTATCTTAATATCAGAAGAAAGTCACGTGATTGAAAGTTAGACATGTTGCGAAAAAATGCAATAGCTTGAATTTAATAAGTTATTTACTTTCAAGCAACTCCTATATAAAATTAAAGAAGTATCATTAATCTATCATGCCTTTTATTTTACATTTAATAACCATTAAAAATTTATTCAAATTTTTAAATTTTTGATCTAAAATTATAGGTATATTTTAATCTTATAAAAGCTACGTAAGTGAATATATTCTTCCAGTATCTTTCAATATTTGCTAATGATGTTTATCAAAAGCCTGATTTTTGCAGATTAATGTTACTTAAAATCTCCCTTTAAATTAATTTTATGTATCATTTGTTATTTGATTATATGGATATGAATTTAAGAATATATTTCATTATGTGATAGATTTACCTATTTGTGTCGATTCGATCATAAAAAATGAGCTGCACTCTCTACTTTGCCTGCATTTATTTGTTCTAGATATGTATGTAAAAAAAGTAAATTACATATAATTGTACGTCGTAGGAATTTAGAATTCCTATATTAAACTCCTTAAAAATTTTTAGAATCCTCAAAGCTAGCTTTAAAAAATATTGCGACTTAAAAAAATTTTAAGTAAATTAAAATGAGAAGAAGAGGTGTACAGAATTGGAATTTATGTCATTGAAAAAGTATTTTTTTAAAATTTAAGATTGTGAAAAAATATTTTTTTTGCGCAATGATATGTTTTAGAGTCATGGCTGTAAAATATAAAATCTTTTTAACTCCCTTTAGGGGCCAATAGAAATTTTTCAGCAGAGTAGTTGATCTTTTTCAAGTGCTAAGGAACATGTATACTATTTTGTCAATGGATGTGGAATTGTATGTGATTTAAAGAAATGTTCATTTAGTTCTTATATATGAAGATCATTCAGAAAATAAAAACCTTTTAGTTATTGGAAAAATGAAAAACAAAGTATATGTTGAAATAACAATTATGTTGCATACCTGAAGTTTTCTTGATTTCTCTACATAATCACTTTCCACATTTAAACATTTGTAGTTTCTAATCACGAGTTATAGAATTCCCATTCTGTAGTATTCTGTCGCCAACTTAATAAGCCTCTTCCAAACAAATTTTCTCAAAACGAACTATCGTAACAATAGTCTTTTGGGATCGTAAGAATAAAGTCATTAAATGCTGAAGCTCATTGTAATTGTGAGACACTATGACGAAGCCTCCCAAACATAAAGTGAATAATGCTTTTTTGATGGAATTGTACTTCTTCATGATAATTACCGCTTTTACATTGTTGGTGCAATTCAAGAATTGCTAGATCGATTCCCATGGAAAATTTTTGATCATTTATCCAGTAGTCAGGACCTTGCTCCTATCGATTTTCATTTTTTCTCCAGCTGAGATAATTTGTCGGCGATAAATGTTTTGGAAGAGAAGGGATAGATTTAATGAATGAGTAGCATTGGAGTATAATATAAGAATTCTGAAGTTCTTGACCATATATGACAAATGTTTAAATGTGAGAGAGCAATATGTTTGGACTGAAAAAATTTCAAAGATACAACAGGACTTTTTTCTTATAAAAATTGTTTGTTTTCATTTTGTGTTTCTAAATGGTTTTTATTTTTCTGGATGACCATCGTATGTAGATTTCAAAATAATGGCAAAAAGGTTTTAAAAAATTTCATACTGCTTTTAGCAAAAAATTGTTGTTGCTAGTGGATAATGATATATGTTATATCAATATAAAATGAAATAATTTTTTTAGTGTTTTAAAAATTTAAATAATTAATTAAGTTTAATTTATGTTTAAGTCTTAGCAACTGCAAAATTAATCATGCTCTCAGAAGTTATTTATTCACAAATAAATCTTACAAAAGTTATAACTTTTAGTTTTTCTTTTGAGTGCATTTAGTAATAAATTCACATCTTACAGGATTATGATTCTGACTTTGAAGAAAGTGATACTGAATCAATATCAGAATCTGATTCAGCAAGTAGCAGTATGGAAGAGCAAGAAGAAATTATCCAGGATATTGAGATTAAAAAAGATACCCTTAAAAATTCTTCGCCACTTGTTGAAGCTGTTAAAGAGCCCAACAATTTAAATATGCCTGTTATTAAAGAAAAGATTAATGTGAGTTATATTTTTTAAGTTATTATTTAAATTTGTATTTAATACTTATATTCTAAAACCATTGCACCTAATATCATTGTTGGCATAAAATCATATTTCAGAATTCAGAACATTCAAAATTAAGAATATTGTTCATGATTGCTTTTGATATTGACTAATAAATGAACTTCCATTTTAATGATTACTTCTTAACCACAGATTTCGCCTAGTATTCGTATTTTAAAAATTACTATATTGATATGATAGGTACTTACGTATTAGACCTTCTATCTTTATTGCCAGATTTGAAGACGTCAACAGTAAACTGCTAAACCGTCAATAATGGCAAAAAAAAAAAAAAAAAAAAAAAAAAAAAAACATTATTTAAACAATTGTTCAAACCTTGGCTGTCGTCCGCCATTTTGTTGGTTTCGTTGGCGTCGAAGGTTTACCGCCAAATTTGAATTCGGCGCCAATGAGTTACTAAACCGTTGGCATCGGCGGTCTAATGCGTAAGTACCTATTTATAACTTGAGAATCAATTTTATTTGCAAATTAATTTTGAAATAAAATTTTTATAGGCAGTTGATAAGCTGGAATCGCAACTATTGAAGTGTTACATATAATAAGTAGATGCATTTTGGGTTTAACTAAAGCCTTTCTTATAAAGTTTTGATATTAAGTTAATAATTATATAAAATTCATAATTTAATTTTTAATAATTCATTATAATTTCTCTGATTACCTTTTATTTTTCATTTTTTGCCTGAAAAAGTATTTGAAAATGAGTGATCGTTCATCGCTTCATTCTGAAAAATCTGTCAAAGATCTTCCGGAAAAGAAACCTATTAAATTGTCTCGATCATTTATAAATTTTCAAACTGCAATTGAGAAAGAGGAGTCAGACAGTACTAATAAATATTTGTAAGTATCTCTATGTACTATCAATTTGATATGTTATTTCATTTCTGTATCATTACTATAAACTGATTTGTAGAATAAATATATAAATTTTGCAAAATATGATAACAAAACAAATCTACTTTCTGCTGTTTTGATCTTCAATCTATTTTTTTGAATGCAATAGGCGTACAGATAATTCAGTATTGAAATTCATTGTTAAAAACTGTGATCATGAAGTGCATTGAAAACTTGGGCAATTAAGATTAAAATCTCATTATTTTCATTTCTGTCCTAAGTGACACTATAAAAGATGTGCATAAAATAACAATGATAACATATAATGTGCATCAAATATGTACAAATATCTAACAAAGCAAGCATTAAAATTTCAACCATTTTTGAAATAGCCATATTTTAGACAATTCATGCAGTTGAGATTCAATTTAATGGGGCAAATCACAAGTTGTAATCATCCAATTATTTCAAGAAGTGGGTTGAAATGTTTAAATATCAAAAATAGAAGTTAATTATTTTTGAAATGGCAAAATTAAACAAGAAAATATTTGTATTCTTGGTTTCTTTAATTTGTAAATGTTGTCACTTAGAACTGCATTAATACCGCCCATCTATTAAGCTTTTAATACCGTGTAAAATAAGAATTTAGTAAAATTCCACTATAATCGAATCTACAATGATATAAAATTGTTGGGGCTGCTTTTCATGGAAAGACCTTCAGTATCAAGCTAGTGATTGCGTTTAATCGCCCTTTACTGTCTAATTTACCATGATTATTGTTCTTACATAAAAGCATTTTTTAAACTTAGAAGCAGATGAAAATTAAAACATTTATTAAAGTAATGCATTGTAAGAGAACCTTTTCCAATTATAGATATGTAAGTTTGTTTAATCATATTAAAGATATATATCCTTTTACATAATGATATTATTAACAAAGACTATTGCAGTCTTATTATGAATTATAAATCCTAGAAAAATAATTTAAAATAAACAAAAGGATTGTATTTTCATTGAAAAATAGAAAACATTTTGGGTTAAGCATACTTTTGAACCATCTATCCTAGTCCAATTATCCAATAGAAAAATTCCCATTCTTTTAATGGACTGTATTGTAAAAAAATTATTCTACAAAACTGCATTGCATTGGTCAAAACAGAAATCTGAGGTAGCAACATGGCATTTATGGCTGATAAAGATATGCATTTAATTCAGTTGCTTACGATAATTGTGAAATACAATATGACATTTTCATTTTGAAAAAAAAAAAAAAAAAAAAAAAAAAAAAAAAACATTGCCTTGTCGGTATGCTTATGCCATTCTGTTTTTTACTTAATATTTTAAAAATGCTTATTAGTGATAGAAAAATCTGCAGGATCCTTAAGTAAAGAGGATACATTAGTAAATCAAGCCTTTTTTTTTTCTTCTTAACAGATAGAATCAGTTTTTCAATAATTTCTTTTGAATCATTTGAGAAAGAAACTTCGAATGACAGAATCAATCTCATACATAACTAGATAGAAAAATCTCATTTTTTTCCAGCTGATTCTCTTGAGTTGAGCTTATCTTTAGTTTACTTTCTTGAGCAGTCAAACAGAAATGTTACTCCTAGTCATCTCTGCTTTCACCATTTCTAAAATAAAAATAATTTTTTTTTGTCTTTTGACTATTTTTCAAAATGATCGCCTGTATTACCATTTAGTATTTCTGATTCTGATACTTTAGTTGACTAGCGCATTATTTGTCGTCACATCAAAATCATTATTTCCAAAACAGTTGGTAAACCTTTTTATCAAAAGGAAAACGTTCGCTCCAAGCACACATGAGAATGAATAATAACTTTGTTTAAAATGAGCTGGTACAATACATTAAAATTAGTTCTCTAAATGCATTTTCTTTTATTGATGAAGTTGCTTGTTTTAAATAAAGTTAACAATCAACAAACTTTCAACAGAATCTTGTATTGTGAATTTTAAACATTGTTTTTTCATACTTTTTAGAAAACAATCATGATATATATTAAATGAAAGATAAAAGTAATTTAAAGTCTATTAGCCAAAGGGCATTACTTTAAAAAGGAATGAATTGTAGCTTGATTTAAATTAATTTTTTATAACTACGTTAGAGATATATTCTATCTGAATTCCTTTAAGTTATCCATTATTTTATCTTGAATACCCCAATTATGCTCCCTTTTCTTGTATCCCCCAAATAACACAAGTACACATCTTGCCATTTTTTTTAAAAATTCCATTGATCTTAATGTTAACAAATAGGAGATTGAGTCTAATAGAACGATTAATTTGAAACCTCGTAAATTTTTACTATGGATATTTTTATATTCTCTGTTTTTTTTCTCTATTCCTTGACAGATTTACAAGCATGTCTAACTATATCTTTAAACAGTATTTCCAAATAAGTGGAATTTATTTAAAGGAAAAAAGTGCATAAGTTTTCTTTATACACCATCATACTAAACCATTCTTAATAGCATAATATTTATTACTCTGAATTTGCATGTATCATATTTATATAGTATATCACAAATAATTTTAAAATTTGTGTAGTTTTTTTTAAATAATAATTTACAATGTTAAATGCTGCATTAAAATAAAGCATACACTTTAAAAAATTATCTGCTACTGTGTTAAATAATTGCAAACTGTTATAATATATTGAAGATTTGTAACAATGGTAGATCAATAGATATTAAGTCCCTATTATTACAGCTCCAGGGACTGCATGGAGATGAAAGTCTAGTACATTTATGCATTTTAAAAAATTAAATAATATAAATAAAAAGAATATTACATTGTTTTACTAGAAATCAAAAAGAATATTTCATTATTTTACTAGAAAATAAAAAGAATATTTCATTATTTTACTAGAAATTAAAAAGAATATTACATTGTTTCTAGTTGTTAATTTTTACTCACTTCTGATGACTATTGAGAGTGGAAAAAATATGTTGTAGGGTCACTTGCCTCTCTCCATCATTATATATACTTGAATTACCCTTATAAGTAAAATGTATTCTTTAAAATTTGATTTGTACAAACTTTAATGTAGTTGAAATCAATTACTTATCTAATTTAAAATATGCTATAGTAAATTTGTAGTTTATGAGCATATTTTATATTGCAACATTTAATCAAATAATTGCCTAATTTTTCTTTTAATACTTTAGGAGTGACTTCCCAAATGATTTAGAGAAAACTGATACTCCAAATGAGGAAATAAATGTTCCTGTAGTTACATACTCTTCTGTCAATAAATCTAATTCAAAACAGGTAAAATAAAACATTCTTTATTGTTTTAAAAACATGATCTTTAAAACATTGAATATATTATTACATAATAAAATTATATTATCAGTCATACATCATCTATCAAGTGAATATTCTTTTCTTATATTTCATCTAAAATATTTATAACATTTTATTTCTTATGAACATAACCATTCCACAAAATAAAAATAAAAATTTTATTTATTAACTGAGGTTTTTAAACAGTGACATCGAAAAAGTAAGTTATACTTAAGTCACAGAAACTTGTCTGATTCCCTGATCATATTTTTTGATTTAAATGTGAGAATTCCTTGCCCTCCTGCCATTTCTCTTCTTTCATTTACATTTCTCCCCTCGCTACGCATTTGCTTCTGCTGTTATTTTCTCAAATTAATTATTAACTCGACATTTTAAAATTCATTTTTGCTGAAGATCCACCATGTGTGCAAGTCTGCTGAATATTGCATATGGCTTAACCTAAATGATCACAACTTGGTAAATGACCTGTACTTGTAGAAGTTCATAAAAGGGGAGAATCTTTCTTGTGTCATTGTCGTCTTCAGGTGGCAAGTTGAAATTTCACTGTCTTCCTCAATTTTCTCAAGCTTTCAAAAGAGATTTTCGCTGAACAAATAAAATCTTTAAATCTTGTTTTAATAAGATCAAATCGTACTGTTTCCAATGCCGATTTAATTTTGGGTCCTAACATTTATAACATTTGCTCTTTGTAATATTATATTGTAGCATAATGAAATGCGATGTGCAATTAGATGTAGTGTTATGATAACTATTAAGCATCTCTGGTCTTTGTTAAATCCAAAGTGAGTGATATTGAATTATAGTTTTCCCCCAGATTCTTGATTTAAAAAGAAACACTACACGTGTTTATGTATAATCTTCTTTTTGAAAAACCGTGGTGACATTGCTTTCTATCTTGATGATTTGAAAATGTTCTGTCTTTTATAGTTGTAAATGACAAGTTGATCTGTTTAATGTGGATATTGATTCTCCATAGATTGTAGTATCGTATTTCTAACTTTCTCCTAGCTAAGCAAAATTTCAAATTTCAATATTAAAATTATGACTATAATTCAAAATATTTTTTATTAATAAATAAGATATTTTCTCCGTTTTCAGATTAAGTAATCTGAATTCTGATTTTTTCCCCTTATTCCTCGTCAAAAATAAACAATGATTAAAATATCTAATAAATGTCGGAAATTAAGTTCTTTTAAAAATACGAATTAGAATGCTTTGTAAAAATTAAAAACATCTAAGTAAATCAAATAATCTACAAATACTTAGAATCCTTGTCTAAGATAAGTGTTTATTCCATTTTTTGTAATCTTTTATTTTCTTTAGTTATACATTTTTCATTAATTTTTAAACACCATTTCAGAAAGTAATACCTCATTTCAGATATATTTTAAAAACATTAAAAAAAAATCAGTTAAGAATTAATTTCAAGTTATATTTCTATGAGTTCCTTTTTGTAACAAATTGGTTGTGTGTTTTTAAAAATAATAGGGAATTTTTACTAATATATTTCTTGAAAAGTGTGTATAAATGGATTATTCAATTTTAATGCAATTTATCACCAAAAGAAAAATTGCTTCTATTCTTTTTTTCCTCAATAAACTTGATTATATTTGTTCATGAGTAAACAGTTGAAAATCAACATTTTTTTAACTCATTGATTGCCATGTTAGTCATTAGCTACGAGTTCTTGGTTTTTAAATAGGTTTTAAGTAATATCCCATTGCAATTATAATCTAGAAAGGGGAAATATTGTTATTCAAACGTTTTATATAATTTTCATTTATTGTTTAGAAAACCTCAGCACATTTTGATAAATTAAGCTTAAATGAAATGTGTGATTATCTAAACAGAAAATTACATTATTAAACTTTTTCTAATTAAAGTTTTCAGAAATTTCTGCTCGATAATTTTCATTTTCTGTTTTATTTAGGTGTTTGTACAAACTGAACTTTGCGACGATGAAGAAGTTCAGACATGTGAGATAGAATTAGTCAATAAATGGACACAATTTCCTACTAAAGGAACGTCTGGATATGGAGGTTAGAAATATATCAATTTTTGAAAATAAAAAAGTGATAATCAATTTTTTTTTTCGTAAAAAAAGAAACTATTAGTGTTCTCTGCTCCACTTTCTTGCATGCATCACATGAAAAAAGTCTTTTATAAGCAAATATAATTGTGTCGGTATTTTATGAAACCAAAATTTAACTAGTAGGAATGGTTTCCAGGAAACTTTCCGGCAATATCTCTAATAATGGTGTTTTTTCCCTGCCCCCGAACAAAATTGTTGACCTTAGGCAACGATGTAGATTCCAAACTTACAGATTTTTATTTTCATAATTACGCACATGAATATGTTGTGCTTCAAATGGCACGGTGAAGAAAATCTATAATACATCTAGATTGCTGACAAAGAACTGCAATTTTGGAAACATGGTCTTAGAGCAAATTTAAGTTATTGCGTCTTTGAATGATCGCATTGAAGTGTATGCGGAAATAAAGTCAGCGTAAACTGAGCAGAGCTGATTTAACACAGCTGTAAAAACTTTTGTTTTCTTGGAACGGCAATGCTTTTTGTGATCTAACTAGTTGTGCTCATGGCAGCTTGAAGATTTTTATCGTATTATTTTTCACGATTTTGGTGTGTCTCATTCATTTGTAGAACTCTGAATTATTTATTTGAATGAGGGCAAAAAGGCGTCCGTGTATAATATTTCACCTACTAGTAACAGTCAGTGAACTCCTTAGCGGTTGTTATTAAAAATTTATTAAGGACATATATTTTAAATTTTTCGAATCGCATTTCACCCATTTAACTCTTTTCAGTTTATAATTATCATGTTCACTTGTACTCAGAAAAGCGGACGAACTTCCTGTAAATCGATTGCGTTCAAAATTTGAGAAAATCTAAAAAATTGTTATTAAAACAATTTGCTCTTTTCATTTTGTAGTTACCGCGCAAACTTATGTTCTTGCAACCGAACAGAGAGAATTTTTTTGCCGAAATTTCGTACAAAATGTGATAGAAATCTACTAATTAAATCTACAGTAAACTAAATTTCATCTGTCTTGCTCATAGCATTTTTTAATTATCGTGTTTATTGGCAGACGGGTACAGGAAGAGTCGGACGGATGAGCACAATTCTAAAAAGGTTCTTTTTAGATTATGCAAGATTTGAAACATGAAGACTCTTCAAAACTGCGTGATGGAATTTTTAGTCTTTTTCAATATTTCCTATTTATATATTTCGTATATAAAAAAAATAAAATTTCTGTCATGTACATAAGTGCTTTAAATATTTTCATTAAAGAAGAGTGGTATCGGCTATTAACATTTCATAGATTTTCTATGGATCAGAATGTTAACTCATAGTTGATTAAAAAAATCTATTAAAATGAAAATATTGTTTTCCTTTCCTATTAGAAGAAGCATGTATTTTCAAAATATCGTTTATAAACAATACGTTTGTCTATGTAACTTAAATGAATCAATTTATCACCAAACAAACTAATGCTAAAGAAATATCTGATTGGTAAATAGCTATTATTTACTAACTTTCATCTTCTAAATTTACTTCCAAAGAAATCCCAATTATTTCCTTTAAATTGATTCCATTTTCATACCTAGATACTCCCTATCAGTTTGAAATATTACTAACAGTACGAACAGCGTTACCCGTGACATAGCATCCAAGATGAAAAATTAGCTTTAAACAAATCTATCCGATACGATATGGGCAAGCTACATTATATCAAACAAGCATAAAAATCTATTTAAAAATTACCAAAAATAGCTACCAAGCAATTTTTTAGAACACGCATTCAGAAATATTTCGACTGTTACAAAGGGTAAAAATATATGTTCGTAGACAAAACACAGGCGATCACTTCGAGGCTGGATATCCTTCTTTTCGGCATAATGAGATTTGAATCGCTGTTTAAAATCCAACGTAACATAGAAGTGTATCGCATATACATACCACAGCTCTTGCTATTTACACATACGTTGTTTCATGTTTTCGCGCATGCGCGGATAAATTATAACGCAACTATAAAACTCTTCTTTTTATTTTGATATGATTTTAATGTACTAAAACATTCCATAATAAATGCTCTACAAAATGGTATAAATATCTCCAATATGCGTTTACTATTTCTCGAGTTTTTGAGGTTTCAACTTAAAGACGCTTTTAAGAGACTTCGTTTTATACTAAGTTAAGATTCAGGCACTTTATTCTGCTGAGAAGTTCAAATCCTAGAACACTTTATTTGTCCAAAATATTAAAGAATAAAATCAATATCAAGAAAACTACAAATAGCCTCTTTGGAATTTTTAAGTCTATTTTCAATCGTTCAGATTTGTCAAGCAAGTAAATTAAATATATATTTTACGGTTGCTGTTTTTTAATTATAATTAGCTCGCTGAAATAAAGCTTTCCAAATTTCTCTTAGATATTTTATGTTTTTTCTCCCTTTCCTCAAATAGCAGTTGAAAACAAACATGCTTAAATTACCACAGTCAATCTTTGATGGTATAGAGAAGAAATTGAGTGTGCATCTTCTACAAAGTAATTATTGTATCCCTAAATTAAACACGGGTTTATGAATTTGATGTAATTGCTATATGTCAAATTTCATTTATCTGTTTTATTGCATTTTTGAGTTATCATTTTTACATTCTAGTGGATATACGAAGAGATAGTTATTCGTGTCTTGTTCTTTCCGTAGTTTGATACAAACGTTCATTTTTGAGTCATCAATTTTACATCATCTTTGGCTGATAACGTTCATGTAGAATTTCTGACATGTTTTAAGAGGTTTGAACGATGTAGAGGCGTCCAAATCACAAGATTATTTTTTAATTTCTCGTATATGTATGGAAAAAATATTGTAAATGTTAAAAAAAACGATTGAAATTGATGAATTTCCACTTTTTAAACCTCTTTGCGTTCGGAAAACACATTTTTGGTATTATGTCTGTTTGTCCGTCTGTGACCGACTCTGAAACGACGTGAGCTAAACTTATAAAATTTGATATATGCTCTTACAACCAAATTTGTACATTTCTATCAAATTTTGTGCGAAATCCCCCCAAAGGTGGCCCGTCTGTTCAGCTGTGTCGGAATTAAATTAAATCGATAACCACGAAACAAAGAGAATTAATTAGATAAAGTCTTAACCAAACCCATTAAGATGTTGACTTTCTTTCGGTCTGTGCTTTCATTAGTACGTGAAAGCGATTACTCAAAAACGCAATGACTTAAATATATGAAATTTGGAATGTTAACTTTGCGACTGCAATTGTAATTCTGTATCAAATCGTGATTTCTATCGGTTGGAGATAAAGCGTCAAAAATTCAAATTCGGTTTTTAGGTACCTATTACTAAATGCTAGCGATTAATCCCCCCCTCTCAAAAAGAGCATCATGGATCCCATGATAGATTCAGTAAAAATGCTAATTTCACCACATATCAATATTTTGTAGTTATATTTAATAACTAATATTGCGTAAATCATTCGTTTCTTTACCCATGATCTACAATTTTATGCGGAATGAGAGAATAACATCTTTTCCAGAGAATTGCATGCAAGAAAGTTTTGAAAAGACCACTTTCGCAGCTTATTTGCTTTGACGATTACTTTTTTTTCTTTCTTTTTATGCGAGAGAGTAGAAAATTGTGCTGATTTTGCTTCCTCTGAAACACTTTTAAATATACAATTGGTTGTATTAATTTAAATATCTATATTATCTTAATGATTGTTATGTTGTACTAATTCTACTATAGAGTATCATGAAATAAATTTATAAAATAAATATTTTTATATGAGAAAAGTTTTTTTTTCTTCATCTTTTTGAAATTTATCTGATGTTTTAAATATTTTGAAGATATTAATTACAAATTATTACATGCAAAAATAAAAATGTAAGTCCATGAAAGTAATCAATTTAAAAATATCTTTTTTATGCTTTCATATTTAAATTGCATTATATTCATTTTGTTTACTGACTTCGATAATTCAAAGGTCACTTTTAAATAAGTTTCTATTTGTGCATATTATTGTGTTCATTTTAATCAAATATGTAAACTGTAAAAGTATCAGTTCTTAAGCCATTTATTTTTACCTATGCAAATTAGTTAAGTTGTTTCAGAGTGATTACCAAAACTTTATCAAAAAAGACCAAAGTAATGCTGTTTTACATGAAATATTTTATGGAAATTTCGAACAAGCAGTATTTTTAACTATGTCAAATTCATTAATATCATACTTCTTTTTTCATAATAGGCGATAAAATATCATCCAGTGATGATAAAGTAGCTGCCTGGAAATCTTTGTTTAATGTACAGTCTACAAAACTTACAAGTTTTCTTCAAAAAAGTAGCAACGTAAGTTATTATTATTATTTGTTTTATTTAAATTAATATCTGAATTAATGTTTCGATTTTTTTAGTTAACTTAAATTTTTATGAAAAGGAATTTTTCAGTTGTATAAAATTCTAAATAACCATTCTATTCTTTAATTTTGTATATTTGTAGCTTCAAAAATTTGCTTCGACTAGCTATTTTTGTTTACTTAATTCCCAACATTAAATAACACTGTTGCCAGAGATACAAATTGTTTTCTTTAAGTGTTTAGTCACTGGATATTTCTTCTATTGTTTTACCCCCTGTTACAAAATAAAATAGGTCATTTAACATTTTTGTGGTTTCTAAAGTCGAATAAAAACGTAAGGCAATGTTATCGCAATATTAGAAAACAGATGAAACAGATACTTAAGTTTTTAAATTTTTGTTATATTATATAACTGGTCTCCAGGTACAATGATCAGAATATATAAGACAATTAAAATTAACTTGTGTCTATCAGTTTGACAGAATATCTTTTACATTAGATTCCATTTAAGCAGCTGATTTAAAATTAAGTCACTGCCAAGGCTTCTTATATGCATTCACACACATGCTCACACATGTTAAGTTTTTATATGGAGTGCTTGTCAAGCTTAAAACATTTTTGGTAAAACAAGGAATATTTTTATTTAACCAAATTAATAATCTTTACCGATTAATATTCTATTTAATCATCATGTAAAAGGATATCACTTAATTTGACAGATAGTATTTTATTTTTTCAACAATTCATTACATTTTTCGAAGAATATACCTCTTTTAGATTTCATTAGTAAATTTCTTGTACATGATATTACATTTTTCATAACTTGCCACTCTTTTTCAATTTTTTTAAACAAGAAATAATTAACTTTTTAGGTAATATTAACCCTTTTAGATGAAGAATTTACTGCATTCAATGAAGAATTCAGGACAAAAAAGAGACAAAGACTCTTTTATAGTGATGGATACTACATTCTTTCTCCTTTAAATTTTTTATCAGGCAAGTCTTTTTAGAATTGTTTATTTTCTATGAATTTATCCAATTATTACATATAAATAGAATTTACTAATTTATTATTTTAATGTCAATTCAAAATCATTCTTTTGTCACCTCCTCCAGTAATATTGGACAAGATAGAGAATCCAGAGGAATTTTTAAAATATCTTTATTCGTTTATTTATAACCCTTTTAAATAATATGAAAAGTTAAAAATTTAAAGATGTATGTTAATTAGTTAAATAATATTGTTTTTGATTCATTTGCTGTATTAATATTAAAAAAATATTTGATTTCAAATTGTGTTCATATTCCAAAAGAAGCTTATTTTTTATTTAGGTGTTCCAGTAATACATACTTACTGTTCTGAAAGCAGTCCATATATTATCACCATATATGGTAATATGATAGAGGTAAATAAACCCCATGGTATGATTTTGCATTATAAATCTATTTTCAAGAATTAACTTGCTTTTTTTTTCTTTCAGTTGCCTTGTGAAAATGATACGGTTATTGAAAAAGGAATAATTTGCATATGGAATACTTTGGACAGTAAGACTCCTGAATAGAAAGTATCTAACATATTTATTAAACTTAAAGATTTTTAAAGTATTATAAAAGTATATATGGAATAATAAAATTATTATCATTATAGCATTTTAACTGCAAATAGTCAACCTTCCTGTGGAACCTTTGGACCAGGATTTTCCAATATTGTCATTGCTGGCATGGTATATTATCAGTTCTTTTAAATTTTTTAACTTATTCAAATAAAATAAATTTTTATGATTGATTTCACAATTTCGTAATATGTTAAATATTACTAATAATCAACCATGGCTTAATATCACTTACTTCAGGGGAAATTAAATATGTGCTATACTATTCTTGTGCATTTGTTTAACGATACAATATATAATTGAGACTCGTGTAATTCCACATTCCTTGATGGGTTCGAGCTAAATTAGTTACACTAATTCGTAATGGTAGTTTCCCGAAGGATTAATAACCATAGAATACAAAATTGATATTTTCTTTATAGAAAGAGAAATGAGGGTGACTTTCTGCCATAACTTCAGACCATATCATACAAAAGTGATTTTCATTGAATTTAAAATTTATGTTATGTACATAGAGAGATAGAGCCCTTATCTACATTCTTTCCTATTTGTTTTGTATTTTAGCACTTAAGAAATTTTAATATTTTAATGTAGTCATATTTCATAAATCTTTTTAAAGTTTTCTTTTTCTCTCTGTGCTTGTTGTAATGTTAGTAGAATTAAAGTTGGTTTATTGTAAATTATCTTATTTAGCCACAAGCCAATTCGTTTGGAGCATTGATTTATCTTTGTTTAATTTGATGTTCATGTATCCTTCAATAAAGTATGTTTACATATAAATCTGTAGTAGACTTTAAAGGCATGTTTGTTTATGATAATGCCATTGGAAAGTAGCTATTTTGGTTATAAATTTCTAATTGCATCGTTTTGATTTGTCTTGCAAATTACACAATTAATAAATAGAGTCATTTTTCTTTGACTTTTGAAAGTGGGAGAAAATCATGTGATTAAAAATATCTTTATTTATAGCTGATTGATATTCCAGCGAGTGTTTGTTGCTTCATGAACATCATTTACTTGTGTTTTACCTAAATTTTGATCCTGTTATGTATTCTTGTCTTTTAAATGTTTTTGATTTTTGTTGGAACAAATTTTTCTTTTTTTTCCTCTACCAAAATAAACATCCAAATTAATAAGTGACACATTTTTCAGTTATGTCATCTTTTATTTCTTATTATATTTTTATAACTTAGTAAAAGATTCAAGAAAAAAATGAGATAAAGTGCCAATGAAAAGCATGAATCTCAAAACAAACATGCCATTTTTACTCATCTCAGCTTAATCCATATTAGTAATGATTGAAATTAACTTAAATTAAAAATTTGGGATTCACTGTTGGAAAATATGCAAAATAGAAGAGAAGAGGTGTCTCTAGCCAAAATTATTATTATATTTATAATTATGGAAAAAAAGTGTGAATTTTTTTCTTATTGCTTATGATTTTAACTCGCTCTGTTTAAACAGAATTAATAATAAATATGGTAAATATTTATTATTAGTTATTTTAATACTAATAAAAAGTATAGTAAATCAGCGAATTGAAAGTATTTAAAACTTTCACATATTTATTGTTAATTTTAAGAATATATTAAGATTTCGAAAACCCATTTTGAAATCAAAATTTTTACTATCTGTTATCTTTTTTGGTTTCTTATATTAAGAAAAAGGAAATACTTTTCAATTCAACTTGTTTTATATTTTTATAAAAGTCAAAAGTTATTTGTTTATATTTTGATATTTTATTTAAGGTAGATGGAGCTGTAATGCTTTGGGATTTGACAGAATTGAGTTCAAATCATTTTCAAATGAAAACAGATGTTCCCATAATTTTGCGTTCGCCAACTTATAATACAGGTTTAATTACCTTTATTTTTTTTTGATTGCATGTGTGTTTGTATTTTTGGAGGAGTATATTTTCCTTGTGATGTATGAGTGCTTGTTTGTGTACTTAGTTTCTATTTTTATATTATTTGAAATATTTTATTTACTTCTTATAATAAAAATTGTCAGTTTAGTTAAGCAGTTATAATGTGTGTGTTTTAGAAATTCCTTTTTTTCAATCGCATTAATAGGAACTTGGTAGGAATACAAAAGGATAATTTTTTTAAATATTCCTTTTTATATAATTTCTGTCTATTTTAATAGTTATTTTATATTTAATCCATATAAATGTTAAATTAATTTTAAATAATTAACATTTAGCATGTAGTAAAAGTTTAGATATATTTTTCTATTGATAGCTAATTACTAATGAGTTTTCTATGGTATTTTGTTACATGAAGTATCTGTCGTTGTATCTTGATAATTTTAGATTATTTAATATTCACAAATGTTTAATTTTTCATAGCTCTCATTCTTGCCACTGAGAGCCATAGCAGCTGTATTGCTGCAATTCAAGCAGTGACCAAGTAAGAATTTTTTTTAATTTATCCTATCTGTCTTTAAAACCATTCATTAGAATTTATTTAATTCAATCAGATCATTTACATTTGATAATTGCAAAATCAACAATTAGGAGTTATTCTTCAGTATTCTTATAAAAAATGATACCACCATTAATTATAATGATAACTATTGGACTTCTTTGTTTATATTTTGCTTTCATTTCATTACATATGAACTTATAGTGGAAAATAGGAATTCTGAATAGAAAAATAATTGCCTTGTTCTCATAATCTTTTAATAAAATTAGATACACTGCAAATGATTAGAAACAATTTAATATTAATTTGTTTTGATTTTCTTTATCCAATCAAAAAACAGAAAATGTTTTAACATTATTGATTCTATCCTCTTTTACAGACAAAATTCTTTATTTTAATCTGAATTGCTGTTTTTGAAATCTTTAAAAATATATTTATTCATTTATTTATTTTGTTAAGAGACAAAAAAAAAGTCTCTGGTTTTATATAAAGTAAACATGCGCAAATAAGTGTATTGAACTCACAACTATATCATCTTAAGACCTGTAATATCGTCTCTTTTTTTAAATTATATGTTTGACCAATTTATTAATTTAGCATTTCATTTGTCAGCTGTGAACAATAAGATATAAATTTCTTTGAAATTGCTATTATTATTATATAGTTCTTTCTTATATTAAAATCATTCATATTAATTCCAAATAAGAGATATTTTAATATTTCATTACCTTTTTCTTTCAGTAATTCAAAGGAAGACTGGAGATCATCTGGATCTTTGGAAACAGGTTAATTTTCAGTTAATGTTAAAAATGAGACATCTTAGTTATTTTATTGTTATACTAATAGTGAGCAGCAAATTATGTTTGTAACATATATGTAACATTATTGATTATTAGAGTTATTCAATTATTAGAATTCAACATCTAATAACTAGTATGAGAATTGAAAATAATTTACAAAATTTTTAGTGTACGTAAAGGATACAATAAACGTACCATCAGAGTGCCAAATTTTAGAAATTATTTTTATTTCAAAAAGTTTTGTAAAGATAATTTTTTAAAGTTTAATTCAAAATTAATCTATTCAGCTTTAAAATGGTAGATTTGCTTTTGCCATTTTTTAATGTGATTTAACAATTGCTTGATATTTGATATTTATTTTAAGTTTTGTAATCTTTTTTTCTTTTTCTTTTTTTCCGAATAGGCAGCAGTAAGAATTTTCATGTGATTACATTAGAAGATATGGGAGTGATTAATATCTGGGTTGTTGTTGAAGTTCTAAAACCGGATATTTCTGGAATGGAAACTGACCTTGGCTTAGCACCAGGAGGAAAGTATAGGCTAGTTAGGAGTTCCCGCATTCCTTTATTCAGTCTCACAACATTGTAAGTATCAGATTTATCATTTTAAAAGTCCAATATGTTTCTTTAACTTCAATCAGTATCAGTTTAGTTAAAGTATTTATTTTATTTTGGTATATTATTAGGGTTGCTTACTGGGCTCTAAAATGAGCCGTCTTTTGGGAAAAAATAAAAATTGGTGAAAAAATTAAAAGAACTGAAGAAAAAAAGGGAGGGAGGGTGCTCTACAGTTGGATCTTCAGGCATAAATATTTTCGGATTTCGATCATTCTCCCAATTTGTATTAACGCTGATGCTCGTATTTATGATGATTCAGTTTCTTATTATAGGTAATCTGATTACGTATTATAATTCGGTTTAGAAAACTATGTAAATCTATTTAATTTTCCAACCAACGCTTTCTTTTCCATCTCACTACAAAAAAAATTAATCAGCAAACCCTTAATTGGTTTAATCCAAAAGATATACCTAATATTTTCCTAATAACTATTTTATTTCAATTATTTCATTCACAAATATGCAAGATGGAATCGAAATATCTCTAATTACAGGGATAGAGCCATTTTTGCCGTTTAAAAGCAGCTCCACTCTCGCTTTTCAACCTCCTTCCCCATCCACCTTCCTCTATTTCTTAGATATCTGAATTTAACTAATAAAAATACATAACTTACTATTCTCCTTTCTTGAATTCAACAATTGGATTCTTGGACATTGAAAACATAATGTATATTCTCATATAAACGGTATTTTTGGAGGAAACTTCAAAGCGGAAAATCGAATTAAAACAAAACAATAAAAAGTCATTGTATAAACAAGGGTGTCTGGGATATCGAATTTAACTTTCACCTGCTCCATGGTCAACATAATTAAAGAACTTAGAAAGAAACAAAAATAAAGCCTAACAAGACTGGAAAATTTTTCAAAAGCTTATATTGAAAAAAGTAATAAAAATTCTTATAATTAATTAGTAATTTAATCAAACATAGTGGTAAGATAATATTAATAGTAATTCATTATTAATAGAGATGACTCTGATTCGCTGCGAAAAAAGAATACGCAAAAAAAGTGTTCAAGTAATTTCATTAATTTCAATGTGAAAAAAAAATTGAGTTACAAACATTCTCATTGATTCAGTTTATCTATTTACATGACCCAGACTCTAAAAATATATTCTGTCAGCCTGTCCAAGAGTTTACAGAAGGTGTTACTCCCCCATATGAAACTTTTTTTAATTTTTTTAATTAATACATTTCATAAAAGTATTGAATATACACAAAACACACTAGTATGTACATTAAGAAAAGATAAAATTGCTAAAAGTCTGCTTCAGTCATTTTTTTAAAAAATTTAATCACTCATATCTTTAAACTGAAACATGGAGCTAATATGCCATTCTTTGGCACAGGAATGGCGGCATGTTCCCTTTCTGAGGTCGAGGATCAGCCAAGTGCTTCGCGATAAATTTTCATCTAGAGAAAACCTCGAGCTCGCTATCATCTCTCGAATATGGGTTGTATCATGTTATACCGTCATACACTGCTTCATGTCTTTGATACGGATAGTGTCTTGCACAACGTGCAAAAGGTAAGATCCTTGAAGATTCTATGAATTTTTCAAGGATACAACAGGCCCAGACTCCTCTTTTTGTGATAGTAATGCAAGGCCGAATAAAATTCCCATTGATGATTTTTAAGAGGGTTTTTGTCGTATGTGCTGGCCTGCTAAGTATCTGTATTCGTCTGAATCCTAACATGTTATATCATGTACTGCACATATCTAATAATCTTATCACCTCCCCTCAGAAATAAGATTGTGTTGGAGCATTCCCACTGCTTCATATCAGGAAAAAAAAAGACACACTAAATAACTATTATTATGTTTTTGAAATTATTGTTAATTTTGTTGAATTAATTTTTTCAATATATTTTTATTTCTTTGTAAATTTCAGATCTGTAGGACAAAGAATGAGCATTCGGACTTTCGATTTTAAATTAGTTCCATTTGATGTCAGTAGAATGCTTGTAACTACAGATGCTGTGAGTTTTCCTTTTATATTATTTTTAAAGAGAATAAAAATTGCATTGCTGTATTATTTTTGTCATTCTTATGTAAAATAAAAAATTTTCTCATGATTTAATTGTGAAAAATATTTTTAATACGTGCTTTTTTATATTTGCTGCAAAAATTTTATTTAAAAATACTTTTTATGTTGTATTTTAATAATATAATATTTTTTAAATCAAAATAAACAATATATGAAAATGTTATACAGGTGTGTTTGTTTGTGTTTCAATGAAAAAATACCAAATGTTTGTGCTCTTTAATTCACAATTCCAATTGTTCTATGTTTTTTTTATTATTATTATTTAACTCCCACCCTAAGTTCGCCTTGATCTATGGATTTCTTTTTCTTCTCCTCCTCCCCCACCTCGTTTTTTTTTTTTTTTTTGCTTTCGAACCGAACAGATCAAAACTTAGTAAATCAGTATATATTCATTTTTACATAGATTGTTTACGTTCTATAGAAAGACTATTGGAAAACCACATACCGCAATAAGCTCCCATGACATAACTTGGAAAAATTTCTTCAAATCTTTATCTATCATCGCCCCTATGTGTGTGTGTGTGTGTGTGTGTGTGCACTAAATAAGTAGCTTAGCTCTAAAAGGTTGCAGTGGTGGGAATTGAAATGTTATTTCCCAATAATGTAATTAAGATTGGGGATAGGAAAATGAATGAAATTAGTAGAATTAGCGTCTCATCAAGAAGTATTAATTTTAAATTTAAAAATTTTCCATAGTTTCAGTTGGTTAGAAAATAGGGGTTAAAAAGCGATTTCTAATCCCTGATTTTGACAGTTTTTAACATCAACATTGCATAATGCCAGCTTTGAAAAAGATGAAGTAAAACTTTTGCTTTTATTTCATTTCTATATTTTGAAATTGTTTACACACATTTGCACTAAATATCAAGAAGAATAAAGCTAATTAAATGAAATTGATGGAAGAGAAAGATTTAATGGTAACATCATGTAAAAATGATTAGCTTAAAAATTTCCAGAAACTTCATGTGCTTTGGTTCTTTTAAATACTTTTTATAATAATCTTTTTCTTTGAAGAGATAAAGTGGGTATGTTTTATTTCACCGATGAAATAAGAGAATATTCTGTCAGCTTTCTCTCATAGGTGGAAGAAACTCTAACATAGCCTATCAATTAATATAATAAAAAATTAAGAAAAAAGATTAATACATTGTGTGATTCCTCGTGTTAAAAAAAATTACTACTTTGTATCTTACGCCGCCATGTAGTGATTGCATGGTATGGTCATTTCTCGTTCTAAAATATGTCAAATTATTTATTGAAATTGTATTTTTCAATACAATTTCAATAAATAATTTGAATGAAATTATTCATTCAAATTAAAGCGAAATACATCCATGCAGTCATTGATCATGGGATCTTCCTAACCGTTAGGAATACACTTGGAATTTGTCAGATGTCTTCTTGGGCTAACTTCTTCAAATATGATTAAATGCTGTCAAAAAAAAATTTAATTCGTATTTTGCTAGACTTATCATAAAACTAACTGTTGTAGTGATATCAGCCAGTTTACTAATTGGATATCAATTATCTTAATAAAGAGTAAAATAGTTTACTGTTCAAATTTTGAATTATATTTTCGAACATTCATTATATGAAGAATAATTTCCTATGTAATTCTGCATATTTTGTAAAATAAACACAAGTTTTGTTATTTCAATACTTTTAAAAAATGAATCTCGTTCTTCCAGAGCTTTTGTTATTTTGGCGGTCCTTTATTTTGATATCTGCTGCGTCAGTGAAAGTATAAACTGCATTAAAAATACTGTACTAAAAAAGAGACCATTTTAGCTTTAATCCAAGTATGAGCACTTTTAACTACATAATAACGATTTATCTCTATAAAAAAAACGCCGCTAAAGATGTTATGTTAATATATTTACAACGTGTATTTAATACACAAGTACGGAAGAAAATTTTAAATAAATTCTGATGATAGATCTCCTTTTTCTTCCTATTAATAATTATGATTGAAATATTCAAAAGTGTTACAGAAAATTTTTAATTTCGTTATTAATTTTAAAAGATGATTTTCCCTCCAATATAAATGAAAAATTGGATGACAAATTCTCACTATCACAAAACGCTTTCTTTGCATTTAATTGAAAGAAGCATAATTTCAAACGATGGTTAATTTTTTCAAATGTCCTTAAAATAAGACAAATTCTTTTTTCTTCCTGACTGATATTAACTTATGACACTTGCTTCAAAACTTTTCAGCAATATAATTTTTATAACAGGCCTTTCTTTGTATATTATTTTTATAATATTTGTTATTTTGATATTATTTATTTTACAGTTAATACTTAATTTTGCAATAGCATTAACAAAATTAAATTTGGTTGCTTCAATATAGAATATTTCAGTGTTATTTTCTTATAAATGTAAGAAAATTATTGTAATCGCCGAAAATTCAGACTCAAAATTTTGATGAATCACACCGTTTGAGACTCCCAGAGTCCGAAAATCTAATTTTTGGCATTATGTCATTTATGAAGGTGATGACTCAAAAACACTGAACTAGACTGATGAAATTTGGTGTATTGATTATTGACCGAATTTGTAGATTAGTGTAAAATATTGAAAGAAACCCATTGACAGTAAATCTATTTAGATGTTTGACTAAAAATAAATTGAAAATGCAATGAGCTATGTAGATAAAGTTTAGTGCACAGGTTTAGCATAAAAAATATAATTTTTTTCGTGTCAAATTTTGAATGAAATTTGTCGAGCGTTAAACCGTCTTTAGGTTAGTGCTTTCGCATGTATGTAAACACAATGACTTAAATAAATAAATGAAATTCGTTATGTTATTTTATGACTTCCATTGTAGTTGCTCGTCAAATTTCGGAATCAATCGGTCAGCAAAAAGTCGTTAAAAACACTTTTTTTTTCAAGATAGAGATTCAATAAAAATGCGGTTAATTTCAAAGAACTTTATTTCGTAACTATCTTTCATCAATGTCATGCAAGATATTCGCGGCTTTGCCCAAGATCCAGAATGTTTTGTGGGGGAAGGGATGGGAAATTAATGGGGGAGTATATGAGAAAGTTTAGGAAGACTATTTTCACTTCTTTTTCTGTCTAAGGATTAAAGGGATTTTACAAACAATAAGTCAGATGATAAAGAATCTGTCTTTGCCTTCTAGCTTGCCGAGATTATTTCTTTATTAGAAGGCATTCATTAAAAATATATATAATTCATTGAAGACAATTTTTTGAACCGTTTAAATGCAGTGAAGGTTGTTGTTTTTTAATGCAGAGAGATTTAAATTATCTGGGGAAATGTTTTTAGCAGCACTACTCATTTCAATGATAAGGAGTTATCGTTTTTGAAATTTTGTTTGCATTTAACTTGGAAAGCTGGTAATAATTACGTTCCCTGAAAGAATAATATGATTTGGTGTCAGAAAAGGTATGTTACACATGAGTAGTTTATAGCAGTCGGGTGATGATGTTTTCAGGATTGTCAGGAATTGTGACTGCCTTTAGGAGTTGCAATGATTTCTATCTTGTGTTATGCATATTTTTGAATGAGAATATTTCTTAGGGTACCGCTGGGAACAAATAATCAACATCTTTTCTGGAATATTTTAATCCTTTGAGATTAAATATTGTATTAAATATTGCTTTTTTTTTGCTTGATTGGTTTTATTATTTCAGAAATTTCTTTTTCTTTAAGTCAGAAAGTAATCAGTTGTTTCTTGGATAATTTTCCCAATTGATTTTTTTTCGTTTACTTATTTATTTATTATAATTAAAATTGCTTCAAATGAGATATAATTGTATTTCCTCTTTGTTTTTCTTATGTTAACGATATTTAGTTTACGGTACATCAGACAACCACAATAATCAGTTGTTCTGGAATTTCCATTACATCCTGCTGTAGTATTTTTCGACCAATGTGGCTAGAAATATACTATTCTGCGTAAACACATAACAACATGTTGCAAATAATGCATCTTGCTTTCCTATAATATATGCATCCTATAGAATGCAAATAACTAATAGTTAAAGTATTGCTGTGCGGGTGTTTTTGTTATTTTAACTTGCTGTAAGTGATAGCGTCACTGCTACATTAATAATTTTGACATTGATGACTGAAAGAGATAAACAAAAAATAAATTTTCGCTTAATTTATTTGTTTTTATCAAATTGACGTTCTTTTAGATTTATGTATTCCTTCTTTTCTCCATAATTTGTGACTAAATGAAAACCTTCAATTATTCATGTTTTATTTAGCCCGCCTAGAAATTACTTAATATTTTCATTTTCATTGCATAAGAATGAGATAAGTATCTTTTAAATTATTTTTTACAATGGAGTAACTTTTTATAAACTTTACTAAATAAAGTTTGCAGAGGGAATCATTTGTGGTGGTCATTTTTTTATAGTGTAATTGTGTGACTTTCTTATATAAGTCACTGATATCATTATAATTAATTTTACCCATTTGTATATCGTCTGAAAAAAGAATTGAATTATATAAATTACTGTATATGTCATTAATTTGTAAACTATCAAATAATTATTTATTTGTATTTTTCTATTTTCATATGAAAAATTGTTGTTTACTGATGTGGATTTGTGGATTTTTTCACTGAAAATGTTTTTCATTTATTATTCTAGTTTTTAACATAAATGAACATAATCCTCGCGTTTATTTATTTTGTTAAATTAGGGAATAATCCTTCACGTAACTCGACACAGTGGAAGCATTGAACCGAGATTTTATGCCGCTGATACAGGTAAATAAGTGCATATGTGCAATACGGTATTGTTTTCATGTGATATTATTTTCATTCTAATATTATTTTTTAACTTTTTAGAATTCTCTTCTGAAATACGCTGCATAGATTGTTCTCCTCATAATGAAGATTTGTTTTTAGTAAGTATAGTTTAAATTTTTTTTCTGATCGTCTAATTTTTAAGCAAGTTTCTAACATCAAAAGAATTTTTTTATTAGAATTCTTTCTGTTTTTCAAATCTATTCTTCAAATTCTAAATTCAATGGTATTATATTTTTAAAAACCCGAGAATGTCATAAAACATTAAATTTCCCTAATTAAGTATATTTTATCTGTATATTTTGCGAATATTTTCTTTAGTTGATTGCTATTCATTTTTTAAGGTTGGTTCAAGTGATGGTAGTATAAGACTATACAACACAAAATTAGGTATAGTATTTTATTTCTTTTTAATAGACTATTTTATTATATATAACATTCAGAAGTTATTCATTTTTAAAATTGAAACTGCTCTTATAAAATTTAATATTGCAATTGGGAACTTTTAAATTTAACTTCTGCATATTAAACAGTTAACAGTAACTCTTTTCAGTTTCTTTAAAAATTATATTACTAAACAGTTTCAATGATCAGATGTCAGAGTATGTGTTCACTTTCAAAATAAGAGGATTAATTTAAGTTAACATATAGTGAATTAAAATCTCATGTATATATAACTCGTCATAGTTTTCTCATCCAGTTTCAATGAAATCTCGCATTGTCGAAATTCTCAATTTAAATTTAAATTAAATATCATATGTATAACTTGCCACCATAGTTTTCTCAACAAAGGGCGTTTTAAGGTCAACATATGACAATATACATCGCCCGGGCTATTTTAGAAGTTGTAAACCTATTTTATTGAGAATTTTTATTCATTTGTTCTCTTGAATCAAATTTTATGATATCAAAGTGACATAGCAAAAATTATTGCTTATATCTTTTGTTACCTAACTTAGTGTTGAAACATGGCTTTTTGCTCTTAAAAGATATGCAATGGATAGCAAAATTAAATTGATCCTGAATATTTCATACATTTCGATTGGGCATCGAATGTGTATAGATTTCATTATGGTCTATGATTTTACTTAAAATTTATATAAACAAAAAAGTTATGAGATTGTAAATAATCTATCTGCATGCTAGCTAAACTCAAGCATTCTCAGAAAATTAATTAAATTGAGATCGTCCGCTATCGAATCTCTGTACGTACTATAGAAACTGTTTCCTAATTTGTCAAATAAAGTAGCTGCCAATGTGAACACTTTAGGATTTAAGAATTTTGATAAGAAAAATGCTAAAACAAGGTCTTACGTGACATCACTCTTTACATATATGAAACGTTATTCTTATTAATTTCCAACAGTTTATACTAACGAGATATTTCCAAGTAATAATAAATAAAATATTTTATAATTGATATTCAAGCAATAAAAATAACTTCATATTGTTATATATGAAGAGAACTTGAATATAAAATATGTCATAAGAATATTTTTAAAAAAATGTTGAAAAAACAAATTTAAAGAATTGTATTGAAAGTTTTATTCTAAACATACTCTCTCTATTTTTTAATCATTTTTTATTTTGCAATTTTGGCTTTATGGTTGATCCGATTTAAACTCAAACTTAACAGTGAAGCTATCTTTTCAAAACTAATCCAGACAAAATAAAACAAGACTCTTACTATACGATTTTGTCATATGCTATATTTCTCTGTTTGGATAAAACTTTATAGAATATACCATTTACAATTATAAAATAAATGTTTAGTGTCCAGATTTTGCAATTTTTATTTCGTTTAAAAGTACCCGTCCTAGATATAACTTCAAGGATCATTACCTATCTTATCTCTATTTTCTTGGCATATTGCAAAATAAAACTTAGGCTGAGCCCCTTCTCTGCAAATGATCCAATCTCGACAATTTTTGCTGTATTAATTTCATTTACTTTCCCAGCATAGCTAAATCAGAATACTCTATCATTTCTGTGAAATAGCAAATTAAAATTTCACTTTCTATTTTTCATCCAAATTCATCTGCGTGAGTATGTTAAAAAAATTTATTACTTTTCGCTGAGACGACTAGTATTAATAAGTATAATTTAGTCTTGTCAGTCAACTTCTGTAAACTACATCTTATTGCAACAAAATTATAATACAAATATAGTTATCACATTATGAGTAAAAGTTCTGCTATGATGATAAAATATTCTAATTAGCTTTATTTCTCATCAGTGATCGTTGTTTGCATATCTAGAAAGTATGAGCTTTCATATGATGCAAAAAAATATCGAAATCGGTTGAATAGTTTTAGTTCCTGAACTCCCTATAACTGCAAGATTTCCCTCTAAAAATGTATTTTATATGGAAGACGAAGGAAGGGAAACGATTCTTGATTGCATATCTAGAAGTCGTGGATTTCATATGAAACCAAGATTATCGACAGCCGTTCAGAGGTTTTGGCTAGCCCTTCTATCTCAAGATTTGTTTATAAAGAATGTATTATGAAGTTGTGCCTTTTTAATTTATCTCAAAATATGAGTGTGGAGAAAAGCATGCGTCATGAGCTTTCAGGTGAGGGGGGGACTAGAAAATTGGACCAGTGGGTGAAATTAAACAAATGATTCATTTATTTTCCTTATTTTTTTAATGTATGGATTAGAAAATAATTTTGTCTCAATTATAATTGTTCTTTCAAGCTTCACTATTTTATATGTATATTTATTATACTGTACCGGAATAAAGCCCATTGCCAAAGTTGTATTGACAGGAATAAGATGAATGGCAAATGTTTACCTCATGATATTCTCAAATTTAGAATTAATTCTGATAAAATATTGCGTTAAGAAATTTCGAAATAAAAGTATATTGTTTCGTGTTGTAAGAATTATATCGAAAAATATCCATGGAATAAAAAGAAACAGTAAAATGTTTATGTTTTGATTTATTTCAATAAATATTTTAACTGATAACATTTAAAAAAAATATTTTGCTCACTCTATTTTCAGTTCGTCCGTTGATGGAATTTTCTTTTGGCGCTAAAGGAGAGCCCGTGAACCTTTTAAAATGGTCAGTTGTTCACCCAGCTATTTTTTGTGTTTTAAGTTCATCGTCTCACATTCACTTTTGGAATATCAAGGAGAATTCTATCGAGCCTTTTCAGACATATCATTTTGAGGATTGCAGGCGAGTTCTTTATTTAAATAGTTTCCTATAAGAACAGTGCATTTCTTTAAATATATATTTAAATTTGAGTTTCTTCATTTATTGACGATGTTTAAATTTTGTATACTTTTGCTATTGCTTGAGTTTTTAATATTTCAGATTATATTGATTTTTTACTTAAATCCATTGAAATTATTTAAATGTAGAAATTATAATATCCAGTTTGTTTCAGAGCTTGTTGTTTTTGCATTTTTCCCTTCGTTGTAGATAAAATATACAAAGAAAAACTATTGTAATCGCTAAAAAATCGAATTTGGAATTTTAACGTTTCAGATTTTCCCAAGTTCGGAAAACAGATTTTGAAATTATATGTCTGTCAATCGCTTTGTTATCTGTCAATGAAAACTATAATTCAAAAATGCCTTGACTCAGATAGTTGAAGTTTACTATATACTCTCTATATCATGTTTGTAGATTTCTATCTCTTCAAGCGTCTGACTTTTAATCCGAATGTATTGTTCACGTTAGCATGTATTGTTCACGTTAGTTCACAAATTTTGAATAAAATTCATGACTATCTGTTGTCTGTATTTTCATATATATAAATACGATAATTCAAAAATGATACAACTTCCATAAATAAAATTTGATGCATAGTTTTAGCATCTAAAATGTAGATGTCGAATTTTGAATAAAAGAGTTGACGAATTTGGTTAAAGCTTTGTGCCTATGCTTCCACGTGCATGTCAGAGCGCTAGCTGAAAGACGCAGTGACTTAAAAAAAAATGAAATTTCTTCTACGATGTTGAGATTAACTTGTGGTTTCGTATCAAAATTTTGTTTAAATCAGTCGAAGTGTGAAAAATTCCTATTCGGTTTCCTTTCCTATACTACGAAGTAAAAAATATGATTGTGCGGGGGTCTGAGAAAAAATTTCTGCAATTCGTAGTGTTCATGGTCTTTTCTCAAACTCCAGAATTTTATTCAATGAGGAAGAATAACACATTTACTAGAGATTAAGCGAGAAACCATTTCTGTTATTTGTCTGCAAATGCCACATGTAAACACTGTGTCTGAAGACTTGAAAAATGAAATTACAAACTGGTCTAGGAAAAATAGTTATCATAATAATTTTTTTGCCAACTTTTGTTTGGTTTAACCATATTAACCCTTTGCACTCTGAAAAATAATTCGATGCTTAATTATTCAATATATAAGGGCTTGTTTATTGCTCCAGATTTGTGCGTGTGTGTGAGTTTAAAATAAAATTTCTCTGTTTTTTTTACCTTTCTGTATGTATTTTAAATAATCAAAATTGAAAAATAAATAAATAAAACGTCAAAATGATGCACCGTTTTGAATGGTGCCCAAGAAGTACCATCGTGTGCAAGGGGTTAAATATCACCATCGAGTGCAAGGGGTTATCATAAATCTTGCTCAAAATGTATGTGTATTTTTCTATTAAAATAATATTTCATTTTTTGAGATTAATTTTTTTAATACAAAAATTTAAAACTGGTTCTATTTTAGGGTTACCTGGTTTTCATTTAGAAATATGGACAGTAATAGAAGACACGGAACTTCAGATAAATTATCTAATTTTGTAAGTAGTTAAAATTTTATTCGTTTGTTAAGTGCTTTTATGGTTTCTTTTGCACGGCAATTCTTTAATTCTTATGCTAGAGCTTGACTCTTATAAGTTTGAAGGAAGATACACAAAAATTGCCTTGCATCAATCGAGTCTATTTTGATAAATTAGGCAATAATTGTAAATCAAATGAATGTTGGTTAGATCTGACTTGTATTTCGCTTTTCATAAAAATTATATCAATAATAAAAATAAAAAACAACAGAGACACGTGTCAGTAATAAAACTTTATAAAATGCACGTTCAAAATAATTATATACATTATTAAATAAACTAATTTTTCGCAATTTAATTTTCTTTTCAAACTTTTTCTTAACTCAGCTTATTCACTCAGCTATCGGTCAATTTAAGATCCACCGCCACTTCACCAGAGACACGTTATATCTTGTTTTTATGCTATCATTTTTAAATTACTTTTTTTCAATAATTGGGGGGGGGGGACAATTCCACTACACTCATGAATGATCAACAATTTATTTAATTATTTTTAGAGAATGCTCAAAATAAAGTTACACTTTTCAAAAATTTCGCTTTATTTATATTACTCTTTCAGATGATAAAAATGTGATTTTGATAATATATCATTTTTAATAAATATATGATTCATACTTATAAATCTTACACCTTCTGTTCATTTTACTATGCATTATATTTTAGAAATGTAATTAAACTTTTAACTTAAAGCAATGTAAAATTTGGCATTTTTCTTCGTTAATAGTGTTTTAAATATAAATTTAGATTTATTATAGAAATATTTACTGTGTGATAGTGAATAGGATCGTTTACTACTTTTACTTAAACATTAGAATTTGACCTTACTCAAAATTCACAATTTGACTTTTTGTCAATAGCCTTAGGAATATCTAAATGAGATTTCAAATTTCTGTTCCACTTTTTAATATCAGAAATTAATCAGTAATAGGTATAAATATAATTTTCAATAAAATTGAGATTTCTTTTTAAAAAATAAAATGACAAAAGTGATGACTATAAGTTGACACCTGGTAAACCCGCACTGTTAAATGCTTGGAAATTTTGGAAATTCTGTATATTTTAATATGCAAGTCTTCTCAAGAAATTTTTAATCAAACGAATCTCATAAATCATTCAATTTGTTTATAAATGCACTTTAAAATGCTTGGAAATTTTTAAGATTCTCTATCTTTTAATATGCAAGCATTCTCAAGAAATTTTCCACTATACAAATCTGTAGATAATTATTTTTTTCCAATTTCTTTTTGTGTGAATGGTGATAAATTGATGCTTGAGAGTAATTTTTCTCTTTCTATGACTATAAATAGTAAAAGATTTATTAGTAGCAAAAATAATAAATTTAAACCAACAATTTTTTGAATGTTTCAGGTAATTTCAAAAGAAAATGGGGAAGTAGAAGTTCACAGTTTTCAAGCAAAAGTTACTAAAGAAGAATATCTAAAACAATTAGAATATATGAAAAATTTATAATCTTTTTTTACAAAAGGAATAAAATTTTTCTTTTAAAAGTTGACATCTTTGCAATTGGTATAAAAATTGTTGGATTGCAAATAATTTGGATTAGTAATGAATCTGTTTCCTTTCAAATAACTACTGAACTTTCTTTATTAAACTTTACATTTCTTTTGTATTATAATTACAAACAGAATCTTATTCCCACCTCTAATTTTCTTTTGTCTGAAAGTTAGATACATAAACCTTTTATATTATCAAGGCAATCTCTTGCAAAAATTGTGTGATATTCTGATGGAATTATTGAAAGCTTTCAAATATAGATTGAAATTATTCTTTATGTAAGTGCAGTTAAATCAATGTGTGTTTTGTATTTTCTATATATTTGAAAGAATGAAAAATAAGAGTGCATTTTTTATCTGAATAATTTTTTAATGTACCACAATAGTTTATTTTTGTAATGTAGAACATATTGATGAGAAAACTTAGCATGATTATAGAATTAGAAAAAGTTTATGAATTTTTATTGCAAAACAGGATTTTTTAATTTTCTGCGTTTGAAGAATGTAAATAAAAATTTATTTTAAAATGTTATATGTGTTGTCTCTTTATTTATGTGTATGTCCTTGCTAAAAGGTAATTAGTTTTAATGGTAACGGAATATTGTACTACGAACAGAGTATTGTTATCATTAAATAATTCAAATTTTTTATGAATTTCAGACCTTCTTCGGAGGAGTACTAACACATTTTTTCTGAATATATTTGCCTTATTGTGGATACCAATCTCAACTAAAAGAATGAAATTTGATTCATACCCTTTACAGCAAATTTGTCGTTTGCTATTAAAATTTACTTTTCAATAAAATTTGCAATTGCTCTTTTACAATAAGTGCGTTAATGGAACGTCTATCTGTCCATCCGCAGGATTGTGGATTTAGTAGCTTAAAAATTTCCGTAAATGGAGCATTTGTTGCAAGAACCTAGGTGTAAGTCTGTACTTTGCTTTCCTTGGTCATTGCTTCCAAAACTGTATACACAAAAATTTTAATATAATAATGCTATCAATATTTTATATAACATTTTGTATACATTTATCAGGTAATTCGGCTAATGGCATTATTTTGTCTGTGCAGCCCACTTTCAATCTAGTATTCCCTACATAGCTACATAGGCAAGAAATCCGTCAAATAGATGCTATATTTTGGACCAAACCCATCAAAGGTTGACTGACTATCAATAGGGCTATAATATTTGCCAAATATTGATATGGGGAGTTTAAATGTTAAAGAATAAAACAGAAAGGGAAAAAAATCATTATAGATAATGGTTTATTTTACTCTGATAAGCAATTAATGAATTTAAGCAATCTAAAAACGGAACATATTGAATAATAAAAAAAAGATACAAGACTATTCTTTAAAGTTGATTTTAATTTCTTAATTTTATAAATTCATTCTTCCATATAATTGTAAAATTGGGAGTTAAATTGTAATGACGAACCCAAAATTGCTTCAAACTTCTTCATTAGCAACCTACTTCTTTTGTCGGACCATTGTGTTGAGATTGAAAAATGTTTGCATAAATCTAGAAATGTCGGGATAAATATTCTCTCTGCATTTGCATAATGGAATG
Organism: Argiope argentata; assembly: GCA_026289955.1. Taxonomy (NCBI): domain Eukaryota; kingdom Metazoa; phylum Arthropoda; class Arachnida; order Araneae; family Araneidae; genus Argiope; species Argiope argentata. Next base: position 4,534,110 of record JAOUZG010005735.1, on the reverse strand, counting down.
GCAAATGCGTACTTGCATATCTTTATTAAACATGATTTCAGTTCAATATACTTTTTACCTGAAAGAAACTTCGTTTATTTTTCTTCCATTCTTATAGTTATTTTTTCATTTCAGTTAAAATGATACAGTTTCGATTGACATTAATTTTCTATAAATAATCTTTTTGACTGGTTAAAAAGAATTTTTATTTGCAATTTTTATATTTTTCATAAATAAATATTTAATTGTATGTCTTATTTTTCCCCATTTAAGAACTGGCTTGAGAATCATATAGTCAAACATATTTAATTTCCGGAATGACTGTGACAATTATTATTTATTATATTATATTATTTATTATTTTATTTAGTAGAATTACTTTATAGTAGTATTATAGATATTATATTATAGATTACTATAGTATATTATAGTCGATTATTTTTTATAAATCGATAAACTAATTTTCGAAGATTTCCTCTGGTGCTGTTTGATTTTAATCAGAAAAAAAGATTTTTTTTTTGTCTCCATTCCAATAAAATTGGAAAAAACTGAATAAATGATAATATGGGACTGAGTTGTATAATCGGGACATATATGGCAACTGTAGTTGTTGGTCGTCTTTCCATGGATATGTGAATGCGATTATTCGAAAACGTAACAAATCAGAAAGATAAAATTTTATTCATTGTGTAGCATTATATAACTTTTTATCTGTATCAAATTTTGAGCCCTATTAGTTAAAAGAAAGACGCTCAAATAATATTCGATTCTTTCTTTATTGTACTTGAAATTTTTTAATACTATTCGTTGTAATTTATATTCATACAAAAAAGTTGAGGAACATTCGCAACTCTTCTAAGAATAAATGAGAATATGTTTTAATTGTATGTTTAAAATTATGCTATAAATTCCATCATGAAAAGCTATAGCCTTCTATATGGAATTGTGCTACAAAGAAAAAGTTCAAGAAAAATAGCCAAATAAAAGGCAGAGCATTTTCGCATAAACTGTTGAGAGGATCGTAAATTATCTCTGTATGTATAATGGAGGAAGTTAGGAAAACATGTTTGTTATGGAGCTGTTATCATTGATTTATGTGTTTATGGTTGGATTTTTTTTTTCATGGGGTTAACTAATTCACTTTCTTAGATACACTGAAAATGAAGATATTTTACTCACGAATTCCATAAAGCGGGCACAGATTGCATCACTTGTTTACAGTTAAATGCTAAGATACGATTTTTTAAACCTTTGTATTTTTAATCAATGGGCTTGTACTTATTTTAATAATTATTTCTATTTACTTATTATTTAAATACTTCTAATATTATTCCTCGTGTATTATAAAAATAATATTTATTGAAAAAGCAAACCAATTTTAAAACAAACTTAGTTTACTCTTTACAGTCCAAAGATTTCACTGTAAATGTTCCAATTATTGGTAAGTTTTAATCTAATTTAGTTTCAAAATTCAATAAAAACATTTTGATAAAAAATTTTAATTGGTGTTCTGGATTGTGTTTACAAATTATCATCCAGATAGTTTCATACAATTTATCATCCTGGGTGATATTACAAGGGTTGATAAAATATAAATGAAACTTTTTTCAAAGGAGCTTTTCTAAAGTAATGCTTACAAAAATAAGATTAAAATTATTTTTTAGTGTCGCCTGCTTTAATACCTTCAAAATTTTCTCTATTTTCGATAACTTGTCTACATATTTATTTGTTAAAAAAAGGCATCTTATACACCAGTTACATATGAATTTCATATATTTCTCCACTCAATGAAAATATTTTCCCTCCTCACATTCCTTTAATGATTTCTAAAATGTTAAATCTGGGATTGTATGGAATATGTTTGAATTTTAACCTCTACTAGATATCACTGTCGTATTGAAACTTCATTCCAAGCCAAATTTCAATAAACCTGACATTCATTTGTTAAAAATCTGATGATAATTCATTGCTTAACCATTCTAAATACTATTTTTCATTTGTCTAGAAAATAAATAAGATAAATAATTAAAATTCTGTCAAACGATAATTTAAACTTTAATTTCTTTAATCATGTCTGTGTAGAAACATATATTGACATCCCTTATTGTATAAACCTTATATTTTCGTTTATGTTTGATTCAGCCCCAACTTATACTTTTATAAATATTCTTTATTAGTCGCCTTTGGCGACCTGTCGGTTCGCCAGTATTAATGCTGACTAAAGGGTTCAATCAATTTTTTTAATATATGACTTGGTCTCCTAATACGTTTTTCGGCAAAATATTTTTAAGCTTCAAATTTCGATAGTCATATAATTCACTTATACTGTTATGTAGGCCTTAAGCAATCCTGATCTTTGAACTCTGCATTTCTCTCTGATGAAATTCGTAAGCAGACGATTTTAAGCAGAATAAAAGAATTGCTCCTTTATGAGAATAAATAATTTTTATTAAAATAATCCTTTTATTAGAATAAATAATTACCTGAAATAAAACAAAACAACTATGCGGATGCTTGAGTTTCAGGGCTAATTGAGACAACGTAATGCGTGAATTTTCTACATGAGTTGGGGTAACGAAATACGGAATAGAAATTTTTAATTTCCTTTATTATGTTTTATTTTAATTCAAAAGTACTTCATAATGAATCCGAAAGATCGATTAATTAACAATGTTTGATTTTAAATGCATCAAACACTAAGAAAATAAACAGAATCGTTTGAAAAAATTGGTCAAAATATATTAAGCTCCTAACCTCATTCGAATAACCTCATTCGAAAAAAAACACAACAAATCTTCTTGTCTTTTCATTAGACGTGGAAAAGGTTTTGGCGAGAAAGTTAGTTTTTAATTAATAAAAAAAAATTAACTACTCAATTAACAAGAATAAATATCAGTCTGTGTTCTTTTCTAGAATATAATGTATCTCTGTGCTAAATTTCATCCAATTGACGCATTTAAAACCATCCAATTTCCAGCTTTTCTGACGTGATTAACTAACATCATCCACCCATCCAAACTTTCACATTTATAATAGTAGTGTAGATTGATACAAATATACAAGAAAGTCGAAAAGAGAACACAACCCTTGTTTTTCACTTGAGCCATCTCTTAACCTCAAGAGTTTTACAGAATTTCAATATTCACATGAAGCAAAGTTTCTTTATGCTTTTTAACAATAATATTTTTTTATAAATGACTTTTAGTTTCCAAAAATGTAAAAGTTATCTAAAAGAGCAACAGTTACCATCTATGAATGAAATCCAAAATTGTTTAGTCGCTAATCCAATACAAATATTTACGTGCCAAAAATATTCTAATGGGAAATGTGTCCAACGCTAATCTAATTATTCTTTATTGTTATTCATCTTAAAGATTATTCTGCTGATAAACTTTAAATTGCTCACTAAAACAAGATTTGCATTACGGGATTTTAAAATAATAACTAAAAATAAATGCACTAACTAAATAAGTAATATTTTTATCAAATAAAAAAGTTTGAACGATACATAACGGACCTATCTTTATTGAGATATCTTCAAAAGACATTTCCAATGTTTTAATAGTAATAAAATTCAGTAAGAGTCGACAATGTATTATTTTCGTCTTATATGGGCTAATTACGAAATATGATGAACAATAAAAGCTTTCAACCATCACTTTTAAAGCAACAACTCAATGATCGAATCATTATCACATAAAAAATTATATTTTGAGAAATTCATTTATAAAATGTATGACATATAAAACGCACGGGCATTTAAAACATTAGTATTTTAAATAAAAAATGTGTTTTTATCTAATCTAATTCTTTCATAATATATATAAATCCATTCTTTATATTTCATAAGAAATACAAAGGTATATAAAAAGATAATGGTTTTATTAATTGTTTTTATAATCCTTTATTTGTAACTATTTAGTACATATTTATGACGACAAATTTAAATTTAAATCTCTTTTGATAAAGGTTTAATTGGAATTAATTTATTTTTTTGATTCTAAAAAATTCTGTTCAGGAAAATATAACCTCATGACATATTTATTTTTTCCCAGCCGTCTGTGGAAACCAGCTAGTTAACTGGGGGTATTGGGTGCATTTAATTTGAAAGAAAATATTTGAACACAGCATGATTGCATTATTTGTCTCACAAGTATATCATTCATTACGTACATGAATCTTCTTAACATGGACAGTTCCTATGACATCATTTTACTATTAAAAATCTAATTGCCCATTACACCTTTTAATTCTAGAAATTTCATTTTTTAAATTCAATTCTTTTAAACTACACAAATATCAAATATAATACTTTTTCCTTGGCTTTCATCAATAAAAAGATACTACTTAATGAAATAGTTTATGAAATAATAAAAATTGTTTAAATATGCAGGGCAACATTCAATATAATATATTTTAGAAAATTAAGCAAAAAAAAATGTTTTTTTATAAAATTTCAAAATTAAAAAAAAATTGTCCTAGAATAAAATTGATATCATTAAAAACGTGGGGATTTTTTTGTTTGTTTGTTTAGAGAATAGAAAAATAAATGTTATGTATTATATCTTTGGAAACTGTTGTGGTTTTCAAACAGCCCTGCTTGTTGAATGCTGACAGTCATGTTTTCTTTTTTATTAATAGAGATTAGTTTACTGAAATGATTATGAACTTCTTAATAGCATGTCATAAATACATCTTATGTAATTTTTCAGTCTTTTTGTGAACTGGAGTTCTTCATCTAATCTGTAGTTCTTATCAAATTGATAACTTTTCAACACTTGTGTCATTACTGATCCATTTCTGATAAAAGTAGATATTCTGCCTCTTTGATTACACATAAACCGAAATATCTTCGTTGAAACTTAGAGTAATACATTTTCACGATAAAACACTATTTTTACTTTCTGTTTCCATCTTTAACATGAATATCTGTAACTTTTTTCAAAAGACAAAATTTTTTTTAAAATATCGTAATGAAATTCTATTTCTATTCTCTATTTCTCTCCTATTTTTGTTTTAAAAATTATCAATGATCATTATTCTTCCAATGAAGATAAGGCTCTTTTTCCTTTGTGCAGACTTTGTCTTTGTTGATGAAATAAAATATAAAAATGATTATCAAGAGAACACAACATAACTACCAAATGTTTGTCATAACATACAAATTTAAATAATATTTCAGTGTCGATGTATCTGCTTGTATGAGTTAATTTTATCGCCTCTTTGGTTAAAATTATTTTACCGACGTTTTTGAAAAGATAACAATGAAAGGAATCCAAACGATATTTTTCCACCTTTGATCAATTCCCCGAAGCACGCTGACTTGGAATAAATGATTATAGGAAGAAAACGCCATGTGGGCATAATGTTTTTGTTGATAATCATGATTTAAAACTGCACATTATGCATATAACTTGATTTTTTGAAGCATGTATCTGAATAAACACACGCAAGTGGGTAAATTTTATATTTTAACTTTGTAAAGTAATTTGAATGTTCTATTGATATTTTAAAATCAATATCTATAATCTTTACTTATAATAAAGCACGATGTGTGTGTGTGTGTGTCTGTTGGCGCTGTACAGACCTGACAGTTCGACCTACAGCTACCAAATTTGGTATATGTATACTTTGGGTGCCAGGAATATGCACCTCGGAGCCTTTTTTTGAGTTTTTAATTAAAATTGTAATTAATTAAAAATAAGCCAAGTTTTAACGTTTTTTCGCTACTGGAAATATAACAGCACAAAATTGATTTTTGCATCACGTTAAAGCTCAAAAAATTAGCTTTTCAAAGATACTAATGTTTTGACTTACGAATTAAAACTCTATTTTTAATGAATTTTTAAACATTTAATTTAATCGTTTTTTTAACAATTTATTTCGCAAAAAAATAAATAAATAAAATAAAATTTTATCTTCTCTAGGATCTCAAAAAAAAAATCAGCTTTCAATAAAATGTTGCCATCACATTTTCAGAAGTTCTGATTTTAAAAAAAATTAATTACTACCAAAAATAAAAAAAGGAAAAATACAATTTTCATCACGTGATAATATGAAATGAAACAAATAGGAAATGTGATATTTTTTAAACCGTAAATGCAAGAGGAAATTTTTCTTGATCGTTTGCAATATCAAAATTAACAATTCCATCAAATAATTAAAGTAAATAAAAATTCAAAGTAAAAATATATTACAAAAGTGCGACAGTTAAAACTGAAAAAGAATTTTTAGAAAAGCCCCAAACCATAATCTTTTGAGAGCGAGATTAATTATTTAAAAGCAAGAAATCTTAATCGAACTTTGAAAATGACGTCATTTCAAAGAAACGACGAACAAAAAGCAATTGATAATCAGTAGTAGTAAAATATTTTTGCATTCTTTTTTTTTTTAATTTTTAAAACAATAAGACATGTTTTGAATTGTTACTTTTACTTATGTAAAGAAGATATTTTGTGTAAATCAAAGAATTCGCCTTCGTGATTGCAATTTATCTCCGCATTTTAATGAACCATGGGAAATAAAAACGTATCTTCTTTCAACGAAATAACGTAATATTAAAGCTATACTGGTAAAAGTGGGTCAGCCATTTGAAAACGCATCTTCTTTCAAACAAGCATACGTAATAATTAACAAGGAAAAATTTGTAAAAGCATATAAAACTATTTTTACCCGCATATTTCGGAGACATCAAAACTTTCTACCAAAACAATATCATGTTCTCTCACGAGAAAAAATAAATCAATTATCATTCCAAATTAAACATATAAAAATGTCATTTTCGGCACGTGTCTATATAAAATGAAACATGATATTTTTGGAAAATAAATGGATGGAAACGTTTTCTATGATATTTTACTATACATATATTACTAACCCAATTAAACAATTTTAGTTAAGGCAAATATGGCTTAACATGCTACAAGGCATCTTCTGTAATCGGAGCCCAACATCTAATTTCTTCATTTTTTGGGGAGAGCCATAAATCTCTTAGCAATTGGTCCAAGTAAAATATATAATTATAGATTTAGGGAAAAAATGCTGATGAATTAAATTTTTACATACATCATCTGTTCTGTGAATCATATTTAACAAAATATTCTTGAGATAATAAGTCCTTAAATAAAAAAGTGGCATTCCAATCAACTAAATCAATCATCAAAGCTGATCGATCTCGAAAATTTCAACATAACTATTCGATATAAATTGGCGATTTTAGATCACTTTATCAAGATATCAAAGAAGCCAATCAGATTTACTCTAGAATAATTGGTCTAGATTATGATAATGATGATTGTTCTAAACTTGCAATATTCAGAACTGAATAAATCAGTCAGATTTGAAGCAGATAGAAATGCTTATTTATTTATTTAGAAGTTGAAATATTAAGAATATTTTACAAATATGAATCTATAAGACCAAAGGAATTTAAACCATAATTTTTTATATATATAAACCTAAAAATATGTTATTATTGAGAGCATTTATATACATCTAAAAATAAAATTAAAAACTGAAGGTTTCAATTAACCTGTGAAATTTTTGATGAATAATTCCTTGAGATCTTATAAATTATAAAAAAATTATAACTTTTTAATTTCTGTAGTGAACATAAAACTTCAACTACTCTGCTCTCAATTCTTAGTTTTATTTAAAGACATGCTTGGATTGAGTAAAGAGGTCTTTATATTAATTGAAGTTTCATTATTTTCAATTTAATTTAAAAGTGAATTTTACGTACACTGATAGAAAATCAGAGAGACTCGGAGTTCAAAGATAGGACTGCTTAAGGCCTATATAATAGTATAAGTGAATTATATGACTATAGAAATTTGGAGCTTAAAAATATTTTGCTAAAAAACTTAATATGAGACCAAGTTATATAAAAAATTATTTAACCCTTTAGTCGGCATTAATATTGGCGAACCGACTGGTCGCCAAAGGCGGCTAGTATTGTATAAAATTATATTTCTTTCCTTTGATCAAATTTCTGTATATCTGCGCATTTTTAGTGTGCAATTATAATTCCAATATTAAGTAATCTAAAATTATTTTTAAAAATTATCGTTTGAATTTCGTTTTGAAAATCACATAAAAATTTATTAAAGGATATTATTTTGGGGATTTTAAAGCAAATCTGATTATTGCTTAATTGAGTTATTGGCAGAATAAATAAATATAAATTTTAACTGACCTACTTTCTAAAAATAATTTTTTAATCACTCGAACACTGGTTTCACTTTTGTCTCTAGTTTGCGCAGGCTGTAATTTTCCGCAGTGATCAAAATGCGGTATCAGCTAATTCCCTTCTAAAACTATATAAGCTCAAAACGTTTTCTCATATTCTCTTTTCGTGTTTTCTTCTTTTTCTATTCAATGTGTTCACCACGCTTAGCATGATTTTATAGTAAAAACTTGATAATAAAAAAAGTATTATTTCTTTAAAATTATGATGATTAAAATTTGTTTAAGAACTCCTTATCTGTTTCTTCAAAAAAATGTTTTACATATACATGGTAAATACTAATGATTAATTCATCATAAAATTTTTGAAATAACGAAATTAAAAAAATTGACATTTTGCAAAATGATATACCATCACACATATTAAGGTTTTAGATGTTTGCTATGAAAAAAAATCAATCAAAAATTTTGTTAATTAAAGATTACCGCAAATGGAGCCCTGAAATTATTTTAAAACCTTCATAAAATTCGAAATAATCTATTTTTATAAAATTGAGTTTTCAGGGCGTTGTTTTCGTTAATTTTATAAAAAGTTCGGAACTTTTAACATAATTTACAATTTCCGTGACGAAATTCTAATCAGTCTCATTGTCTTGTCAGATATTTGAGTCACGTGTTTCTGGCACTGTTAAAGCTATGATAAAAAAATGAAACTTCTTTCTTTGGATATTAAACTCCGAAACTGATTGTTCTCTTTCACACATAATATACACGCCATTCAATTTAAGTTCACAGTAAATATATCTTTTATATTATCATTTTTGGAATTGTTTCAATTTCACATGTTATTTATTTTGCATGATTAAAATTCTCATTTTTGGCAATTTAAAATGTTTGTAAATGCTGCCAATATATTATATATCTTTTAAATGTGTATCTTTCAATCCGGGATCATTGAAAAATAAGTTTTTTTAAACTTGGTAAGTCTATTGATTTGCATTATAATACTAAAATGTATTTTGACAGTAATTTTATAGTAATAATTACTAAAGCAGGATTTTTTTAAATCTTTTTTTAACTTTCAATAGTTAAACAAATTCTTTTTTTACTATCATTACAATAAGAGAACGTCACCTCATTTTTAAATTTTAAATAATTATTTAATTACATTTTTTCTATTTTTGAAAATATATGCTACATTCGAAATGAATTTCTTGAAAAATGTTCGAACATAGTTATGTTTTTGAATACTTGCATTGAAACAATTAGCAAAAACAAGTATGTAATCAGAATATATTAACTAAGAGGCAAAACTTTTTTAAAAAATTCGTAAAAAAGAAAAAAAAACTTAAGCAAAATTTTATCAAAAACTTTAATTTTATCAAAATGTAATGTTACTATGTAATGTAAAGTTTTGCCTTAAAAAAACTGTATAAAATATTAAAGATTCGTAAAATGATTTGAAATTATCAAATGATTTGATTGATTTGAGAAATATATAGTTTCTGAGCTAAAAAATAAACTGTATAAACTGAGTAATAGCAATTTTTTTTAAAAAATTTCACATTATTAAGTATTAAACCAACTATGAAATATTTCTAAATCAAGAGATTACTTATTCTCTAGTTAAGAAACTGCAGAATGTATTGGAAAAAATTATTACAAAATTTGAACAAAAAATATTCATTAGTTTTTTGTAAGCAAATTCTATCAAAGATTAAAATGTCGGAAAATAGCATCTAACGATATAAAATAATATTAATACATATTTAAATGTAAATATTAAAATTTAGTGTAATTTCACAAAAAATAGACAAACAATATTCTAATGGTTATATAAAAAACTCTATTAAATTAAGATTATAAAATAGGAAATCTTGTCATATTTTCTCAAAATATCTACTTCTCAACGTAGTCACCTATTTCGTAATGTAAACGTTTTTGATTTTTGCATATCATTGAAATTTTGTAGGTCTTTAACTTAGAAATAATAACCTTGAAGCTTCAGAGATAATTCAAACATTCAAACATCACTACAAACACAGTTATCATTTTTTATCATGTGAGAACATGATATTGTTTTAGTTATGAGGTTTTGTGGTATCTCCAAAAAAAGGCAATGAATTGTTTGTAAATATATTCTAAACCTGTTAACGGACATTTAGCAGGCGATTCCTTTTTAGACATTTTATAACGGATACTATTTTTATTGTAATTAAAATATTATTAAAAGTTAAAAGCAAACGATTTTTTCTTTGATAAACATATATTATCAATTTTTTTTTAAACTTTCATTTTTAATTTTCTATCTTGCAAAACAAAGTTTTGATGTTCAGAACATTTTGAGATGGAGAGGAAAAGCGCTGCTTTGTACAATAATATAGTTCCATGGACATTTCAAACCAATTTAAAACATATTTTCGAGGGAAAAAAATTGCTTTAAAATAAAAGTTTTAGTGCTCGACCAATTTAGAGATTTCAAAAAAAAAGAAAGAAAAAGAAAAAAGATTTTTAAATATTTTTGCATGCGAAATCTGATAGTTAATCTTTAAATGTTAACTATTTTAAGAAATATATCCGATACATTCACTAAACCTTTGCTCTTGTGGGTATCTTTTAAATCAGCTAACCTGCAATTGAGTTTCTATCACAAAGTTTTTATTTTTATATTCAAACTCAAAGTTTAGGATAGATCACAGACTTTTAACACAGGCAGATGTAAAAGACGAAGAAAGTGAAAAGACTCATGCTCCTTAAAATAGCATGAGTAAATGCTTCTCATTATTTAAAGTTTCAGATTTTGTTCGGTTCTAATTTTTGCGAAACTGGTAGAATTGACTTAGTTAACATTAAATACTATCAATATTCTAGACTAATACTAGAACAAAGTAAACCAGTTATCAGCCACCTAAATGTTAAAAAATACGAAATTTTGGAAAAGATTTGTTGAGCCCTTGCGAGAAATGATAAGGTTATTAAACTCATTTTTTTTTGCATTCTTGACTTTCCAACAGGCGTATCTATATGAGAGATATACTAGAGAAGAATTACGTTTCATATCATTTTATCATAGGGCGCTCGAAAGATTAACTTTGGATTTTATTGCAATCCCTTCGATGAACTGTTAGTCAAAGTTTGGAATTCGAAAACTTTAAAGTTAAATTCTTATTACTAGAAATAAACATTTTTAAATTTTAGAATGAAAAAAAAAATGCTGGAATGATATTTTTGAATGTTATCGCTAAAAACCCCCTCCAAAAATAAGTTTTGATTTTTAATTAATTAAAATTTTTTAAAGTAAATAAAGACTTCAAGTAGCACATTTCTGTCCTTTTATTTTCGCCAAATTTGTCACCTCTAACGTTATATATCTAACAGGTAAAGTTCCAATAAACAACACACACATTTTTCTATATTATTAAATTTATCAAATTCTTGCTTTTATTCATAAATTAATCAAAAAATCAGTTTATCGAGAACAACCATAAGAAAACTTTTAGCCTTTTTCTTAAAGAAATCAACGTGTTGATACGTTAAAACAGCTATGGGTACTTTTCACTTCAGAATGCTCATCCTAGTAAATTGTGAGATCATTGTTGCTTAGTCATATCAGCAGTCCTGAAGTAAGTCCAGCAATCTACTGGATGTATGAGTTGAGTATTTTTATTTAATCTTCTAGATAACTGTACATCCGCAGGGATTATGATTATTTTGCTTCTTCACTTGTGGATTCTCACGTTCTCTCGTCTCACGTTTAGAGAATTGAATGACGTGGGAAAGGACACAGTAACGACATGATTTCGAGAACAACGTGCCTACTTACTTTCCAATTTTTGTTTCTAATTGGGTAAGTACGTGATATTTTAATTTAATGATGCATTTGAAAAATTTTAATGAAATAATATATTTGTAAAATTTATACTTTCGTCAGTTCTATTAACTTTCTTAATATTAGAAATAAAAACTAAAATTATTCTAAAAGTTAAAAATTGCAGTCCAGACTAATGTATTAAGTGTATTATTATTAAGAGTAAAATTTTTAAATCTGACGTGATTTATAAAATTACTCATTTTAAAATTAATATAAAATCATGCACTGTTGTAGGGATTGTTTGTAAATAAATATAGTTCAATTTCTTTTATGAAGGAGTTAGAAAGATTTACTTTGCTGGGTTTGGTGGCTCCAAAATTGTGATCTTAATGAACAAAAAATTAAAACGAAAAGCAAAACTTTTAGTGAAATTTTTTTTTAAAAAACCCAAAATGAAATGTAATAATTAATAAAAATATTGCTTTGATTATTTGAGATTTGTTGCTGAATTTTTTTCTCATATAACTTATTTAAGTTTTATCCAAAATTCTTCTATTGGAATAATATTTGCTTTTTTATCAAGTGATTCTAAAATAATTATATTTTTGCATCTATTTGTATTATTACAGTTTCCTCCCAATGACTTAATGATAAGAATTTGCAGTATTTCAGAAAGCCCAGTCCTATTGATATGTAAATGTTTCACAATTAAAAAATATCTCGAATAGAAAGGCTTTAGGGTCTTCAAACGAACTTAAAATATTTCCTTTTTTATTTTTAACCATTGATATCTTTATTAATTGCATGACCTCATTTCCTATATTTTAATCTTACATAACTCTGGAACCTAACATCAACAATATATTTCACGATAAGCAAGATGTAAATATTTTCTAACTGTTACCTTTTTCTTTTTATGCCATCTCTGCAAAATATGATAATTTTGTCCTCGTCGTTCTAAATAATGCTATTTATGCTGCCTTTTTAGTGATTTTTTTAGTATCTATAGTTTATTATTTTCAATCATTGCCTAAATACTAATTGACTTTTATTTATTTATTCAAATAATTCTGATATTAGCACTTGATTTTCGTCGACTATACAAAAACATCCTTGTAATGGATTATATAAAATTGCTCAGTTTGTTCTTATATATCAACAGATTATTTTCTCTGATCATTTAGACACATTCTTTCATTTATTCTGTTATAATTTACTTATAAGCATTTTCATGTACCATTACTTGCCTAATTTTATTTCCTCATACCTTAAAAAAAATTGATATGGCATTTCTGGTTAAGTTTGCAACAGATTTAATTCGAATTTCTTCATAATTATTGCTTTCTTCTTTCTTAATTATAATGCTTTAAATAGTTTTCCAGAAGTAGGAATTTTTAAATCTCTTTTTTTTTCATTAAGTTTTGCTAGCTTTTTAAATGAAACAACACGAAAAAATATCCCAAACATACATTCTGAACAGATGTAATATTTCTTTTAGTTCATGGTATTAAAAACTGGATCCAATTTGTACTTGATTAATTTATTTTCAAATCAGTTAAATGGAGTTTCTTGTGATACTTAGTTCAAAGAATTTCAAATATTTGATCGAATAATTTCTGTAAGTAAAAATGGTGGATATCTCCTGGCAGGTTTAAAATAAAGTTCGATTGGTGAACAGGAAATGGAAATGTCGCCAATAAGCTCTAGCCAACCATTTATAAATAGCTTCGACCAAAATTTCCTTCTAGTAACGATTTTTAGAACTCCATTTTACTACTATTTTGTAATAATAATGATTTCCATTCATTGGAATATAATCTGATTTTTATAAAGCCTGCATTTGATAGAAAATACATATTGATAATTATATTCTAACGGCAAAAGAGAAAAAAATGATCAGTAGTCAGTTACTTCACAACAAAATCACTCACACACTGATAATTATTTGCTTAACAAAAATAATTTCATTACAATGCAAATATGTATCTTGTTAGATCATATAAAAATTTTTAATTCCAACTTTGGAATGATAGGTCTAAAACTTCCATGTCACATTCATTATTTTTTTTAATGCTCTGTTTTCTTGGATGCTTAAACGTTTGACTTGATTAAACATTATTCTTCCATATTCGATGACCAAGAATACCCAGAACTTTTTTTGTCCCTATTTCATAGATTAATTATTTTTGTAATGAAACAAATTATGGTTACAGAAACCGAGTGAATATTAACAAAATTATAATACATACTTTTTTACATAAGTAATTACATATTTTTAAAAATGGTACTCAGAATCTTCTCCTATAAACTCTATTATTTTTAATGTTTGCATTATTTTTAATGTTTGTATAAAAGTAAAGTGATACTTTATGTATTAATATAACGTTATATAACTCGATTATTGTTATTATTTTGACTACCAAATTTATTCGGTTTTTTTTTTTTTTTTTTTTCAGTTTTGTTGAACCTAAGGTTAAAAGACCTCATGCTGTCGAGTGGGAACATCAAGAAACTTTATTTGCTAAACTGACAAATAAAGATATATACAATCATAGGCTCAGACCGTATGCTCACCGAAGTAAGTTTATTTTCACAGGATTTCCCCCTTCCCCTCTTCTTCTTTCTCACATACGAAGTTCAAAAAAAGTCTTGTAATCTTTAAACAATGCAAATTTATTTTAACGAATCTCTAAGTTTCACCCCCCTCCCGAGTCTAAAAAACATATCTTTGGAATTATGTCTGTTCATGAGCACAATAACTCTAAAATGTATTGAATTAGAGGGCGAAATTTGGTATACCGTTTGCACAGAACATTTCTAGATTTCTGTTAAATTTTCTTTGAAATCCAGGCAAAGAAATTCTATCGGTCCGTCTGTAAGAATATTAGTTCAAATGATAATTAAAAATTAAAGAGAGCTAGATGCATAAAATTTGGCACAAAGAATTAACCTTTAAACTTTTAGGTATCCATCATATTTTCAACAAATTATTCAAAGGGTCGATTGTCTGTCAGTCTGTATTTTCACGAGCATGTAAAAGCACAATGACTAACTTAAATATGTAAAATCTGGTAAATGATTTTATGACTTTAATTTCTGTTTTGTGTCTAATAAGAAAACGTGTCTATAACACAAATTCGATTTTCATGTATTATTAGCCGAATGCTAGGAATTAATTGCTAGGGATCAGACTATAGATTTAGTAACAACTCTAGCTTTCCGCCAAGATCTATACTTCGTAAGTATCGTTCGCCAATGTGAAGGATTTATTAGAGAATATACGAGAAAATTTAGAAGAACCTATTCCCATTGCATTAAATATAGAATAAAATATTCCCTTAATAATAATCAGAAAATGTAATTACACAAACTAATAGTGAAAAATCGTGAATTAAATGTATACTGAAAAATAATAAATTACATGAACTAATTGTTAAATTTGAATTTATTAACTAATTGCTGAATTTATTTATTATTATTATTTAATCTGAATTTATTAACGATATTAAAGATACATTTACTTATATGCGATTATTTTTAATTTATTTTTAAAAAATTCTCAAATGTATTACACAATGAAAGTCATTTATATAGGTATTTGCAATAAAATTGTAAGTTACATAAATGAAACTATCTCGTAACTTAGATACTTTAAAAATTATCAATTGCTTTTTTTAGATTAAAAATTATGTGGTTTGCTTATTAATTTAGCAAAAGGGCTAACATTTTCTAACACATTTTTTTAAATATTTAAAAATTAGCCTATCAAATTAATGATTTATGGACAATATTTTTTAAAACTTTACATCTGGTAAAAAGGCATGTATGTTAGAGAAGCGTTGGTGTTTAATCTAGGGCCTTCTCTAAAATGCATACATAAAAATGGATAGACAGAAAATTAGGCGAGAAAAAATGTAGAGATTGCAGATACTTCAATATCCCAAAACAAATTGCTTTATCCGAACACTATATTGATTTGTAAGTTCTATCTAAGTAACAATAACAATTTTCATGAAATTTTGTTATGATAAAAAAAAGAAGCAAAAATGGCATTTTTGAAAGAAAAAAAAACTTGAATGTGGTAAAATTGTTTCGAAAAAAATTCCATTCTAGTCCCATTGCAGTAGTTTTCAGAAAGCTAACTTAATTTTTACTCGCAATTAAATTTTAAAAAAACAATTATTTCCAAAAAATTTTTATTGCTTCTTTGTACAGTGTAAAATATTTATTACATATTTCATACACGTATTTCATACACGTTGCAAACGTATAAGAAAAGAAAATTAAGACTCGAAAATATTTAAGCCTAGGATCAATTTGTAATAATCGATATCCGTTTACCCCACCTTATCTTTCAAGACTAAAACAATTTCAGATTAGCAATCCAAAAATTCAAAAAAAAAAAAAATCTTCGTTTAAACTGAATGTAAAATCTATAAATTGTAAGTATGTGTGTATAAGCTGTGATAAAAAAGCTTATAATTAATATAGAGTAATTAATATCTCATGTCTAAAAAAATAGTTTATACTTTTTTTCCTTTTATTAGTCTTATGTTTCCTTTCTCTCTCATTTCAAAACATCATATATCAGTTTTAAGTTCAGGTTCTATTTCAAATCTCGAAATAATATTTCCAAGATTTTATTACACTTATTTAATAAAGAGTAATATTTGATGTTTCAGATGCAGTGAGGGTGAATAATAGTATGTTCATTTACAGTATATCATCCATTGATGAAGTGAGGACAGTAAGTAAAGTTGTTCTTTTAAAAATCTCTACTGATAATAAAGATAAGTGTTGTCTATTTCTCTGTATGTATGTTGGCGACCTGCAGACCAGACTTCTTGCCTTAGAATGATTAAACTTGGCAGATGTATACTTTGGAAGGTGGAAGACTTGTACCTAGAACCTATTTTTTAAAATGTTAAATAACTTTAAATTAAGCAAAATGTTTATATTTTTCTCTGTAACTTTAAAAAATATTTCTGCAAACAAGTGTTTCCTACATCATCCAAAAATTCAAAACACATTTTTTCAATCATACAATTTTTTAATATAATTTATTCTATTTTTAATTAACCTTTAAAAATTATTTGAAATATTTTTGTAACAATATATTTTGTGGTAGAAGTGAATCTCGAATCGTTTTCATTGTTCTTAGCAATATTTCAGACTGGTTTTTTCCCGCAGTTTTGATAGAGATATGATAATTAGGCTTATTTTTTATGTTGAATAGGTTAAGCACGTTTTAAATAAAATTTTTGGAATTTTTTTTTTGTACTGACAATTAGGGTTGAACTTCCAAATCAAGCAATAGGTAAATTTTTTTGAAGTGCCCTCATTTCTAAACAACATTGTTCTTTTTCTGTGACACAATTAGATGTATAAAGAGACTGACAGAAAATTCGATAAATGCACAAATTCGGGAACACGATAATTATAAAGACAGCTATAAACAGAATAGTAAAGCTTTTAAAATAATAAAAGTTATAAGTGTATCAAAAATTAAAATGTAAAAATATTTTGCAACTAGAATTTATTTTACATTGAGCTATGCCATACTATGGATCTTAAACTGAAAGAATAAACAAACAGGACCCCAATTATTGTAAAAACCATACACATTTATGCACATTTATTCACTATCATTCAAACACTAGGCTTGAATGTAATGACTTGAATAACAGTTCTCCAATTCAAATTGCCTATCTGTTTTATCACATTTTATAATAGTGAGAACCTCCACAAGTACTCATTCTACAGATTTCTATTTAAAATTTGAATTCAATTGACCAAGTTGAAGTTCTTCTGGCAATACAAATAGCCAAAATAATTGATTAAATAATTTTCGATTCTACTGCAATTGATTGTGCATTAAAAATAAAAAATAGGCCACTAATACAAAGAGCATAATGTATTGTTGCGTTTTTAACGTAGCGGGTTTGGATTGAATGGACTTGAGGACAGCACAAACAAATTTATTTACAGCTGTTTACAAGATGACTTGATAAAGTAAAACTTTAGATAAATACAATCCAGCAGTCAACAGTCATTTACAGAATAAATGCAGGCCTTACGCACAATAAACACAAACTGCAAAACAGCTTTCGTATAGCACAGTAAACAGTAAATCGCAGCGAGCTCAATGATACAGTGTTAACAGCAAACGTTACCACAGATCACTAATAACAAGCAAGAAAAGTAATCCGCGAGTCCAGCGAGACGCTTGTCTTCCGAGAGTGGAAACTCACTAACTACCCGTCCCCGAGCGAGCGCGTGCCCAAAAGCACGCGAAGCAACGCGGCGCTTCACATACAATCCAGCGGCTAGAAGACTATTCCTTTCGCCAAACCAACCTGGCTGGTGTGAAGCTCCTCGTCAAACGTCGCCAACTTTGGTGTACTTCCGCGGCGCTCGCTCGCTTGTAAAAGTATGTTTGTAAATTAAAGAAAATATTTTTTCAATATAAGGACTTTTATCAATTTAAGAGAATGTACTGTTTTCAGATATACAAAAATAGAATTAGGGAAGCTCTCAAATCTCAAATTTAAAAAAGTTACCCGAGTTAATAGGAAATTGGATAACTTTTCTAAACATAATCACTTTTCACAGGAATATTCGATGCAAATATTATACAGACAAACTTGGATCGACGAACGATTGAAATTTCCACCAAATTCTAGTGTTTCAAAGATTGTAGGAGACAACTGGCATGCTCAGCGGATATGGACACCTTCTATCCATGCTGTCAACGATAAAGAGTTGGGTTCTTTCACTTCTGGTGGCGCGGAAGGTACAATTCTTATGCATATGCATCCAGACGGACAAGTTTTACTCAGCAAGAGGTAACTGTTCCTTTATTACCTTTTATTCCAAAATGATTAATTAATTCCATTGTTACGGTACTGAATAATACTTTTAGTTAGTTTTTATGAATATTTAACGCTCACAACATGTATAATATTCTATCGTACAATGCAAGATTTGTCTCCCTTCTCTTTCTCAACTTGTAAAATCTCTGAATTTTTATTGATTTTAATATAGCTTCTATATAAGTAGTTTTTAAATGCAAAATATTATAATAATCTTAAATATTTGTAATTGCCTTTCACTTTCGAAAAAGCTGGTTTTAGCGTCTCACTTATAAAAAAAAAACTTAAACGTAATTTAAACATAACATAAAAATAAAAAATTAAACTTTTTTAAAAATGAATTAAATATTATAATATTGATACGAATCACCGGATACTTTTATAGTGAGTGTATGGTGTGAAACAATCATTCCACAGAAGAAAACATCAACGACGTTTATTCACACGAAGACACCAACACAAAGACGACGACACCAACAACAAATATGTCGAGAGAGAGAGAGTATGATATGCAATTATGTAGAGCCGAGAGGAACACAGGAAGCACATTACAGTAGATAGTAGCTCACTAGTAGTAATCGACCATATCACTCAACGCGGCCAAACTTTATTATATGGTCTCTCCAAACAGCTGAAGTTATAATTGTCACCTCGCTTTAGCTGCGGACTCTCTACCATGCGATTGGCTACCTCACACACTATGCGATGCTGCTTCCACAGTAGACAACAGGACTCAGTACACAGCAGTTTAATATTCTTTTGAACTACACACAACGCTGGCACTCACTGTTGCTATCCCCCCCAAGACTCGTCACTTGTCTTCTACTCCAACTCCACTTCCGGCTCAATTCAATTCAATTCCCCCTGCAGCTTGAGACTGCCAGCCGTTTGTAATTTCCGGGAGGTAGGCCGAGTACCTTCTGGACCAGTAAGGCATCTCGGTTTCTATGGGACGGATCCTAAAAATTCTCGAAGTTTCCAGCAATATCCATTTGTCGCCAAGCTCTCAGATCACTGATAACCCGCTCAACAAGCAACAGGGTCAATTTTAAACAATCGTTCTTACGATGATACTGTTTGTGCTAGAAAGCAAAATTACAGGGTTGTAACAATATGAAATTTGACAGAGCTGTTGAGTGGTGAATCAATCGATGAATGGCAAAAATAAATTAGATAACGAAGGTTAATTTGGAAATATATATCTATATCTATATATCTATATCTATATATATCTATATCTATATATCTATATCTATCTATATATCTATATATCTATCTATCTATATATCTATCTATCTATCTATCTATCTATCTATCTATCTATATATATATATATATATATATATATATATATATATATAGAT
>JAOUZG010005735.1:4471905-4503593 GCA_026289955.1 Argiope argentata | reverse complement strand
ATATAAAGTCCATTCAATCCGAACCCGCTACGCTAAAAACGTAACAATATATATAAGAATTGTGATAAAAAATGACAGTGAAAGAACAAACGATAAAAAATGACAGTGAAAGAAGTGATAAAATATTGTTGTACTCCTTTAGAAAAGAGTGCAATAGTAAAAAAGCATATATTTATATATGAAATAATAAAATATAAAAATTTATATATGTCTATAAGAAAGCATATACTTTCCTACTAATTAAGTTTTCATCGGTGCGTACTATAGTCACATTTCCCAATTATCTTTCCTGACTCTTTTCGAAAAATGTTACAATATATTTTATATTTTGCTATAAAAACATTAGTATAAAATTGACTATTGCTTTTAAAAATGTATATTATTTTTCGTTAAGTTTTCGTTTCGTCTTGTTATTGTTATTTTTTTAATTCTTCTATTCTTTACCTTTCTAAGATGAGTGTCAATTCTAATCGTGGTGGAATATCTGATTTCTAAACCGTTAGAGATAAACAAACACTTTTGAAAATCAGCTGTAGTGGTGTCCTCAAAACTTTCCAGCATAATCTCCAATGAATTTGCTATGCCAAAGAACGCCTTGAATAACATTGGAGTTCAATGGTTACGAAATATTAATCTTTAGCCTGAATTTAGCATTTTTAACGAATCTATAGTGTCAACCTTGATATTTTTTATTTTAAGGATTCATCACTGGCATGTGGTTAATAGCATCCAAAAATCGAATTTGTGATTTAGATTCCTTTTTCCCAATCTTTTTATATTTCACCTGAAAGAAGTTACTTTCAACAAATATTTTGCTAAAATTATATTTAATACATTGTAGAATTCCATCTAGCAAGCGATATGCTATTCCTAAAGTTCGCAGGGAATCAGAGATCAATGTAGCGATGTCATAAAACTGCATGCATTTCGGTGTAATGTTTTGTGAACTCCAACAAAATCAATTTAAATTTTTTAAACAGAAGACTTGATCTTCAAATGTGAAGTCTTTAAAACTTTTAAAGTCATACTTTTTGTATTGAAATCTTTAAACACATTTTCCCGAAACTAGATTTTGTTGTTGTTATTTTCATTTACAGTAAACATCCTATCTGAAAATAATTACCAAATATTTTTCTTGGTTCTATTTATCTTATGAGCTAGAATAAAACCTTTCAGCTCTTATTAAATAATTTTATCAGTCTTATTTACTCCTATTTTACCAATCTTTTAGTGAAAAAAATTTAATAACTTTTAATAAAAGTTTTGAATTTCCTTGTAAAATTGGGAATATTTCTAAAATTTTTAGATTTAAAGGAAATATTTTACTTCATAGCACAGCTAAATGTATTAATTATGCAATGTGTTTAAAAAATAACTAAACTATATTCATTAAAATTTACTAGATGATGTGTGGCGTAGCTACAACTATTTATAGAAATGTAGTTAAATCTTGCTTAAAATTTTAAAATTTATAAAACTTAACTAGAATCTTAATTTTATTCCTCGTTATTAAAAATATAACTGTTTTTACAAAATTATTTTAAGTCCAAAAAATGTTCCAAAAATAGGCACGTAAGGCGTAAGCTGCCAGTAGTGGTGGGCAGTGCTGAATTCAAGCACCTATTTCATTAAATGTTCATCTGTTATTTGTAATTTTAGGTGAACAAATTTATGCTTTTTTTAAAATAGAGCTGAAAAATTGATATATTAATTAATAAAGAATCTATATTTATCCATTCTAAATTTGATCTACCATTAATTAAAGAAATTATAAAGAAAAAAAATAGAAACCATCTTAATAAAAAATTAAATTTTAGATTTTTTTACTGTGGTTACTTACATTTTAGAACAACGTTAGAATTGACAAAATTTATTTTGGCTTTTTTCCCATCTGATCGGCGACTCAAATTGTTCACCCTGTTTAAATTTGGGAGAAATATTTGACCCGATTAAATAAGGTAGAAAACTTTTTCAGGGGAGTCTCAATGATTTTTTCATGCATTTGGAAGAAAGCTTTTGATTGTTAAGTCATTTCTTCATTAATATTTTGATTAATAGATAGTTTGTCATTAGGTTTTTTAAATCTCCATAATTAGCGCATTTGCTCTTTCGAAATCGAGCTGTTACCTTTGATTAATAATTAGCGAAATTTGTCTGTTTGCAGAAAGGTTCACGAAGTTCTTGAATCCGTGTTTAGTGTTCCGCATGGCAATTCAATTAGTAATTATAACGTTCAAGCTCATATCCTAGACCAAGGGTTCTCAAATGGTGGGTCGTGAGATGAGAAAAAAAAGTTTAAAGAAAATTAATTTATTGCTGTAGTTTTTATTAAAAAAGAATACACATAAAGCTTTTAATGCATATATAAGTTGATTTTTGTGTTCTACATTGAAGTGACAAAAGTCATGGGATAGCAATATGCAAATATACAGATGGCAGTAGTATCGCAGCGAAAAAGTATAAATGCGCATTTCGTTTTCCAGAGCTTTCATTTGTGTTCAAGTTATTCATGTGAACAGGTTTTTCGTGATTTATGGTGGCATGACGAGAATTAACAGACTTTGAACGTGGAATGTTAGTTGGAGCTAGACGCATAGGTCATTCCATTGCGGATATCGTTAATGAATTCAACATTCCGAGATCCACAGTATCAAGAGTGTGCCGAGAGTATGAAATTTCAGGCATCACATTCCATCATGGACAGCGCAGTGGGCGACCACCTGCACTTAACGACCGAGACCGCCGACGTCTGTGTAGAATGGTCAATGTTAATAGACACGCAACACTTCGTCAAATAACTGCAGGAATCAATGTGGGACGTGTCCGATAGCGGCGAAATTTGTCTTCCTTGGGCTATGACAGCAGAAGACCGACTCAAGTGCCTTTAATGACAGCACGACATCGCCTGCAGCGACTCTCCTGGGCTCGTGAGCATATCGATTGGTCCCTAGACCAGTGGGAA
The DNA here is from genome assembly GCA_026289955.1 of Argiope argentata. Taxonomy (NCBI): domain Eukaryota; kingdom Metazoa; phylum Arthropoda; class Arachnida; order Araneae; family Araneidae; genus Argiope; species Argiope argentata. Next base: position 4,500,631 of record JAOUZG010005735.1, on the reverse strand, counting down.
ACCGTGGCGTGGTCAGATGAGTCACGATTTCAGTTGTTACGAGCTGATGGTAGAGTTCGAGTGTAGCGCAGACCCCACGAAGCCATGGACCCAAACTGTCAGCAAGGCACTGTTCAAGCTGGTGGTGGCTATATAATGGTGTGGGCTGTTTTTACATGACATGGACTCGATCCTCTGGTGCAACTGAACCGATCATTGACTGGAAATGTTTATGTCCAGCTACTTGCAGATCACTTGCAGCCATTCATGGACTTCACGTACCGACACAACGATGGGATTTTTATGGATGACAATGCGCCATGTCACCGGGCCAGAACTGTTCGCGATTGGTTTGAAGAACATTCCAGAGAATTCCAGCGCATGATCTGGCAACCTAGATAGCCCGATATGAATCCCATCGAGCATTTATGGGACATCATCGAAAGGTCCGTTCGTGCCCAAACTCCTGCACCATCCACACTTTTACAATTATGGACGTCTATACAGACAGCATGGATGAATATTCCTACAGAGGACTTCCAACGACTTGGGGACTCCATGACACGTTGTTGTTGCACTTCGCCGGGAAAAAGGAGAACCGACACGATATTAACAGTCATCCCATGACTTTTGTCATTTCAGTGTATTAGTTAGTGGGATACATGAGCTTGTTGGGAATTAACCATTTTTTTTATATCTGGAATGAGCCTTGTAACACACAAAACAATGTTATTTTCCAATGTCAAACGATTTCTTGAATTTGTTTTTAAATTCTCCATTACGGAGAATCCTTGTTCACAGTTGTAAGATGTAGAAAATGGCATCAAAGTGTTTAATGCTCTAGCGGACAGTTATGGGCATTTCTTTTTATTACCTATCCAAAATTAGTCAATATAAGCTTTGTTAAAAGTTACTCTAGCTGACTGATCACTTAAAATCTCATCATTTGATCATGATAGGCACTTAGCTCAGCTTTTGTTACGGCTTGTTCACTGAACGTATTGACACCCCCCCTCATATCCTTAACTGTAATGTAATCTGTAAACTCTTCGATCAAAGATTGAGATGCTAGTAGGGATATAGATGAAATATCAAGGAATATGGCGCCAATACCCGAAACATAACTCTTGTGTAAAATTTTCAAAATCTTCTTTCTTAACTCTTGTGTTCAAAACACAAATTTTTTTTTACAAACGCATTTATCCTGTCTTGAACATACAGAACAGTTTTGTCTGGTTCTTGAAGAGATAAGTTCAAAACATTAAGACGAGAGAAGATGTCTGCTAAATAAGCAAGCTTTACCAACCACTTTTCATCACCGAAAAAATTGGAAAATTTGGGTTTACTATCAACAAAAATTATAAACATTTCTGACTTTAATTCAAGCACCCTGCTCGGCACATTACCTCGGGATAGCTACCGTAATTCAGTGTGAAAGAGAAGAGGTTTATGCGACTTCTCAAGCAACCTACTCTGCAGCGGACGACTTTTGATGTAGTTCACAATCTTGACAGCTTCATTAAAAACTTGCCGTAATTCATCTGGCCTGTTCTCAGCTGCCAAAGCTTACCTGTGTAAAAGGCAGTGGACCCAGCTTGCGTTCGATATTAAAAATGATTTCCACCTAGTAATCAAGCCACTCTTCTTTCACTTTAAGTCCTTTACACCATCACTACAAGTTGAAACTTGAACTTCTTCGAATAATTTCAAAAGGTTCAGTTTCTTCAACGAACACCTTATCAGGGCCAGACTAAGGCAGGGGCATTCGGGGCAGTTGCTCCGGCCCCCAACTAATGTGGAGCCCCCCCAAAGCGAATATAAATTTTATTTTACATTTCTTTCTTTAATGAATGTTCTTCATTACTAAAGTAGTGAAGCAGAGGGGGACCCAAAGAAGTTTTTACGCCGGGCTCCAACTAGGCTAAGTCGGGCTGTGCACCTTATAAAGACTTTCACCTGCTGTATTATTGGGCAGGGGCTTACAAAAGAATACGTTTTCCTGAATAGAATCATCGCAATCATAACGGATGTAGTACAGAAATTGAGCACAGTTGTTCACATCTGTTGAATCTTCCTATTAAATTAAAAGTACTTTCTTTTATGTGCTACTTTAATTGACTCTGAACATCTCCAACCATGTCAGATATTCGTGTTGCTATAGTAAGGATAAAACTTAACCATTTGTGTAGTTTTTAGTCATTGTTTTAGGGTTTGGACAAAGTTAAAAATTTGGGGGAGTTGCCCAAATATTTATTCTAAAAAGGGGGTAGCAATGTCTAAAAGTTTGAGAACCCCTGTCCTAGACTATAATCAAACAGGCCATGATTGAATATCGAATGCCTTTTCAATCAACCAATCAATAAATGTTTTGCGGCAGTTTTGTTTTGAAAGTTTTGATCAAACTAGCGTATTTGACTTAAGACAATAAAAACATTTTTCAGCTTCATCTATATATATATGAAATAATTTCATGACATTTTATTCTGATTTAAAACAAATTGAGCGCCATAATGCTGTCTATGCCATTATGTCACTAGTTTAATGAATATTATAGTATTTGCTTAAAAATTCCCAATGATCTTGAAGGTTGAATTATCTTTGTTATTCTTATTTATTAAATATTCTTATGCTTCTGAATTTTGTTCCGCTGATGAAAAAGATACCTCTTGTAATCTGCCATCATCACATGGTTCACATTATAAACAGAAACGGTAAATTTTCAATTGAAAATAGCATCTTTATTTTTTATATATTCTGTAAATAATTATATATTTTTTAATGCTCAGCATTCACTTTAGTTCAAATAAAAGTTCTGTTTTTAGAAATTATATTCGAATTTTAAATATTATTTATTTGAATGCAAATGCTTAGATTTTATTTTGTATATTTTAGATATTTATTATATGATGTTAATCCCGGGGAGGGATTTAATTTAAGAAGAGATGTTTACATGCGTATTGCTTCTGTTGTCAAACAGTTAAATGATGATAAGAATACTGGTCAGTGGATTTTGGTTCTACCTCCTTGGGGCCCTTTATACCATTGGAAATCTAAAAACCTTGGTTTTCAAGCTCAGATAAAATGGGACAAATTCTTTGACTTGCGTAGCTTGCAAAGCTATGTATCTGTTATGGAACTAGAAGATTTTCTAGATGGTATGTTTAGATTTGAATTATATTTCATGTAATTATGAAAAGTATTCACTATTGAGAGATTTATTTATTTCATTTCAATATTGTTAAAAATTTCATTTAACTACTTGCAATATTCGTGTTTTGATGTTAACCTATCACAAGTTAAGAATTCATTCATGAACATATGTCAGAAAACAAACCTCCATCCTTCCTTCTTTCCTATAATTTTACTTAATTATATTGTTATATTTTATCTATAACATCCATTTTTCGAATGCAATTAAATGATTTGAATGCAATTAAAAAAATTTTTGTTAGATTTGTTTGTACTTCTTTATTAACTACTTACTAATTGTTGGTTGCAAAAGAAATTTTATTGCAACCACTAATTAATAGTAAAAAAATCAACAAAAATGTCTTGTTAATTGTAGCAGTTAAAATTGTTTATTACTTGTGAGCTTTAATGCACATTTTAAGTTTTATTTGGTGATTTTAGGATCCTAAAGATATTTTTTAAAATTTAATAATGACTCAAATTCTCTTCTCTTCTTCCTCCTCCTCTAAATATATGGCAAATGATTACAAATTAATTGAATATATTGTAAAGGATTTGGAATTATCTAATTACATTACAGGTGGGTTAGAAATGTGAAAGAATTTTTCTAGCACTACGAGTTGTAATGAAATGGCATTTTTGTAACATTTAAAATTATGTTTTCAGTTTTTGCATTGCCATAATATGATTAGAAAATAGTTTAATTATAAAGATATTTATAATTTGGAGATGTGAATATAATGAATTAATAAAAGGAAAAATGGGTTTATTTTGAAGAAATCACATGTAATTAAAATAGGGCAAAAAATGAGGTTTTGTTATTTTTAATCTAAAAACAAAAGAATTTAAAACATTTATTAAAGGTAAAATCCAATAGAGATTTAAATTTTTGACAGGTTTTGTATGGTATTTTATATCATAAATTTATATATACGGGTTTTTGTGGTATGACTGTGGCAGCATAATTTGAGCCTCAGACAAGAATGTTGAATATTCTATCATTGTTTTTACTTAATTGTCAGGAATTAAAATATCATGAACATCAAATTATGTTACAACAAATCTTTAATTTTCTTAACATTCCAGTCTTTTAATATCAGGAATCGTATAACAATGAGATACAATTAGACAGATACAATTTGTTTGAATTTTCAATCAGATTTAACAGATTAAAACTCATTTTCAGAAATGAAATTAATAATAATAATGCTTGTATTAGAAGTTCAGTTTTAAAACTAATAATATATAAATGAGTTTGTGGCATAATTTCACTATTGTTTTAAATCCTCTTTAGAAAATGGATATAAAATTGATGCTTTGTACTACCTTCAACATTATGCTGAAGGCTGGAAAGACAGTGGTTGGGAAGAGCGCTTTGATATTAGAGATTGCATTGAATCACCTCCATATGAAAGAACACAAAAAGGTACATATATAGGATGGTTTTGGGGCTATGATATCATATTCACCAAAGAATTTCATTGTCTGTCCATACAAGGTTACAGTAGTACACTAAAGTCTTTTCTCATGTCATCCACAGCTAAGTAAGTATTCTGTCATATCTTCAGTGTAATATGTGCATAAAATAAATTCACTGTTAGATTGGTTCATTCATAGTACTTGTACATCACTCACAATATATATATCAGTATATTTTTCTCATAATTTTAAAATACTCTGAGATTAGTCCTAAAATTTATATTATCCCAAAACTTAGGATTAATTTGAAATAGATCAGTGATTGTATGTAATAAATCAGCAACTTTCATTTAATATAGAGTAAATTTTTTTAATAAAAACTTCAAAAGGAAAACCTAATTTAAAGTAGTAAGATTAGTAATTAGCAAATGTTTTTAATTAGATATTTTTGATTGATTTATTCTAATAGTAAATTATTATACTTGTTTTGAAAATTAATTTGATCATAATTTTAAAATTAAAAATTATTTGATAATGGATAAATAGGGATTATTTAAAAAACATGAAAAATGTGTAACTATTAGAAATTTCGAAAGAAATTTTTCTAAGAATGTCTTGAATGTCTAATGTCTAAGAATGTCTTGAATGTCTAAGAATGTCATATACAATTTTATCTTGTGATGCAATTTTATATGAATAGTCCACCTTCTTTTGTGAATGTGTGTAGCTTTGATGTTATAGTAAAAGCTAAAAATAATATAAATGCATATGATTCTAATATTTTATAACTGCATTTTTATATTATTTTTATTGCTCCTTTTACTTATTCTTTCCCCTTTTTGTTCCTGTATATATTAACTAAAAGACTTTTTTTTAAAGTGTTTTCTAAATATTTAAGAAAATAGCTATTTTTAGTGGAAAATTAAACATAATGTTTCTGATAGTCTTTTTAAAATCCATATGAAGACTTTTCTTTGTAATACGTCTGTTATATAAAATTAAGGAAAGAAGTGCTTGTTTTAATAAAAATTAAGGCTAATTAAATTATTCTTTGTCAATTATTTTATAAAAACAGCTAAAAATGTTATTTTTAGAGATATAAGATGACTAGAAAATTTAAGAAATTTTGCACAATTTATATTCAAAGCAGTTTAAAAGCTTTGTGTGTGTATATATATATATATATATAATCTGGAAAATCCTATTATTGTCATGTAAATATGACATTATTATCATCATCATTTGATAGACTTAAATTATCTTTATTTCTGTACTATGGACTTTATTTTCTGTCATTAAAGATGTAAAATTTATCTGCCAAGTTCATGAAAATCAATATATAATACATGGAAATATTGTTTTAATTGATGTATTAAATGGACTTTCAGTAGACCATCATATGCAAAAATCAATTCATTACTAAATTCAATCTTCAGTCTACCAATTTTTTTAATAGCAATATTGGTTAAAAGCACTAAAAATAGAAAAAATTATCTTCTGAAATTAAATGTGTAATAAAATCTGAAAACAAATGAATATGTTTTGTTATCTAATGTTTTATAATTAATGATTACTGAAATGTTTGATTATCATGACACATCAGATCTTTTTAAATCTGATAATTAAAATTAGACCGTCTTTAAAAAATGTATTCTAAATGGTATATGGGCTACTTTCTGGAGCCCTAAAAAATGAATAGCTGGTGATTTAGAAATGAATAACATATGGATATCTGATGCTCAGTTTTTTATACAATTAATGAGAAAAGAATTTGAGAGTTTAGAAAGTAACTGAATATAAATTGGTTTGTTCTCCTTTCAACCCAGATATCTTTAGTCACTCCTAACATCTAATAATTCCCCTTTTATCCATTCTTGTCTTTTGAAGTGATGAGAATTTCTTGATACAATATCTTTCTGTAAATAATATATTTTTATTTGTAGAAATCAACTTAAATTTATTTCTTACATTCAAACACACACACTAATAACTTGTACTTTTGAAGCTAATTAAAATCTTTAGTTTTGATCACTACAAATTGATATTCTCTATTAAATGAGGGGTTAGGAGGAGGATGTTAGTGATATGTATTTTTGAATTTGTTGAAAAAGTCTTTGTTATGTTACATTTTTTTTTCATGTTACTGAAATACTAATTTTTTTTCCTTGTTACACTGATATCATTTTTTTCAAAATTAAATCTCCATTACAAAAATTGTTTTGATTAGATTCTTTCGTTTTCAGAGTAATTATGGTAGATAGAGCTGAGGTAATTTTACATAATGCTTTTGGAAGCCCTGAATATTGGATGGTAAGTTTAAAAACTATATATATGACTGTAAATAATAGTATTTTGAAAAATTAATACTAAGGTTTTAATTGATGTCTTTAATTGATTTTTTAATTACAAAAACAACACTCATGATTTATATGACATTCATGATTGCACTTATTTGTCCAATTTTCGATTTCAGAACACATGAATATGCACTGAAAAAGCTTAGTACTATATTATGATCAGTGAAGAGAGGATGTTATGGGCATAAAAGATAGAGATATTATTTGGATAATAAAATATCCATAATAATATCTTTTGAAAAACACATAAAATGCTTCTTTGCATGTTAATGAATGGATTTTGAGAGTTTGAAATAGTATTCATTCCCCATAGCACCTCTTCTTGCTGACTGGACAATTTTTTTCAAAAGACTGATTACAGTGTTCTACAAAAACAAAGATGATTCTTCATGAATAATTTTCTAGTAACTTAAAGAAATAATGTATTATAAGGTTGCCATAGATATTTTGACAAATTTATAAAAATTGCCTACTTCTGAAATACATAATCTTTAGTCAATATTTTTTCTTCTTTTCACAATATTAATGCTATGAGATGTTCATGCAATATTAATGTCGTGAAAGGTGAAAGGAAACTGTAAACTATTATTTCCAAATCTTGGAAGAGCAATGTGTTTGTTCCTTTGTCAAAAATCTGTAATTAAGAAATCTTATAGTTTTTCTTTATCACTCTTCTAAGAGGTTAAAGGGATGTACTCCTTCCTTCTCTCAATTTAAAAGTATTAATTCAAACATTTTTCATATTAATTTTACTATTCTTTTTCTAGGTTCGACGTAGCATGCAGTTTTCTAAGAAGTTAATTGAAATTGGTGATACATTTAGAAAAATGTATCTGAATTCTACTGATGATGATGATAAAACAAATATACCCCAAAGTATTTCTTCACCAATAGAGCGGAAAGCTATTGGGGGACCTTATGTTTCTGTGCATCTTCGAAGACGAGACTTTGTACAAGCTAGGCCAAATGATGTGCCAAGTATTTCTTTTGCTTCTAAGCAAATTTTAAAGCACATGAAAAAACTCAATCTTAAACTGCTGTATGTTGCTACAGATGCTGCAGAATCAGGTATTTGCTTTTGAGAGGGTTATTATAACGTATGTATTTTGTAAATATTTTATTATTAACACAAAAATGAACATTCAAGAGATTTTGCAAAATAAATATACATAATATTAAAAAAAATTATCTTTGTAACTAGTGTTTTTGAGTATGCATGTTTTATTTTCAGGTGCATTTTCTCTTTACTTCGTTGATTTATTTGGAAACCTAATAAAAATAAATTTAAAAGATACAATTATATAAATAGAAATATGCTTATTTAAAGTTAAATTTTTAAAAATTACTTTTTGTATTTAGAATTTGAAGAACTTCAGCAGTATATACCTGGTGCTACACGTTTCAATCCAATTGATACAATCAGGAAAGATATATTAGATGGTGGTGTAGCAATTGTGGATCAATGGATATGTGCCCATTCCAGGTATATATTTTAAAGATTGATACTGGAAAATTGTTTTTTTTATTTTATGCAGTCACTTTTCTATTCATTTATTTGACTGCTTAATGATTTATAGAATCATACAGTTAAAACTATTTATCCTGTTTGTAAACCATTAATAAATGAGTTCAAAAAATTAAAAAAAAAATATTTTTCAAATTAAAAAACAAAATAACTCAAAAGTTTCTGCATTTGCATAACTCTCAAATATTCATTTTCACATTTATTTTTTAATTATTCAGTAAAATATATAAAAAATAATACATTTTTTGTTAATTTTTATTATTCACATATATTTGTAAAGGAAGCTTTTACATTGCCATATTCAATATATTGTTGTAAAGAGTGGATAATGGTCCGATCCTGTTTTAAAATCATAAAGCAAAGAAAAAAGAAAAGAGCATCTTGGTTTAAATAGCATAATTTTTTAATTAATAGCTAATATAATTGATCTACTACTTAATATTTCATTATACACTCAGAATAAAGTATTGGAAGTTTGAATGAGTATAATTTCTTATAAAGTACCACTAATTACATTCAAATTTAAAAGTGCTAAAACACATCTATAAGTAGATACACAGTCATGAATTAATCACCCAGATTTATAGTCTTTCTTAGATTTATAGTATACAGAGAGAAAGTGTTGTGATTATTAAAATTTGACTCAAGAATTTTTTTCCAGTTTTTTTTATAAATGAGCATAGTAATTCAAAAGCCTTCCTAGTTAGAAGGATAAAATTCAGTATGAGTTCTTAAACATAAAACTATTGGTCTGTGTCAAATTTTAAACAAAATCCCTTTTAAAAACTGTATCTTCATCTATCTTGATGTACCTTTATGTGATTTGGTAGTCTTATGAATATCCAACTCATATGAATATTATTATTTATTGGCAGTATATGAATATCCAAGTCATATGAATATTATAGATCATTGATAGTCATATGAATATTATAGACCATTGATAGTCATATGAATATTATAGGATATCCAAAATCTTACCATTTGAGTTAAAAACTATAAGAGAAAACATTGTTTGAAGTGATACTTATTGATTCCAAAAAATATTATCTCTATTCCAAATTTGTATTTCTTTCAACTTTCAATGAATTCTTTTGAATGTTCATTTGCAATTAATTATCTAAAACTTTATAAATGAGAATAAGAGTGTTGAAAAAATAAAGTATCTCTTTTTAATATATATAAATAAAAGCAAAATTAGAGAACCACTCAACTGATTCGGTTATATTTTTAAAAAATATTTTCGTTAAAACACGAGGAAGGTTCTTATTGAGAGAAAAAACGAAAAAACTGCAAGGAAAATAGTTAAAATGATTTTTTTTAAATTCTCCTGTAAAAAATGTTCATTTCATCCCCCCCCCCCCAACAAATCAGTAAGATTGCAGGAAGTAATAAATTTGAGTTTGTTGTAAAAGAAATGCATGAAGTCAGTTGGTTTTCATTTCTATAGTCTTAGAAAACAGGAAGTTTTTTTAAAAAAAGAAAGAAAATAATTACTTTTATGCAGCTTATACTGATTTAAAACTTATTTTTCCAAATGGACATGAATATCATTTTGTTCATTTTTATTTGATGCATTTCATTTTTCTATTGAATGTGTTCTAATGTAAAGTTGTTTTATTGTTGTTCTTAGGGATAAAAATTCTGTTTTATAACTAAATGCTGCATGAAGAGCTGTTAATGCATTAATTTTATTTTCTTAGTGTTTGATACATTTTAAATTAAATATTTTTAATTAATAGTTTTTTTAGATTAATTCTGAAGTGCTTTTGAATTAAAATAAAATAGAATAAACAAAATTAAAAATTTCTTAACCAATTTTCGTTATCCCAATTGGGGTAGAAAACTCACATATTTGCTTAAAAATTTGAAACACTGTCCCTCTAGCTACCAAACATTTAACGTCAATCAAAATATAAGAAAGGTGTGTTAGGATTATTTTTAGTATGCCTTCAAATTGATTAGGCGTATTGATATCTAATCTATGCCTGCCTAAAGTAAGGTTTGTACAGGGAAGAAAAAGAAAAGAAAGAAAGAAAGGAAAATATAGGGTTTGTAGAAAGAAAACAAAAGAAGGGTTTGTGTGTCATTCAAAATGAAATTTTTGGTGAATTAAGAACATATAAATCCGTTGATTGTGTAATTAACCAAGATGACGTCAATTATCTACAAGAATTTTTAAACTCACTGGATTTCTCAGGATTGCCGCCTCATAATCTTCAATTAAAAGTAGGATTGGTGGTCATAATGTCGTGAATTATCAATCCACTGAGTCTTTGTAATTACACACGGCTAGCAGCAAAACATTACTGAATAATGTGATTGAAGCAACGCCTATGGTACTATGCGCCAAGTTATTAAACTAAAGGGAAAATATAAGGAAGAAGATGTGTTGATAATTCACATCCCTATGGTACTAACTAAAGTACCATTTGAATTTAAACGACTGCAATTTACAGTGTGGCCTGCTTTCGCTATGACCACAAATAAATCCCAGGGTCAATCGTTGAATTTTTGAGGCATTAATCTTGAAACCCATACTTCACTTATGGACAGCTCTGTTTCCTACTCCCACATTGGAAAAGCGTCAGCTTTAATTTTCTTATGCGCCAAGTTATTAAACAAAAAATATTGTGATCCATAAAGCATTAAAATGAAAATATAATCACATTATTACTTAAGTCTTTCAGCATAAGAAATAGAAAACTTATTTTTGTACATAATTGTTGTTTAGTATTAAGGCATAACTCAATAAATGAAATGATTACTGTGAAACACATCCCCCCCTTCGATTAGACTACAAAAGTCCAATAACTTTAGACAGTACAAAGTCTATCAGGGCAGCTAGTTCTTAATTTCAATTTGATACAATGAAAGGGCATAATTCAAATTATGCAGAAATCATCATAATGTCATGTAGAACTTAATTACACTATGCTTTGGTAATTTAGCTTAAGTCATCTCTTTTTATAGCAGTATTAGCTGCAGTATTATTAGTTGAAAAATTTTAATTTTTCATGTGTTATAATATTATTGCAAAATGTTTGTGTTTAGAATTATATCATAATATTTTATTAATTACTAGTTTCAGGGAACTTTAAAATATTACTTTTACAAAAGTAATTTTTTTTAGGTTCTTTATAGGCACTTATGAATCCACATTTTCATTTCGTATTCAAGAAGAACGGGAAATTTTAGGATTTCCTACAAAAACAACATTTAATAGGTTATGTGGAGATAATCAGACTACTTGCACGCAACCTTCAAAGTGGACCATTGCCTTTTAGTAATGGAGTGATTTTTAGAAATATGATTCTATGAAAGATGAGAGCTTTTACAGATTACATTAACTTAAACTTTGTTCTAAAAGCAATAAAAGCTTATATTGGTAAATATTTTTATGTAAACTTGTACGCATTTTTAATTTTAAGTTCATTATATCAGATTTCATTCTTTGCTATACTTATCTATACTACTATTATAAATGTGAAAGTTTGGATGAGCTATGTTAATGCTGAATGAAATGGGATGAAATTTAGCAGAGATAGATTATAGTCTAGAATAGAAAATAGACTAATATTTATTCTTATTAATTTAGCTGTTAGATTTTTATTAATTAAAAACTAACTTTCAGCCAAAAATCTTCATTTCCCCACCATCAAATGGGTAAGGCTTAACATATTTTTGGCCGGTTATTTCAAACAATTCTGTTTATTTTCTTAGTGTTTGATGCATTTAAAACTAAACACGGTTAATTAGTCAATCTTTCGGATTCGTTCTGAAATACTTTTGAATTAAAATAAATGTACTTTTCCGTTAGCCAAGCACAAACTAAAAATTGCCAAAGAAAGTTGGCAGGATTTTACATTATTATTTGGTGATTTTTTGCTTTAAAATCGTTGTAAGAAATTTGGCAGAATTCTGTAATATTTGGTTATTTTTCGTTAGCACCCGGCTAACAGAAAAGTGGAAAAATAAAACATAATAAAGGAAAGGAAAGATTTCTAATCTATATTACACCAACTGGTGTAGAAAATTAAATGGATGGGTTATGTTAGTCAATCACGCTGGAACAGCTGAATAAAATTTAGCACAGAGATAGATTATAGTTCAGAATAAAACAAAAGCTACTATTTATTCCTTTTATTTTTTATTAATTAAAAACTAATTTTCTCGCTAAAAATCTTCATTTGCCCACAGCCAAATGAGTAAAACTTAACATGTTTTCAACCGGTTATTTCAATCGATTCTGTTTATTTTCTTGGGGTTTCATGCATTTAAAATTTAACATTGTTTATTAATCAATCTTTCGGATTCATTCTGAAGTACATTTGAATTAAAACAAAGGTACTTTTCCATTAACCGAGCGCAAGCGAAAAATCGCCAAAGAAATTTGGTGGAATTCTGCATTATTTTTCGCTTGTACACGGCTAACGTAAACGTACCAAAATAAAACATAATAAACGGAATTAAAAAATTTCTAATCCGTATTGCCTCAACTAGAGTAGAAAATTCGCACATTTTTGTTGCTCCAATTGGTGTTGAATTGCGCTGTATGTTCTTGATTTGATTTTATTTTGGCCACACTAAACAGTAAAACGATTTTAAATAATTGTTTTGCTTTTTTACTTTATTTCAAGTACATACTGTAAATAAATTGTTTTTAGGTTAGTTGTGTATTCTAAGCTTTTACAACCATTTGGTGCTTTGCGAGATTGGTAATTTTTTCAGCAACCCTTTGTTTGGATTTACTTTGCGGTCATTTTTTTATGTTATTGTAATTTGATCTTTCCTGTTCATTTCCCTTGCTTTTTTTCCTACTGTACGTATTCCTTTCGCCTACTTTCATTATTTTCGATTTTTTAATTTTATTTTTCAACGTTTATTGTTTTTTTCCCTAGAATTTCCGTTAATTTGCTGCAGCGTTTATCGAAACCTAACGATTGGCTGCCGTTCGCGCTACATGCGGCCATTTCGCTAATATTTGGTGACAAACTATTTTTTTTTGGGGGGGGAGGGGTGAGAATTACTTTCAACAGCACCAAATTGATATGGTTTGATGATATTTTACTTCAGACCACCAGTTTTCATACATACACATCAAAATTTCCACATGTATGAAGTCTCGTCTAAAAGCTAGTCTTTATATATTTTTTTTATAAAGATTATATATACTGGATATTAATAAAGTTAATTTGGGAAATAAATCTAGTAGAAATAGATTCTGCAGTGAATTAAAAAAAATATTCCGTTCTTGAAAAAATTTTGTATTTTGATTACAGTGCTGGATTTTTAAAGATGGTCTGAGATTGATTTTTTAAAACTTTTTATAAATGTACTAAAATTGCTTGAGATGGGCATGTTAGAGTACCTAAATGTTTGAAGATCCAAAATCGATTTTGAAATTTAGTCTTATGATATATATATATATATATATATATATATATATATATATATATATATAAAGGATGAATAAAGAGGAAATGTATAAGCTAAAGAGGATACAAAATCATGTGGTGAATGCAATTCAAAGACTCCTAACATTTTTGGATCATCATCCCCTATAGAAGGGGGAAAATATTCTAGCCCTTTTCTTTTTTATAATAATTTATCATACAAAATATTAAATATTGATTCTAGGAGCCACCCCTGTTGGGAGCCTGTATGTTGGCTGTTCTAATTCTTTCTTCAAGAAAACTTAATGTTTTAAACTTAGAAAAGAAGGAAGATGAAGACACAGAAATTCAAATTGAAGGGAGTAGAAAATGGATTATATATTTTCTTAATATTTGTTGAGAAATATACCCCTGTGTCAGTACATTATACTAACACTGCAATTAAATTAATTGTAAATTTAAGTAGTCTTCAAAAAATAAAATCTTGAAACAATACAAATTACTAAAGTGGAGTTTCATTTAACAACAGCATTTATAAACTCTTAAATGTTTAATTATATTTAAAAGCATAAATATTTTATGCTTTTTTTCCTCTTTCTTTTATTTATAAATATGTTGAGATTTTGTGTTTATTTTCTTCATTTATATACAAATATGTTTATTTTTTGTTGATGTAATTTTTTAAAAAAATAAAAGGAAACTTGTTTGAATGCTTAGTTATGTGATAATTTGTGTACTTAATTTTTCTTCTAATGTTAGATTCTTGTGCCTTTATTGACAAATAATTGATATTAGAAAATTGTTGTGTTATTCCAAAAAAATAAAAATTGTGCAAAAACCATTTTTATAAAATGATAATTTCCTATGTGGTCAAAAATCTAGATAAAATGGAATGAGATTCATTTAATTTCCTATTTTTTGTAATGTATTTGCAACACTCTGAAGTTTAATTCTGCTTAGAAATATTACAAAACAGGAATTAAACAAATTGTGACTTAGAACATCTATCTTTTATTGGATATGTTTTGGTTCAAAAATATGTTTGAAGAACATTTATATTCCTTTTGAAATCAATATTTAGATTTGTTACTTCATAATACAGAGTATCATGAAGAGTGCTTAAATTTGGAAATCATTTTTATGCACCATAAAAATGACTAGTTTTGAGAAAAGGTATTTAATTTTCCCGAGAAAAAAGAAAACTTTAGTTTGTTTTTGAACACAGAAAAGTTGAAGACAATAAATCGAAAGCATAAGAATTTGTTTACTATATATATCAAAAAAGAAAACTAGCAAAATAAAAGGAATCTCTTGTGGATAAAGATATATGGGTACCAACACATATTAAGATAATATTAAATAATATCTTTTTCCTGCTCCTTTTTTCTTCAATTATGTTGCGTTGCCATTTTTTGAAATACGGGAATGGATATCTCAAAGGGATAGCAAGGAATACAAACTGCATCATACTTGCTGTGACTAAAAAAACATTTGAAATTTAAACTTTAGTCTTTTAGGTGGTGAAGAATTTATTACAGTTAATTCTGATAAATGTATGTTTATTATTTTATGTGTTGTTAAGGAATACACAGATTAGTCTGATTAATGGAAAGTAAATATAAAACGATGAATTTAATATGCATAATTGAATTTAATATGCATATTATTGAGCATGGAGAAGCTGCTCTAAAAATACTTATAATTTTCTATTCTATATTGAATAGATTATTATACTTTACAATATACTATATTGAAATTATTATTATACTCTACTATATTGAGTTGTTATTTATTGTGATGTTTAATTACATTATTCAACTGCTTAAACTTCAGTATGATGAAATTGTAAAGCCATAAATTCTCAATAATAATAATTTTTTTCAGTGATTTTTTTTCCTTTTAATTTCTTTCCATTCACTCAGTTTTATTTTATTTTTATTTTTTTATAAATATAAAATTTCTCCGCCATAAAATCTAAGAATTTTGTTGGCTATTCGCAAAAATTTAGCTTGGATGTATTTTTTCTTTAGTTTTATTGATTTTTAAAAAATAAGTTCTCGATAGAATTTGTAACAATTGTTTTATTGTAGTGAAATTCAAAACAATATCATTGCTTCACCGAATCATTGAGTTACTTTATAATATTGCCATTCACCTCGTGATAAAAAAAATTCTTCATTTAGACTTAAAAACTGTTCATTAAATAAGTTCTTCACTTGATAATTTTTTTAAAAAAAATTTTAAGGTAATGTGCTGTATTTTCTTATTCTAGCTTCAGAACATACTTATTGAAAATGTATCAATTAACATGTTTTGTTTATGGGAACAAAGGTGACATTTTTTTTTATTTTTGTCTTAAGCGAAGTATTGTAAAATATTGTGATTCATCAAAAAATTCGAAATCGAAATTTTGATGAATCTTTGAATTTTAGACCACCCCTAGCTCGTTGAACACATTTTTGACTGTCTACCAGTGTCTGTCTACCAGTGATAAAGATAAATTAAAAATGCTTTGTGCCAAAGGAAATTTAGTATCGAGTGTTTTCACCAAATTTTTAGATTTCTATCGAATTTTGTGGGAAATTCAATAAATTGTTCTTGTATAAATTAACATAACTGATAAACGAATAGAGCCAGAAGAATAAAATTTGGAGAAAAAATTTAGTATTTAAAGTGTAGATACCTACCACATTTGGAATTAAATTAATCGAAACTGACTTTCTGTAGCTCTGTATTTTCATAAATAGAAATGTAATAACTCAAAAACGCAACTTAACTGCATTATATCAGATATGTGATTTTGGTTTACGAGTGTGGTTTTGTGCCAAATTTTTATCTTAATCAGTTGCGAAAAACACAAACGCGATTTTTGGATATCGTATTCTAAAGATTAATCGCCAAAAGACTCTCCAAGGATAACAAGATAGATTCAGTAAAACTGCTAAATTCACGCCAAATGTTAATACTTCGTAAATATTGCGCACCAATTCGATTAAAGATTACGCGAGAAAATTGTGAGGAAAACCCTTGAGCTGTTTGGCTTTATGAATTTGATTCCGTTATTTATGAAAACTAGGAATAGTTCTGTTATTTTAATTTTTTCTTAAAATATATAATTGTGTTTTTCTTTATTTTTTTTAAACGATTTAAGAAAAATTTATTTAACTTTGCATATTTATTAAATGGCAGATTTTTATTAAATTTTCGAAGTCTGGGACATTTAAAAAAGCCTTTACTAAACTTTAGAACTTATGATGTAATTTTTTATAGTTAGATCCTTTCTAAAAGCTGCTTTTTTTTCCTTTAAAAAATTATGTATAAAAGGCTCGATTAAGCATTGTTGTATCGTCGTTTTCAAGCGCATTGACCAATTTTATGATGATTGTCGTTTTGAAATACTTTATCTCTTAACTTTATAAGACTGCAAATAAAATGGTCTAGATTGTTAACTATGTGCATTGACTTTGAAAAGAGTTTACGCCTTCCATCTCAACCATTTCGAATTTTATTTGTCTCTCATATACAAAAATCGAACACAAAATATTTGGTCATGTTATGCTTCTGCATTTATAACGATGTTTTCACAAAGGATGCATTAATTTAAATTAACTGGTAATTGTTAATTTTAGGAGGTATTGAAAAAAAATTCTGATTTCTATTGTTAATTCTATAAAAAAATTTTGTCATGTTTTGTCAAAACCAAAAAAATATGATTTGCTTTACAATAGAGAACATTGTGCAAGTGAAAAAATATCAAAATTTAAAAAATAATAAAATTGATTTAAAATGTTTCAGTAAAAAATAAGCTTGATTATAAAACAAAAAAACATGCTGTACTTAGAAATTACGCATGTTTACATACGCAAGCATTTGATTCTTACGTTTGAAAACTATGAAATTCAGTACAAAAAAATCACTATATTGTTAAAAGTCTTTGGGAATAAACCAAAATCTTCCAAAGTAAAATGAAGATCCGCTACTAGTTCTGAATGTAAATAGCGAAATCTGATTTGCTACAGATAATTTATCCTGTAAAAGTCAAGATTGCGAAAAAACTATTATTTTTATTACAAATTTATTATTGAAGCGGAAACAGAAATCGGCAATGATTTTTACGTGCTTGCGACTAAACGTGTTACAAAAATTTTATAATTATTTTACTTAGTTATTTTATGCATGAAAACAATAAAAAGAGACTTATAATAACTGGACTGGATATTTATATTGATTTTGTGCTTACTTATGTGAACAAAAGACAGTCTAAACTAGATACATTTTTACAGAATTAAACAGCGTATGCACTGCTTATTATTTTATTTTAGAATTTACGCTGAATTTTTTTCTTCATAGCATATATTTTTTACTTGTATTGAATAAAATTTCATTCATATTTTGAACATTTAATTTCAAACTTTTCCTAATCAGGTGGAACTGCTGTATTTTGGAAAGAGGCTTCCGTTTGTACAATACGTTGAGTGGAACAAATACCCATTGTGAGAAAGTTGAGAGCTTACTTTTATCAGCATCTTGAGATCATTCTTTCCCTAATAGCACAAAATGCTCTATTATACTATTGCGATGTTTTCATGATATTATGAAACAATCAGAATATGGAATGTCATTGTGATGATATAGTTACGAAATTGCAATATCTTTCCCAGCGAGATAAGGAAGACAATTTCATAGATAGCTCTGATGGATATCGAGTCAATGTTCTCTGCCCTTGACGACTATTTAGTGACCACATCAACGACTTCAAAAAGTGTCTGATGGCTGTAGTTCCATTGAAGTGCGAATTTTGGATTTTTTTTCAAAATTGCTTTGTCCTAATACAGAAACTTGCCAAAAAAAAAAAAAAAAAAAAAAGCTGAAATCAGTCAAACATTAAAACAGTGAGATTAGCGGACGATTTGATTTTGTTACGCTTTACTGTTGCTTACTGCTGCACCATTTTTGAACACTTTAGTTGTGTTTTGTTATCTGTATTTTCGCGTAAAATTAAGCATCGTTAGCAAGCCTGTTAGACACTTTTATCGCATAACCCGTATACAGATTTCAGGAAATTTCCTTTAAAATGTTATAGGGCATTTTATATTATTTCAAGAAGCATCATTTCCTCCCATGATTTACCGCAATATTTAGTCACAACATTAAGATTGAAACATCATCTTCCCATTAAGTCTTCGTCATAAAATGACGAATGAAACAGAATTTCTTTTGAGAATCTGTGTACATATATACTTAAACGACTTTAAACATCGCATTGAAAACTGCTTTTGAATAAAATAATTGAGTAAAATGAAACCCTCAGAAGCTACTGCACTCCTCCTTCCTTTGTAAAGCGGAACACGAGAATTTTCTCACTAGTAATAATTATTGACTTTGTAAAGAAAGTTCAGTGATCTATTGCAAAAATCATAATCATTATAATTTCAAATTCTTTCCGTGATATACAGTATTGTTACGATTTTAGCGTAGCGGGTTCGGATTGAATGGACTTTATTTGAGGACAGCACAAACAAATTTATTTACAGCTATTTACATGTATATACAGGATGACTTGGAAAAGTAAAACTTCAGAAAACACAATTCAGCAATAATCAGTCACTTACAGCGTAAATGCAAGTCTTACGCACAATAAACACGGTTTGCAAAACAGCTATAGTATAGCACAGCAACAGTCAATCACAGCGAGCTCAATAACACAGCGTTAACAGCAAACGCAAACACAGCTCACTAATAACGAGCGAAAAGCTACAAGTAAGCGAAACGCTTCTCTTCTCGAATGAGAGATCCACTATCTTTGAGCGATCGACTCCAGAAAGACGGCAACCCGCCTCTTATATAGTCGGGCGAAAGCGTGGCCGTGCTACGGCGGAAACTCCGAGAGGCTTCGGCGATGCGGGAGAAAAACCTCGGCGTAGCCAGACTTCTCTCGGGGTTACCAGAATATTCCTCCCGCCAAGTCAACTCGGCTGGCGCGGAGCGCCTTGTGACGCGCCGCCAAAGTTTTCACCTCTGGCGAGCGTTAGCGTTCGCCCGCTTGTAACATTGCCCCCTCCTCAAGGACTGCACGTCCCGGGCAGTACAGACCCCGAGCAGAAGACACCCAACAGTTACAATACATAGACACAAAATTTCAGACAAAAACATTGAAAAGTAATTAACATAAAGAAACTATTTACAAATATACAGATTACATTTTCATAAATGAGGAAACCATGGTTTCAACTAAGTATTTGACAAGTTCCCATAATAAGGGGCTAGCCGGTCGTAATGTACTACTCTTGGTTTTGAATTCGGTGACTTCCTTATTCGAACCACGACGTCATTCAGTCTTTTCAGGACTGTATAAGGGCCCTCCCAGGAAGACTGCAGCTTCGGAGAGAGTCCCTTTCGTCGTATCGGGTTCCAGAACCATACCTTGTCACCTTCCTTGAATTCATGTCCGGTGGCTTTAGTGTCGTACCTGGTCTTCATCTTCTCCGTCGCTATGTTGATCCGATCTCGGGCAATCCTGTGTACGTCTTCTAAACGGGCCTGGAGGTCTTGAACATAATCCACAGGCGAAGAAGGCTTATCCGGAGGACACCCGAACAGAAGATCACAGGGCAGTCGGAGTTCCCGTCCAAAGAGCATCTTGGATGGTGTGAAGCCAGTAGTTTCGTGAACTGCGCTTCGATAAGCAAGCAGGAACAAGGGTAGTTTTTGATCCCAATCTTGTTGGTTCTTCGAAACGAAAAGAGAGAGGTTATTCAGAATAGTACGATTGAACCTCTCTACCATGCCGTCTGATTGGGGATGAAGAGGTGTTGTCTGAGTTTTGTCGATTCGAAGGAGTTTGCGTTTTGTCGATTCGAAGGAGAATTGATTCGAAGTCCTTGACATACAGCAGAAGTAAAATTCCTCCCTTGATCAGAGTGGAGCTGAAGAGGTGTTCCAAATCTGGAAATCCAGTTCTGAAGTAAGACTTCTGCTACAGTAGTCGCCTCTTGATCAGGAATTGGATAAGCCTCTGGCCATTTCGTGAAATAATCTATGACGACCAGAATGTTTCTATTTCCATTGTCCGTACGAGGAAGAGGTCCCAAGATGTCAAAGGCGATTCTCTCAAATGGTGCACCTACATTATACCGCTGTAACTTACCACGATTGCGTGTTTTAGGTCCTTTACGGGCGTTACAGTCATCACATGTTCTGCACCATTCTTGAACATCATCTTTCAAGTTGTTCCAATAGAAACGATCCCGTACTTTATGAATTGTCTTCATGACTCCGAAATGGCCTCCTACAGGACTGCTGTGTAACTCCTTCAGAACTTGGTTTATCCTCGATCGGGGAAGTACAAGTTGCCACTTAACTGACTTCCCATCTTCGGACTCCCATTTTCTATACAAGATACCATTTCTAATTTCGAGTGAATTCCAGAGAGCCCAATAACGTTTAGTTCCAGTACTGAGACTTGAAATGTCCTGCCAGTCAGGTCTTGAATTGTTTGATTCCATAAATTCCATAATCGGTTTAATGTCAGGATCATTTATTTGTTCTTTGCGAATCTCTTCATCACTCCAGAGATCAGATTGAGGTGGGACGGTTCCTGCGATTTGGCGGACAGTTGGTGTAACAAGCCCATATTTCTTTTCAGCAGAGGAGCAATAGCGACAACCCTCGAAGCAGGGCTTTCTTGATAAGGCATCTGCATTTCCATGCAACGACCCTTTTCGGTGTTTAATTTCAAAGTCGTACTCTTGAAGTTTCTGTATCCATCTGGCTATCTGACCCTCTGGATTCTTGAAATTTAAAAGCCAAGTCAGAGATGCATGGTCCGTTCGGAGCAGAAATTTTCTTCCATAAAGGTAACTATGAAAATTCTCCACGGCTTTCACTATAGCGAGCAATTCTTTCCTGGTGACACAATAATTTCGTTCTGGTTTCGAAAGACACTTGCTCCAATATGCGATGACACGTTCGTGGCCGTCGATTTCCTGAGACAATACTGCTCCAACGCTCTCATTACTTGCATCTGTATCCAGGATGAATTGTTTTTCAGGATCAGGATAGGGCAGGATGGGAGCCGATGTCAAGGCTTCTTTCAAGTCGTTAAATGCCTTTTCACATTCATCCGACCACAAGAATTTTAGTTTGTTTTCAGTTAGTCTGTGTAGTGGTCTAGCGATCAAAGAAAACCCCTTAACAAATCTCCTGTAATATGTGCAGAGGCCCAAGAAGCTTCTAAGTTCATGCACATTTTCAGGGCGGCGCCAGTCTCTAACTGCTGACACTTTTTCCTGGTCTGTTTGGACGCCCACTGCAGAAATTATATGTCCAAGGTAGCTTACCTCATGCCGGAACAAACGACATTTAGATGGATTCAACTTCAAGTTGGCATCTTTTAATTTATCTAGAACGTTTCTTAAATTACAAAGATGCTCTTCAAAATTCCGTCCGACTATGATGATGTCATCAAGATAAACGAGGCAAGCTTCTGGAGTAAGTTCTTTTAAAACTGTCTCCATTGGGCGTTCAAAAGTTGCTGGTGCATTACAAAGGCCAAAAGGCATGACCTTAAATTACCACAGTCCATGTCCTCCAGTTGTGAACGCTGTTTTCTCACGATCGTCAGGATGGATCTCCACTTGCTAGTATCCACTCTTCAGATCGAGAGTGGAGAACCACTCGTTCCCGCAGAGTGTATCTAGTGTATCATCGATTCGGGGAAGAGGGTACGAATCTTTCTTCGTGATGTCATTCAATCGCCGATAATCTACACAGAATCTTGTAGAACCATCTTTCTTACGGACCAAAACGATGGGAGAGGCCCAAGGACTAGACGAAGGTTCGACGACGTCCTTTTCTTGCATGTCATTTAACAAATCTTTCACCTCTTCCACTTTGGCAAATGGCAATCTTCTGGCGTTCTGTCGTATAGGAGGAGGATTTCCAGTATTGATTCGGTGTTGCGTTAACTTTGTTCTGCCAACATCATCAGATGTTTGGGAGAACAAGTCTTTAAATTCATCAATAACTCTTCCTGCAGCAACTCTTTGCTCTTCCTCCAATTCAGTGTCTTTAAGTAATTCCAGGCTCAAAAAGTCGGAAGACTCCTTTGATGTTAAGTGGGAATTCTTCTCGATACAGGTAACTGGAGAGCATTTAGCTAGAACTTCACCCTTCTTAATTAATTTTGATTTATTACTAACATTGATAACCCTGACGGGTACATTCTTTTTCGAGAGATATACAAGACTGGAGGCCACCATCGTTCCGCTTGGAAGACTCCCGTCGCTGAAAAATTCAACAACACCAAACCGGAAATTCTCCGTTTCGCCAGTAGATCCCTCTAGAATTATTTCTCTTCTAGCTGGGATGACAAAGTCTGTTGAAGCAACAATCTGATGGCATGTATTTACTCCTCCAGAACCTAAATGGAAAAGAGTCAAAACTTCTGATTTGGAATGCAGGGAGTTATTTTTAAAGTCAATTACAAAATCATATTTCTTCAGAAAGTCCAGTCCAAGTATAAAATCATCTGAAATTTCCGCTACATAAACAGCATGGTCATAAGTAGCATTTCCAAATCTTATCACAATATTCATTTTTCCAATAATCGGGATTTTGTCACCAGTGACCGTTTGGAGGGTGACGCAGGGCGGTGTCCAGAAAATTTTCCTTCCGAGTTGTTCTGCAACATCTCTTCGCATGATGGTTACGTTGGCTCCTGTGTCAACGATCATTCGGCAGGGAGCTCCGTTGATGAAGGCTTCGACGAATAAACCATTTTCACCGCCACCTCTGGAAGATATCTGTAAAACTCCAAAATGGGGCTTTTCTTCATCTGGCAACCTCCGCCCCACGAGACCGCCAAATTCTAGTTTTCCTGGTTGTTTTGAGAAGGTTCTTTAGTCCGTTTATTTAAGCGGGCTGAACAATTCCTTTGAATATGGCCCTCGTCGCCGCATTTCCAACATTTCACAGTTCTCTGGCCATGTTTATTGGGCCTTTCATCTCCTTTCCGGATAACCTGGCAAATTGTTTTTACCACTTCAGTTAGATTTTGCATTGAAGAGTCTGATGCATCTTGAACCGTAGCACCTCTTACTGAGTGGCGATCCCTCCGTGAAGCTTGCTGAGCTGCTTCAAATTTCATTGAGTAAACCAAAGCTGATTTCAAGTACTTCAATTCAGCCATTCGCAGGGATTTTTGTATTTCTGGATCCCTCACACCATCAATGAAATACTGCAGGGCTAGAGTTTCCCATACCTCGGCAGGACAGTCGGAGAAGGCAAGATGGGAGAGTCTCTCTACATCTGCTGCAAGCTCTTGCAGGCTTCCATTCGATCGCTGTTGCTGGGTCTTTAACTGAAGACGGCTATAGTCCTTGAGGCACTTTTCTCCGAAGCGCAACTCCAGAGCGTTTGAAAGAGCTTCAAAGTTGAGATGTTGATCTTCGGGAACAGTTCTCAAAATATTCCTAAATAAGAGTTTGTGCCAAATGATCTGTGATTTAAATAAACAAAAATTAAGGCACTTATTACTTTTTAGCTGGTTTTGAGGGCTTTACATTGTTTTCTTGAATATACCATCATACAATATTTTTATCATGGAAAATTAGTCCTCTACTCACCTTCCAAAAAAAAAATTAGAATACCATTGCTCAGATTGTCTCTAGCATTGAGATGCTATTCTATATAATGAAGATGCAATTATAGATAAAAAAATTACAGGACTAGAGGACCGGTGAGATCAGTGAGATCTGTTCTAAATAAAGCATTAAAGAAAATGTCAATGAATTCATAAGTTCGTAAAAAATATCGATACCGATATTCTTTTCGTCCAGATTTCTTTTCCCATAAATCCTCTCCTCTCTCTATATTTTTTTGCAACAATTCTTAACTATAAGACTTAATTTTAGATCTTTGGGCATTATTTATTTATTTGCTTCATCAAAAGTTTTGTGCTACAATCCTTCAATTTAAGCGATGGCCTAAACCAGTGGACACCAATTTCGAAGTCCATTTTCAAATTATTATTTCCTTTTCTTGAGATTAGATTGTCTTCTAAGGGCTCTCTGACAATTCAATTTTCTTGGCTCTTCCACCCCCCCCCCATCTAATCTCTCGCAACCAAATTCTCTCTCTCTCTCTCTCTCTCTCTCTCTCTAAATCTTTTTTAGTTTAATCCTGATATAAGTATAATTTTACTTAGCAGTTTTTAACAAATTGAAACAGCAAAACTCTTCTGAATATAGACTAGTTTCTGAAAAATTAATTTCAGTTTATAATGTGTAAAATCAGAGAATCTTCTGGAAATTTTCCTGCATATTTTTTAGTAAGGTTGTTATTCCTTTCATTTGCATAAAATTTTGGATTTTCAGGAGATATTGCTAACAATAATGGGGAAATGTTGATATATGGCTTTATTCAACTTATCTTTGGAAATTTTCGGGGTGGGGGGGACAGAGTTATTTCTTAGCATATATGGTTAATAGTAGATCGAAAATCGACTTTATGTTTTCGACTAGTTTTTTTTCAACCGACTGGAATCAAAATTTCGCACAGAACTACATTTGTAATTACATAACAAATTTGTATTTTGAGTGTGATTCATTGATTTGGGACCCATAACTTTGAAAAATTCCAAATATTTTAGACTTTTTTTCTTGTTTGAATTTGAGTTATTGCTTTATTGAATTTTCGTTTTTATACCAATGAAAATGTAGATATGCAGAAAATCAATCTTTGGATGGTTTTGATTCCAAATTTGATATGTACACATACTTTAGAAGCTAAATTTGTGCTACAAATTTTAATCATTTGGCTCTCTTCTGTTTACAGTTATCATGTTAATTTATGTTCGGACAGCTTTCGATTAAAATTTGTTAGATATCTATAATTTTAGTAAAAGTACTCGATACCAAATTTCATTTGTTTAGCATAAAATGCTATGAGTTATTTTTGCTACTGATTGAGAAGTTTGTCAATCATCAAAAATTTGTTAATCAAACTCGGGGAGGTTTAAAAGGTGGAGGTAAGTTAAACTCCCAATTTCAAATCTTTTGATGTATTACTATACTTTTTGTATATTTTTTATGTGAGAGATTTAAAAAACATAACTCAAATTTGAAAAGTAAATAGTTTTTTAAAAAACACCAGAGCCTTTCTTAATGCAATCTAAATTCTATTTAGTAATGGAGTGATTTAGTTATATTAATGATCCCCTTTTTTAAAAGGAACATTAGAGCTATTTTAGCTTGCATTTCGTAATTTTGAATCACTGTCAGATGGCGATCCTGATACCTAAGATATCAGAGTAAATCTTCTTTAACTTTCACCAATGGAAGAAAATCAAACGATAAATATTTGATTAAACAATGAAAATCTTAAATCTTAGGACCTCAATGTAATCTATTGTTAGAAATCAGGTAAGAAACATTTTTAAAAATTGCCAAACTCAGATAAAATTTGACGGTAATTAGTATAATTTATAAGAAATTTTGTTTTAAAGTTTTATAAAGTGGATAAATTTATTTTCATGCAATAATATTTTCAGTAGTTATCGAAAAAGAGCAAAACTCTACTTAATTTACAATCAATTTAAATTAAAATTCTAAAAAAAAATTGTACTGAGGCATGCCTTTTTAATCTCTAGAATATATACGAGCCAAATTTGCTAGCTTTAAGTCAAATGGTCTAACTTGTAGTTCTTGAGACTTATAGCTGCTATGGCATTTGTCCCCAAGTATCCAAAGACCTGAATATCCTGTTAATTCTGAGTAAAGGCACTTAAAAGGCTTGATCTCAAGGATTTGGCGCTAGAGATTTGCAGTGTCCGGCGTTCAGTTGATAAAGAGTAATATTGGACAAAAAAGGAAAAGATGCAAATGTTTAAAAAAAAATTTCTTTGACGGGAGGATTCTCCTCCATAACGGCTGCTAGGACTATGCGTTCCAAAAAGTAACAAACGACCAAAACCAATCTCATTAAAAAATTGATTAGAAGAAAAAAAATTGAAGGGTGGGAATTAAAAAAGTATCAATCACTGTATTTATTATATATCAAAACATTTAAGCATTTGAAGAAAAACACGCTAATGGGTCTTTGAAGAACATAATGAAGAAAGAAAAATTTTAAAAGATGAAAAAATGTGATAATTTAGAGCAAACTTTTGACTTAAGACTCGTCTGTGATGACTGTATTTACTGCACTGAAGAAAGATATGCACCAGGGACATTATTTTGATTACATGTGGTACAGAGAGGATTTTCATAAAGACCAAATCTGTTTAGAAGCGCTGGCGTTATGATTGCTCGAATAGAACATAAAATGCGAGTAATTACTATGTCTTCTCTTCTTCTTTTTTTTTTTTTCGCCATGGTATGACGTTTGAATGGTTAGAATGTCCCCAAGTTCTTGAAATTTGATGTTTTGGAAATTTAGACGATCCCATCAGAGAATTCAATTTCATTTGGGCGACTATATCTTCCATTTCAGCTAATTCAATCTTAGAATCAGATTCAGTGACAATTTTGGTTAATAAGTCTACTTTTTCATTCCACGTAATTCCAGAATGAATTGGGGTTCACACCAAGATGATTTTTTGATCAAATTTGTTTGAAATGTAAATCTTATGTGCAAGCTGAAGAATTATTCTTGTTGATATGATAGATAATTATTAAGACCCTCAAGTACATAAAGACTATCTGTTAGGACTAGTGAGTTGTTTTCAGTACCAACAAGATCATCCAAAGTCTGGCAAATGGCCAGAGCTTCCGCCGTAAAAATGGTATTGATATTGTGAGTCTGGTACGAGAATGAATCTCTGTTTGTTATTTCAGCAATGGAGGTAATTGACCGTGATTTCAAAGCATCCGTAGTTATAATAAAAAAGTCTGAAGGTGGTATTTAAAGTACCTTCAAAATGCGATCTTATTAAATTACTAGGTAAATTTTTGTTCTCTTGAGAATGCGAGAGGGTAGTGTGACGTTTCCGCATAAATAACAAGTAGAATCAAATTGCTTCCCACGAGAACAACCATCGATAACGGATGTGGCGGTCATATAGATAATAGGTGGCTGTGACGCTTCCGCACAGATAACAAGTAGAATCAAATTGCTTCCCACGAGAACAACCACCGATAACGGATGCGACGGTCATATAGATAATAGGTGAGAAGATAGCAAATTGCTTTCTCACGGGAAACAACGATAGAGACCAAGAATGATGCTGATTGGTCATTTGCCACCAAGGGCCGGTTCCTGAGACCGAGATAAAAACGGTGTGAAAAAGCGATCGAGAGGCAGACGGAAAAGCAGACTGAAAAAGAGACTGACAAGCAGTCTGACGGAGGAGACTGACGTAGGAGACTGACGAGTAGCATCAGCTGGCGATTGGAGCGAGAATTCAACTTGGAATTCTGTGGAAAATTCTCAGGAGAGAATTTTGGAATGTACGTAGGCCGCCTCACCCTGTAGCCGAGCCCACGTGGAGTTCATCGGAACCTTTCAGCGTCTCGTCTGAAGTGTGAAAGCTCATCCGAGCTTTGGGAATACCTCCAACCAGTTGAACAGCTGCCTCCGGAGTTGCTCTTCCAGCGAGTTCATCACTTTACGCTCTACAAACCCAACAGGAAATCAACAAGCAGAGAATCCCGAACCTCGGGCCAGATCTTGCGGGAGTTTCAAGAACTCCACCCTCCGTCTTCATCTACGAGAGAGACTACCTGACTATTTGAGGCACAGCACCTTTCCCCCGTGGAATCCTGTAACCTATTTAATCAAGAAGGTGTAGTTGTGCGAAAAATATATATGTATTATAGCCGAAAATAAATAGATTTTTATTTCTCTAAGACCTGGCTTGTCTT
>JAOUZG010005735.1:4454579-4471895 GCA_026289955.1 Argiope argentata | reverse complement strand
AGCCGAAAATAAATAGATTTTTATTTCTCTAAGACCTGGCTTGTCTTTGGCCCAACTCACCAGTAGCCCCGGCCAAAACGTTACAGTAGATTAGCAACTACATGCTAAATGTTAAAAAAAAACTGATGATAAAGTTTCTTGTCTGAATATATTTAACAATACTGTGTTTCGGGTCCAGACTAGCTATCCCAGTGAAACTCTAAGAGATATTGTTTGGATTGTGTCTATTATTTTTTTTAATGTGATTGGGAAGTTTATTGAAGACAGAACAGAAGTAGAAAAATAAACAGCTGATACTGTTGTCGGCAATCTCGACAAGCTGTTTTGTTCTTGGACCATGATTTTAAAAAGCAATTGATTTCAGCGCACTGATTTTTTGAAGCACCTTTCTTCTGAGAGTTCGGATATTTATATTGTTTTGCCTTGTTTTGGAGAAAAAGAATCCCAAGTATTTTAGATGTGGTTTCCAAGGAAGATTAAAACCGACAAATGTGATATTAGGAAATGTAGACATTTTTTTTCTTGAAATATCAGAGATTGTACATTTTTCTGGGGACATAAAAAGTTTAAAATAAGCGCACCACTGGTTCACACTATTTCCTTATAATATTGTCCAGAGAATTATTCGAACAATAGATAAGTATATCATCAGCAAATATCGAGCATTTAACATCTTCGTCTAAAGTTTCGTGAAAATCAAACATAAATACAGCAAAAAGAATCGTGGATAAAACACTACCCTGTACCAAGCCTTTCTGGATGGGTCTCGTGTCTGAACGTTGATTCCTCTAGCGAATTTGAATTTTTCGATCCTGCAAGAAATAGTGAATGAATTTCGCAATGTTTCATGAAATTCCTATTTGAAGACACTTTAAAATATGACTATAAATATATACCGAATCATAAGCACTCTTAATATTCAAATAAATGCCAACGAAGAAATTTCTTTTTGAGTGGGATTCCATAATATACCGGAGTATATTATAGATAGCCAATTGGTTGTCTCGAAGTGGCAAGAATCCATAAATGTCTGGAGGTACTTTTTTTTTAGTCTAGAAGGTATTGTGTTAAACGAATCAAAATTCTTTCGAACATCTTTGCACACACTGAGGTTAGTGCTATTGATCTGAATTATTTTATTTTTGATTTGTCCTTTCCAGGTTTGGGGATTGGAACAATTACCGAGTGTCTCCATTCTTCGGGGATTTCCGCTGTGGAAAAGATTTCTTTAAAATATTCTGTCAGTTTCCCTATTTGAGCTTTTGTTAGATTCTTAAACCCTTTTCAGGAATGCTATCCGCACTGAGGGAACTATTTTTTGTCTTACGCTCTCTCAACTTCTTGAATACAGATTGGATTATTCAAAAAAGAATGGGATTCTTCATTTAGATCTAATGGTCATTTTAGATTAACATAAGATCATTTAGATGAACATAATCATCGTATGAGCTATGAGAAAAATAATTGAGAAACAACTGACCCTTCTGAACAGAATTCAAAATATATCGGTTATTTTGGAGAATTTTAGTGTAAATATTGACCTCCTGTTGCGACTGGCTATCGAATTTTCGAAGCATGGCTTAAAACATTCGAGGATTACGAGAGTCACTACAAATGGAATCCCAATAGTTACTATTAGCGATCTTCATAGTCCTTCGGAGTTTAGTTGTAAATTTTTTGTATTTAATCCAATCTGAAATTTGTCTTTGGGCTTTCGTTTCGAATTTTTTTAAGAAATAAAAATTATGACTGGCAATGATCCACCAAGGTGGGAAAGAACTGTTCTTTAAAGTAGTGTGTTTTGTATAAATTTTGATGTATTCAGAAACTATAGATACAACTTTAGATAAGATATTGTGTTTAGAAAAAAGGATTTGAGCTGAATTTTCCATAATCTTTCTCCAGTTAATAGATTTGATGGTGTGAGGAATCTATTTCAAGTTTGCCCATGATGGATTGTGATCACTTTCGAATGTCGAATCTAAAACCTGAAACGAAATTTGATGACGTATTGAACTTGGACACATTGCTAAATCCTGGATGGAAGTATTTCCCGTATACGCTGTATATGTAAGGGAATCCATGCTAGGAAGAACATAATTCGAATTCTGAAATCATTCAACGGACGTATTAGTTAAAGCTTTAGAAAAGTTTGAACCCCACATGGAATGAGGCAGATTGAAATCCCCAAATATAAATGGTGGTGACTCCAGAAAGTCAAAGACCGATTTGGCTGGATCAATGTCAAAACCCTGTGGTGCATATATGTTAACAATGATAAATTTGATATTTTTAAAGACTATCTCAACAGCAAGCATTTCAACATCATTATTATCAAAATCAGGAAATTGAATAATCTTACCAAAGGCGCTGGATCTAATGCTCCATCTGGACGATCCGAACTTCGAAAAGAAAAAATCCCCCCCCCCCCCCGAAAATGGGGACCTATACACAGCTAGGCAGCAAGTTCTCGGAATATTCTGTACCGCTACGACTTAACCTCACGTACCAACCACAACGGAAGTACCAATTTGCCCATATATTTGTGCTATCAGAAGACATTTCTATCGACTAAAGGCATAAAGTAGCATTGAATCGAATCAAATTCCCTTTTCTTTTTTTTTAGTGTCCTCATGCTCTATTGCGACAATATTTGAAACCTTGCTATTTTTTATATATACTATTTGTCAGCATCTAAACATCTAATCTTATCTTCCCACTAAGATTGTAAATATTTTGAGTAATGAAATGTGTTGTCGCCTTACTCGGAATATACAGTCCCCAAATATATTGTATATTATAATAACTATGTAATATATTTGAGTGATGGCTGTTTCACATGGTTTAAGACAATATAGTAAATATGGGGGGAGATTTCGAAGTGAGTTTCTGAATTTTAGAAGCTGTTTAATATTTTTAATAAATTAATAACTTTAATTTTACTATTTTATTAATAACAAGTCAAACATTGTCTTTGATTGTGACTAAGATTATTAGAATATACATAAAAACTTATGCTATGGCTTAATTAGCGGTTTTTTATTTTCTATTTCTTTGAAAATATTAAGGCAGTTAATTTTTCTTTTCGCATAATATTATGTTGCTGTGCTTTTTATTCTTTTCTTTTTGGTGTGCATTTTTTCATGAAATTCATCATTTGATTTATGTAAAGATAATATAAGTAACATTTTAGTTTTGCCCATGTATAAAGCATTTAGAATGAAATTTTAAGGTATGAAATATATGAAAGTCAATATTAATTTCCCCCCTCTTAATTGAACCTATAAAATTAAAATGATTTTTCTTCTTATCCTTTCCCTAAGTTATTTTATGTGTAAACTTTTAAAAATTTATTAATTGAAATAAACTAGATATAATGTTCTAACATCACTATATTCTTAAGTGTTCTCTCTGTTAGCTAATATTGCAGATTTAAAAATTGCTAAATATTATTTGAATAATTTATAGTGAAATTACAAAATTACCTTCTTTAATTACAAAATGTCTTGTAATATATGCCCTGTGATTTATATACATATTTTTATGTTGTTTATTCTTTCATTTCTGTAATTTATTTGTTAATGTTTGAATAATTATTTTTTGGATTTGGTATTTGTAAATTCTAATCTTAATATTTTTGCATAAATGTACTTTTTCTATATTAAAGTTTCATTAACTTATTTGGAATTTTAGTTATTAAGTCAATTTGTAACACAAAACAAACTTTTATCTAACTGAAACTAAATATGTACAATCTACTGCAAAATAATTAATGTATTTATAAATTTGTAACATGTATAAATCCACACCTTATAGCTAAATAAATACTACTTAGTTAGCTATTATTTCACTCAAAATAATTTCATGGGCAAAGGAGGATAAAGAACTGAAGATGCAATATTTAATTTGTAAGTGCATATTAATGATATTAAAAATTAAATTTTAAATGTATCAGTTAACCTTATTAAAAAAAATCTCGAAATTGCAGTTCTTTTATTATAAATAATTTTTTCTCCTGATTAAATTTTGATAGTAGAAAAATAATACTAATTTAATTTAGATTGTATTTATTTAAAATATTTTATTGATATTTCTTTAATACATTGAATTAATTTGTATTTGTAAATTGTTAGATCTAGAAATGCATTTTGATATTGTTAACAATTCATGGTCTTGAAACTTCTTCCTTCCTGTTTAATTAATATATATATTATTGCTTATCTTAACAACAGTGAATAGGCATTTGTTTAATTCTTTAAATGTTAAAATCTAAACAATTAGTTAAAGAGTAATCAGTTAGTATTAATTAAATGAAATGTGCTTAATTTGTATGAATAGTTCATGAAATGTATTGCTTTAATGTTTAGTTATATATTTTGTTCTCATTTTTAGAAAGACGAGATAGTGAAGAAGAGAATATTTATTTAGACTTTAATAGAGGTTTGTTATTATTCATTGTTGTGGGTTGCATAAATATTCTTCTGATTAGTTAGAGCTTATCAAGTTACATCTCTTATTTATTTGAAATTTTATCCAAGATCTAATAAAGGAAAGTGATATATATATGTCAGAAAGTTTTCTTAAAAATATTAAACCACTTCTTTCATTCAGTAATTTGACGTTTTTTCATGTACAAAAATAAGTGTTAAAATTTTTTTGTCCTTTTCTATCTTTTTTGCTTGTGTATGGTAGTTGTTGCAGATATAAATAAGACTAAAAATATATTCATATTAAAAATTTATGTATTTTTTTAATAACATTTGTATTAAAATATTAAGTTTTTAAAATTTTATAAGTATTTTCAAGTATTGCATTCTATGCTATTAAAAACACAATTTTTCCTCTTTTATAAACAATTTTGTAACATTCAGAATAAACTAGTAAATAATATAATTAATTAATATTGTTCGAATTGAAAATAAGTAGTCTGTATTTCCATAGTTGCTTTAATTAGTATTGGTTATTCCTTGGGTTTTTTAAATTTTGTGAAGTTTTAAAGAGTACAGAAAACATATAAGAAAAAATTAATTTAAATAGTTGTAAATTAATATTGATATTTATGATCTGATACAGTAGAAGTTGAGTATTTTTAAAGTCAAATGGAAAAAAATCTATGATGGCAGTAATGATCTACATTATATAAAGTTAATAAACAGTAAAGTTGTATCACTAATTATATTTTTGAATTGCCTAATTTTTTCTGCTATTGACTAAAAAACTCATCATTGAAATGTGCACCAATAACTGCAGAAACAATGAATCCAACTAATTGAATTCTGTTTTAAATTTTATTTATGCTGTATTTAGTTTTTACATTTTATAATTAAAATTAATTTTTAAAAATTGCAGTATTTTCCTTTTTTTAATGTAAATATATATGAAGTGTATAATTTTTTAATCAGATGAATTATTTCATTGCATTATCTTTATACCTTACAATTTCTCATAATTTGTTGAAATTAGACACAAGGTCTTTTTATAATTCATATGAAGAAACTACATTCTGTATTAATATTATTTTAAATATTTCAGCTACTGCAGAAATAATTCAAGAAATTTTGTTTAATGTTGTGAATCAAGATGTAAATATTAGTAGAAAGCTTGGATACTTAAATGGTTTAGTCAAATTATGTATGAAACAACAAAGAGAATTTGGTATTTCACACAGAGACATTTTTTGCTGGTAAGTTACAAAAGAAATATTTTTTACTTTGCTAATGAAATTGGACTAGAAAGATATGATTAATATTATGACTTGCAAAATTTCTTTATAAAATGTTAAAATTTTTTAACTCTTATATTGTGTTTTATGTTAAATCTTTTATAAGTATGGTAATAAATTGCAATTTTTACTTTTTCAGTCTTCGAATAGCATTCTTTCATGATACCTGTGAAGTCCGTGCTGCTGTATTGCGAGCTTGTCGTTATATTTTAGAAAATTTAGAAACATTAGAAGCATTCTTACAGTCTAAGCTACAGTTTTTTGTTTCACGATCTCTGGATATTTCACTTGACAATCGAATTGAGAGAGTTCAAGCTTTAAGGTTGATGAGAAAAGTGTTAGATTTGAATCCAAGTGGGTTCCCTCGTGCCTTTTCTAATTGTTTAGTATCAATAGTTAATGAAGGGTCTCAAGAACGTGATATGATTCGACCATGTTTAGCTACTTTAGCTCAGTTAGGTAAGTTTGTTCTTTAAGTATTCTACCAAACAAATTATGTCTTTGTATATTTTTAAAATAAAGGTATTGATATTCAAATTTTTGAAGATTCTTTTAAGCAGTTTGAATTTTATAAAAATTTACAAATCATTGAATCTTTATAGCTCTTTTAAATCCACAAGCTTGCATAGAAGCCAGAGGTGTTAGTGCACTTATGAAAAATGTTGTTGAAAATTCTCAAGTGCAAGCTTCTGAAGCTATACTTGGTGTTATATTTTTTCTTATAAATCATCCTTCAACACGAAATTTAACGAAGAATGACTGTGGGCTTGAAGTAAGAAAGATTATTTTTCATTTATTACATATTAATAAAATATATATTAGTTTCTTGTATATAATTACTAAGCGAAAATTTAAAAATGAAACTTACTTTAGACATGTAAAGTTTATTATAAATTCAGCTACAAACTCAAACATTAAAATTAGCTTAAAAGTCTTAAGTATTACATTTTTAAGAGTTGAGATGAAAATTTTGGTTTGCAAAATTGAAAAATATGAAAATGCTTATAAAATTTATTGTAAGAAAATGAAAATAAAAAATATATATAATTTTTTGTCTAACCTTTTTAATGTTATTTTTATTCTTTTTAAATACTCTATAATACTGCATTCTAATTGTTTTGTATGTCTACTAATAAAACTTTTGAAGATTTTTTTGTCATTTAAAAATGGAAAATCCCCTTGGATAGTAAAAAAATAAATTTAAAAGATTCAGTCAAAATTACAATAATTAAAATTTAATTAGGAATGTTTTACAATCATGTGCAAGCAAGTATTGAATCAACAGAAGAATTTATTGTTTTTACTTTTTAATGCATCTACAAATAAAAATATGTTTTGGGTTCAAATGATTCTCTTAAATAAAATAATATTTTTCCATTCTGTAGAATTCACATTAACATATGAATTATTTTTAATTTCAGGAAAAAAAAGCACTTAGTCGGAAATTTCAGAAAAATTATATATATTAGTTCCTAGATGGGGGGGGAATGAGTGTGATAAAAAATTTTTTATCATATGTTTACTGCTAATTAGAGTATTTTTAAGTTTTGTTTTTGTTTTTTTATATTTAGAGGAGATCAATAATTTTATAATCACTATTGTATATATACTTCCTTGAAATTGGCATTTTTCTTTTGCTTTTATATATATGCATGTGTGTGTGATATACCTTAATTGATTTCCTTTTTTTTTAAATCTTTAATTAGTCCATGTTACTTTATTCTAGAATGTTTTGTTATTTCCTAATCCTAATTCCACTTTTTTGTTTCATTATTTTTAACACTAAAAAATTGTTGATCATTGCAATTTCTCATGCACTGATTAAAAGTATTAAAACACCCCTAACATCCAATCATTTCTTTCAAAGATACCTTTAGAAATTTCCTTTTCTAAATTGACTCTTGTGAAAGAAATCCCTGTAAGAATTCCTAAGTAAAACCTTGAAAGGAAAAATTCAGACACTTTGCTTGTGTTACACAGTGTAAGCATACACATATCATTGTTTCTTATGTACAAATCATGTCCATCTGTAAAAAAATAATTTTAATTTAATTCTAAATGTTTCTTCCTTTTAACCATTGAACTGCAAAATTACATTATTATATAAAGTATTAAAATTTTAATTCTGCATCTATTCTTTAGAACCTGCTAGCTCCTTTCACTGACTGCCACTATCGATTTCCTACTTCTGTTGATGGATCTGCAAGGTATAAAATTTTATTCTAAAAACTTATTTGCTGTTTAATATTTTAATCATATTGAAATGGTTGGTTGTTTCAACTACTTAATTTTTCTTTTCTATTCGCATTATTTGATAGATTATATGTTCATTTGATGTAATCATAAACAGTTTTGCAATTATTATTATTTTATTATTTTGTAATAAATTTGGAATTCATATTCTATTAGAAACATGCTGAATTTTAGACTTATTGTTGAAAGTAAATTCATTAGATTTAATTTAATTTAAAAGACAAAGTTTGTAAAATGAATAGGATTATGCCATTGTAGTTTACTCATAACTGTCATAATTTTCTTTGATATTTCTTTATGTAAATGATAAGATACATTTTTTTTGTAATTTTTTTTTGATGTTTTGTAACCCTTTTTTATATTGAAAAAATGGCAACAAGACATCAAATGTTTTAAAGAATTATGTATATGTATAAAATAGCCACAGATTTCTCTTTTCAATTTATGAAATGAAATTATTTCCCATTGGTTATTCTTGAACTCAATTTATAATGGAAAATTTATATTTAACTTTGTAAAAGTATTAAGCTATTATCATGTCATATATTTTGATAACATATAAAAGAATCATTTACATTTTCATGTTGCATTAGTTGTCTGAATTTAAAAATGTATTCATTATGCATCATTTTAGCAATGTTCATTAGTCCAAATAACTTGACAAATAAATTCGTCATATCTCAATAAATAAAAAATATTAAAATTTCTATAAAGTTATTCTTTTAATTTTACCCAAAAATTTTTTGTTGGTTTCTAATGAGTATTAATTGTTTGTGAGTATATTTGTGTAAGATAGACATTTTATTTATTCATTTAAAGTTGAAATGTTTTAATAATTTTCATAAACTATTTTATTGCACCCCATTAAATAAATTATTGTTATGGACTTTAAATAAAATAATCTGAAATACTATTTCTTTCATGATTGAATTCATTTCAAAATTTGTCTTAATTATATGCTCATGACATAAGATATGTCAAATTTGGAAAACGTTTTAGATTTTATTTTAGTACTTTAATAAAGAAATTATTCAAACTCTTTATTTAATAAAATAATCATTTTCTATTTTATTAGTGAGGATAAGGACCCCAATTTGAATGCCAGCAAAGCTGCTATTGTATGTACATTACTGTCTTGGCCAGGTATATTTGATTTATTACTGACATTAATTTAATTATATAATTTACACATTTTTCACTAAAGGAAAATAATATTTTTTATTTATTAAAAAATGTTTTTTGTAATTTTCATCCTTTCCTCTTAGGTCTGTTTTATTTATGTAGCACGGATTCATGCCATTTGCAGTCTCTAATTGAAATGTTGTACTTGCCTTATCCAGATTTACGTGTAAGTTAAAAAAAAAATGCTTCTTATCTGTTATGTTTAGAATTTTACATTATATATATTTATAATATAGTAAAATGATATTTCAAAAATAAATTTTGGTAAAACTGACTATTGTATTTATTTAATCATAAAAAAGAATGAACAAAATATTTAAAAAATAAAGGCAGTGTAATTAGTTATAAATAAACTATTTAAAATAATTTATTGAAATGTTAACAAAGATGTTTTTTAAATAATAATAATAAATTTTTGGTAAATTTATGTAAATTAAATAAAGAGTGAATGTTTGATAAATAATAATCCATTGCCGTGAATATTATTTCATCAAACATTTATTTATGAATTTATTCAAATTTAAAATTGTGCAAAAGAGAAAATGTTAATTAAACTCATAAAAAAGTCTTAAATTTAAAATATTATTTTTATTTTGTATATTTAAAAGTGTTAAAATGTCTACAGAATTTTCCTACACTTTTAAAATCTGCATACACCTTCAAATATTCATTTTATATTTTAGAAACCTAAATAATGATTTTTCAGAATTATTATAATATTTGTTTTTAGTTGAGATCTGGTCAAACAAAAGGGCTACTTTATTCTGTAAAAACATAAAATTTAATGTTTTTCATTATCATTAACAATGAGCTAAAATAGTGATTTTTTTTAATCATACAAAAAACACTAAATAAAAATTTACTTAATTTTTTCTAAATATATTATTTTAAATCCATGAATTTCCATTCACCTAACAAATATATAAATACATATAGTTAAATTTGAAAGTATAAAAAAGTTTTTACTTATGAATAAACACATCCAATAATACATAATAAATCTATCAAGAAATACAAACTTATCTTTATTATTTTAACTACACCAAGTATTAATAGCTTAATGTGTGTATTTTCTGTAAATATTTATTCTAAATTTCTTGTAATTTGATTAGATCACTTTATTTTAAACATATATTTATTTTCAGAAAAATATATTAGATCTGTTGTACAAAATATTTGATGTAACTATTCCTGAATGGACAGATGATTTTTCCATTGCACTCAGTTCTTCAGGTGAGTAGATTTTATTTTAATCCGATTTATTCAAATGGGTTCAAGACTCTTTTATATAATTATAATAAAGTATTTAGTAATTGTGTATAATTATGTTTTTGGATTTAAAGGGCATTTTTACATAATTGGTTCTTCTTTTTAAAAAAATTTAAAAAAACATTTGTCTAAAATATATAAATACTTGTTTGTTGCTTATTTCTTTTCATTTATATTATTCTCTACAAATTTTGTACCTTAGAAAGTATTTATTATAAAAAGATATTTAGAAACAAAGTGGGCAAAATCAACAGTTTTGTTAGAATCATCTTGAAATTGTTTTAGGTAAATTAGATTACATTAGGTAAATTTATTGTTTAGTAAGAGAATCATTGGTTTTGGAGAATCAAGCTTGAACAGCTCCTGGAATATGATTTGGTTTTTCCATCCTCTTGTGAGATAGTAGCAGGGTATAATTATTTTTGTCACTTTAATATAATTGACCTTTAAAAAATGTCGTAAACACACTATAGCTGACAGCCAAGAATGTATTCCAGCATTTTCTCCTTTGCTTTCCCTCATCCCTGTACTACTGAAGAGAATTATCTTCCCCAAGTGGCATAGGTTAACATAACATAACAAAACAATGTTTGAGATCATTTCACAAAATGAGAAATTATAGTATACTAAACTGAAAAACAAAAATTATTTGCCATGTAGTCATATTAATAAAATTTAATGGAAAAGACAAAACCAAGGTAAATTTTTCTTGGATAAACAGAAACTGAATGTGATAATCATAAAGGTCCAAAATATTGGTGTAAATGTATATAAGCTTTGAATGCTTTCACATAGTTTTGTTTCCCTTTTACTGCTCTGTAGTGATTACTCTTCTGTTATTTTTTTTTTTAAAAAAAACCCAGGCTTTTTTTACTTAGCCTTATACTATAAGAAGAATGCTATGATTAAATTTATGAATGAAAACAAGATAACAAGAATCTGTCTCCTACTCATTCATTAAATGTTTACTCTATGTATATTTGTTATTGGTTATTAAGTAATGTTGCTTCAAAATATAGTTTGTTTTTTTAAAAAAAAATAAAAAGGTTTTATCAGTAAGATATTTGGAAAAACTTTTTGAACTGTGGCCAAGAATCTCAATAGCTTACTCTCAATACTGATATGATAATGAGGGAAAAAAGGTGAAGTGAACATATTGTAAATTTTTTGCATTTGAGAAGGGATTTTCCCTTCATACTGCTGAACCAACATATCTTTTAGGTAGGAAATTTTATTAACATGAATCTCAACTTAAGGCAGTTAAAAAAAAATCAAAATTAGTGCATTAGAAAAAAAAATTTAAGGGAAGCCCCTTCCACTCAGAAATGAAATGTAATATGGTTTTCCAAATTTGAATTTAAGTTATTAGAAAGAAAATTAATTTTAAAAACATTAATAATTTGAATATGTTATATAACATAAAGTTGCAGAGATAACTTAAGTATTTTGATTGTATTTGCCAAGGGATATTTTATAGGGAGGGTGGAAATCAGTCAAGTCTGTAGACTAGTCATTGATCTCAAAGAGAGTGGAAAAAGGTAAGGATAGGTTGAAATTTTCATTTCCTTAAAACTGATTATTACAGATAAAGACACACCAGATTTCTTAAATTATCACTTTGCCAAAATGAACAATTTTTGTACTGAATGCTTTATGGTAACTGCAATATCTTTTAATTTAGTAACTAAACTGTTTTTTAACCCAAATTTGTAGTACATCATTAGAAAGTGTTCATCAGCTATAATCTTATTTACTTTGTTATTCTGATTTTATGAAATGTAAAGGAAGGAAATAACAATTACAAGGGGAGGGGGATCCCCATGTCTTTGGATGTGTTTTCCAGATTGATAATA
Organism: Argiope argentata; assembly: GCA_026289955.1. Classification (NCBI taxonomy): domain Eukaryota; kingdom Metazoa; phylum Arthropoda; class Arachnida; order Araneae; family Araneidae; genus Argiope; species Argiope argentata. The sequence goes on along the minus strand of JAOUZG010005735.1, from coordinate 4,459,616 downwards.
CAATCCCCCCCTCCTGCGACTGTTAAAAGAGGACAATCTGATAAGTGCTACATTGAAAGAGAACAGACTGTCAAATATAGGGCAGCTGAAACTCATATTGATCTCTCAGATTTGATTGAAACATGTTTTCCAATTTGGCATAATCTCTACTTATTTGAGGGGGGGGCAGAGTTGTCCTCCAGTTGTAAATTGCCAATTTTTTTAATGTTCTATGCTTAATATAATGTTTTAAGATTTTAATAGAACTTTCATGGAATATTTTTGAATTGCAACAATCTTGTTTCTATAGCTTAAAATAAATTATTAGTCAAATTCTCCCTCCCTCCCCCTCCCCAGTTTTACTTTTTTAATCATTTTAATAAATGAACTTATATTTTAGTCACATTCTATTTGAAAAGATCGAGAAAAAAGATAAGAAATATCTTTTTGCACTACATGAAAATCTATCTCTTTAGAAGTATTGTTATTAAGTACTGTTGAGTATTAAGAATACTCAAAAGTTGAAAATTTCCTATTATGTTTATTATTTTGTATATAATTTACTAGCTTTTACCGCAACTTCGTACGCGTAGAAATTTTGATGCATATATATGAAAACTGGCAGTCTGATCACAATGTAAAATGCCATCACACCGTATCATTATTGTGCTGTTGAAACTTATTTTCGCCTGTGTGTGTGTGCGTCGCCAAATTTCAGCGAAATGGTTGAATGTAGCGCGAACAGCAGCGATAGCGTTTCCAATCGTAAGATTTTGATGAACGCTGCAGAAAATTAACGGAAATGAAGGGGGGGGGGTCAATAAATGCAAAAAAATGGAATGCATATAAAAAGATTTAATCGAAAATAATGAAAGTATGCGTAAGAAATACGTACAGCACGAAATATACAAAGGAAATGTACAGGAAAGATCGAATTACAATAACATAAAAAAATGACAATATAAACCCAAAAAAGCGCTGCCAAAAAATTACCAAACTCGCAAAGCACCAAATGGTTGTATATCAAAGCTTAGCCCATACAATAACTTAAAAACAATTTATTTACAGTGTGTACCTGAAATAAAACAAAGCCTGAAATAAACCAATTAATTATTCAAAATCATTTTCTGCTCAAAACAAAATGAAGTCTAGAACACACTGCCGATTCAATGCCAATCGGGGAAACACAAATGCGTGAATTTTCTACGCCATTTGGGCTAATACGGATTAGATTTTCTTTTATTTCCTTTATTAGGTTTTACTTTGATACGTTTCCGTTAGCCGGGTGCTAACGGAAACGTATCAAAACGGATCAAAACGTATAACGGATTATTGAAAAATATCCAAATAATGTAGAATTTCGCCAAATTTTTTAAAACGATTTTTCGCTTGCTCCCAGCTAAATGAAAATCACCTTTATTTTAATTCAAAAGTACTTCAGAATGATTTCGAAACACGATTAACAATGTTTCATTTTAATTGCATCAAACAGTGAGAAAATTAACAAAATCTTTTGAAATAATCGGTCGAAAGTATATTAAGGCTAACCTCATTAGCGTGGGCAAAAAAAAAAAAAGTTTTTTTTTTATTTTGCAGTGAGGAAATGAAGATTTTTGGTAGGAAAGTTAGTTTTTAATTAATAAAAAATTAGAGATAGATTATAGTCTATTGAGTGGCTATGTTAAAGTTAAATTTCATCCAATTTCGTTCTAGTGTGATTGACATCATCCAATCATCCAAACTTTCACATTTATAATAGTAGTATAGATTATTGAATTTTGGAACTAATTATATACTCTCTTTAATCATATTTATAAATCTGAAATTTAAGAAATATTAATATAGATTCTTTATCCATTATTTAATAAAATTTTTATTTTTTGTTATCAAACGGTTCATAATAAAATTTAAAGCATTTATTTAAAGAGATTAATTAATTAATTTACCATTTCATTATGCTACTTTGGTAATATCACCTAAAAAACCCACTTAAATTTCAATTATTTTGTGAAGTGTGCCATTTTTATTTGTTTCTTATAATTTGAAATTAATTTTGATTCCAGTAATTAAAAAAAAACTTCAATTATTAAAATACCTTAAAACTATAGAGTACCTTTAAATACTTTAAAACTGTCTCTTATTCTGGCAATAAATTTGTCAAAAATAAATGAGGTATTGAGTGAAAAGTAAACTCATAATTTAGCAATACTATATACATCATTTCTTTTTGTAAATATTTTTTCTGTTATTTTTATAGATCCTTCAGCATCAAAAATTTCGTGGCAACTTTATGAAGGTTATATTGTTGCAGAAGGGCTTGATATTTTACCATACTCTTCAAAAGACAGGTTAGAGAATTCTATAATTTTTTCATGATATTCATTGCAAAAAAAACTTTTTTGTTTTGAATTCATTCTTGTTATTTTCTGAAGGTTCAAAGCTTGAAGTAAAATATTCGATCATTCTCAATAAAAAATATGCAGAAAACTTTTGTGCATAGCAAATAGTTTCATTAAATAAATGAGTATGCTAAATTAGCTTATTGAAAAAACTGAATTTTTGACAATGCAGAAATAAATATGCTCATCATAATTAACTAAAACCTTTGCATCCAATTTATTACTTAAATATCTTTTTAATTCTATAATTTCAAAAATTTGATTAGAACTCTCTAAAGTGAAAATGATTTAGTAGAATTTTTTAAAATTTAACTTTAAAACAGTCTATAATGATTATGTTCATATTCAAGATCACAAAAGAAATTATTATATTTTGTATGAAATATTTCAAAAGGTTTAAGTGGTTGGAAATTCACCTATTATTAAATTATATGATATTGAGAAACTAAGAAAAAAAATTTTTGTTACAAAATATACTTTTAATAGAATTAGATTAGTTTGAATTTAGTATTTTTCTGAAAATATTGCAAAATAAATGAAGGTGATGAATGTCATAAAGAATTCTTATAAAGTGAATGTAATACAAGTCTTTACATTTATTTAATTCTTTTATAAAGGATCATTGCATTAAATTGTAGTAAAATTTTAAAAAAAAACTGTAATCTGAGCAGATAAGTGTATTAGCAATTTTAAAGTCCATTGAAAATAATAATGATAGCACAGTTACTTAATGAAATTATTTTCTTAAGTTAAACATTAAGATTATTTCCTGACTAAACTGTTCACCATAGGAGTATGTTTAATGCTTATATATGTTCTTTAAAATGTGTCTCTCTTAATAGTTTAGTTTAAAGTTATGTAATGAAATTTTTTTTATAGTTTAAAAACTATTTACGCCAAGCAAATATTTTATTTTCAGTTTACTATCAGTTAAAAAAGGTATTAGTGCATTTTTAGGTAAACATTATTAACACTTAAAAAAATTAATAATGTCTAATTTAAATTAGTTTCTAAGATTTTTCTATTTGTGAATGTTATCCTTAAAATTACTGCTATAGAAAATGCTCATATATTTCATTTGCAGTTATAAAATTGTAGCATATTGATATTTGATTTTATAAATTATAACAAGCTCAAAATACATTTCTTCTATTTTTCAAATGAAAGTTAAAATATAAGCTTCTAATAAAGAACTATCATTATGAAAAATGATAATTCTATGCTATTATGCTTTATCTATTTTTACCTGTAATGTTAAGCAAGTTATGTAGTGATTTTTGAAACTTTTGATGTTGGCATTAATGAGCTGTAGAATAGCAAATATCATACCTGAGATAATGATGTTTACAAATTTTAAATGTTTCTAATGAAGCTTTAAAATATAAAATTTGCCTTCCAAGTTTATTACACACAGTCTATCATGCATAGATGAAATTCTCAGTTGTTTCAATATTTAGTGAAGCTTGAATGTGAATTATTGTCATTTAATCAATCTATGTATATTTAATGTCTCAAAATGGGAATGGGAATTTTTTAACCTGCTCTTTGCTGTGTATTTTATTTATATTCTTTGAATGTATGCCATGATAGTAATATAAATAATGTTCCTTGGTTTTGTATTTCTATTATCAAATGATCGAATATTACTCTCTGATATGATAATTTATTATTTTCACTCTCCAACATCTTAAAAGTGTTATCTATCTATTGTATATTGGTTATATTGCTGAAGGAAATAACTAAGAATTGGTCTTAGAAATAATAAGAATTTGTCTTCTCAGGCTCATATTTTAGGATTTTTGAAGTCAATGTTATTCTGTAATGGTTAAAATAACTTTCTTGATTTTAATTCTTTTATCATTTTCTCTTTGAATGCATAATTTCTGCTGTATACAGAGGGTCTCTCAAACCATAGGACATACTTTTAAGAGCATTTTTAGGAATTTTTAAACTATTCATTTTAAAATTAAAATATAGTCACAAATGCAAGGGCTGGACTAAAAGTCCTTTGTGAGGGATTGCAGTGTGATAGTTTTTTTAATTGTCACTGATATATAAAGCCTGCTTTCATTCTCAATGTCTCTTTGAAAACTCTTGAGTAAAGAACAAACTTTTTTTTTATTTCACTTTTCTAATATATTATGTTACATTTGTGTGTGTGTGTGTGTGAGAGAGAGAGAGAGAGAGATTGTATTAACCTTTTTCTTGTAGTCTCAGCAGAAAAAACATTAACCTTACTCTTTTTATCATTTTCAAAATTTTATTCCATTTCTTTGAATACTGTGGTTACTAGAGACTTGTATGGAAACATCTTTTTCTTTTTAAAAATATATGTATATAATACAACCTGTAATTCATAACAAAGATTATCTTTAAGTTTTATTATAAAAATACCTGACCAACATATAAATTTCCCCCATGGTTTTAGAAATATCTCGTAAATAAATTTTTCAAGGAAAATATGTATTCAAACTGTTTATATAAGTCTTGCTTTTTATTATTATATCTAAAACTTTCTTAATGCTTTGTTTTATAAAAAAAAACATTTTTGTGTATACTATTAATCCTTATATTATATTGGCATATTCTGGTTGCCATTTTTCATCAACTTTACTACATTTATATATATATATATATATATATATATATATATATATAT
>JAOUZG010005735.1:4399961-4454479 GCA_026289955.1 Argiope argentata | reverse complement strand
ATATATATATATATATATAATTTACAGATGCAGCAGGAAAACCCCAGGCAAGCAATTTTTAATAAAATTAGATTAAAAATAAATAATTAGCAAAATATAACAAATAATAATAATAGTAGACTTAAACTAATAAATACATTTTATTTGTTTTTAAGTGGCTGCCTTTTTCAGGCATGCAAATGTTTATTGAAATTTTCAATAATTAGCCTGTACCTTTAATTTATCCCATTCCCATCGAAGTCATTACTTTATCGTGCCCAAGCTTTTATGGCTTTCAGTGCAAGCCTTGGAATCCAAAATGGATTTTATACTGTATTCATAAGATTGAGACACTGTAGCAAGTATTGTGCTCATTCTCCAGGTGATATCATATATGGAAAATATGTACTGCATTACGCTTCTGTCTTTTTAGTGTTTTGAGCTGGTCTAGTCTTATTGAAATTCCTTCTTTGTATTTGGCCAACGGAAATTCAACAGCTGGCACAAATTCTGCCCCCAGACCATAACTAACTTTCGATTTTCAAGAAATGGTTAAGTGCTTGGAGCATCTACAGATAGCTGTAAGACTCGTGATCTTTTGGACTTTAAAAAACTTCTCATTAAGGAAAATAAATCTCTCAGAGCTGATTTGTGGCCCATTTCAATAGTTTTTGACATCTTTGCAGCCACACAAATTTTGTTGGTTTGCTTGTTTTTTCAATGAGAAGCTGAACTTTTTTTTAACTTAATAAGTTTCAGTCCATGCCCAGTATTTCCGTTTGTTGCACTGATCGGTCACATATCTTCTGTTCGCGAGCAATCTTTTTCATGAAACCCTCAAATTTCATTGAATTTTCTTTTTTATAAGCTTACAGCTGTTGAATGTATTCACCATATGTTTTCTTTCATTTTCTGGACTTAGGCTATCATTGCCAAGTTCTATGAAATGATAGATTGTATCAGACACTGTTTGTTGACATATATAAAAAAAATACAACTTCTTGCTATCGTTTTCTTTGTTTAAAAACTCTAAAATAGCTGATCTTTTGCTTGACATTGTAAAAAAGCCAAAAACACAACATGTAAACTAAAAGATACATTAAAAAATTTGTTTTAATTTAAGTGGTAGACCAAAAGAAATGAATGAATTTCTATTCTATGATGTAATAACTTTGTCCTAAATTTTTTATGTACACTGTATATATATTCATTTCTTCAAATTTTAGTTTTTACCTTATAATTTTTTTTTTTTTCATTTAAACTGTTATTTAGAAAAATATTGTTCAAGGAATTTCTTAAATTCTTAAAACTTGTAACTCCATGTTCTAGAAACTACTATAATTTTTCATGTTTTTTTTTCCCCTTCTAATGTTTTAGGATTTATATTTTAAATAGTTTACTCGTATTTGTATCATAAATTATTTTTCTAAATTCATTCAATTTCAACAACGATTTTTAAAAATTCATTTCTTTTTATATTGATAAAAAAATTTATATTTTGTATTAAAGTTCTTTAAATGATTGCTGAAATAAATTTATTATTATAATTATTACATGTTCATTTAAAACAACCTTCATGAAAGAATCTGTGGTAATATTCATAAAGTTTTTCTATTGTTTTGTTGTTCAATTTTTATTAATAATTCTTAAATGTTGAGACTCGTTATTTTAGTAAAGTGTTTTCTTTTTCTTTTCTTCATAGGACAAATTTAGTTTATAATTATTATGCCCTCTTGATACTAGTATTTGTAAACTGTGGGATTTTGGAGGTAAGACCATCTCTCTTTGCAGAAAGAAATATATATAAATATATTTAATTTTTTAATTATTACAAACTGTATTTATGTATGAAACTGTAATTATGTATTTAGTATCCAAACTGTAATTATGTATGAAAAATAAATATCATTTTGAAGAGAAGTCAATTAAAAAAAATTTCTGTTTGGCATCTGTTTGAGGAAATAAATAAAAATAACATATAATTTCACATTTATGTTTGTGATAACAGTTGTAATAATGATGTATCATGTTTTTGTCTGCTCTGTTTATGTTATTCAAATAAAATTTTGCTATAATTCAAATTTTTTCTATTTTGCTTGACTAATGTGGCATAATCTGTAAATGTTATAATAAATATTAAAAATGTGCATATGCTATAATTTCACATTTTATTGCATAGGAATCATGAAACAAATGTCAATGACATTCATTTTTTCATGGAATGCTATTTGTCTATAATGTAGAATTATATTGTAATTCGACTTCTTGGTTAAAAACAGAATGTGCTGCAAGGTAATTTAACTAAACAAAGACATGTGTTCTTTTATATACTTTTATATTCATTGTATTTCATTAGTAAACATTTGATTAAAAAAAGAAATAAAAACTTTTTAACAGGTAAATTTTTGCAATTTGTTTTTACTGAAATTTTATCTTCTAAATTTATTTTACTCAGATATATGTTATAGTTATTAGTGTAATCATTAGAATTATAAAATTTTGGCTGCTTCACAGAATACTATCCTGTTTAGAAAAGTTTTAGGCTTGCAAAATAACAAGAAAGGAAGTATCTGGTTATTATAAATAGGACTTAAAGGTTTTTGCCAGTTTGGAAGCATAAGCTTATTCAATTCCCACCAGAATTTTCATAAACAACAAAAATGTAAAGACATTGTTAGTGGAAAGGAATAAATGCAAACTTAAAATATATTGCAATATCAGAATCCCTGTATCTTTTAAAAACTTCAATTCTTTTTTTAAATTAAACTCCTTAGTCTGTTCTATTATAAACTAGTTAATTGGATGACATGCCTATGTAGCTGTAGAGTTATTAGATAACTTAGCTCAAGAACTCAACTATTGTTAACAATTCTTTAGCAGCATCCAATTTAACAGCTCTATTTATTAGTTTGTTTAAAATAAAACAAAACAATGTAATAATTTGCTAAAATTTCTTGAGCATTTTCAATCCTTAATTCAACAGTTTTGTCTGCTATTTAATAATACAATTCCTTCTGTTTCAGAAATGTGTTATCATAGATTCAAATAAAACTGAATAGAACATTAAGATGCTTATAGATTTAAAGTAATTTCTGTATCAAATTATAATATTTATAAATGGCATTTTCTTCAATAATAAATTTTAATTTGGCATAATTTGATGTTAAAGAATCACAGTTAATGGCTGATTAATAAAAATTCTTAAAAACCTGAAAACATTCAATTAATGTTTAGAAATTTTATAGTTTAGAATTTAACAAGCAGTCAAAGTTTGCTTTTTCAGATTCTTATTTATAAAAATTGGTGTTGTAAGTTTTAAACATCTTCTTGAAATTAGGTTAGGAATTTCTGTAATTTTAATTTTCTTTCCTGCATTTTCATGTTTTATATATGTGTATCTGCATTATATATATCAACTTTTAGAGCTATCAAATAACCTTTAAGAAATATTCAAATCTTAAAACCTTGCAGGTGTTTCTCAGGCTTTAGATCTCTTTTGAGATTTATTTATTACATGCACATATCCAATAAATATTTGGGTCAGCTTTAACACAGGCCACTCACTGTAACTATAGTCTATATTTGATCATCCAGAGAGACAGTTATTGAATATTTCTTGATGGAATTATATTTAGAATATTTGGATGATTAACAATCGAGCAACTGCTAAGTTTTAAAATGTAACATCAGCAGTTGAAGTATTTCTCATTTTAGCAGTATGTCCATCTTATTGATTTTTGATTGTGACGGTTAATTAATATAACAATTTATATTATAACTTACTTAATCATTGACTCTGTTTTGGTTAATTTCTCTATGTAAGTTTAAGAGTCAGTCTGTCTGTGTATAATTCTGAACTCGTTGAATATATTTCTCTGTCTGTCAGTGTATAAAAATTTCCAATATAAGAATCTGCTCCCATACAACATATTTTACCACTCATTGATGCAACTTTAAACAAAATTTATGGTCTCTGTGTGTTTTTAACTGTGCCTTTGGTAAATAATGAAGCAATTAGTACTCTTAACTGTATATGTATTTCTTTTATTCACAAATGCTAATATATAGTAATGGTATTACTGCCACTGCTTTTCTGTAATATTAGAATTTATTTTTCTCTCCTTGTTATTCATACAAGAACTAGTAGAACATAATGTATAACTTCATTATTTTTATTTATGTTGACCTTTTCACTTGGAATGATATGAATTTTTATAAAACATCTTAAAATATTCTGATTTTTGTTGTATAAATTATATTTTTCAGTTTTATATTTTTTAGGCTCTATGTGAAGTCATTGTATCTAGTGAAATTAATTTAGCAGTAAGGGCCACCGTTTTTCTTGGCGAATTCATATACATGGTATGCTTACAAAAATTATTAGAATTCTTTTCATTTAATGATTTTTAACTGAATAAAACAATATTTCTTAGTATAAAAATAATAAATTTTTCAATTATATACCTTTTACAAATTTAGCTTAAATTAAATTTTTGATTTCTTTTTGTCTCAATTCTTTTTAAAGAAAATTTGTAAAGAATGTATAGATTTTAAATTATATTATATTTTCTTAAACAAGAAATATTTGTACTTGTATTGTTGCTAATTTTTTTTTTTTTGAAATTATTTTTAAAACTTCTTGAAACATCCTAAAAAAAATATCCTAAATATTTTTTTTTTTTTATTTGTCAATAACTTCTGAGATCATATATACTGATAAAATTATAATTCTACATACTAATTTTATTTCTAGTTGTCTATATTTACACTAGAAATGGGAGGTGCTTTAATAATTGGATATGTTTATCTCTTTTTAAAAATTAAATCAGTCTTCCTTTTGCCTTTTTTTTTATATAAAAATACATAGACAGGCTTTTACTTGTTTTAGGCGAACCAGTTCCTTCCTATTGATTGTAGTCATTTATCTAATTGTTTGCCAACACTCATATCATCAGCTGCTGCCTTTAAATCTGCCAAAGAACAAAAGTAATATAAATATTTTTTTTTACATAAAGCAAATATTGATGCATTTTTTATGTTCGATTTTAAATTATTAATTAATTTAGTGTCAAGGACAGATTTTTATTTAAATAATCATATTTTGTTACTTTTGTACAGATTTTCAAAATAATTAGATGAAATTATTTCAAAATATTAACCGTAAGATTATCATTAACATATAACCTTGGAGAATTTGAAGCTGTGGGAAATTAAACTCTTATTTTTAAAGTACATAAATTTTGAATAATAGGTATTTATTTTAGATTTGCACAAAAACAATGAAACTGTTGACTGAATAAATATTTAAAATCCAACAAATACCTGAATTTAATGTATAGTTTGACTTAAAATTAAATTTTTAGATTTAGTAAATTATAGTAATTGTAGTAGTTTAATTCCTATTTTGAGTTTTTAACTTTTTAAACTACTTTTTTGGATAAATGTTTTTTTTTTACCAGTTAGCTTAAAATAAGATTGCAAAAGTCTGGTATTACATTCTCATACCACTACATTTCTGCATTCCTTCATATTCAGTATGTCCACCAATGAATATGACATGAAAATACGAATACCGATTCTGGTAATCTGCTGTTATCAATGTTCATAAAAGAGATTTGACTTTGAAATGTATCAATTTATAGTACATTACATTATGTATTGCTTTAATAGCTTCTGTAAAATACTGCATATGTATATATTTTCAACTTTTAGAAATATTTTTACTTTGATTTAGTCAAGCAACTGCAGCCATCACTTGTTTGTTTCGAATTCATGAAATAAAGAAAAAAGGTGCTGTGCCAAACAGCTTAGTGCTTAACAACCTTCTTCATATTTGTAATCCCGAACGTGAGAAAAAAGGTTTCTTTGTGGGAACTGTTAATAAAATAAAGCTATGGAAATATTTAAAACAGGTATTGTAAAATTCTGCATCCCCAAAGCTCTTTTTTTCCCCCCATACTATTTTCTGTTTAAAATGTCTTTTAAAAGTATCATCATGTCTTAGGTGCATTTTTGAATATATTTTCTCTTATTACATGTATGAATAAATTTTATTTTGATATTTTTTTTAACCTATTCGTTTGTTTAAGCCATTTGTCATTGTTTTTTGAGGTTGAACATTGATCAAAATTCTAATGAGTATGCTTAAGGACAGTCAGTGATTGTTTATTTCAAAATTTTTGGGGAAATAAGCCAGATCTATTCAGAGGGAAAAAAGTCTGTTGTTTAATTTGTAGACTAAGCATAGAGAACATAATTTGGAGGTCCTTTCAGACTTTCTTTCAATTGATGAAGCAGTTTTTCTTATAAAAATTTATTTATACTATTATATTATTGTGATTATGATTAATATATACTAGCTTTATAGTATATATAAATCGCAATCACAATATATATATATACTAGCTTTTACCTGCGACTTTGTATGCATAGAAATTTTGATGTGTAGACTGATAGTCTATTCACAATGTAAAATGTTACTAAACCATATGCATACTTAAATTTTTAATGCCAGTTGGAGAAATGCAAAGACATGAATTTTAAATGCCTGTTGGAATAACGCAATGCAGATTATAAATTTTTAATTTCAATCACTCTGTTTTATTTTTTATTCAAAGTACTTCAGAAGGAATTTCATTAACAATGTTTAATTTTAAATGTATCAAATACTAAGAAAATAAAACAGAGCCATTTGAAATAACCAGTCAAAAATATGTTAAGCATAACCTCATTTGACTGGGGTAAGAACAAAAGAAATTGAAATCCTTATCATTTGGCAGCAGGGAAATGAGGATTTTTAGCAGGAAAGTTAGTTTTTAATTTATATAAAATTAACCAGAATAATTTTTAGCCTATGTTCTTTTCTAGACTATAATCTATCTGCTAAATTTCATTCATCTGTTCTGGCATGATTGACTAACATCATCCATCCAAACTCTCCCATTTATAAAAGCAGTGTGTATATATATATATATATATATAATCAAATTTTTCTTTCATTGAAACAATAATCTACTGTAGGAAATGGCTGATGGCATTGATCAAGCTATAAGAGACACTCTCGTTGTGAGTAAAGAATACCAAAGCTGGGATTGGGATCTTGTTGATTGCGTTTTGAAGGTAACATTTAATAACTAAAAAAATGTATCTGTAAATTAAGTGCCCCTATAAACGCATTTTAATAAATTTATATGTAGTAAAATATAAACTTTGCTCTCTAAGTCATTTATTGTAAATTTTATCTTGAAACGAATTTTTCTGTTTAAATACTTGTGTTTGTTACCATGAAATTTAAAAATTAATAACAAATTAATTTCATCAATAAAAGTGTTTTTACAAAAAATTCCAAACCTGTATAATTTTTTTATAATTCCTGTAATGAAAATTAGTTTTTAACTTTTTTAAATACTGATAAAATTGTATTGTAATTACTAGCTTTTAAAATTTCTGTAATAACCAACTTTTGTAATTTATTTGATATTTATAATAAATATTCCAAAAAAATTATCTTGACTTATATCTTTTTGTCATTGAATTAATTTATTTTGTTCTGAATTTCTCTTTTGTATAAAAAAAATCTCATCTTTGAATATATATTATACTCAAATGCAGCATTTGCTTTTACAGTGAAGAATCTTTAATTCATTAAATATTACTGTGCTTTTAATAATTCTATTAAAAAATATTTAATAATTCTTTTTGTGTGCTTTCTCTTCCCTTTCTAGAATCCAACTGATTCATTTAAAAAATTAGAAGATGCCAATCATCGAACATTTGTTAAAAAACTATTACACTTTTTTAAACCTAGTAGCAAAGAATTCTCTGAAATGGAATTTGATAAAGAAAATGGGCGACAGATCTGTGTTACTGGTTGCCACCTTTTAGAATTCTTTTTAGAGTTAGATGAGGTATTCTTATTATTATCTTATTATGATTATTATAGGACTTTAGTAAAATAAAGCTACTTATGCTTGCACAATATGCATTTCTAATTCATGAAGAATTTCAGTTTTTTTACATAATATCAATTGCACCAAAAGTCTATTGCAATTAAAAAATTCTTTAAAAATGAACAAAATATGAAGAAATAATTGCCATTTGCATGAATGGCCTTATATATATATATATATATATATATATATATATATATATATATATATATATTGAAGCAAAAGGAAAAAAGGAAGAATTGTAGTTTAATTACATGCATAAATGAAATGGCTTAGTATAAATTGGGCTGCCAATAAAGCACTTAGATGCTCAGATTCTTTTCATTTAATGCCTGCAGTATGCTATCATTGCCAAATCAAGAATTGTTTATTTAAACTGTTCTAGTGAAAGATAAACCAACAACTGATTCATTTCAAAAATTTGAGTAATGAAGTGAGTGAAGATGAGAAAATGTCCAATTTAACACCCAAGGATGCTAAATTTTTCAGATTGTTACACCAGCCTCTTTAATATTTACAAAATAAATAAACATATAATCGCCAAAATGTTGGAACATCAAATTCTTTTAAAACTTAGAAAATTGATATGGAAGTAAACAAAATTGTGAGAAATCAAGTAATATATCTATATAAAAAAATGTAAGCCAATTTCTAATTAAATCAACTAAGAAATTTTTTATTTTAGTTACTTATTATTAAATAATTACAGTCAACATGAATAATTTATGAAAAAAAATTATGCCTAGCCAAAATAAAATCAAGTCTGTATCCATTAAAAATAAATAATACACTGTGCATGCGTGAATTTTCAATGCCAATTAGGGCAACACAAATGCATGAATTTTCTACACGAGTTGGGGCTACACATTACAGATTAAATATTTTTTTATTTTCTTTATTCTGTGTTATTTTAATTCAAAAGCACTTCAAAATGAGCAAAAAAATCGATTAATTAACGATATTTAATTTTAAATGTATCAAACATTAAGAAAATAAACAGAATCTTTTGAAATAACCGGCCCAACACATGTTAAGCCTAACCTTATTAGCTTGGCAAAAAACAAACAAACTGAATTCATTACTTTTTTGAGGTTGGGAAAATGTAGATTTTTGGCTAGAAAATTATGTTTTGATTAATTAATAAAAAAATAATGAATTAGCATTTGAAAAATTGTATAACATAAATGTCACCCATTACAAGTTTAAAAAAAAAATGGTATGTGTATATATATATAATATAATGTTGGGAGAGTGTGATAATTTAATTGTAGCAATTGAATAACACTTATAGTTAGAAAAAAATTATCAAACTAATATTTATAAAAATAATTATTTTTTGAAATTATCATTTTCATTCTTACAGAAATAGTTAGATTGTTTAAATTATGTGACGTGTTGAAGAAACAAGCAGTTCAACGATAATTCATGATTTAAAAGATTCTTCATGTTACTGCTATGAAAAATATAATGGGAGATATGGATATACATGAACATTCATTCAAAGAAAATAGTATTGCTCATGAAACTGAAAACAGTTAGATAATTTCTATTTAATTCATGAAGATATCATTCCATGCAATAACCACATTTGTACAATGTCAAATTTGTCAAAGAAGCCACTTCATTCTCCTCATTTGACACTTTGGATTTGGTTTCTATGCCTGTTTGGCTCATTTGTTTTTCTTCTTCAAAGATGATTGTTACTGTCCTACTGGAAAACATGCACATGATTTCTAAAGAATGTCTCAGTTTTTTGCTTTAAAAGAGATACTGAACCAGCATTGCAAGCAAAAGATCTGCTGTTAACTTCATGCAGCATAGATGTTGCCATATTCGATATTTCTTATTCAGTAAAACTATTTTTTTTAAAAGAGTTTTGGTGAAAATTTATAAGATGGGGATATAAATGATATGTCATGGCTGTAAGACTAAGTGTCACAGACTCACTGTCAATACACTTTACTCATGTAGATTATTTTATTGCTAAATGTAGCCCTTCCCTTTCACATTGTCAGAATTCAAGGATGCTGTTTAGTAGATGTATATCTAATTCATTAAGACAAATTTTACTTAGGTGTCCCAAGTATTGTGATTTGCCTTGTGTTTCTCGTAGCATATGTTGGAAGTTACTTAACAGTTTGAACAACTGTTACTTAAATGGAATGCTCTAGATGGTGCTAGACTGTGTTTTTCTGTTCACTCTCTTTTATTGAAAATTTTCTTTGCATACATCTGCTCCATATGTTAAGTATTAGTGCATTTATTGGTCTTTTTTCTTTTTGTTCTATATTCTTTATTCTGAAAAAAAAATCCTCTTATGTCATTCATATAAATTACATTTTTTATTGTCATTTGTTCTTTTTTAATGAATCTTTAAAGTTTTGGTGCACCTCATTAGTTTATTTTGTTCAATTTTATTAATAGGTTTATATTTTTACTATGAATATTTAACTATTACTCTCTAATGAATTCACAATCTTCATTTTTAAATTTTTTTTTAAAAAACTGAACTTTATTGTCTATCATAAGAAATTTAAGGGTTTCATACCCTTTTATTCTTTTGTGTGCTATATCTCTTTAGTTTTTAAGTATATGCAAGATATATTTTGTATTATATTGTATTGTATTCATTTATAAAAAATTATGATTTATTTAATGATATAGATGTATTTGTTATTCCCAGGCTAATTGAATCAAAATTATTATTGAACTTCCACAAATATTAATTTTATATTGGTGTATCTTGGAAGCACACTTCAAGTCGTTATATTGGTGTAGGGGGCATTACTGAAAAAAAGTTAAATTGATAGAAATACAGTCCTGTTAATGAAATTTGCACTCGAGAACATCATTTTTCTTATTTAGCTTTTCATTATAAATATGGTCATTCAGCAACTGTGTGCATTAAAAACACACGCAGAGAGAGCAATGATTTGAAGTACACTCGCAGAAATCAGCACATTTTCAGAATTAGTGATTAAATTTTGAGAGGGTGTTAACTATTGTAATTATCATTTCTAACATAATGCAAAGACAGTGCTTTAACTCATGGTTTCTTTAACTTTTTTTCTTCCATTTTATAACTTCTCAAAACTAAACAAAGAAAAAAATCAGGCTCAAATTTGAAATTTTAAAATTTCTACTTTTCTAAAGTTAAAATAAGTATGAAAATGTTATACTGATTGATAATGACTTAGAAGGAATAGGATTTAAAAAGTATTTAGAAGAAAATTTTAAATCAAAACAACTTTCTTGATATTTTTGCTTATTTATGTTTAATCTGAAAATTTTGCAGCATATTTTAAACCCAATAAGAAATATAAAAGTTAAGAAATCCTGAGTAACTGGTCCAGGATGCTTATTTCTCTTTGCTAATGATAAGACGATTTAACTAAAATAAAAAAATGTGCTGATAAATTAATGTTCACTTTAGATTAATTATGATTTTGGCTATTACTATTAATAAATAGCAGTTTCCATAAAGAGAAATTTGTGTATATTCTCTGCAGTGCATTTTTGTATTTGGATGTACTAATGTCATTTTAATTTTGTGGTGTTTCCATATTTATTGCACAAATCTCAAAGTCTTGTGCTACCACTTTTTACTTTTCAGAGAGGAATTGCTCAGAGAGGAATAGTAAGAATCTCAGAAATTGCTATAAGCTAATATATTTTATCCTGTAGGGAATGCATATTTCTAAGCAAAAAGGGATTTAAAAAAGATGGTATTTAAGAAAAATGAGAATTGTAAATTTTTACATACATTTTATACAATACTACATATACATTTTATATAAAATTATTTTATTGTTCTTCATTTCTTTGTATAAATATAGCTTCACATGGAAATTTAAAAATCAAAGTATTGTTAATTTTGAGTTACACTATAATGTTATTTTTAATTATTTAGAAGATTGTTTTTTAGTCATCCAAACTGCATATTGTAACTTTTATTATGATAATATTTTAGTTTTAAAATGTTCCAATATCTGATTAATTGACCCATTCCATTTTCATCTTTTAAACAGATTAAAGCTCAAGAATATTTGGATGATTTTCTGAATGATTTGAATAGCTGTTTTGTTCAGGTAATTAGCAGTTTGATGTATATTCATTATGCTTTTTTTTTTACTTAATCTATTTTTATATGGAAACTTCTATTCTTTTTTACTGCTCATATATTTTATGTGAAAAAATGTGTCATTGTATATGCAGGGTATTTAAAAAGTTTTTATTTCTTGAAATATTGAATTTTGCTTTATAAAGCTTAAATTAATAAACTAAGCAATGGCTTTATTTTTTATTTATTTATTTATTTGAAATTAATAAATGTTGAGAAAATTATTTAAACCACTGATCTCCAGCATCTTTAATTTCTTCTTCTCTTTTTCCTTGGTTATATAAAATGAAATCACATTATGAAGGAATAATTTAATGGATTATTTTGTTCTTAAGCATAATGAAAAGCTGAAATCACTGAATTAAAAATGCTTAATTTTGACTTTTGCAGCTCTTTCATTGTATTATCGAATATATATATTTATATACTACAAATATAAATAGCATTGTTAAAATTAATTAAATTTCTGTTATATATATTTTTTTTACTATTTTAGTAAACATGAAGAGGATTGTTTCTACAAAAGCTTTAACGTAATAGCATAATAATAACTTTTCCACTGAATTATTTTAAATTAGATGAAATTTGATTGAGTTATTATTGAAACTGATAGGTACTGATTGTACATAGTACTTAAAACTAACAAGTTAGTAAAAAAAAAACTTGATATCTACTTAGGCCAGCAAAGAAATTTTTTTATTTTAGTTACTTTTTATTAAATAATTACAGTTAATATAAATAATTTATCCAAAAATTATTGATTTTTGCTAGAATTTAGCTTGCATTCTTCACAAGAAAAATACTGAAACTCTTGCATTTGATCGATTGAGCTAGTGCCTGTTGATTTCAATTTTCATTATAAACCGCTGAAACTACTAAATTATTAAAAATTAATTAAATTTAATTAATTAATTGATATTTGAAAAAAAAAGTATTAACATCAATTGTCATGCACTTCAAATTTCAAAAAATGCATTTGAACTTGAGTAAATGAATAAAAAGTATTTTATTAACGATTGAAAATTTGAGCAAGATAGTGTTACAAGCGGGCGAACGCCACGGTAACGCGAGAAAAGAGAAGGTGTAGGCGGTAATTGTGAAAAAGCTTGGTGCCAGCCAAGTTGATTTGGCAAAAAGAATAGTCTGGTAGCCTCTGGATCTTTCATGAAGCTCCGCGTGTTTCCACACGCTCGCTCCCTTGGCTATATTAGGGACTGGTTGCCGTAGTTTCGGCAGTTTTCTCTCGGAAGAGAAGCGTCTCGAGGAACTTACAGATTACATTTCCCGCTTGTGAGCTGTGTTTACATTTACTGTTAACGTTTTATTATTGAGCTCGCTGTGATTTACTGTTTACTGTGCTATACGATAGCTGTTTTGCAGTCTGTTTTTATTGTGCGTAAGGCTTGTATTTACACTATAAGTGACTGTTGACTGCTGGATTATTTTTATCTGAAGTTTTACTTTATCAAGTCACCCTGTAAATAGCTGTAAATAAATTTTTTTGTACTGTCCTCAAGTAAAGTCCATTCAATTTGAACCCGCTACGCTGAACACTATATATATATATATATATATATATATATATATATATATATATATATATATATATATATATATATAGGGAGAGTGTGAACTAATAGTAGGAATTGAAAAATGGAATAATCCTTAATAATTAAATTTAGAAAGCAAATATAATTTTTCAGCATAAAAATCAAAGCTATGTACTTGCAAATAATTATTTGATGCTACACTAATTGAATAATAACTAGAACAAAATTCTAATATGAATGAATTATTTATCTTTTAATGAATGTACATTTGAAAAATGATTTCTTTTCATCATTAGGAATTACAAAAATTTTTTGTTACTAAATTTGATTTCTGATTACTTTTTGTTTTCAGTTAACTAAAGATGGTGATCGTCTCAATTCAATTTTAAGCCCTATAAAAGTTTCAAGTACATTTAGTCAGATGTATTTTCTTTTCATTGGAAAGCTATCAAGTACTCATAAAGGATGTAAATTTCTTAATAGATGTAGCACATTTCAGAAGTAAGTATCACTGTAAAACATTGAAATCATGAAAACATAGTTTTTATGTTTTACTTTTGAATATATTACCCATTTTATTTAAAAGTATATCTTGTATGGTGAAAGAAAACCTATATGCATGTTTTGTTTTAGACTTTTTACCATTTTAAATATTTGTTGGAGTGACATAAATTCATTCACTGACTTATTTGTACTTCACAAGTCAACATCAGCAAACATGAAGGATTTGATGGAAGGACCTCACCATTAAACTCTGTTTTCTTTCTTTATAGCCTTACATTTTATTGATTTATTTAGATCTTTCAGAAATGAAATATTTATCTAGCTTAAATTAGTTTATTGTTAATAACTCTTATTAATTTATTGTATATTTTATTTTTCATTTTTGTTTCATTTTGCTTTACTTTGTATATGCATTAAATTTAACCTGTAAAATGCTTTGTTTGTTCATTTTTTAAATTGTAATTTTCAGAACCATTTGAAAATATTTTGTAACTTTTACGATACAATGTAAATTGTTGTGATTGCAGATTAATTATATATATAAATATGTCCACCATTTAATTCTTATTTGTAATAATTTCTTCTTATTTATAATTATTTCTAAAACAGTCGAATCAGACTCTTAGCTTCTTTTAATTACTTTTTTTAATGTGTTTAATCTACCCCCCCCCCCAAAAAAAAGAAATGTTTTTTTTCATTGAAATTTTAGGTAAATAATATTGCAAGATAATTTATGTATAATTTTATATTTATAAGAAAAGTAGTAAATTAATTATCTAAAAATATTCTTTGAAACATTTTATTGCCATTAATTATTTGTTTTCTTTTCAGTTTATTTCATCTTGTCAGTATAACCAACCAAGATATTTATGTAAAACTCATTATATCTGCTCTTGATTATACCAAAGAGGGATTCTCAAGAGCTATTCTCACTAAAGTTTTAACTGGATCTGAAGAGGTTGGTTTTGTTTATTGATCCAAAAATAGTTTATGGAAAGTTCTATGTTTGTTTATTTTAAAATTCGATATTTATTTTTAAAATTCAGTATTTTTAATAAAGTATATTAAATACAAGACTGTATGTGTGTTTGTGCTAAAATATATTTTACTAAATGATCAGTTTTATTTTTGTCAATCAGGCTACTCGTTTATATGCAACAAATTTTCTTCTTATATTACTGAGAGCCAAACTTCCAGATTTTCGCAAGTGGGCAATTGAAGTTTTAGTTTATCAACTCCATGACACTAGCAAATTAGTTTCTGCTGCTGCCCTTGACATCTTAGATGAAGCCTGTACAATTCAGGTATGTGATTTTAACATAAATAAAATTATTCTTACTCAATGATTTTTTTTGTTTTGTTATCATTAGGTTTTTGATATTCTCTGTGGAGATTTCATTTTTTAAAATTAATTTGTGATTAATTTTCTCTGCACAATATGTTTTTTGTAAAGACCTTTTAGTGTATATTTTCTAAACAAAGTAGCTATTATGGAAAGAAAAGGTATGTTAGAAATCTTAATTATGATAATTTTTGACTGAAATATGCTGTACATTTCCAAAGTGTCTTGAATTGCTTAACTCATTTTTGTCATATGTTTAAATTTGTACTAATTTGTAAATTTAATGACTATATCATTCTTAAAAGTCTAATAACTACACAATAATAAAATTGTGCAGTTATATGTTATAGTTAAAATAAATTATTAAAAATTGGTAAAAGACTGTGTAATTATTGAGGAATTATATTTATCTGTAAAATCATTTTCGTCCATAGAATTAATTTATCACATTTGCAAGAAGTGAAAGATTATTTATTGCTGAACTGAATCAATAGTTATTATTGATTTTTAGGAAAATTTAGAAGCTCTAATATCCTTAAGGCCATCGCTTTTGCAACTGGGTGATAAAGGTTTGCTGTTACTTGTGAGATATTTGTCCGTCCAAAGTGGTTTTAACTTTCTACGAGAATCTAATTTTTTGTATGGGGAATTGGAACGATGGCAACAGGTAAGATTCAGCTATGAAATGTGGAAATTTAAACTCTAAATATAAAATTCCATTTCCTTGTTTCTTTCTAATAATAGCTTGTTTCTGACAGAAGCAGATCAATTGATATTAATTTGTCAAAAATGCTATGATAATCATTACATAAAAAGCAAAAAAAAAAAAGTCTAATTGATTTTAAAGATTGCACAAGGAAACCTTTTAATTTTGTCACAATGGAACTATTATTTTCTAAAGTTTTTGCACAAATTTAATAAATAAATTCAATGATAATTTAAAATAATTTACCAATATGAATATTAATTATGGCACATTTGATTTCCAGCAGAAATAAACAAAATAACTGTACTTTCAATTGTGAATTTGTTTTAGAAGGGGAGATTTTTATAAAAGTTTCTTTCAATTACAGATATACAATTTTAAATATGTTAAAGTTGTAGAAGATATGCTGAATGAAGCTTTTACTCATCACAGAAGAGGCACTGATGGAAGTTATGGACGGCGTAGTTCAGATATTAGGTAATAGATATTTCATTCATCTTTTTCATTGATATTAAAAGATATCAATGAAGTACATTGATATCTTTTAATATCAATGTACTTCATTGAAGTTCTTACTAGAGGAAAACTAATAACAGTAATGAAGAAAATTAATAATTTTTAAAATCTAAATAAATTAAAAATTAATAGCCTTTTCTGTTAGATTTACAAGGTGCATAACATCATGAAAAATTCTTAAAAATTGCTTAAATTTAAAAATCATTTTTAAGCACCTTTAAAGTATTTTGGGTTTCTTTTTTTAAAATCCTTAAAAGTGCTTAATTTTTTGGAAAGTCCAAAACAAATGTTAATTTCTGCAAATTCTTGTTTTCTCCCCCCCCCCCTTTCTGACTTTGAATTCTATAAATCGAAAACATAATCAAGAATCTTTGCTTATTGAATGTATCAAGGACAAAAACCCTTGAAAGGGAAGAATTCTGAGTAGGTATGTAGGCGTCACAACTAGTGTTTAGATAACATTTAATGAGCTTTCTCTCCCTTCTTTCTTCAACAGTAGGCTTCGGCGTTTATTGAAATGTTTATACCAAAGAGATAAAATAGGAACAACATTTATCAAACAGGCTGTAACCTGAACTTCTTTATCATTCTAGATAGTGTAGAATTTGTTGTAGTTATATCTGGTTACTTCACGTTTAACCTTATGAATTTTTAAAGAATAAGCAAGTTGGTTCCTATTAGTGAAAAAAAAAGAGGATATATTTGATGTGAAAAATACATCGAAAACGGGAGAAACTACTCTAAACACACACAAATATATATGATATTTAAATGGTTTTGTTCTGATTACCATGAAGTAATTCTAAATTAAAATGGACAATTGTTTGCATTAATGTGCTGATTTGAGGCAAGCTCAACACCTTCGAAAAGAAATTTACTGTCTGATATTGAATTGGTATTTATTGCAGTGCATAATTACGTTGTGTAAAATTCATTACATTGAAATTTTAGTTTAAAGTTAAGCATTTCAATAGCAATTTCTTTTGTGGTATACTTTTTAAACCTCTTTTAAAATAGTTGTAATTACCTTTCATAGAAAACTGATGTAACAGATTTTCCCTTGAATATATTCTTTAATCCACATATACTAAATGCAATAGAGTATTTCATAGCAAATACAAATTAAGTTTTCAAAACTTGCAGAAAAGATACTTGGACATTTTTGAGAAAATATAATGTTTTTTTCAAAAAGAAAAAAAGAAAAACTTTAACAACTTTACTTTGCTTAAGCTTTGGATTTGTAAAATGTGTATTGTATTTTTTAAACATATTCCACTCAAAATAAATTCAGATATATGATATTTTTTACTAATACATCTGCACTTTTGAAGAATTTTTTTTCATCTGAAATATTGAAATATACCACACTATGTACTTACTTTTGAAAGAAAAAGAAAAAGATTCGTAGAAAAATAAATTTCTAACATGGAAAGAAAAATTAAAGAATTTTCACAAAGGGCTAATGACAAAGGACTTTCCACTATTAACAAATTGCAATAACATTAAAAGAAAAATTCAAAACTTTCTTGCATACTCTCTAATAAACTTGCTGTGGTAGAAAATAATAAACTAGTAGTCTCTCTAATAAACTTGTTGTGGCCTTGCATAACATTGGCATGAAATAAGTAGTTAAGAAATATTAAATTTTGGCAAGAATTTTAAATTTTTACTGGATATATTGTTTCATCCTTAGTGATTTACCTCTGGCATGTGGTTGATAACAACAGAAAATGGAATTTGAGCTATAGATATATTTTTCTCAATCAATTGAAACAAAGATTTGACCCCAAACTGCACTTGTATAACAAATTCCATACTTAATTTGATATATTTGTTTTTAAATTATTTTGTTAGCAGGTTACTGAAAGTATAAACTGACCAACAGTTTGACACATTATTTTTTCCAGAAATTTTTGACACGTGTCTATACTAAAGATGATGAATACGTGTAAATCTTATCTAACTAGCTCTCTTCAATTTATAGTTAAGTGAACTTATATTCAAACAGGTGAATTTCCTTAGAATAGATTTTATTGAAAATATGATAGAAATCTGCCAATTTGGTGTAAAATTCATATTTCTGGTTTCAGCTTTCTAGCTGAAGGCTTTTTTGAGTTTCTAAAAATATGTTTTTGAAACTCAGGTAGATCTAAATGTGGAGATTTGTTAACATCTTGAGTTTTATTTACTTCAAATGTTTTTGGCAATTACCATACTCTCTCTATATTACATATACGAGAATGTAATAATTGAGAGAAACAAGCATTTTCAAGGTATAGAATTTAAAATTTCCATTGAGAAGTTTTTAAAAACCAAAATTAAAGTCAACTGCAATTATAATGTTTCTTTTGCTTTCTGTTTCTCAACCACTTTTTTTTTTTTGCTTATTATTTCTGTTCTTATGAATATTTATTCAATCTGGCTATTATAAAAATAAAGGCAAAATAAAAGCAGTATGTATAATACTATTCAATTGTAAATTTTGCAATTTTTTCAGGTTTTTAGTTTTTTTCTGTCATTTTAGTTTTAAATTTGGAATTGAGAATTTTAGGAAAAAATATCAAGTTACTTCTTATGAATCATTTTTTAAAAACTGTATGCATAAAGGCATGATTTTTTTTTTCATTCTGAAGTTAAATTTAGGTATAAAATTCTATCAGTATTATCTGGTATAATGTTTTCTTAACTAATTTGAAATTTGTTACTGTTTTATTATGTTTGCTATCAGTTGACATAAATGTTTGTGTTAGGAAGCGGTAGAGGTCCCTTTCCCCAATGACTTCGGCAAATAATTTTCTACTTGTTTTTTTTCTTTATGTATTATCTATTATTTGTCTCCATTGATTAAAAACCTGATCCAAAATTAAATATCTAATATTATTCTATTCAGTTTGCTCATAAATTTTCAGAATTTTCTTGCATTACTTATTCTTTAAGATAACATTTTGTGTCTAAAAAAGTGATGAGGTTCAAATCAACCTTTCTAAGTTATAATCATTTTTAAAATTTACGATATCATATTAGAATATTTTGATTAAAATATAAAAAGTAGTTTCTTGTCAAAGATTAAAATTTTAAAAATACATATTTAAAACTTTTATAAATACTTTTTCTAAATTTTTTGTATTAAAAGCTATAATTTATTATGTAACATGAAAAAAAATCATAGAAAATACTTGGATAGAAAATACATGAGTTCTTACACTCATGCATGTATAAAGGTACTTAATTTTTGCAACCATTTCTTACTACACACCCTTTTTACTAAATTTGGCTAGTATTGTTTTACATTGTTTAATTATCTCTGATAAAGAGATTTTTGTTCAATTTGTATGTTGATTATGTAAAATTTGTTAATGAAAGAATTTGGTTACTTATTCTTCTAATTCTTTGTTTCTTGTTTTTGCAGTCATACTATTCGCAATGTGTATTTACCTCCACATATGTATGGACAATTGGTTCAACATCATGAAGGTGTTAATATTCTGCTTGATAATGGTGTACTTCCTGAATTGTATAATAGTATATGCCATCCGAATTTTTCTACTGACATGGATATTTTACATTTGAAGGCATCATTATGGGCTTTGGTATGCAAGGAAAATTCTTTATTGCAAAATTGTGTTACTTTTTAAAATCTTAGTATGAAATATATCTTTTGAATCATGTTGTGCTATAGTACATAAGTTTTCAATTAGAGAAATTATTATCTTAATTTTCTGAGACTGATAGTTTAAAATCATATTTAAGTGTGAAAAACCATCTAGTTGTTGAATTTCATGTAATGTATTTCATAAGAGGAAAATCATAAGTGTATTTTTTATTAGCATCATTGCTTTCAAAAGTTAAAAATTTAGTTGGAACCTCTACCAAAATCCTCATGATCTTAAGATAATTTTTTTTTGTTAACTTATTTATAAAAACCAATATTCTATAAATGTAAATAATGGAATCAATATTTTAATCAGGCATACAAGGTTGTCTTAAACACAAATATTTCACTATAGTAATTATTTTAGGAGTGAATTATACCTCTTAAGTAAAACTAATTAACTACTATTTTAGAATTGATAAAATATTTAAACATAAATTTGTTAAACAGAATTTTAATACAATAATGGATGATTTTTTTCTGTCTAAATATTTTGAGATGTATTAATATTTCTCTTTCTTGTCTGAAAAAGACAAATGAGAGTAGTAGAGACAAATGTACCCATAAACTGATTATATATTTATCTTTAAAATAAATTGTGTATTCTCACTCAGTGAGCAGCATTATTTTTTAATGAAAACTCATAAAAATGTCTATTTTCATTAGTTCTTGTATAAAGGCTTTTATATAACTTAAGTAAATGTTTTATTTCATACTGAAATCTGCTTTATGATTTTTGTCTTTTTATTAAGTAATAGGGTTTTATTTATATAGCTAATAGAAAATCATTTACGTATGTGTGCATCATTAATCTTTTTTTAGCTTCCAAATTGCTTTATTTAAAAAAAAGTTTTATTGGGGTTAATATTTATTGCGTATCATTGTTCTGCTGTTAATAATACCATATTTTATAACATAATTATCTGTATATCTGAATGTATTTGATTATTGTTATATACCTATCACAACTTTACTGTTTAGTTTACTTGTAATCATTATTAAAAGTTGAGGCATTTTGTCTGGAATTATTATATTTCCCTTTAAAAGTTAGCATCAAAAATCAAGTTTGCATTTATTGTGTGTCCAAAATTAAAGCTGTCATGCTTACAGCCATGAAATTTTGTGCATGATTTTTTAAAAAATGGGGAAATAAATACAAAATAAATCTGACCATTCAAGAGCTGATTTATTTAAAAATCTGTAACGCATATTACTTTTTTGTATGTGTGTGTTTATACAGTAACTGTTATGAAACCATCTTTCAAAGAAAACTTATTATAGACATTAATGCTCCAAAATTGGTGTTTTTCTTTTTTTTTTAAAAAAAATAGTTTAAAAGCTTTGTTCTTTAAAACTCAAGGTTATTGTGTAAATGTGCTGAAGGAAAATTGCAAATATTTGAGATTTTAAAACTGTACTTCTTCAATGAAATTTGATACATTCTTCTAAAGAGGGAGATTAAACTTCAATTAATCTTTTAGCATGCTTGTTGAAATGAAACATTTTCTTAAAAAATATATATAAGAATAGAAATTACAACCTATTTAGCATTGAAGTTTTGTATGTAGTCAAATATATTTTGTGATTTTTTTTTTAAATAATGTATCATAAGGTTATTCAATAAAAATTTCTCAGAATCAATTTTTAAAAACTTACTGGAACAATAAAGTAAAGTGGCAAATTGAAAGGGACTGGAAATTTTATACATTCGGTTGTATTAAGGAAAGAGAAAGATTTTGTCTTTGCTAACATCTGGAGATTTAAAGCATTAATTGTAAATGCCACTAAAGATTTTATTAATAGCTTGCTTAAAATTGATGCCCTTTTATTATGGAAAAATAGCTGTATCTTCATATTTTGATTATCTGCATTAAAAGCAAAAATTAGGAATGAATTTCAATAACAGAAAGGAAACAATTTTAATAAAATACATTTAAAAATATCTTATAGAATAATTAAATTAATGCACAAAATTTTGAAAAATCAATGCAATATTTTTGAAATACAATAATTTTTGTACAATTTGAATACAATAATTTTTGAAAAATCATTTCAAATTTTATTATTGCCAAACTTATAAACATTAAGTTTATTGGTCTGTCATATAAAATTCCAACAAACATTTTCATTTATTACTAGTTTAAAAAAAATATTCTAATATAGAAAAGTAAGCCTGATAATATTGATATTTTTCCAACTGTGAGATCCTGCTTTAAATGAGATTTAATACTGAAATATATGAGTTTTCATAAATGCATTCATTATTAAATCATAGTGGAGCTTTTAGATTTTTTTTAATGCATTGTGATGAGGAATTTTAAAGAATTTTGTTCAATAATAATAAAAAAAAATTACTTGTATTTTCAATTGACTATAGAAGCTTTACCTTATTTACAAATGCACCCTTAAGTTATTGTCTCTTTTATTTTCTTTTTTGCTATTTATATTAATTTAATTTTTATATTTTTAGGGTCATGTTGGTTCTTATCCTCTAGGTTTGAAAATAATAATCAAAGAAGATCTTATTCCCTGTATAGTTGATTTAGCAGCTACAGCTCCTGTTTTTGCTATAAGAGGGTGAGTTTCTTTAATTATTTTATTTTGCAGCATCTGTTTATATATTTTTTCTAGAACAGGAATGAGATATTCTGAAATTATACAATTAAATATTCTCACTTTGAGGAATTATAAGGTCTAGCAATTGTATTTTTTTGAATCTATTTTGGCATTAATATTAAATATGTTAGATTGAACAAACTATTACTTGTTTAAACATTATTTATAAATGCATAAATTACTTCAAAGCTGAAAAGGAATAAAGATTGTTACATTACTACACAATATATAATTAGCCTATTAATAATTTATTTTTGAAATATTTTTTTATAATGTGCTCATTAATTATTTTAAATAATGAAATTCTGAATTATTCAATGGCCTTGTTTTTGAGGTGCAAAAGAAGTCATATCTTCAGTGTTTCAAACACATAAATGATGGTTTTGATTAAGTATGAGAATAATCATTGGTATTTCTTACTTCGTTAATAGTTAACAGAAATTATTGTGCCAACACTGTATTATGATCAGTGATAATGAATTACTTGTATGCAATTATGAAGATGTATTTCTAAAATAATTTTTGTTAATTGTAACTGTAAATACAGGTTATTCATAAATTAAAATACAATTGCTTTGCTTTTAATCTTGTGAAACAAAATAATTTGAATATATAGAATGAAGTTTAAAAAGCAGAATATTTTTTCAAGGAATGTCTTATTTACTTTTTACTGGATATTTATAGACTAAAAACATTTAACAAAAAAAATTGGAATTTTTTTTAAAAAAAAAAATTTGAATTATTTTTTAAAGAAAAATTTGAATTATTATTTTATTTTTCAAATAGTTCTAGACTTATTCAAAATGCAAAGTAATTATCAAACTGATGGATATTTTTATTTAAGGTTTTAAGGACCAAATTTTTTATAATATATGTAATAATGTTGACCTATAGTAAAATATTTGATTTTTTAACACAGTACTTCATCAAAAGTAAGTACATTATTTTGTAAGTGAATTTGCAGGTTTTGTGAATCAATTTGATATTCATTGTAGCATTATTATATTCAAAAGAGAATATTATAAATTAGAAATCTGAAAGTTAATATTGGTTCTAAATTCATTTATACTTGTATTCATTGGTGCAATAATATAAAGTTTTTCACTCTTATTATTCAAAAATTCTGTGAGGATCACAGTGACTTCCTTGTAGAACCTGAACTTGGGGACTGGAATGCCATTGATTTGAGACTTAATAACCCTATTCTTAATATACTTAATTTGTAAATGTCAAATCCCTCAGAAATTAAAATCCTCCCATTAGTATTATATAGAACTTGGGAGAGGGAATTATTTATTGAGGTATTATCTTTAATATTTGGTCTTGGTTTAAAATGACGAAATCCTTCACATCATAGTTGTTGAACTAAACCAATATATTGTGGATCCACTTTAATGTTTGAAATAGGAATATTGTTTGAAATTTTATTCCTGTTATACAGCTATCTGAATTTTGTATGTAAATTATGAGGTTTTTTAAACTATAATTTTAATTTGGTCCAATTTGAATAATCATTGTGAACATTAAATAACTCTTTATGGGTTTTTTTTATAACTCCAGATGGTATTTGCATTATTTGTAATTGTAAAAAGTTCTTAAATAAATGTTATACAGTTTTAATAGTGAATAAAAAAAAAGTTTATCTGTTATATTATTTAATTAAAATTCATTCTTGAAAACTAGAAATGCAGTAATATTATTAACAATCTTTACTTTCTGTTTACACTTTTAATAATTATTTTAAAAACTTGAATTGTTTTTAAAAATTTGGAAACATTTTTAAACTTATATTTATATTACAATGAGTTGAAATTTTTTCATTCATGCCAATTTTTGAAAATTATTTTTTATGATTAATTAAATTCTTGGATCTGTTAGATCTTTGCATTGAACATTTGCATTTGAACTCATATTATCAAAATTTTATTTTTTACAGCACATGTTATTTTATTTTGGGTTTGCTAAGTTCTACCACAGAAGGTTCAGATATTTTGAAAGAACATGGCTGGGAAGCAGTTCAAAGAAACCATGAGGAAAAATGGCCTCTTATTAAAGAGGAGTTTTTAGTGGATAACTCACAGTTTGCAAGAAAGTCTACTTGGTCATTTAGCAGCATGAGTAGTGATTGGCCATTGGGAGCTCTTCCTACCAGTTTGTCATTCATAGTACGGACTTCACAATTTGATTTAAATAGAAGTCAAAGCCAAAATTCAAATACCTCTAGTGAAGATATTCTACAGAATTCCTGCATAGAGTTACCTTCACATCGGGATCCTTTAGTAGATCCGGATTCTGATTCAGAAAATTGTCGTCCCCGTTCTTCATCAGACTGCCAATCAGAAAGGAAAGATAATGTACTGTTTGAAGTTGCAGAATCATCCAGTTGGGATGCTTTGAATGCCTATTCATCATTTTCATCACCGCCTCCTAATTTTAATAAACATAGAAAGAGGCGAAGTATCAGTACCTCAGAAGTAACCATGAGAACTTTTAACTTTCATATGGAAGATAATGAAGAAGAAGAAGAGAATGAATTACAAATGAGTTCCACAGGTTCCAAAGCTAATTTTCATGCAGTTGAACCAAAGCAACATTCCTCAGATAATTCTAGTTTGCAACCTGGTGCTAGTGAATCATCAGTTAACTCATCTAAATCATCAGATGGATGTGTAGAACGACCTTCACTATTAAAACAACTTTCTCGGGGTCACAGTATTCATCTTCATAGTCCAGTGTCACCTGATAAGTCATCTTCATTATTAATAACAAGTGCCCGGGATGCTCTTGGCTATGCTACATTAAAAGACATTCAAAGACGACGTGTTCATTCATTGAGTTTCCATGATGCATCTTCAACTCAAGTAGATGCTTCTTTAAGGTATCTCAAATCACAAAGTCTGGATGCAGATTCTGCTAAAGTTTTTAATGTGTGAGTATTTAAGTTTATTTTATCTTTTTTTTTTTACCTCAGTTATTATTGCATCTTAAGATTTCCTTCTATATAAATTGCATACCAATAGCTAGTAAAATTCTGAATTCATATGTATTCTTGAATATGAAAATGATATATTTATTTTGTTTTCTTTATGAGTAGATCTTAAAATTATTTTCTTTGAGGATTTAAGGAAAAGTTTTAGCTAAATGAATGTATTTTATTTCTGAATCAGTTTTGATTTGTCATTCTTCTTGCAGAATTGTAAAATTAATATTTTGTTCATTTTATATCTATTATCTAAGCAGTCAATAATACTAAATGACCTTTTTAAGTAGTCTTTGGCAGTTCATAATATGGGACTCCTACTTTGATACACTGATCCAATTAGTTTTACAATTCAACACATTTTTAACTTAAAAGCATATATACATTTTATTTGAGATTATATTTTATTTGAGAGATTGTATAGCATTTTTAAATCTAAAGCACAACATCAACAAAGAGAAGAATTTGTGAAAAAAATTCAGGAGGAAAAAAATCTAGGGATGTCAACTCATATTAAGATAATACCAAATCTCTTTTTTCTTGCTCCCTCATTCTTCAACATTGTGTTTGCCATTTATTGAAAATACCAGAATGGTTATTCTGAAGGAATATATATTGTATCATATAAATTGTTAATACTATTGTGAGTTAGAATCGAAATTGTTAATACTAAGCGAGTTAGAATCAAAAGTAATTCTAATCTCACTTTTTTAAATGTCTTAGTTAGTGAAGAATTTATTTTAATATAAATATGATCTATATTTATAAAATGCTTATGTGGACGCGAAATCAGTTGGTGAATTTATTAATTACCATTTAGCAACATTTCGACCTTGCTCTGGAACATTAATGTGCAATTTGATAAGATTTCAATCAAACACTATTCTTTCATAAGTTTGAAAATTCTTTTTAAAGAAAAAATTGCAGTAAAAAAAACAAATTTTTTTTGCAATGAGTTTAAGTCATGCCGTATTGATTGTATAACAAAATTGTCAAAAAAGAGAAGGCAGGTCGAATGAAAATGCTCAGAAATCATTCATTAGAAGATCCAGTTAAATTGAACAAAGATAGGTTAAGCATTTATGCTTACAGAGTGAAGTTCCAAACTACAGAAGCATAGTTGTGGGACTATTTCAGGACTCTGTTCTTTTCCCCAGACATATTACTAGAGGAAAGAAGTACATATAAGTGACAGATACGCAACATGTTGCCATGATTTAAAAAAAATGTTTTGTAACATTTGTTAAATCCACCAGAAATATTTTCATGTTATCATCTGAATTCAAATGTAGCTGCTTTCAGATAATTTATTTTTTTGTAAGTATCAATTTTTATTCTGTTTCTTCTAAATTTAAACAATTGGGGAAAAAGTGCAACTTTTGAATGTTTTTTATATTTATTTTTTATTATGCTTCTATGGCATAGCTCCTAAATTTTGAAAATTATGAGAAAGGCACAATTTTTTTGAATGCATATACCTTTGGTAGATGCATATAGATATTTAAATGAAAGGTTATTTGTATTTACAAAGAACTTTGATGCAGCCGATTTTTGTGAGTGTACTTTTTGATTTACATTTTATATTTCTGTCATTGTTTTATCATATTTTTGAATAAATTGAATCTGAATATTTCTGTTGCTAGACTAAATTAGATTAGTAGATGGTGAGCTTGGATTGTGAATTGATCAGAAGGGAACTGCATTATAAGTTCTTAGGGGTTGGCGAGCTGGAGATGAAGCCGCCTAGTTTGCTATAAAATAACTCTTTAAAAGTTAAACTTTTTATAAATTATATGAATAACACATATAAATCTATGTTTAATTATTTATGTATTGTTAAAGAAGAATGCAGAGACCTCCAATCATGAAAATAAGAATACTACAATATGAAGTTATTGCTTTACTTTCTATTTTCGAAGAAACATATTGAACATGGGAGAAGTAGTTTTAGAGACACTTATAGTGAAACCTATTTAGTACATTACACATTCAATTATCATTTTTATTATTATTTAGAGCAATCATTTGAATAATCTATTAAAAGTATTTTACTGTTATATAATTTATTGTGACATGTAATATTGATATTAATTATAATCCATTATGAGGAAATTTTAATTGGATGCTATAGGTTTTCATTGTTCATGATTTTTGTTTCATTGCCTTTTTTTTAATATTCAGTCGTTAATTTGGAAATTATTATTTGTTGGACCACTCTCATTAAATTTTACTTTTCATGTAAAAAAAACTGCAAAAAATTTTTGAACTTAATAATGCTTACTTTTAATTTTGCATGTATTTTAGAACAAGTGATATACTTTTCTCAGAAGCTGAGGAAGATGCCATGAAATTTAAAAACTTTAGTGAAGACTCTGAGAAAATTCCTGAAAGTCGGTATATTGGGCTATGTCTTCCTTCGGATCTAGACTATATTTTACATGTAAGTTTTTTGTTTTGTTTCGTTTTCCCCATCTTATTTGATGAATAAGAATTTATTTTAATTTGTTAATTTTAAACTGTTTAATTTTTTTTCTTAGGCTTTCTCACAATTTATATTTAAATTCAATGACTTAATTAACATTAAGTATATTTTTGTTGCTCATTTAGTTGCCTAATTCGTGTCTGCTTTATCACTATTGGTTTGCTTGCATATTCACATGCAGTTCTTTGAATTACTACTAGGGGAAAAAATTTAATAGCTTATAAAGTTTTTATTATTATTGTATTTTCTTTAAATTAGGAGATAACATAAATTATTTCTGGTACTTTTCCCTTTGCCGATCGTGATCGAAAAATCACCAAAGAACTTAGGCGGAATTCTACATTATTTGGCAATTTTTCGTTTTAAAATCGTTCTAAGGTATTTGGCAGAGTTCTACATTATTTAGTAATTTTTTGCTTGTGCCCGGCTAACAGAAAAATACCTTATTTCTAAATTCTACTGATTTGTAATGGAATGATGGAATGCAATAAATCTTTATATTTTATTATTTAAAATGGCATTTTTATTGAATAAAACTTTTACCTGTATTAAATATATAGCCTGGTTTCCAGAGCAAAATCTGACTATTTGAATGTTTTAACTCTATGTAACTAAGAAAATTTAAAAAGTTACATCTTTTACAATTTATATTTCAAGGCTGTTTAAAGTCTTTTCTCTTCTTTTCTCTAATTGCAGAAATAACATTGTATGTTTTTGTTAAAATTTCTTTATGAAATGCAATGGAAATTGATAATAATTAATTATAAAATTATTTATAGAATTTTAGGAAATGAATATATTTTACAAAAATAATTTGAAATATTGGTAAAAAAAAGTGTGTTAAAAAATTTATCTTCTATGAATAAGAAATTATTAGGATTAATTTTTCATTGTCTTTGATGAAAGATTAATCCCAATGAATATCTAAAATACTGAGATTCTAAAAGAAATTTGTCATAATGAGTAGCAATAGGATTTTTGATTACAAGGCTTATAACTAATGCTAATAGGATTCTGATGAATATAAATTATATTCATAATCTTTCTTAAATACATATGTCAAAAAAAAGGAGATGCTTCTGAATTTTGATGACTTGCTATTGAATAAAAAGAAATTTAAAGCTAGGCAAAGACTTGATTAATATAAAATGGTTATTTTTACATGAAAAAAACTTATAAGTTTTAAAATTTATAAGTTTTTTATAAATGTATGACAGTTCTTAAAATAAAAACCAAAGGCCTTAAATATGCTTCCTACAATCTTTTCTTCGATCTATCTCCTATTTTCTCTATCTCTTTGAATTAAGATATGTGATCTAAATTTAGAATTCATTATTTTTATTTATTAAGAAAAAATACTGTAAAAGAAAAGACTTAAATGCCATTTTCTATAATAATTAATTCTTTGTTGCTCTGAAGAAATCAATACATATCAGAAAGAATGAATGTCTAGAATATTTATATTCTATCTAAAAATCTGAAATAACATATAATATATATAACTTTTGAAAAATATGCCTTTCCTCTATATTTATGTAAATAAAAAATTATATTTGTTGTTTGCTGAATTTAATATCAGGCTGTTTGTGGATAATAATCGTTGAGTTGTAGCTCAGTTAAATCATGCATAATAATTTTCTCAAGATTGTAGTTTTAAACTTCAAATTTTAACTATAAACATGGTCTTACTCTTTTCATAGTGCATATGAAGATCCCCATATCACATGAAATTGCAAATATTTACCATCTAACTGCATTCAGCCATCTTCATTCATTCTTGATAGAATTATGTTGTTCCAGCATTAAAATAATTTGATATATTTTACATAAAACATGATGTTTTTAAAGTTAAACATGGTGCAAAATTATTGTTCCCTGATGTTTTATCAAATTAATAATTAAAATTTTGCTTAATTACTTAATTTTTAATTACATAAAATCTAAAATAAAAAAAAAGAATCTCTTCCTCCCTTTAAAGTAAATTTATGCCAAATTTTGCTACTCTGGGACTCTGTAGAGTAAGAGCAAACAGATGCACATTTGTATTTATATAAATCAAGATATGGCCTGTTTAATATGTATTTGCAATAGAAGCCTTCATCCATTCTTATTTATTAAATTAATTATGGCTTTATAAGTAATTATCTGATAACCAAATATTCATTTTATTTTACTCAGTTAATTGATTTATATGAAGTTTCAAATGACGTTTGAAACTTGTACATTAATACAGGTATATATTTAAGCATTTTAGACTAGTTGTAAAATTTTGTTGGTGATTTTGCAATAAAGATTTTGAGAAATTGAAACTCATAAAATTGTCTGACTTTTTATTTTTGTTAGGTGCCAAAAGAATCAAGAGACCAAGAAGTTGAAATAGCTGTCCCTATACCCGAAGGTAAATTATCTTATACTCTATTTTTAGTAATAAATCACATATTTGTTATACTTTTGTAATATTTTGTATTCAGTGATATGGGATAAGGATATGATGTATAATATTTAGCATTATTACTGTTAAATATTTCTTTATAATTATATTCATATAATGATTATAAATATAATTATAATATAAATCATTAATAAAATAATGTAAATTATTTCTTTATAATTATCTAAACATATTAATGTTAAGGATTGTAGTATACATTTTGTCATTTTTCTAACATTTGTATAACTTTTTATTGTATATACCACATTATATGATGTTTAATATGTAAATTAAAAAATGTGTATGTCTATATTTCCAAGAATAAAATTAAAACTCTTTTATAATGAAAAAAACTGTTCTCTCTATTCTCTTGACATTTTGTGGCAAAACTTTTCTCATAAAGTATCATTAATTTCAAACGCTCATGTTGATATAAGAGAAAGGCATAGAATTATAAATTAAATAGCTGTAGGACAGACTGATTTCTTAAAGAAGGTAGTTAAACTCTGAATAATTCACTAGTTCTGTAATTTTACAAGCCACCAAAGTTAAAGTTTTGCTAAGGCTGCCTGTAGGGTAATGGTTAAACAGCCTAACAACAAGAACCTAAAAATTAAATTAATTTTACCTAACAATAATTTGCTGAATAGAAAGCTTGGATAGGAGTGAACACTCTTTTAGAATTACCCCACTCTGCCAGTGCATAGAGGTAAATAAGTTATTATTAATACAACAGCAAGAGGTAGTAAATCAAGTTTAAAGTTGTAAGAGTTGCAACTGAACTATCTGTATCCATTGCCACAATATTTCTTCTACAGAAAATGCATCACATTATTGGAATGCTGGTAACTTAATCCCACAATGTTTCTGCACCCATCAAGAAAATGAGAACCTACTTATATATATGGCAACTTCTCATTAGGATGATAAGAATTGAAAAATCGACTTTCATTTTCATGGAAATAAAGGAAAGGCTTCTAATTAAAAAAAATGGAAAGCAAGAGTGTAGTGCAAATAATTGAACCATTATATATTTAAAAATGCTATAATGTACTACTTAAATTAAATTACCTTATAATATTCCCCCTACCGCACTTATGTATTCAGAATTCATTATATCAATGTTTAATTTCCCTTTATTATCAAAATTTCAGAGCAGAAATTAGAAATTGTATTGAAATAAAACTTCTTGATATGAAAATGTTTTATAACTTTACATCTTCACAAGATTAGAAAAAAATATTTGGAATTTTTAGACTTTTTTTTTGTATTAGTTAATGAATCATGGGTGCTCCAAAAAACTGCCTTTAATTTCTCTGCAAGAACTTTTATCATGTTATTTTATTTAATTGTGAATAATTAATATCAGAATATCATAAATATTTACATCTGAACATTAGTTAAATATGTACAAAATTTTGCAACATTATTTTGTAATTCTTGTGATAAAAATGTCCTATTTAATTTTATAAATTTAATTGAATTCAATGTTTATGTCAATAATGTGAGTGTATATTTCTTTAGATGTACCAAGTTCTGGTGATGTTGTATTTGAATTTCACTCTGATGAAAATTGCATATCCAATCATTCCTTTACTGACAAAAAGAGTTTACAAAGAACAACAATTGATGGTAAATAATATTCTTGATATGTTTTTTTTTTAACTAAACACATTATTATGGGGGGGGGGAACCATTTACTGAATAGTTTTAATTTTAGGTCATATATTTTAATGCTAGCATAAGACACTATATGGCATGTTTTGGGGCTTTATATTTTCAATATCAATGCATTAAAATAATTCATTGCTATGCACTTTTCTTTTTAAAAAATATTTTGATTTTGATTGTTATGAAAAATGTATTCTAAAAATTTCAAAAAGTAATTTTATAAATATTAGTTATTATTAAAGGAAGTTTATATAGTTACTAATAAACTTTATTTGAATTCTTAGGTTATTTTTAGGTCTTTTGGCTGAATTCAATAATTTAATTTATTATATGCTGCATATATTCTTTGAATATTAATTGGAGTAATTCTATTATGTCAGATTTTGTTAACCCTTTCGCGACGGCGCGCCTGTGCCACTCTTCGCTATTTTTCGCAACAGAGTGACTGACTATACTTCGCCACGTTTTCGCCGCCGTATCTAGATGACGTCAGCCTCTGTGGACGAAAAAGTGGCTGCCGTATATATACGGCGTCAGCCTCTGTGGACCAAAAAGTGGCTGCCGTATGCATACGGCGTCAGCCGCTGTGGACGAAAAAGTGGCTGCCGTATATATACGGCGTCAGCCGCTGTGATGCATCAAGTGACTGCCGTATATATACGGCAACCGTCGCGAAAGGGTTAAAGGAGTATAAATAAGTGGTTTTATATATTTAATTGCTTTTAATTTTGAGATTTTCTCTTATGAAATTTTCTTAGACTTTAATTATTTGTTTTCTTTATATATAATATTTTCAGTGAGCAGCAGCTCAATTTATTTATTTATTGAGAAAATTATAAAAATTGTACTGTTGTATTGATATTGCATTTGTGTATTTATGATTTCTCTTAAATGTGTTTATTGTTTTGCAGAAGAATCTGAGGAACAATCATTAGTGACTGTAAATCCAACTAATGATAATGTGTGTAAAAGGATTCCATTATTGGAGAGATCCAATTCTGTAAAAGGTAAATATTCTTAATTTTCTGTATCACCATGTATGGATTTATAGTATACATATTAATTTATCAAATAAAGTGAAAGTAGATATACATAGTATTGTTTATGTAGAATTTTTTCTATTTGCCATCTTAACTTTCATCTCCTTTTTTCACAGTTAATAGGATAATTCATTTTTTAAAAATATTTAATCATTAAATAAATTTATATATAATTTTAAAAAGTGTTATTTGTTACTATTTTCCACCTATAACAACTAATTCAACTGAAATATTTGATTTCCAGATTGTTCCAAACTGTTAACATACATCTACAATGTTTCAAAATTTTCTTTTTATTATTTAAAAGATTAAAAAAGTATCATTTTTATAAAAATTAAAATGTGTAGGGAAAAAGTTTTATTTTATCATTGCTTGTAAGAATAAAAAAAACAGAATGAGATAACTTGAAAATAAAATTTAATACTCAAATATACTATGAAATAAAATTATTATGAAATAATTTAAAAAGTGTTTGCATCCATAGAAGCAGAATTATTAAAATTTTCAAATTATTTTTGTGATTTTTTTTAATGAAGTAAATTTTTTTAAAAATGAAATTGAATAAAACCATGAAAAGGAAGTTAAAAGTTTGTAATTCAAAGCCAGTGCAAATGCCTACAATCACTTCACAAAAAATATGAAATTCATTTACAATTTGTTTTAGCTGCATATATATAATTTAATTTTGAAGATTGTTTGGGAAAGCACCTGGCATGATTTTGATATTTGAATTCTAATATTTATTATTCAGTGTTTCAATAGGAGTATAATTTTGATGCATTTGGTTAAAGACGAAATTTGATGCTGATTTGAGATCTTGGTACTGACCTTTCTATCTTTTACTAACCTAAATGACAGGCTGCATTCTTTCTTTTCCTCTTATATTTTTGATGAATGCCAGAAATTATGACATTTCAATAATTTCTGTGGTTTTCCTATGAATTTTGAACTTTTTTGCTAACCATATCCATGTAGTTTGTAATAAAACAGTGCTGTGAAATGTGATTAGGATGGATGAAGCATCCTCTGTGGAATCAATTTCACTGAACTTATCTTTTATAGATTTTCCATGTATTCTTGCTTCTTAGTTCATTATCTAATTCTGTTAACTAAGTTCGAGTGAGAATATCAGAGATTAGATATCTGTTACAATTTCTAAATCACATCTTTAAAAACAGGATTTTTTAATACTTGATTCAAGCTTAAGAGTTGAATATTGCACAAGTAATCCAACTTAGTGAAGATAATTTTAATATCTCCTATCAACTTTATACTGAAAATATTATTTTGACAACAGATTGTTGTTTAAAATAGCTTTGGACAAGAAAAAGGTTTCCTCTGGGAATTTTGGATGTTGCATCATTTTTCTAGATAATTGTGCTCATCTTCTCACATTACTTTTGTTCAATGCAAATACTAAATTTGTTAGGGAATTTTTCTTTTGAAAGAAATTTCATTTGAACTAAAATGTATTTTGATGTTAATACATTATAATTGTATACTGTTGAATTATTTTCTGAAGTAGAATCCTAAATATTAAAATCTAAAGTATTCAATTTAGCATAATTAAAGCTTTTGAAGTTTTAAAAGTATAAAAGAATGAGAGGATATACTCTTATTCTCACCTTGATTATAAGATTGTAAAAATCAAACTTATTCATTAGGTATTTAAAAATTTTGAACTCAAAGAACCTTTAACATCCAACTGTCCTCTAACTAATATTTGGAAAACCAAGATCCTCTGTAATATCTAATTCTGTAACAATTGCATATTGATTTTAATTTAAAACATACTTTCCATTTTTTACCTTGTTTTAAAATTAATATCTAACTATTGTCTCTCTTTTTAATTAAATTTGTACAATGAATGCTTTTATTTAAAAATGACTTTAAAAAATAGCTACATATTGTATCCATGTAGTAAATGTAGATTTGTTTAAAATAATATCCTATCCCAGTGAAAAAAAATTTCTGATAGTATATTTTATTCTGCTAAAAAATAAAAAGAATGTTTTCTGTAGTGTAATTTTAATGTTTGTATTTCATAATTTTAAAATAAATTGTAGTTTATGAAAATCTGAATTGTAAAACAGTAATTATTGATATAATGCTTTCCTTTGATTCTTAGATAATTACAGAATCTCAATTGACACAGTTTAAATAGCATAATATAAATTAATTACTTTGTTCTGAATGATTTAAATTTAGCTGTTCAGATTAGGATGCATAATGTCCTCTTTATAATTACTTTTTCCCCTTTTTAATGTTAATTAATTTTTAGCACACACTGTTGCTCTGAAATATAACTATTATTTTACTTCCTTGTTTTGTGAATCCATAAAAATAAAACTCTAAAATTCTGAGGACTTAATAGATATTTATTGAAAGTAAAAGATTTGCATTTTAACTTTCAATCATCAGAAAATATTGAATATTATTGATTAATTTAGTGGTTTACTATAAATTATTTGCCTGAAATATCTTTGAAATAAAAGAAATTAATCTATTTAGTATAATAATTTGAGAAATATATAAATTATGTCCTGGACAACAATTAATCAAAAAACATTATTTATTCATTTTTCAAATATTTTCACAAGCTTATAAAAATATTATTGTTAAGTATCAAAAGTTATCTATTTCTAATAATATCTAATTTAATATTAATTTTAATATTAATTAATAATAATATTAAATTAATATTTAATTCACCAATTTTTTCTGAGTACAAAATTATTGATATTTTAAGATTAAAAATTGTAATGGAAAAACAGTGTAAGCCAAGTTGAAGTTGATTTTATTTATATTTTGTAAAATATTTATTCTGATTCAAGTTAATTTTTGTAGAAGGGACTTTAAGTTGATAAGATTACTGCTGTATTCTTTATAAATATCTTTTGTATATATATATAACCTGATCAGCTTTAAATCAATTACTGTCATGTGATTTAGCTCTTATTCATGCTTACTATCTGATTGGGGGACTCCTTTATTATAGTTAAGAGATAGCAAAGAAAAAATCGTCTGTTTAGACATAATATAAAAATCAAAAACATATACCATGACAGTGAGTATGTCCCAAATAAAATATATTATTGTATATGAGAATTACCTTTTCATTAAAAAATTCTCTTATATTTTTACAGGCATTTTAAAGTTCAGAGATGAGAACCTAAATAGTCAACATTTAATTCGTAAAGAAGCCATGCATTATGTAACTAATTTGAGCAGCTCTGTAGCAGTTAAAGCATCTGAACAAGGTCTTTTAAAGTAAGTATTTATTCTTAGTATTTAAACAAATAGATTTTTCAACCAATGATCCTTATATTATTTGCATTGTAGAAATGGGCAATGTTATAATATCTAATATTTTATTGATTTTAAAAAGGAAAAGCTGAGCAACATTTTTTTATACATATAAATAATGTCCCTGATTTTTCTTACTTCAATTTTTGGCAATTTTATTGCACAACCATTACTTCTATACCACTTAAAAAATTACCTTTTAAGTTATGCAAATTTAATTCCAAAATTTTTGCTCTATATTTCTGCATTTTTTTTAATTATGCGTAGTTTACACCAAATATTTTATTACATGTTATTCTCAGTGTAAAAGCTTATAAAGCTTCTGTTTATGTTTTGATATTCTTTTGCAATATTCTAGTGAATTTTCTACTTGTTATTCTAGTGAATTTTTATATGTAATCTTTAAGCAAAGCTCCCTAAGAGATTAACCTTAGAAGAGCATGAAACAGAATACTGAAACAATGATGTTTGTTATTTAATATATATATCAGCACATTTCAATTCAGCTAATATACTACTGGTAATAACTCATATAATACAAATAAATTGCTTAACATCAGTTCACTATTGGAATTAACAATACATGAAGGATAAGGATGTGGAATTTTAACTCTGTTTAAGGCAATAAAGCTGAATGTGAGATAATGTATATAACTACAATTTACATGTGATTTTGACTTGTGCTTACATTAAAAAACTTAGGTATAGAATAAATATAAAATAACAAAAGTAGCCCTTACTTAATATTAATAATAAAAAAATAGCTAATACCATGAACATCAAGTTTTGTGTGAAAGAATTGCTTAAAATATAAAATAACCAATTATTTAAGTCAGCAAAGTGGTTAATTTATATATGTATATACCTGTGTGTGTATGTAATAATTTTAATTTTGGATTTGCATGATTTATTAATTTCCCTATGAAATTCACACTCGGTAGATTTTTCTTCTGAAATCATATAAAATGAAAATCCTTCCTCACGACCTCACTTTCATGTTTTCTGCCTTTCTATTTTGTATGCTAAACCATGTTCTCACCAGAGTTTGAACAAAAATTTTAATAATATAAAATTTGATTTATTTATTTTAATGGTGAAGGGTAAAAAGGGTTAAGGAACTAAATAATTGCTTCTTCAAATCACATTCTACATATTTATTTACTAAACTATTATACATCATTTTTATTTATTTTTCATCTTAAAACTTAACTAAAAAATATAGTTCAAATTTAAAATTTTTAAAAAAATCAGATGCATTCAATAAGGTTTTATTTTTATAATAAGATATTTGTGTGTGTGTTCTTGTCATTTATGTTGAATTTATTGCCCATCAAAATTAAAGTTCACACCTTTTGAATGGATTTTTTAAAAATCTATGTTTAATTTGAGTTTTTTGTTTCAGTAAACAATGAGTATTAATTGACTGCTTGAAAAATTGGAGACAATTTTTAATAACCATTTGACACTTCTTTAATTTATTTATATTTTATTTAATGATATTTTTAAGTGTTCTGGTAACAATTCTACCATTAATTTTGGATTTTCAATTACAGCTTGAAACAGAAATTTCCCAGTGCTTTTCAAGACATTTGCCTTTATTCAGAAATCAACTATTATATGGCCAATTATAATTTCCGACTAAATGCTAGACGTTTCTTACAAGAACTTTTCTTGGATGTTACATTTGAACAAGTAATGTGTTTCAATATTTCTTCCTATCATTTTTTATTATTATTTTATGAATATTTTCAAGGCATAAACCTGATTTCACATCATTAGATGATTAAATTTGATAATTTTTTGTCTATTTTTCTCCTGGTTGTAGTTAATAATAGTCTTTTCCTAATTATGTCATTAAAA
Source organism: Argiope argentata (assembly GCA_026289955.1). Taxonomy (NCBI): domain Eukaryota; kingdom Metazoa; phylum Arthropoda; class Arachnida; order Araneae; family Araneidae; genus Argiope; species Argiope argentata. The sequence goes on along the minus strand of JAOUZG010005735.1, from coordinate 4,415,775 downwards.
GAAATATGTTAAGCATTTAAAATAATTTTTTGTAATGTATTTTTAAAAAAATTATTATTCATTTAGTATCAGTTTGACAGCAGTTATTTTATATTAGCTTTTCATTGCTCTATTGAATAAACAAAAGGAATTTTGTAATGAACTTTGCTTATTATTTTTTTAATTCTGTTTACAGTTACAACAAGAAGCAGAATCTATTGTTGGCATAATCAGTATTCCACAAGTGGGTGGTAGTGAAGCCTGACATTCCTTTCATAATAATTAAATTTAAAAAACTGCAGTGAACTCAATTGATCAGAGCCTTAAGAAACTTGTATAATTTTTACAACATATTGTTTGTGTATTCTTTTAATGTATTATACCTTATTAACATATTCATATGGCATGCATTTTTATATTATATTTTCCATTTTTTATATAAATCAATTATGTATTAAATTTAATTTACATACATTTATCTTTATTTTCTTGCTACTTCTTAGTTTTTAAATATATTATCTTGTTGCTCAAAAATCAACTGTTTATGAAGAAAGAAATTTAGCTTTCAAATAATTATAAACATTTTGAACAGTCATAAAATAGAATTTTTTTATAGCTTTTCAATACTGACAATTTTTTAATGCAGATTATATTATAACAGTAATGTCTCGAAATCTTTTTACTATATATATTATATGCACTTTGTATTAAGGCATAGAGATTTTTATGAAGTATAAATAAATGTATGGTGACATTTGTTCTAAAATAATATCCGATTTTTAATGAAATTTTATACTTGCTTTTCTGAACTTAGATGAATGTTATATTCTCAATATTATTTCATTTTTATAGAATATATTAATATGTATTTTTTATTTTTTACAACCAGATATTATTACATGTGCAGGAGTGATTTTAGATATTAAAATCGCATTGGTTCTATATGTATTTTTTACAGTCTTTTTTTTATGGTGCTTTTAGTTTTAGTTAAGGACCATATTGCATTAGCATTGTGTGTCAAACTTAATAATGTCACATATCTCCTTTGTCTGTTTGAAAAAGAAACATAAACTTATTTTTTCATTTACTGTTTATATAGTAACAACCAAAATAAAATAAATACATATATATATATCAATTTAAAAGTTACAAAAAAGGTAAACACTGCATTTTTCTTTGTTATATTTTTATGTTATGGAATATCTTTCTATTAGAAATAACTGCTAAAAATTTCTTAAATGGATTTTTCTTTCTTTTAAATTGTGAATTAGCAATGTAAACAGTCTCTTGCATTCATTCTCAAATATATTTATTTAGTGTGTGAAAAATTGCAATTTTTGTTAATACCGTATAAATTAATTTGATGCAAAAAGAATTGGAAAAAATAGTATCTCAGATTAAGATAGGTGATGAATTGAGTTCACTGTGTTACAAATGACTAGTCTTCCTTTTCCTACGAATTAATTTTAATGTACATAATATTATATACATATTTTTGCATGTTGTGTTTTGTTCTGTGTATGTATAATTCATTTTATGTCAGACAAAATGCAAGTCAATGAGATTTAAAATAATGTTCCTTCTTATAGATGAAGTATTATTAGATATTTATATTAATTTTTAAGATGTTGGATTGTTATTACTTCATAACAGATGTTTTTCTATAAGAGAATTTTATTTTTTGATATCGTTTGTTGTTATAAATTGTAAATAATATTTAAGAATGTAATAAATTCAGCATCTGCTATGAATCTTTGCTAGGTTCATGAGGCTTTATGAAAATAATAAACATTTTTACTTCTACCTCTGTACATTTCCTTTATTTCTTCAAAATTTATTAACTTTCAGTGATGTAAAAAATTAAAATTATTTTATGCAGTAATTCAATATATATATATATTGCTTATATTTTGAAAATTGGTTTCATATAAAATTTAAAGATCAGATAATAAGCATATATGAAATATTTGTAAAACAGCTTAAAACATGTTTGATGTGAAAATTTTTTTACTACTCATATCTGAATCTTATTTACAGATTTATGTTTCTTGAAGTTTGCTTTTGTTGGCTTCCTATTCTTGTATGAAGAAAAAAAGGGAATTACTCTGTATTGAATTTTAATAGGAATCAAAAATCATATAAGATGACCAACAGAATTTTTTTTATAGATATTATTATACTTTGAACCTTCAGTTCACATAAAGTGTGAATATATATATATATATATATATATATATATATATATATTCACAAACAAACAAAAAATCTCTAAATAGAAAAATATTAGAAGCCATTTAAATAAACATTAGCAGATTTTTTCCTCAAAAAATTAAGAATACACAAACGAAACGTTTGTAATATCTCGCAAAAAAAGAAAGTTTTAATGCTTAATTGCATGTCTTTTTGTCGTTTATAATAACTTTTAGAGGTCGTAGTATTTATTCGACCAATGTTTGGTGGTATCTGAAGATATTTTACCCATTCTTCTTATAAAAATTGTTTTAAATAAGATTTGAATCTAAATAAGAATTTTCTAACCTTGTGTTTTTGAACCATTAAACCATTATTTTGAATGTTGCCCATAGATATTCAGGGGCATTGATATCAAAGTAGTGTGTGTAAATGTTTTTTGCAATGAGAAAACGCCCTTATTTTAATGTTACATGCATTCTTTTTGGGCTCATAGTCCTGCTGGAAAATGAAATTTCTAAATAAAACCAAATATTTTGCACTTTCCTTAGGATTGCTATGGCCATATGGTTCATCCAATTTGATGCAGGAATTTTTTCAATCATAGTGAGAAATTTAAGTGCTGAAAAAATGCAAAATTAAATTAGACAAGTTGGATGTAACAGTCAAATTGTAAAAGAGCAGCCATTCATCCGATTGCAAATTCAGGAAAAAAGAGTTTGAAATTTTCAAAAACTCATCAATTGAAGACCAATAACTTTTGGCAGAAAGTTATGCTTATTGAGGAAAGAAAATTCAGCATTTTGGCAGTGACAGCCATGAAGTCATTATAAAAGCCAAAAGATTTGCAATTAAATATTTACACTTTCTTTCTCTGTGCAATATTACAAAAATTTCGTTGGTGCACTCTCAATTTTTTGAAACAAAAATCTGCTAATGTTTATTTAAAATGATTCTAATATTTTTCAGTATAGAGGTTTTTCGTTGATTTTTCTTTATTTTTAGTTTATATTAAACCAGTTGTTGTGTGTTAAAATAAAAATGTATTCGTGTAAAGAAATCCCCTTCAGCTATGTTAAGACAGAGTGGCGCGAGTTCTGGACGCAAGCGACGGCCAGAAGCCAAAGCTGTGGCTGGATTCTAATAGACTTGTAAATCATCGCCTATTAACTTTTTTCTACATCTAATGCGATATTTTTTATGCGTGTATCTATGTATTTTTGTATCGTGTCAGAACATGATGTTGTTTTGGGGAACGAGGTTTTTGGCATCAACAAAAATCTGTAAGCGAAAAATAAAAATTTTATTATCTGAACGAACATCTAAAAAAAAAAATCAGCTTTTAATAACATGTTGCCATTGCATTTACAAAAGCTCTGATTACTACTGCAAATAAAACCTAGAAAAATGTCATTTTGAGCATGTGATTGAATAAAATAAATAGGACATGTGATATTTTTTTAAACAATAAATGCGAGACAAAGTTTTTTATGATCGATTGCAATACTCAAGTTACTAATTCAATTAAAGCGAATAAAAATATAACTTGCACGAACATGTGATGCTTGGCCGTTCAAGAAATTATGTTCTGACGTGATACAATTGAAATATGCATAGCAGATTTAATTTTAATTTTTTTACTTAATATTAAGTTGCTCAAAGAAAAAGTAAATGAAAATAAATTAAACCATCAATTCTTAGCAATCCACATTGCATTATTGTTTCATCGGCAACGACCGGAATGCAAAGATTTAAAGAAGTTTAAATAGGGCAGTCGACAGATTTGGAAATACACGAGGTATTATGGTCTGTGTGCAAAATATTGTTAATACAAGGTAATTAGATTTACAATCACTTACCTCACATATTAAGAATTAGTTTATATTATATATTGATTTGAAAATTTATTCTATAAAGTGCTTAATACTATTAGGTATAACCTGCCTACGCCAAGGAAATATTTCTTATGGTGTCAAAAAGAAAATTACCAGAAAAGAAAATAAAAAACAGTTTGAACAAACTTGCTATGCTCTAGAAGAGTTATTGATGTAAGTAACGATAATTCAGCGACATGCGAAGTTAAAAGCTTATTAGATGCAGTACAAGAAACACCATTTATTTTATGTTTAACAGTATGGTTTGCATTCTTATCCAAAATTAACAGTATCAATAAATTATTTCAAGCAGAAATAATTGCTCTTTATTCGGCTTTCAATTTAGTCAATAAAATGAAAACTAGAATCCAAATAGTAAGAACAAAATTTAACACATTTTTAGATAAAGCAAAAGTGCTAGCTCGTGATTTGAACATTTCAGAACATTTTCCTGAGAAACGAATTCAAAAAATAAAAGATTATATTCCGAATTAGCAGAAGAAAAAGTTATATAAAACCCAGTACAGGAATTTAGGTGTTATTTTTGAGCACTGTAATTGATACTGTTATTGTGCAAATAGAATATATATTTAAAGGTATACCAAACATTATTTCTAATTTCAAATTAATCACTAGTATAAAAACTTCAGAAAAATATAAGTTAGAGAAATTTTGTAAAGTTTTATAACAAAGATGAAAACCTAACCCAGGAAATTTGTTTGCTACGAGATTTGATTTTGTATGAAGGAGATGGAAGACACATTGCACAAGACATATTGCAATACATACTAAATAATAATTATAATGAGTTATTTCTAAATGCATTGATTGTGTTAAAAGAAATTCCCAAAAAATTTAATTTTCCTGAAGCAATTAATATATTAGCAGATACAAAATCACACATTAAATAAACATGAATTAATAATATATGTTCGCGTTTGTATTTTTTTTTAATTAAAAAAAATTAGGACTTCAAATAACTTTTTGCATCTGGGCCACTTCATAGAAAAGGCCGGCTCTACACCTAGCAAAAAAGTGCAATGCTCGGGATTTTATGAAAAAAACAAGCGCTGAAAAAAAAAGACAAGATTTATTTCGTCATTATTCTAATTCGAACTCAAAACGAAATTAGGTCAACCTACAAACTCAATGTTCAGTTGTGGGTTTTCCTTCCCTTTTTTTCTTTAAATAACTAGGCAGGAAGATATACTTTTATATAATATACTATTCATATATTTATACTATCATAATGTATCTGTTTTTACTTAATAAAAATTTCAAAAATCAGAATATAGTCTAGCTTGATTATCAGTGCCTGAGATACAATTCTCGTATGGATTGAAATAGAACGTGGTAAACTGTGAGATAACTGATTAGATTGCAATAGAACGAGGGAAACTATGAGATAATTGATTATATTGCCAAAATTAGAACAAATGTACCTCAGTAGGGGATACCTGGTGCGTACCCTAGAGTTTAATCCACTCCAGGCAACATTCATTTGCTGCAAAATATCTAAAAAAGTTAAAATCCTGGCTAAAAATATATCTGTTAAATAAATCGATTATAAATTAAAATCTAAAATCTATTTGATATTTAATCTAGTTATCCGCATAAATGAATAGCATCAATTAACAATTACACATTTTAAAATATATGCAGTTGTTTAAATTTTTAATAAGATTGTTTTAAAATTTCTCAGGAAATTTGTTACAATTCTTTATTAATCACTTTAAAAAATCTAGAATAAGAAATTCTAGAATATATGTTTTAAAAAATTCTCTGAATATTTGGTTAATTTGAAAAACGTAAAGAAAACATGCTTTCCATTGATCTAAGTCAAAAATATCCAAATTATTGAGAAAAAAATTCCACAAATATCAATAAGAATGACTAAATAGATATGCAATACTCTTATCTACAAAAATCTACTTATCTATAAGTTGGAATCACTTTCTTTACAATTTACCAAACAAGAAGAAACTATCTCATCTGCTCTTTGAAACTTCGGTGCTCAGTGAAATAGTTAAGAAATTTTTTTTTATTTGATTCCAGATTATTGGACAGTGTTTTCAAATCATAAACGGGGTATCAGTTTGATGTGTATGTTGATAAGAAGCGAATATTTTAACACTTAAATATAAGGGCTCTTTTTTCTACAAAAATAGGGTTTTTTTTTTTTCTAAATGGCGATTGAAGACTAAAATTCTGAATAATTAAAAAGCAATAAATTCATTTTACTTTACCTTTAAATGCATTTTTCTTTGCTCCATTCTTTGAAATTATAAAACATGGTAAGAAGTGCTTGTAAATTAGTCTTTTTTCCTTTATTTTTTTATATTACACAAAAAAACCTTTGTTGTTTTAATGCTTTTTTAATTGAAAATTTTAAAATTAATTTTTATTTGGAAAATAATTTATAGAAATATATACTTAATATAGGAATACAAAAACCGTTATACTTTTAATTCAATTGTGGAATCTGTAGCATTTTCAGATATATATATTTGACTAAGAAACAAAATGCTCATAAATAGGGATATAACATGTTTATGGGCATTATAAATATTTGGTTATAAGTATAATGTTAATTCTGTTTGGAAAAAATCATGGTAGTTTTATTTATGAGTTTCATTATCAATTTCACACAAAAATCTTTGGAATTCTGCTAATCATTTGTTTATTCCCAGATATCAGAAGTGCAGTCGCCTGTTGGAAATCTTATTTCATGGGCTAAGATATTTCCTTCCTGACCAAAGTCCACAAGGAAGTTTGGATCCAAAGTCAGCCCACCTTGTTCTGTATTCACATTGACCAGAAGCATCATGGACCCTTTCCTAAATAAACAAAAAAAAATCACGTTTTAAATGAATGGACACAAAGTATAAAATTGAATCGCTTTGACCTTTAAAGAGGAAATAATTCAAATTTTGCCACTCTTTATATTTTGTGTAAAATCCTTCCAAAAGAAGTCTGTCTACCCGACTATCCGAATATAAATTAACTACAAAAGGAATATGACTAGTTGGATAAAATTTGGCGCACAGATTTAACATCTAAAGTACAGATAATCAAGTTTGGAACCATATCCGCAAAAGGGTTGACTTTATGTCGATATATATTTTCACAATAATTTAAACGTCGAAAAACAAAAACGCGAGTTTTATAAATTGAATTTGATATATTGTTTTTGTTAACTACAATTTTAGTCCAGTGTAAAGTCTTGTTTTCAGCAAGTTGGAAAAAAATTCTTCTAAAATCCAAAATTAATTTTCAAGTACTATTGGCCAAATGCCCACAATTAATCGCCCTCATATGATAAATTGAATAAAAATGCTACATTTAGTTCGTAGATCAATACCTCTTAACTACTGTTCATGAATGCTACGTTAGGTATTCGCAACCTTCACTCAGATCCAAAATTTTTATTGGAGCAAGAAGATAGCAATTTATTAGAGAAGTGGTAGAAAGTTTGGAGATACCACTCTTGCTAGTTTTAAAATTCTCAGTGCAAATATTGGCACGACTATCGAGGACTTGCCCATCTCCCCCGAAATCAGTTCACCAGTTTTCATTAATCTAAAAATGGCATATGGAGCTACAAAATATATGTCTGCCGGCGTCCTAGCACAGAGGTTGCGAATCTTCCTCGTGGTCTGGGCATCCCGGGTCAGGGAATGGTTGTTCTTCAGTGTATTATCTGTGATATGTATGAATGTGCCCACTTGTAAAAAGTGGTTGTGCAAGCGAATGCGATGAGTATGTAGCTAAGTCGTACTCTTGGCCCCAGATGGCGTTAATTCAAAAACAAGAGACGCTCGGTTTGAAATTGCTGACGGCCGTCCATGGTAAGTGCCATTAATAACAACAAATTTATGTCTTCTCAAAATGTATTAAAAATTCAAGAAACATCCAAAATTTCATTCATTTGTCTCGAAGAATAATTATTTGCTCTCATTTTTAGAAGCTATGGGGGGGTTATATGAAGAAGTGGTTTATGGCAAAAGAAATAATGTCAAAATTCAATAAATAAGATGCATTCGATCTTTGCTTACAAATAAAAAATCTCGCAAATTACTTTCAAAGAAAAAAGAAAGGCTTAAAAATAACAAAAAAAGGGAAAGAAGAAGGGAAAGAGGAAATAACAATACGTTTTGATAAAACAATGTTAATCAATACTTACTCAATATTTTCTGGATAAAACTGTGCATCCCAAGCGCTAAATAAGGAATTTGTAACATATAATCTTTTTCCATCAAGACTCAGTTGCAGCATTTGAGGACCACCGCGAACTGGAACTCCTTTTATCAAGGGCCTCTCTGGTTGCTCCTAAAATGCAAGAAGTGTCTCACTAAAATCTGATTATGGCTTTAATATGGGTGCATTTTTATTTTTACACCATAATAGTTCAAAATTACAAAATCGTTCAGATAAAAGCGGATGTAAAAGCTTAGAGCTTAAAATAGTAAATACGACGCCGAGAATAAAATCCTAGTTAATACTCGAACTTACAAAAGAAACTACAAGCTCAAAGATTTCCAGCCCATCAAAGCTTTAGAACTAAAATATCTTCGTAATCTAAAACTAAAAAAAAAAAAAAGTCATTATGCATTTAATTTAAAAAAATTAAAAGAAATTATTTTAAATTTAGTTTTCAAGTTATTTTTAATTTCAGCATCTTCAAAAATAGTTAAATTGCAGTTTTTGAATTATTTGTAATTTAAGCATCTTCAAAAATCCTTGTTTTTCCTGCTAAAAAGCGTCTGTTTTATTATATCCTAATATAATACCGATATGAACCTATCACCAGAGTTGCCGTCCTATCTTACGGCTTAATAACTTAGATTAAATATACAAATCTATAATTTTCAAACGTTTGAATCTATTTCTTAATATTAATAATGCAGTGACCTTTACACAATTTGTGTTTTTAAAAAACTTATAAGCAAACCATCAGTTCCTGCATGCACTAAACCATCCTGACAAATTCGGGTTCTTTGAGTTAGAATAATTAGATCTTCCATTAAAATCATAAATATAAACTCCTGCATATAGTGATCCAACTAAAACACTTGCCAAATAAAATAATTAAGGATTAAATAAAAGAAACTTGTTCAACTATTTCCTTCCAATTTCGCGAATCGACATTTTTTTTTAAATAAAATTTTGAAACCTTAATTCCATTTTCTCCCCTCCCCCCCCAAAAGAACAATATATGATTAATCTTACCGGTTACATTACAAATCGTATAAGAAATATTTATTAATTGCCTGAGTTAAATTTTTAAGTAACAATACATGTTTGTGGAAAATTACCAAATCAAGTGTTTAACAATTTTAAAGTTATAATTATAGAAAATACAAATAATTAATGCTCAAAATTAAAATTGATTTAATCTGGTACATTTTTAAGTGCCGTTGTACGTTTTAAGCCGTTGGATCAATGACGTTCTTTGGCTAGAAACCCAATTTATCAAGTATTAAAATGGCATTATCTGACAATTAATTCATGGCGACTTTGAAAGAGCGAGCATGGATATACTTTTTCTGAATTTTTAATAAAAGTTGATATGGTTTTATCTAATCTCGTAGTCTGGTCCACTAATTAAATTTAGTAATTCGTTTCTAATTTCACGTAATTTTCAAATATGAATAAATAATATTTCTTCTTTCAAATTTAATCACAGCGGAGACTCGAAACTTGATTTTATTTTCAATTTTCAATGAGCATTTCATCGTGGATGCAGAATTTGTTCTCCTTATAAATGTATGCTGTTTATTTTATCAGTTTGAAGACCTTTAACCCCTTAACCGGTTTGCCCGTACGCCGTACGTACATCGATTTATCGAATTTTGATAGTTGTAAACAAAATATAAATCATTCATAACAATTATAATTCAATAGTAAAATGACTTCGAATACATAGATAAATCAAGTATTCCATGGATTTCCATTTGAATCAAAATAAGATATTCCCAAAATAATGTCATCTTATTAGATAGTAAGGAAAATAAACCGGTTAAGGGGTTAAACTTAAAGTCATTTTAAAGATATTCTTTGTTGTTTTAAAGAAAGGTGACCAATTTAAACTCAAATGGTGTAGAAAATACTAGGAATGATATTTTTTCCTTCTTATTTTTCCAAAACTTGCCAGTTACAGCTCCGCATTGTCGCACAGGACATGAGGACAAGAATGTGACAGCAGTTTGCATACTGGTTAGATGACGTTCGATTTTTCGTGGCATTAAAAATGTACAAACTTTTGTAATATAAAATTGAAATGTTATCTTTCAAATATTAATCAATCAAAATTGCATTTTAATTCGTTTGTAAGTATTGCTTTTCAAAGTTAGGTTATTTTTTTATAAACATTTTATATTTCGTATCAATATTTACCTCAAGTTCCTTGTCTTCTGTAACTATTACTTTTTCACCTTTACATATACTGCCGCCGAGGAATATCTGCAAAGTAAAAATGCGTTTTATTACAACGATATTTAAAAAAGTATGATAAAATAAAATATTTTCATTTTTATGTAATTATTTTAAAAACAAAATCGCAACATCCATTTTCTTATGTAAATACGTTTAAGTCATTATCATTAGTTCGCAATAATAATATAAATAACAACAGAAAATCCTTGGAATTAAAAATATATAACGTGTACAAACTAATACATTTACTATTGAAAAATTCAAATAAATGGATAACGTCTAAATCTGCTATAGGAAAATGTTTATAATCATGTACAAATAAGAAATTTTGAATTAAAACCATATTCACATTTAACTTAGCATCAGCAATTAGCGAATAAGTTTATGGTAAATGTTGTTAAACGTTATTTTGTTAAATTCCTAATTTTTACTACTGTCTAGAAACATCGTTAACAATTTAATTTAAAAATTTATTCATAGAACTGAAACTGCAATTTAATATACTTTTGATTTCTTACTAGCCGCCTTTTGCGATCAGCTGGTTCCCTGGGATTAATGCTAGTTCAAATTTTTATTTAAATAAATTATATTATTTGGTCTGTAAATAGGGTTTTTAGAAAATATTTTTAAGATTCAAATTTTGATAGCAATAATTCATAGTATCATATAAGCCTTACACTTTTCATTGCACTATTTATCGCTTCAATTTTCTGTCAGTTCCCGTAAAATTTGAACTTTAAATTAAATCAGCAGAAGTGATTAAACTTTAACTGAAATAAAACTTTTTTTCTGAAATAAAACATAATTTTTAAAAATATGAATGTAGGAAATAAATATAAAGTTACCGTTTTGCAGATTTTGCGATGATCGTTATCTTAAAGACTGAACAATGTTTCTAAAATAAATAATCATAGATCTTTATTTACTAATGATAAAGGTGTATTTGAATATGTGTTGGTGTTGTACAGACCAGACAGTGTCAATTAGAAATACCAAATTTGATCTATGCATTCTTTTAAACGTGGATCAGATTGTTAAAATGAAATTCAAACCGCTTTCATTGTTTCATGAAATATTTAGATACATGATTTAAATATTTCATGGAATAGGAAAGAAAAAGGATTCCGTTTATCTCCGGTGTTTTCGTGATTAGCGTACAAATTAATTAGAGGTTTTATACGATACACTTAAAAATATTTTTCCAAAATTTATTAAAAATGATGACACATTGCATGATAACAATAAAATACTACATGATAATAAAGCTAAAATCTCCCAAAACATACTTTTTTTTAACTTTATGCGACGCGAACACGATTTTTGTGCTATTATAAATTCCGAAGCTTTTAGGAAAATCACTAATATTTTAATTATTTTTTTAATTAAAATTTTGAAAAATCCTTTCTTAAAGAGCAAGAAGTATCTAAGTGCAAAATTTGATTTCTCTGAATTTAACCGTCTGTCCTGTAGAAATTATTTTTTCATCGGGCATATGTCAACTTTCAAATAGAATGTCAGTCTATAAATATTATCGTCACTCAAGGAATTACATTATGGACTATTCGATTCTTTTTCGTTCATTTAACTGAAAACATAAATCAATCCTCAATATTCACTATAAATTACTTTGTTATTAACGCAAACGGGAAGATTAGAAAGTTCAAACATTACCTGCCCCACTTGTTTAATATTATTTGAATCGGATATGTCATATTGCCGTATATCTCCATGAAGCCAGTTGCTGACATATAAGAAATGATCATCCATAGAAATCAGAATGTCTGTGATCAAACCTGAAAGGGAAATGAAAATTTTATAGCATGTTAATAGATTTAAAGATTTTTAGGGGAAAAAACATTTTTTAAAACAATGCGAATTTTAAATTATGTTTAAGATTAAGCTGAAATTTTTAAGAAAATGAACTTAAATACGTACAGGGTATTATATCATACAAACGTCCGTTATTAATTGAAACAAAGAAATAAGAATGTTTATATGATATGCATGTATGTAAGTATATTATATTATATTATATTATATTATATTATATTATATTATATTATATTATATTATATTATATTATATTATATTATATTATATTATATAGGTATAAAGACCGATAGAGAAGTCTCGTGATTGTTTTAAGCTGGTTTAAACTGGTTAATGATTTAAATTAATTAAGACAAATAATGACTTAAAAATAATAATGCTCTCAATGACAACAAGAAATTTGAGATAACAAATTTTAATTTCTTCTTCTTTTCCCGTTTTATTTTAGTTTCCTAGATAAAAAATCATTTTTATTTTCTGGTATATGAAGTTTACCAAGAAAACTTATGGTAATCTATATAAAAAAAAATCGAACTGGGTTTTTGTCAAATCGTTATGTTTCAGGCCTTCCTGATTATTGGAAAACTCAACTTTAGAAATAGTATCGTACTTCAAAAATTCTGAGTTAGATAGGTTGAAATTGATATGTGTTTGCAACAATTTCATAAATTCCTATCAAATTTTGAATGAAATCCCTCGAGAGGAAATCCGTCTATCCGGTTGTGTGAACATAAGTGAACGATAACTAAATAATATAAAGGGCCCAAAGACTAAAATTTAGAACTCATAATAAATTTTAAACAATATGTAAATTATAGATCCATATCAAATTTTGAATTCAATCTTTCAAAGCGTTGACCCTCTGTCAGTCTGTACTTGCACTTACTCGTAAACCCGAAAAAAAAGTCTCCAAAAATATATATTTAGTTTTATTTATTAATAAACACAAAACATGTGAGGTACTTCGAAATTAAAAATCTGGTGTTTTTAATTTCGTGACCAAGTCCATGACCAAGGTCCAAAATTTTGTGCGAAGAAAGCAAAATGACATTTTGCTGGAGAGTATGTGAAAAAGTTGTGAATAAGAATGGTGCCGCTAGTTTTCTCAATTGGCAATTGTTTTGAAAAGAAAAAATTTGCTTCAAAAAAGAAACGAGGACAAGAAAATGCAGCAGAATCTTGCTTAACCAACATAATTCGTTCCCGGATCTTATTGGAAAAGCGAACGAAATACTCGTCATGTGAAACAATTTTTCCTATAGAATCAATGTGAAATAGGATAATGAGTAATAAACGTTACATTAATATTTTTTTCAAATTTATAACAATGTAATTTATGATAGTACTTTTCCGTTTGCCGGGCGTAAGCGAAAAATAATGCCAAATAATGTAGAATTCCGCCAAATTTCTTTGGCGATTTTTCGCTTGCGCCTCGTTAACGGAAAAGTACCTTTATATCTATAATATGTATATTTTTAAAGAATATATAGAAAAAAGATATTTTCAAAGAATATAAAAAAAATATGTAAATAATATACGTTTAAAGGTATATATTTAAAAAAAAAGAAAATTGTCTAAAAACATTTGTTTTTGCCATTGTTTCAAAATGTATCGAAGAAACACAGCATTATCGTTAAATAAACTTGTAGCCCGCATAACCACTGTCTTATAGGGGTGAATATTTCTCAACATACAATGATCAATTTTCCATGCTTTCAGCACTTTCCTTGTTTCACTGGAAAGGTTGATGCCGTAATGAGACAGGTCCTTCTCTGCTGATGAAATCTACTTCACTACTTCTTGCTGTGACTCAGAATGGTGTATTCACCCTCATATCATAACGTGAAACTATGACATTTACTAATGCAACTCATTTTTGGGGGCGAGGGGGAGAAGCCTTATTCAAATGTATATTTTACGAATCAGCTTTTAATTTTTAAAAAAATTATCGACAAATAAGTATTAAAAGCGGTCTGTTTTAGACAGTATGAAATTGTAATGAGATGTGATAGCGGTTATTCTAACATAACATGTAATTCAATGGTAAAGAAGGTGGTTGGCTCACCAGGCTAGCTACATTCCACTCACAGCTCCCTGCTGTCTGCTGCTTACAAACGGGGGAAAAAGTCACATTATACGAAACTTCAAAGTGGCACCAGCGGCCTTTTACAAAAGAGGTCTCGTAACACAATCTGGTAGTACAAGTACATGCAAGATTCTGCATGTTGTCTTTCCTTTACTCGTTTCACGAAATATCGCTCATTTTAACATTTTGTTTTGCTCGTTAAGCGAGTCACTCGTTACAGAAGGTGCTCGTTAACCAAAGTTTGACTACTTTTAATAATTATGAGAGAAATGAGTTTTTACTCAACAAGAAACTAGAATAAAAATTAGTTATTACCTGGCATTTCAGGAAGTATCCAGTTTTGCACTTTTTTTGGCAGCGTGCGAGCAACTAAACGAGCGGCCCAGGAATCTCCCTGTAAGAATATCTTTTTCTAGAAACCTGTCTCCCTTTTGTTAAGTGTAAGTAAATAAAACTTATCATTTAAATGAACGCATGCAAGTAAAATTATACACTTTTTCTAGAAAATTAATATATCCAATTATAAATTAATGAATATTAAACATTTGGTAATTTTTTTTATTATGAAATTTTTTCTCACTTGTTTGTGAAATTGAAAAATGGTCGAAGATAATGCGCACCCTACATATCCTACATTTGAATCAGGGTCGTGGCGAAATCTCACTTCAAGCGGAATCAAGCCATCGTTTCCGAGATCGATTCTTTGTATGCGCTTCTTTTCATTCCAGTCCCAAAAATTTATGCTACGGCCATACAAACCTAGAAATTTAACCAATATTAAAATAGGCATTGGTATATTTTATATTAAAGAAATAACAGATAATCTTATAGATAAACCATTATTAGATACATAAATATAAATCGTTAAATACATCTCAGAATGTGGAAATTACATTTGCGTAGCTGTATATTTCTAACTAATAAGACATACAAAAGAAATGAGTGAAACACGAATTTAATTTTAGAAACTCATAACTCGTCATTTTTTAAGTCATCTCCAAATAAGTTATTACTTTTTTTTGGTATCCTATTCACTTCCAAATTTCGAGTTAAACTTAACAAGAACAGAGAGATTTCTGCTTATTATTACTACAATGAGTTTTTGTGCGCATTCATTGTAAATTCAGATTTTATAACATCTGTATTATAATAAAGGAGGATGTGTGTCACGGCGTGTTAATTTTCCTGACACTATATGGCTTCACTAGTCTACTAATATTTAATGATCTAGCAATTTTAATAATATTAATATAATAATCAGAAAATTATAAATTTCTTGTAATATTTATTTAAATAATAACTATTAATTTTTACAGCAAATATTCTAAGTTCATAATTTTTTTTTGTATTTTCTTTTTAAATATATTTTTTGTTAATATCTTAACTAACTGTGATAATATCTTAACTAACTGTGATAATA
>JAOUZG010005735.1:4344616-4399951 GCA_026289955.1 Argiope argentata | reverse complement strand
TAATATCTTAACTAACTGTGATAATATCTTAACTAACTGTGATAATATCTTAACTGTTCGATAACTTAACTGCTTGTAAAAAATGTTTGGTGTTCAAATTCAAGTCTGGCGTCGCTTGTGTAGTTGTTAAAATTTGGAGTCAGCAGTTGTTAAACAAATCCTATAGAATGAAGGAAATTTAATGTTCTTGAAGTTGTGTTATTAATAACTATTTACATAACACAAAGGACATAACATGTGTATACATCTTTTGAACCGCCGCCAAGGCAATTGACCTAATACTCTTGAATTTAGCACTAATTGTACACATAGGAAAGGTTTTCTCATATTTAATCAAAATTTTAATTAATCAAAAAATGGGTTGGTATTAGTGTTTCTCCGAGATAACTTCCAAAAATGTTTGATTTTTTCGCATTTTTAACCTTTTGCACTACGAAAAATAATTAAATGCAAAATTATTCACCCAATACAAAGATTTGTTTTTTGCTATGAAAAATAAATATAGATAATTTTTTAAAGTCGAATTTCTTTGAAAGATGAATCTGCATCTCTTAACCATTATGTAAGCGTTTTTAACAATTAAATTTGAAAAATAAATAAATAAAACGTCAAAATGAGGCACAATTTTAAATGGTGAGTCAGAGGCACCATCGGAGCGCGAAGGGTTAAAATTTAAAAAATCTGTCATCTTAATAACCTTTTAACTTCTTATCCCGCTATTTCTGCGGGTTGACAGATAGCCCATTTTTTATTGCATCCCGCTTTTTTAACAATTTAGTGTTTATATTTTTACGACTACAAATCTTTATTATATATTATTATTGTGTAACATACAGTATGTTTGAAAAATAACTTATTTGCAGACATCGCATCTAAATAGTGATCTTTAAAAATTAAGCTGTCAAATGGCTAATGATGCTAATTCATTATACTATTTTAGATATTTTATATTTAATGCATAATTTTACATTATTTTCCCCTGCTGTAATGAAATTTCAAGCATTTTCATCGTCAATCTTTTTCTTCCATTGTTAAATTCAAAGAATGAAATCTCTATTTAAGTTTTCACAATATGTACCAATGACAAAATGAATTCTTTTTTTGACATTATTGAATACGAATTTCTTGTTTAATCAAAAGCCCTCCAAACTATTTAGTACATTCGGAGATATTGCCGATATGATGAATAATTGTATTTATTGTTATTTATTATTTTATCAACATGTTTTAAAATAGCTAGCATGATGTTTCAGGTATCATATAAGTTAATTGCAGAGCACCAACAGCACATCAGATGAAGAAGTGGAGTTTGAACATTACGTATGACAAATAGAACTGGTTATAATATAGATTGTTACTATTTTCATGTGATTCTGACAAGTATTTTCTCACCATTAATACGCACAATGGTACAGAGTGAATATAAGGTAATTAAAACAGCATTAAAGATTTCTCAATCTGAAATTTTTTAAAAAATTACAAACAGAGTTATAAATATCCGTCTATGCACAAGAGATTTAATTTTAGTCAATCACAAGTTATATTCAAGCTGATATCTAATTATCCAATAGTTATTAATTTAAAAACAAAGCCATGAAATTTCGACGCATAATAAAATGCTTTACCATTCTCCACATCTTCTAAAAAGAAACCTCTTCTGAAAGTTTTTGGGCCCGCCCATTCTGTGCTGACCATAATATTGTGACGAGGCTGATACCAGTAATCGTAGTTGTACTCAGTGCTTTCATTTTCTTCCTGCCATGTGCCTTTCACTCGGAACGTTCCTTGCTCCAGCAGTACAAAAGTCCCTGGGAAAAAACTCACAAAATTAATAGAAATTTTGAAAATACATTCCCTAAAAATATTATAATTTCATTGAAACGTTTTAAGTTTTAAAGAGGTTTAATCTGATATGGAAGCTTGAGTAAAATCTGTTTGTTAACATAATTACTCATGCAAGTCTTTTCAAGAGGTCCAAAATGAAAATGTTTTTATTTAGCTTCAAATTAAGTGACTTTCCAACAAACTTAATTTACAACGGTGCACAAAACTTAAGCAATAATATAAATTTTAAGCGGGTAGCCATGAAATTGCAGAAAAGAGGTTCTTGCGATTAGTACAATGAACGCGCGGGTATAGTATGGTTTGGTACTTTGAGATTAAATGGCGCAAGAGCCAAATATGGCTATACTGCGCCAAACAAATTATTAAAAAAAATGTCATGTACAATTAAGTCATACATTTTGAAATTATAAGTTCTTGTGATAAAATGAACTATATCCAATAAGGAGTAATATCAGCGTTTTTTTAAAAATGCAAATTGAATCCCAGGGGGAAAAAATGTTAAAAGATTAAAATATCAATGAAATTTAAAATGTTAAAATGCAATTGATTCAATGTTTTTTAATATATTTGTTATTATTACGGGTACTTAAAGAATAACTGTAAAAATTTGAAATAGACATTTTTGGAGACTTTGTTAAAAATAGCATTATCGACTGTGGTGGAGTCAGAAGAAGGTTCCAGAGCAAGTTCCGTTTCATCAGTTGTTTCATGGGGGTTGTATTCTATTTCATTATCTGATTCCGTTGTCAGTGTTTTGAATGAGCTTATTTGTGGTCATGGTTTCAAACACAGGGTTGGCTTCATCCATTTTATCTGCTGGTTTAGAACTAACGGTCTGCGAAGAGCTAAAATTAGAGACTGGCATAGAGTTAGAGTCTTGTCGAGGATAAATCTCCCAGAATTTATAGTTCAATATATTTTCAGAATTTATCTTGCGATTTTTTAAAATATTCTTCTTACAGGTAACAGTTTTAAATTTACACAGGTCCTGTGGTATTTCATTAGACCGAACTTTAAACATTTCATGCTCACTACCAGTTGGCTGAAGAAAAGCATTACTATTGAGAGCTACTGGCAGTGATGTTACAAAAGCGGATAGGGGAATATTATCAGTAAGAATTTTGTTTCTTTTGTTTTGAATAAGATCAGTTGAAGATGGATTTTTTGATCATAGAAGAGTAGCTGGTACCAGATACAGGAGTTTGAAATTTTACAAATTTAAAGCTTCCGAATAAGAAATTTGTTTTTTAATTTTTGTACTGACTAGTTGAAATGCAGAACAATTCCCAGATTAGAAGGAAGTATGTGTACCCTGACAATTAAGGCATTTTCACTTAGATGTGAATTGCGAATTACCTTTACCTACCTCCTCACAAAAGACACAAATTAATATCCCGTAGCAAGAAGTACTTGAATGTCCGAACAATTGGCTCTTAAAACAATGAATCGGGTTCGGAATATATGGTCGAACCAACAGACGCATGTGCCCAGCCTTAATATACTCAGGTAATTTCGAAAAACTAAAAATAAGAACCCGATGTTTGATATTTATGAACTAGCCATCCGGGTAGCAATACGAAGTACATAACTAACCTTTTATCCTGGAGCTGTCGTCAGGGAAGCATTATGCTTAACGGGCAGAGTGAGTTCCACGTTTTCAACAGAGGTTCTATAACTGGAAATCGCTTTCGAAGGAAATAATCCTTCCCCATGTGCGTCTATTTCGAAGTGCTATTGAACTCGACTTCTTTTTTATGGGTGACAATGCATGGTCACACCGGATTGCTGATGTTCAGCAATTACTGAGAAGTGAAGATATCACTCAAATGGATTGGCCAGCATTCTCTCCTGATTTAAATCTCATAGAACATGAATGGGATGCTTTGGAGAGACGCCTTGCGGCATGATTCTATCCTCTGGGGAACACCCCAAAATGAAATAGATATTGATTGAGGAATGAGCACTCTTACTTTAAGAACTGTTAGACAATCTGATGTTGAGTATGGAGAGACGGTGTGAAGCAACTATTGCAGTAAGGGGAAGGCATATCCCATATTAAGGAACATCTGCTTTTTATTCTTCCTCTTGGTCAGATAATCATGTGCAATAATACTGCGAGTTCAAAAAAACTTTTTTGTATGATTCCATACTATATGCATTGTATTCATTTTTGCCCAATTATTCTTTCTCCATCGTATAAGTGCAAAATGTCTCTCATTTCTGAATTTCAAATCCCTCAGATGATTTCTTGTGGGATTATGACGAAAAAAGTCCCTGTTAATTAAGTTTTGCACATAAGTGTATAAATGGAGCAAATCCTGCTTGGATTTCAGAGAACGAATCTCTTTTTTCAGAAACTTTTAAGAATTGTCACGGAAAAAAGGTTTGATTTATGGTAAATGAAGATAAAAAAAGATTATGAATTAAATTTATAAGTTATACTATCTACAATAACCAATTCAAAGTTTTGTATTGTGAACAAATTTCTTAATTGTTTAATAAACAGGTGTATTTTCTGGACGACATTAAGAGCGAATTTTTTCATGCCGTTTTATGACTTATGAAGCATTTGGGGAGGTGGAGGATTTTCTTCTTCAGAGAAGGAAAAAAATGAAAAAGGCTAACCTACTTGTCATAGTAATTATCCAATAACATATTTCATTCTTAAAGAAATTCAAATTTTTATTTCAACAAATGGGTTATTTTGAAATGCTCTTGTATTTTTGTTTAATTTTCTCGCAGAAAATAAATGTTAATTCTTCTCCTACCTTCTACAGATCTCTAAATTTAGAAAAAATATTTTTGCGCAATGTTTAAAAATGTGTTTCTTCCAAACATTTTTGGGCTTTGAATGTTGTAAGTTTATCTTTGAGAACACCATTAAATTGAATCAGACTTCTCCGTCTTAACTCAGATTTTAATTTTGAAAACTGTTCCACCAACTATATAGAGATGAAGAAATTTATAATTTTAAATGATCGTTTTGTAAGGGTTACATTTTCCTCGAACTTAATTTTTTTTAATGTTTGTATTACCTCATCAACAGGCTTATCTGAAGTAATTGAAATTATATACTATTCAATTTCGGAAAGATAAGTGAGTCATTAAATTCAAATAGAGAGCTAGTCAAAAATTACAAATTTTACTAGAGATATTAAGCGAAAAAAATTATTTACTATCATTTCAATGGAATAAAAATTAACTTATTTTTCCGAGAAGTGCGATTTTGCTTCATTATTTAACGAATATTTAATATTGAAAAGTATAGTTATTTGCTTTTTATAAGAAATTTAATGCCTTGAGCTTTATTTCTTTTTGCCATTAGGGATTCAAATACGATTGCATAAGTTTAATTGATTATTCTTTTCAACAGGATGAATTTGCTGCCTATCATTGCATGACAAAAGTTTAATAAAAAATTTAAATAATATATATAAATTATGAATAGCTATACCTTCTATACTTAAAGAATAATAAAAGAAAAGGAGGAAGCAATTCTCTGTAATTAGATTGCAAATAAAAATTGTTTTCGTTTTTTTATTGACTTCATTAAATTTGAAAAATTCTAGTATGATTTTTTTTTAAATGAAAGCATTAAAAGCGAATAAATCCAGAATAAAACAAAGAATTTCTCAAAACATGCTAATATTACCTTTGGCTTCCCCTTTCTCATCACCAAGACAGCTTATCAATATATCTCCATTTGGTAAGCAATGTACCGTGTGAGGAGCACTTGCTTTTCCTGTTTCGTGAAGTTCTTGAGTTTCGATCACCTAAATACGACAGAAATTTCGGTGATCACTATTGAATAAAATAGTTCGAATTAATATAATATGTCTTAACAAGCATAAATTCAAGTGCTAATATTTCTCTAATGATGATTTTAATGATTCTCGTTAAATTCCAATTAATATAAAATGGATTCAGATGAAAAATAAGTTCAGAGTTTAATGACTTTAGTGAAACTTGTCCATGGTTTTCAATTGCAAATAAACATGGCAACTATAATGAAGCATGTAGTTTTAAGGGAGTCTATAATTTAAAGGCTAATCTGTGTAATAAATATCATTCATCTAGCTCCATATTTCTTAACCCCTTCCAGAAATATGGTGAGTATATGGTCATTGAATTGAATGGCAATGGTCATTGAATTTTCATGCCATGTAGTACGATGACGAGTTACACTAGTCATGCGACTAAAGTTATTGTTGAATATGATAATAAATTTGGTTTAAAATTCTAGTGTAATGAATTTCGCAACACTTATTACTTCTGTTGATACCGTAGATCTCATTCATACATTTTTTTTTATTATTACAATTTCTTGGTACAAGTTCATGGCCCAGTTGTTGTTGGTCAATGGGATTTCATTTTTTGAAAAAATATTCAGTAAAAACCTCGGTTAGGTCAATATATATTTTTACTAAAGGAAAAACATGTTATGAAATAAACACCGTAATGGATAGTGTAGACTATGAAAATCAAGGTGATTGGAGGAATTTTGAAGAATCGGGAGAAATAAGCAAATATTTACGTCCTTCTGATAAAGAAACTCTTGATAGTGAAAAATTACCAAAATGATGCTAGTGAATATTTTGAAATCTTAGACATATCATCAAAAAAACGGAAAGAAATAGACAATAAGCCTGATAGAAAGAAATTTACTGGAGTATTTGGCGTAGAATCTCTGATGTTGAGAAAGTTTGGTGCTAATCCGAAGTCATTAGATGTTTTTGATAAAGTGTTAAATTTGAACCGACGATTTTCAATGATATCCATATCAATAATATAGTTTTAATTTACTCTGTGTAAGAATTATAAAATGAAATTTTTTAAAATAAAAATTAGATAGTTATTTCGTGGACATTTTTTCATTACTAATTCTTACTGAAAGGGGCATTCTGGCATAAGGGTACCGCGTTTTTTCCGTAATATGGGCGTCTCGGTTCGGGCATGATTGTTCTTCTGTGTTCTATCTGTAAGGTGTGTGATTGTGCCCCCCTGTAAAAAGAGGCTGTGGAATTAGTGAGTGGCAATAGTCGTACTCTCGGCCTTATTTGGTGCTACTACAAAACAAGAGTCATTAATTAAACTTAAATCGCTGACTGCCTCAGTCATAAGAAACAACAACAACAGGGGCTAGCATGTGGTACATGCATTCCAATGGTTATGTAAAATGACCTTGGGAAGTGGCCAGAAAAAAATGAAATGATGGACAGTAATAAATGCATGTAAACATTAATAGTTTTGTATATTGAATTGGAGGTGGGATACTTGGAGCAGTGATGATAAGTTCAGAATGAATTTTTAAAAAAATGGGCCAAGAAACACTAATATGCTCTTTTAAGTTTTGCAGTTACCATGTTCTCCTTTTCTTGAATCAGAAGATGGACATACATCCTGAGACCACATGTCAAACTTCATGCTCCAGCTTAAAGCGGTTTAAGTTATGATATTCACAGACAAACAGGCAAAGCGAGATACAATTCTAATAAGAGTTAATTGAAATTAGTAGATTGTAAAAAGAGAAAATTCGTCAAAATTTCAAGTTTGAATTTTTTTATTTTTATATTTCATACACGAGAAATCGATTACGCGTTAAGACCGCTATTAACATTTACTTACTTTGTAAAGTGACGGGGCACGTGGATTCGTTACAACATCTAAGATATATATTCGATCAGAATTGATACCTGGAACTATCAGATTACTTCGACGAACTGAGCAATCCCTACAGCTGCTACAAGCATTCCATCCTGTGTGGTGAAACTCATCTCCAACATGAACTGCCTCCAGTTTGTGAATAATCTATATGTAATATTCTGCATTAGCTTAAGATTTATGAGCATTCTTTCAAAAATATTTTTGCAATCTTAAAGATACTCACTTTCGAATAAGTAGGAGATGCAGGATCTAAATCGATTGTAGCGACAAAATCTGGTTTCTCGGATGCTTTCCATTTAGCAGATACACAAGTTACATATGCTAGTTTTTCTTTGTGATCGGATTTGAAGGCTTCTAATGGACTTTTGTACTTAAAAGGATTGCTCTCGGTCGCTGAAATAATACAAATATGATTTCTTTAAATTAATGCGTTCATTCAAGTTTAATAAAATTTAAACCTCAAGACATCCGATTTGTATAAAAACATAAAGTCCAAAGAATTCCAAACATCGGATGACATCAAAAGACTTTAAAAATAGTGCTTTTGGGGAATTTTAAATTTTTAACTGAAAACAGTTACTATTTATCAAATGAATTTCATTATATTCAATGAATATTTTAACATAAAAAATTATGCATGATTATTTCAACTAAAAAGCGACTATTCGTTTTGGTTGTCAAGAAAAATTATAAATTGAATTAAGGGAGAAAAGACCAGTTTCACTGCTTCTAATAACAGCATATTTTCTTGAAAGAACAAATTTCTATCGTTGTTTTTTTAAGTCAATCTCTTTGTGGAGAGATGTTTTTCTCAACTTCAGTGCTATGAATCTGAACTAATTAAGCTTATTTTTTTGCTTAGTTTTAGATGCAGCGAGTATGGCCCTATAGGGAAACAAAAGTATGAAACAGAAATTTTACTTAATAAAAGAGTAAGAAAACGAATTTAAAAAATAAAAATAGTAAAAAGAGATTGAAATTTTAATAGATATAATATTAACAATTTTAAAAAAAAACTTTTATGTTTTCAAATATTTGAAATTAAATAATTAAATAAATTTAAATCTTCTTGAATCCACAAAAATTACCTATGCATAGTTGTTTTTAAAAGTAAAATGATATAAAAAACACCATATATATTTCTGTATAGTGACGTTTTTATAAATCGAATTTTTAACCAGATATATTCAAAATCGATTAATAGAAATTCGGTTACATTTTATTTAAAAACATCATACGACTTCAAATTAATAGGAATTAGATCTAAGTAATTCCAAAGATTACTAACCTTAAAATTGGTATTACCAAAAAAATGAAAAACATCAAATAATGTACTTTCAATAATGACTGAGCAAACGTTTTAGTGGAGATAAAATTGTTTTATTTTCCTACCAATGTGTGCTTTTGACTCGCTGGTGGAATTCAATTTTAAATTTACCCTCAAATTTTGACTCTGATATTTGTTAACACTTACAGTGGAATATAAAAGAGGAAAACAGATACAGAGCAAACTTCAACCCTACACATTCGGAAAATAAAGCAGACGATTAAATATTTACTGAATACAAAGTCTCCTTTTGTCGCTTCAAAAAATAATAATTTTAAAAGTGGATTTTTTTAGCACTTGGAAACTACTAAACTAAAAAAAAATATTATATAATGTATAAAAGCAAATAAATTGTTAATTACTTTGTAATTTATATTTTAATAATTTTTCAGAACGCACTTAAGTGTTGAAGTTCTAACAGAAATCCATTCAAATTAGGATTTGCAATTCGATACATTGATGTTTTTTCTTTATTTTTTTAAACTTTGATATTTAGTGAAGATAACTTGTAATTTGTATTCTGAAAGATTTTTTTTTGTTTTAAAATCCAAAATATTCACTGATCAATTAATTCTATTATCTTTTTAAATCAAGATAACGATAAACTGATTACATTGATAAATGAACGTAGCATTTTTTCTGCATGGACTGCCACTTTGTGTGAGGATAAATTCAGTAATTAAAACTTTGCTCCAGAAAAAATATAAAAAATAGTTTTAAAGCGTGAAAATGAAACCTGCTATGCATATTTCAATGCATCATCCCAGAACATCATTTTTTGAACTGCCAAGCACCACGTGCTCGTGCAAGTTAAATTATATTTTTATTCATTTTAATTGTTTCATTGAATCAGTCACTTTAGTATTGCAAATGATCCAAAAAAACTTTGTCTCGCCTTTATTGTTAAAAATTTTTTAATCAGAGATTTTGTAAATGCAATGGCAACACGCTATTAAAAGCTGATTTATTTGAGATGCTCGTGCAGATAATAAAATTTTTATTTTTCGCCTACGGATTAAAATGTTTATTTTCCGGCTACGGATTTTTGTTGACGCCAGAAAAACTCATTCCCAAAAAAATATCATGTTCTGACATGGTAATAAACTATTCGGTAAAAGAAAGTATAAGTTAGAAAAATATAAAATTTTCTATTAATTTCATGATTTCAGGGACTCATTCGTTACTTTATGACATGAATCTTTATAAATTTGTAATACTTGATAAAATTAACCAAGTAAAATTCTAAATAGAGTAGATCGTTCAACCTAGAACCTCCTAATATGGTGCAGTTACTCATTATGTAATAAATGTTCCTAAGGTATTGGGTCCTTGTTGTTCTTTGTTAAATGATTAAATAAATTTTAAAACTATTCCTCAATAACTATTTAATATAGTATGATATATTCACTTTTTACAATGTTAAAAAATTTAACTAGATTTTCAGTAATACCAATCTTACTTTGTATAATTTTTATATATTTTCAATATAATATTTTTTTATTTAAATAAATTTTGCCAAAAAGATTTAAACACATTTTACAATATTACTCATTTTTCTAGTAACTTCATTTATACTCATATAGGTTGCAATTATCTTGAATATATATTTTTGTATGTATGAACATTATCGTTGCTGAATAATCAAAAAATCGCTTTTTAAAATGAGTTACATCAAGATAAAGTATTATCGTACGACGATGTTTCAGACTGAAAACTAGATTCACCCCTAAGTAAAAAATAAATAAAGAAAGAAATCAAGAAATCAAAAAATTTCAAATTTTTAAAGTGCAAATTACTAAAATTCTGTATAATTTTGGGCTATCTTTATTTTATAATTTTTTAATGCAATTCAGTTTTAAATTTTCAATAACACCACATCACTTTCAAGATAGATAAATTAGGAAAATAATATCAAACTTCAGAAGAAAAAAAGTTTTCTAAATTATTCGAAATTATAAAGTTTTAAAAAATCTTAAGTCGGCATTACTCTTAAAGTTGTTAATTAGTCAGCAGTTCCACGATAGTAAAATTCTACGGAGAAAAAAAAAACCAAGTATTCCGAATTTCTCAGGAACCGGTTTTAGAAAGATGCAGCGGACTTCTTTCCTCTCTAACATTGGTTAAAACTCTCTGAAAAGTAAACAACTTATTTTCGTTGGTACTGTCTAACAGCAAAATAGTAACAATTACGCTTGGTGATACAAACCATGAAGCAGAGAACAATGAAAATATCTGTCATCAATATCTAATCTTGTTTCATTTATAGATACGTTAAAAATATAAACGTTAGTCTCGCTCTGACTAGTAGCATCATGCATTTACTCCTCCTTCTTAATTTTTTACTCCTATCTGTAGATGGAAATTTATAGATGGAATTTGTTGTAAATTTGATTTCTAGATTTTTCACGTTCATTCTTCTAAGCTCCTAAATCAAATTGTTTCTTAAATAAATGTAATACGCGGTGTGAAAAATAGATTCTTACCCATAACGGATCTGGGAGATGCCTCAAACCTGATCAAAGGACGAACGCCTTCTGCGATGAAACGAAATGAACGGCTGGCTTATCGTCTTCGATAAGGTCACGTGGAAATTGCGAGCAATTGCAAAAGCTTTTCCTGTCAAAACGAAGAAATTAGTCTATATAGCCCTAACAATCGCGTTTCTCAGAACGTATTCATAATATGGCTACTTTTTTTCAATGTACTGTCTTAAGGAAATTGGGGACATATGTGCTTCAAAACAATGGATTTTTCAATTTTAGTTTTATAAAATGGGGGCATTTTTCTGATGACAGAAGTGCATAATAAGTATATGTCTGAACAGTCAAAAGTTTATAAATTAATAATAAATTTAACAGGGCTCCGTTAATAGAAAGAGTTTTTGCTTTTTTTCGAAACAAATTTTCTTCAAATTTCTGTGCGGATAGAAAGTATTCTATGTTACAATATTTACAAATACTAAGCATCTGTTAAATATATTTTTATTTTTCTGCGTAATATCTATCATTTAAAGCATCATATATTTTTAGATATTCGTTAAGACATTTATTATTAATAATATTTGTTATTATTATCGTATTCAAATGAAAATAAGTTCACTGTATTTATTAAAATTGCACTCATGATAACTTTGGTGTAATTTTACTCTAACCTTTTCTTCTTACCGTTCCTAATTGGACTATGAACTTGAAAACTATCGTATCATAACACAAAATTTTATTTGCCGTTGAAAAAAAATTGTTACAAATTAATTTACCATTTCTATAAAAAAAACCCCTTCATTTACAACTAAAATTTCGACAATTTTTATTGGTGAGAACATACAAGTTCCCCTAAACTTTATTTCTGAATCATATTGCATCTTATTGAAATTTTATTAAATCTGTCTCGTTGAAATATTTATAGTATACAAGTCGTCATTGATAGATTCCAGTAAATATTCCATAATTTTTCATTAAATATCTTATTCAACTTTAACTTAATGATTCCATTATTAAAATATTTAAAAATAATTTTGTTAGTCATGTAACTCACTGTTTTAGATGCTTCTTCATTATATTATGCATTTCTCTAATTTTCTGTCATCTTCCCGGAAATTCGCATTTTTATTTTAAACGAAAGTGGTTAAATTTCAATAAATTCCAAAGCCTTTTTTACCGAAATCAAATTCATTTTTTAAAGGTATAAGTACAGAAAATAGAACTTCTCTGCATTAAAGTCTACATAGAATATATACAAGAGAATATATTTTATAATCCATACATTTATCTCAAAGGATCATTCATATTTCTTATTCAACATAAAATTAAGTTTAATACAATCTGAAAAAGGAAAACATTTATTAAATATAATTAATAGGACTTTAAGCCTATATATTAATCGAAATTCATCAGAAAATTTATTGGCTTAAATTATCTAAATTAGTATAATTATTTGAATTGGTTAGATCATTTTTTCCCAATTAGATGTATATGCTATAATACGGTTTAGAAATTAGTAGCTGAATGCCAACTAAACTGAGTAGCTTGCGAATTTTAAATATATTTATTTTAAATACTACAGAATTATTTAATTAACAACATAGATATTTTAAAATGTAACAGAAAATACTCTCTTGCATTTATTTTTATAACAAATTCTATGTTTCATACTAATTTCATTTCATATAGGTATGTGGTAAAAATTATAATTTTCAAAGTTTAATTTCTTACTTAATTTTTAAAAAATGTTACGAATATTAAAATAATTATTATACTTAGTTTTTTTTTAATTTTATCTTTTGCTAAAGTGATACCATAAAGATTTAAAAAAACCAATGGCCCAAATAAAAAATTTAAAAAAATATTTTCGAATAAAAATGTCTATTTGAAACGAGAAATATCGTCTGATGCTTTAAAATTTATTCTTTTTTTAAACTGTCACATGAAAAGAAGCTGTGGAGTGAAGATATGTTTTTGTGCTTTCCTAAATGAAATATTTATATTTATATAATTCAAAAATGTTCTGAAGTGCATGATATGTATTCAAATTTTTAAGTGCAACATGAACGACATTATTAATAGGAAAAGGGAAGTAAACTATAAGTTATTAATTTTACTGAAGGAAAGAAGACTTCGAAATGAATATCTAAAAGAGGTATGTAATGTTTCAAATATTTCTAAAACGAAACCGCTGGTTATAATATAAAACTAGCCAATTCAGAATTAATTAAGTTTTTAAACACATTTTTTACACTAAGAAATAATATTGTATAATAAACAAATATTTACAATTTATAAAAAGTTTATATCCAGGAGATTTTACTGAAGCATGTTGTTCGACGCAGAACAGTTTGAAATGTATTTAATAAATTGTAAATGTAATTACATTGTGAACTTTGATGGAACATAGATTTATCTAATAAGACGGCAATAAAAATAGACCTATTAGCTAACGAAATAGAAGGGGAAAAGATTTAACCCGGTTTTATCAACAGAAAAAAAAAGCAGTAATGGGTTTATGATTATTGCAGTTTTCAAATAATGGGAAATATTAAGGAGCGATTGCGAATATGTTAAAATCAACACACTATCAAGGGAAAGTTTTTATATTCGGTATTTTCAAAAGAATTTCAATTTATTTATCCCAAGGACTTTCAGAGAGAAACATCATGAAGATAAAGCTATAAGCCACACTTTGAAGAAAACAAATGCATTCATTGAAAAAAGAAAAATTGAAACAGATATTGACTGTGTACCTTTTCAACATATTCCTTCAAAATACCCTCATATTTTACCTATGCCCTTTATACATTTGATCTATTGAAAAGAACTCTTTCTAAGCGGAAACCCAACTTGATTAAGGCGACTAGGGACCTTAAAAATGACTTTTTGCAATTTTCCCCTTAGCGAGCTAAAGTTTTACAGGCATTCAAAGTAACATTATAGTAGATGACAGACAAAATTTTAAAGCACTGTATTAATTTATTTATGAGATAGGAAGGTTAATATAATATAATATTAGTGATAAATAGAGTAATGAAAAATGTTCCAGGCACACCAAATTTGTTCGAAAGCACTCCAATTTTTAGTATTACTTACTTTAACCCTTTTGAAACAAAAGTTGGGATAAATCTTGAAGTTTGAATATGAATTATCAAAATTAACCAATATAATAACTCAAAACTACTGATTTTTTTTTTAAAGTTTAAGTAGTTTTGAGGTTTTACATGGGTTAATTTTGAAATTTCGTACTCAAACTTCAAGATTATTCCCAACTTTAGTTTCAAAAGGACTAGGGAAAGTAATTATAAAAATTGGTAAGCTTTCGAACAAATTTGGAGAGCCTGGAACATTTTTCATTAACGTTATTTATCGCCAATATTAAATTATATTAACCTTCCTATCTCATAAATAAATTAATATGATGTTTTAAAATGTTGTGTGTCCTCTCTTATAGTGTTACTCTTAATGACTGTAAAATATCAAATTGCTAAGGTGAAAATTGCAATAAGTCATTTTAAAGGTCCCTGGTAGCCTTAATGAACATTGGAAAGTAATAAAAAAGAATAGAATTCAATAACTTGGAAATTTTTACAAAGAAGTCTCTATTATGTAAATCAAAGCAGATTTATCATCCAAGAAAAAAAAAATGTTATTAAGTCAACTTCTGAAAAAAAAGTTTTTTTTAAAAAAAAATTTTCCAATTCCTACTAATAGCCCTCACTCTCCCTATATATATTTATATACCCTGCTCAAATTTTCATTCGTTAATAAAAAACTTTTTATTCATCCACTCAAGTTCAAGTAAATTTTTTAAAATTTGTAGTGGATGACATTTGATGCTAATACAGTTTTTTCAAATATTAATTCATTAATCTTTTATCGGAACACGAAAACAACAACAACAACATTTGTAATTATTTAATAAAAATAAATTTTCTTTGTTAACTTAAGTAGGAATTAATTTTAATTTCTTTATATTACTTGTTTTTATCTTAAATGCTAATTAACAGCTCTAATAATTCAAATAATCTCAAACAATTCTCTCAAAATAATTCTAAAAATGTATAAACACCACTTGTATATTTTTAAAATGTTGCAAGTCTTGGAAATAATTTTTGCTATTAGACAAATAATTATTTACTCAGGAAGTATGTTATGGGAAATAACATCTACAACGTTATTTCTCTTAAGAAAACCAATTGCTCACTTTCTTACACTAATACGCTTGTACGTAGAAGAATATCAATGAAATATTCTTTAGATAATAGATATACCTTTAGCTGATAAAATAGCTAAAGGTATATCTTATTCATCAGCTAATTTATCATAAAGAGAGATAAATGTTCATTCTGTTTTTTTTCTTTCCATCACGCTTTAGAAATGGAGTCAAGCGAAGACGTTTCTGAAAATTCTAAATTTCCTTTTCATTTATAAAAGTCATCTGTTGACTAAATGGGTGAGTGCTCATTATGTGACAAGGCTTTCAATCTCCCAAGTAATTTGGAAAAAAAACATAGAAGGTTCTTTCATCCGAACAATATTTATAATCACGAGAATTTCCAGCTTAAAAATACTTTCAAAAGATCGTTAAATCTGCAATGTCATATTGCACTTCATATTGATGATATCGACCACAAAAAGGAATAAAAAAAAAGACAATGGCGAATTTTATTTTTGTAATCAGATCCTCATGAAGGACAGAAATTTCCTGAGAAAGAATAGAAAAAATTTCTGAAATGATTTTTAACTACTAAAGTGATAAGATTTTATGTACTAAATAAAACGATTTTTTTTAAAAAAATGTAACAATTTAATTAAAGTCATTTCGGTCAAATATGAAATTGATTTAATGAATTCTCAACTATTTTGCTAATTAAGTTACCATTTATTAAATATTGATTGGGAATTCGGGTTTTTATTTTAACCAGAACTATTATCATAGAGATTACAATGCATCAAATTAAACTACAAAATGATGTCAAAAAATAGCAAAAATATTACAATTGTGCAAAAATAAATGTAATCATCCTATCTATATTTGGAATTATTTTAAATCGACTGAATTTAGAAGATTCATCTAATTAGATAATTAAAAGGCTTTAATCTGCAGTTATTGTTCATTTCAGTATTCTGAGACAACCACTTTTTAAAGATTCTATCTTATTAAGGGAAGAAACACGAAAAGTTGAGCGCCTTTCCGAAGTACTTCTTCATTCTTTCACTTTAATTTTTGCCCTATTAGATACTTTTTGATTTCACTTGTATGTGAATATCGTGTGGTTTCTGTCTGTATTATTTTAATTCAGTCTGTGAGAAATCCGAGTTTATTTTATTATTATCTCATCCCTATTTAGACGAATTAGATCCATCCTAACACATGCCCAAAAGCATGGTGGGTTTCAGAATCCGTTGTCAAACAGTAGATCATAATAGTTCGAAAACATCTATGCATAATTATTTTGATTTAATTTATATTCCACCTCAAAGCCATAAAATTATGGATAAGGGAATATAAAAGATACAATTAAAAAAATAGGAGAAAATAGTACTGTTTTGGCATTTGTCCTAGTGCCATCTTATATAAACTTGCCTTTACTGCACAAATAACCTATATGCCAACGATTTTTCTAAAATTTCTGCCACATGGCAGCCTCAGCTGATGACAACGCAGTTATAGCAAAAAACTTTAATCCATTATCAACAATTAAAACATTGCACACTTATGTTATAGTTCTAGATTCTGGACTGGAAAATCCAAGTGAATCCAATTAAACGTGCCAGCTGCTTTTCCACTATAAACTCTGTATATGCCACTATTAGATAAAATCCAAATATTTGGCCAGCCTAATTTCTGGATCGCTGATTATAAATGCCTTAATTATTACCTAAATTAACCTTTGGTCTCCAATTCTAAATGGTTAGTAATAGATTCTAAGGGTCTTTATTCATCAAAGTCAATTTATGGTTCAAAAAGAGTCATCTAGAAATCAAACCCAAGCATTTGTTTTTTATAAATATACCTTTCAATCATCCCTTCTCTGTAATCTCTTATTTAGGATTCAGTTGCTAAATTAACCCTTTATCTACTGAATTATGTTGCCATCAATTTTCCAATTTCATTTTTGCACCAGTAGTTGAGTATCCTTGCAGAATAATCCCAGAGAACCCAAGATTTTTTTTAATTAATAGAAATATCTTAATTTATTTAATTGTTAATTAAATATTTTTCATTCCTAATTTTGGCTTATATTAATTTCTCTCTATTTTGGTTATGTTCTCCGTATTTTTAGAAAACCATTGGCAAAAATAGTCATATTACGAAAATATAATCAAAGTTTAAATGGTACTTATAAATACCGTCGGTAGATAAAGAATTAAGAAAATTCTAAGTCCTTCAAAAACAGCAATTAATGCGCACTGTAATTACGCCATGGTATGTAAGTAGAAATATTTTACGCAATAAATTTAAAATGTTTTATACCATAACCTACTGTGAATGTTATGAAAAATATTTATTCTGCTAAATGTGCCAAAAATTGCCCCAGATTCGTCAATTTCTTTTAGATTTTCTGCTTATTTTCTTACTACTTCAAGCTTCTAAAAAGGATCCCTTGCTCTGTTTTGGAATATCATTCAATCATTTTACATCGGTTATGAAAATAAATGTGGTCCGGAATTTATTAATAGCGATTAATTGAAATTTCAATGAACTTTTTAAAAAAAATTCTAAATAATTTTCATCATACTCAAAATTCGCTGTGTTGTACGAATTGCGATCATTTACATGAAACCTCTAATTATTATCAATTGTTCATCAATTTTTTTTTTTCGCAAATAAAAGAACGCATTATTTTTAACACATTTAAGAGGAACTTCGCCATATTAATTTTTTTCTTTTATAAATTAAAATTGAAATTCTTTTATTCTCAACTTAAATATAAAAAAAATAAAAGCTATATTTAAATTCATCTGATGTGGTGATGTAGGTACTCATTGAATTCAAGTTACATTGTATTTTGATTCCATTCAGAGGTGGAATTTAACAATATAAAGTCATAGGAGCTGAATTATTTAAGGTCACATTCAAGCAAATTATTTTCATTACAAGGAAATTACAAGGTAAACTTATTTGTACTTTTAACTTTAATTTTTTGTTTATTTTAAAGCCGGTCCTACACTATTATTTTATCCATCTTATTTCAATTCATTTGTACAGACAATCAATATACTTTATTATCGGCACAATTTATATCCTATGTCATTTACTTAAAATGCATCTGTACCATTGAATTTTGTATTCTTGTATTTCTTACATATATTGTTACGAAAATACTCCGACGGGCTCGTTTTTATAGTGGGCCCATGTATGAAGGCACAATCAGTAGGCTTCAGTAAAAAACAACAACATTTTTTATACGAAGATAACAACACAAAGACGACAAATATGTACATCCGAGACGAATACAGGACAGTACACGGCAGCAGTCAGTAGACCTTAAGTGGTAACTGATAACACTCAAGAGGCTAGATAGAATACAGCAGGGAAGGGATTCCTCGGAGGTTCGCTTTACGGTCTCTCCAAAAGGCTGAACTTATCCCAGTCTCTTCGCTTTAGCTGCCGACTCACTACCATACACTGTCTACTCTACTCACTACATATCGCTGCTTCCACAGTAGACAACAGGACTCGGCACACTGCAGCTCAGCACTCGCTTCAACTACATACATTGTTTCGCTATCCTCTTGAAGACTAGTTTTCTACTCCAACTCTGGTTCCGCTTCAAGTCACATACACACGCAGCTTAAGTCAGCAAACCTTTTATAACTCCCGAGAGGGGGTTCTAGAACCTTCTAGGTCAATCAGGGCGCATCTCAGTGTCTATTGGGCAGATCGTAAAAATTCTTTAATTTTCCAGCAATATCCATTTTGTCACCAAAGTTGCGAAATTCGTTTTTAAATGGTCGCGAAGTTTTTCGCCAAGACCTGACATTATTAACGCCATTGAATATCGAATATGCCATTCAGTGGCATATTCGACATTCTGAGTACTAATAAATAAATATTTTTTAAATATGCTGATAGTAAGTATAATGTCGAATAACAGATTAATTTAAATTTTAGAGGCAAGTACGTATATAAGACCAGTAAATTTTTAATATTAAAAATATTAAAAATTTACTTTTAATATAGTAATACAAGAAATAAAAAAAATAGGAGTACAATTTTACAAACATAAAAAACCGATACCGAAAATCCTTAAAAAACTAAAATATTACTTTTCTGACTTTGAACTAGGAGAACATGTCTATGTTTTTTTTTTTAAAAAACATCATTTTCAATAAATGAGAGAGACGGTTGAATTCGTTTTAGAACAGAAAATGACCTATCTCCATTTGTATTATCATTTGGCAGGAATTTTCTCGATACTTCAGTTTGCAAAGAATTAAATGATACGCTAATTAATGATAAGACCAAAAATACAAATAGAACACTTTTAAGTCTTATTCTATTATGAATTTAAAAAAATTAAGAGTAATTAATTTCGACTAATATGACACCAACCCAGCAAATAATTATTAAAAGAAAAATATTAAAAATATATATAATTTAAAAATTATTAAAATAATACATATATATTTAGCAAGCACTTATGCTGCTACTGCGAAAAATATAGTGGAACATACACAAACTCAACCAGAGTAGAACTAAAATAGACACCTAAGTAGAAATGAAAGTGAGCAAAAATGATAGTACGTAAAAGCTAAAGTAGAATATTGTATGTACAAGAAATCTGGCCTCATGACTTTCTCAAAGTTCACCATCAGGCAGGGATTCCAAGAAGAGGGATTTTTTTTTCTGTGAACGGATTTGACTATAGTCTAAAAAAGAAAATCCGTCATGACCCGAAAAATTCCCAAGAGAAATTAATGCTTGAAAATTTCTAGAATGAATATGTAATTCGCTAGATTTAAATTCATGTCAAGTCCAAGTCCCTCCCCTCCCTCTGAATCTAAATAGAGCTGTCGGGGGAAAAAAGGAAGTAAAAAATTCTATAATTTAGTGACGATGGGAAAAACAAGCTAATCAATTTAAACACACACACACATAACATAGAAAAAATTAAATTAGCAACTTTAATTGTTAATTATTTGGCTTTAATAAATGTTAGCAATCCTATAAGTGAGTTTACTATAATAAAAACACCTCTCTTTTATCTAAAAGTAATTCTATTGAGAAATATATACTATTCGCGTGATTTTTAATCCAAACCAATAACATTTTTCAACCTTTTTTTCTTCTCTTTTTTGTGGTATATATTTTGATGAAAGCTACAAGGGTTGC
Organism: Argiope argentata; assembly: GCA_026289955.1. Classification (NCBI taxonomy): domain Eukaryota; kingdom Metazoa; phylum Arthropoda; class Arachnida; order Araneae; family Araneidae; genus Argiope; species Argiope argentata. Next base: position 4,379,289 of record JAOUZG010005735.1, on the reverse strand, counting down.
ATGAAGTGTATTTTTAACTACTTTTTTTTTCTATGTTTGAAATAAATCCTAAGAATAAAGCTTCATTTTTTATAGTTGTTAAATATGTTTTAAGAAAATTTCATTTGAGAGAATTCAAATAGTTATTTATTCCTTATTTATAATGAACATTTTATAAATAAGAAGTAATAATTTTTTCTTTTCTTTAAAAATATTATAAAGAAAATGGCTAGCCGCAAAATGAAAATTATCATTTAATTTTTCATTATTTTTTGCAATGAAATGCGTTCAATTTTTTATAAAAAAAACTAGCCGCCTTTGGCGACCAGTCGGTTCGCCAGTATTAATGCTCGCTAAAATTTTCATATAATATTTTATGTAGCTGTGTCTCATAACAGGGTTTTAGCAAAATATATTTAAACCAAACAAATTTTGATAATCAAATAATTCATTTATAGTATTGTTTACTATAATTTTATTCAGATGATCTGTTCACTGTACTACTCATCTTTCTCTTTCTATCCGAACAATGATTGTCCCGGAATTGATATTTTACTTAAATGGTGGAGGGAAAGGTCTAAAATTCTACGTTTTTATAGAATAATGAGATTTAAATTTTCATAAATGTTAACACACTAAACAAATAAAGACACAATTGATTTTCAAGAGATTCGAAAGTTTAAAAACAGCTCGGAAAATGCCGTGCACAGAGGAAATAATGGTGACAGACACACACCCTTCTTTTCTTTATTTTTCTATTCTTTTTTTCTTCTACTCTTCTTTCTACAAACCCTTTTTTGCCCTCTGTTATTCTTTTTTTCTTTATTTATTACTTTATTATGACTATTTTGAGCAGACATAGATTAAATATCCATACAGACTAATAATAAAAGCAACTATTTTCTTTTTTTTTAAACATCCCGTTAACTATAAATGAAAACCAACTGACTTCGCGCATTTCTTTCTAAACAAATCATAATTTATTACTTCCTGCTATCTAACTCAGTTGGTGTGGGGGAAGGAAATGAAGATTTTTGGCGGGAAAGTAAGAAAAGTGTCGTTTTAACTATTTTCCAAGCAGTTTTTTTTTCATTTTTTCTCTCCATAAGAACCATCCTCGTGTCTTAACGAAAATATTAAAATAAAAATTAGCCGAATCGGTCGAGCCGTACTCCAGTTTTGAACTTAGCAACGCATTTCCAGTTGCATTTTTATTAATATAGATTAACAAATATAAATTTTTTTAGAAAGAATTCATTTTTAATTCTTAAAATAAACTGAATAAATATTTATGATAGACAAGAAAAATTATATTTTTTAATTCTGGGGGGGGGGGACGCATTTGTTTGTCTTGATACTTGAAAAATATGTATAGAAGCTAGAATCTTCAAAAATTCAGCAAAAAGAAAATCTTTCGAGAATAAAATACTTTCATGTAACTGCAGATGACAGGAAATGAAAATATACAGAAGTTTCTACAAAATAATGTCACTCATTCGGTCAAAGGACAAGAGTGAGGTCAATGTTACACCCTTTTATAGGTACAAGGAAAGGCACTGACATTTCTTGTGAAAGGGAACTGTTTTTAAAAAAAATCTTATATTAGCTGAAAATTGTTGTTTTATTGTTGATTGGTGACATCGGTTAGCCTCTGAAGGGAAAATGGAATCTCGCGGATCTGCAAACGAATTTGAAGAAATATTCTGATATTAAACAGAAAGCTCACTTCAATTATGATAGGTTTGAGCGCACTATCCTTGTAGATCAAATAAATAAAACGCAGTGGCTCATCTGTTCTAAAAAAAAGCATTTAGATTACATCTTGTTCCAGTATGCTATATCTCTCTCAGTTAATAAGAATATTCAAATCATATGATTTTGCTAATCATATTACAATTTATTTCAAATAAATAATTTTAATATTTCGAGTGAGGGAGGTCAGGATTTTATAATTTTTTATGTCTTACAAATTTTCTGAATATCACTACTTTTGAAATTATTTATTTTTAGTTTTTTCTCTCATAAATGTTTCTACCTATGTTTGGTTTACTTTTTCCTTTTAATTTAGTTCCTTTTTTTCTGTATGAAAGAGAAAAAATTGCTGCAGATTCAGCACTACGATATAGGATTTGAGGCCACCCAAGTCTCAAGTCACGTAGCTGTAGCCTACACCGCTTATGGCCACTGGCCCTGTGAGTGTCACCACACAGATGACAAATCTTTTTTGCAAACTCCTGAAGGGTGCATGAAACTAAAACAATTTGTGCACTGCTGTGGATTGTCAACATATGCTTGAACTTTTTCATTTGTAAACCAAATCTTTATACCATCGGTACGCGTATTCTAAGTTTCTTGATAAGGATAAGTTCTGATGTTTCCCGAGAATCATTCTATTTTAGAAATTGCTTCATTTCAACAGTTTCATTATTTTTTGTTAATTCTTTAGTAACTTCTAGCAGCGATACTTTAGTGGGAATATCAGAGGAGATGGGGTGAAAGCTTTACAGGCCAGCTAACAACCCTCGGGCTGAAGAGTCACTTTTGCTCAATGATTATGTTACTCGACTACAAACCTAGCACTATCCGCTTTCGGGTCTAGCGCTATCCGCTACCACCTCAGAGAAAATAGGAAATTATACTTTCCTGTTAATATCCGTCGCAACTAAAATGTTTATAATGGTGTCTAGATTAAGTAATTCGGTTGTACAAACAGGATCCTGTAACATGATTTGTAAATTTCATGATTAGTATGTTTCATAACAATTTATTTGATCTTTAATGAATGTTTATAGTGTAAACGGGTTCATCTGGGGAATTCTTAATTTAGAATCCGTATTTGATCTTACAATATTAATTTCTTCAGATTCATTTTACTTAAGTCGTAATACCAATTCATTTGTGGATTTTCCTCTCTTGAAGAATATTTCAGAAATTTATTCTTACATGATATTTATAGAATAGTAAGTATCATTTCCATTCACTACAGTAGCAATTGAATGGCTCAACTTTACTAAGTTTCAAAACAGTAGGGGAAAAGAGGGGTGGGGGAGAAGCGTACAGGATTCACCTGACTTCAATGCACTATATCATACAACAGTTGAATATGTTGTTGTTGTTGTTGTTACTTATGGCACTTGCCATATTGGACCAGCTCCCCGCTGATACAGCAGCAGATTTAAGCCGAAAGGAGCATCTCTTGTTTTTGAAGTAACCCCAACTAAGGGCAAGAGTATGACTGAACTACACACTCACCAAATTCGCTTACACAGCCCCTTTTTACAGGGGGGCACATTCATACATCTCACAGTTAGCCCACAGAAGAACATCCATGGCCGAACCGGAACTCGAACCCTGGACTCCCAGAACACGAGGATGACGCGCTACCTCTGCGCCAGAAAGCCGGCCCATTTGAAATTAGAACTTCTAAGTAAACAAAAAAGAAGGTGCGAAATCTTTTGCTTCAAAAATAACAATACAAAACTACTCAAAATTCAAAAGAGCAGCATCTCTCTGCCGATCACCCTCAGCGCCAGCTAATATTTAATTATTTGTTTATCTCTTATATTTATTATATTCTCTGTTTATTGCTTTTTCGTCCAAAAACATACCAAAATATCAAAAATATTACTATTAATGTTCCCATTGATTGTCAACAAGACCAAAATTCATTCATGCTCTCAGATTCAGGCTATATATGTAATCGTTTTAGACAAAATGAAATATTCAGTATATCTTTCGTGTATATGTATGGCAATACCGTCCAGTATTTTATCGGCAAAAACAAAATAAACTGGGGAAAGTGATTGTTAGAATATTGCGCAAGCGCTTCTCCAATTGAGTCATCAGTCTATTGAGATTTATATTTACTTGAACTCTTTTTTAAATAGAAAAAAAAATCATATAAATAGAAAAAAATTCATATTAATAAAAATTTGGATCTTCTTGAATAATAAAATATCAATAATATATATATGTGTAAATGGTTGACTATCAAGTTGAGGAAATTTTGATAAGATTGCGCATGCGCAAATATCCAATACTAACTTTCCAAATCTGTTGGTACATGTATGAGTAGTAAACCCTATTGTAAATTGTGGTTCGGCATACGCCATTTTGTCCTTTAGTTGTTAATTTCTCTATAATATTATTATGGCTGATGTTGAACAGAACATTTCTAAGAAAAAAATTGGTGATTTACGTGTTATAGATTTGAGATCTGAGCTTGAGAAAAGGGGATTAGATAAGAATGGAGTCAAAACTGCGCTAGTTGAAAGACTCAGTAAAGTAAGTGATTATTTCTATAACATACGTATATAAATATTAAGTATAGTGACTCATGAATATGACTTATATTATGCTATCCAATAAATATTCTTATATATGATTATTATTATCCCAGTTATAATTGTTACCCTAATTAAATTTGTTACCGATGAAAAAACAGCATTGCTTCACATTGTGATGGATTCTGTTGCAATGAATATTACAAAATAGTATTCAATTGTTACTCATAAAAGTTGTGTCTTTCATCGCAATATCCCTGCTGAAAATATTTCCGAAACTTTTGCAATTTTGATATCTTTTTTCTGTTAATTTGTTTCTACGAAGCTTATTCCTTTGTATTCACAAGATTTGATTTTTATACTAGGCAATACAAGACGAAGGTTTAGATCCTGGGGAGTATTTATTTGATGTAGCTGCTGATAAAACACCTACCAAGCCAGTGAAGCGCTCAAGCAGTAAGCATATTTTTACAATATGGATTTTGATGGGGGGTTTTAAAAACTTAACTTTACAATATTTTCCGCAATTGGGACTTTGTATAAAATCAAAACTAGTCTTTTAAATAATTAGAATCGCAAGGGTTGGATATGAATGAAATATCCTGATTTTTTTCTATTTTTATACTTATATTTAAGTAAATTAACCTTATTGAAACAAAGATTGATCAAATGCGCAAGTTCATGAACATCAGTAATTTTTTAAAGAAAAAATTAAGGTATGCACTATATTTAAATAATTTTTTTTTATTTAGAATAAGTGTTTAAAATTTACTTCTGCGATTGCTTATTACTAACTTCATTTTAAAATTAATGACATTTGAAGAATTATCTTGTTTCTTCTAAATATGCTGTACAGTTTTTAACTGAGATTGCACATCAGTTTTAATTAACTTAATTGTGTTTATTTTTTGTTGATACGTATTGAACTTGTCATTCAAATATTGTTATTTAATGAAAAAAATTTTTCTTTCAATTAAAGACTTGATTAAGTGAGAGTGAATACTTACATTTTGTTAAATTCCACCTTGATGGTTGGAAAAATTAATCTTATAATTACTGATATATACTTTTTCAAATGTTTTTATACACTTTTTTTGTTATTTCTCAAAAAACTGTGTTCTCTTTGTGGTACTGTATTAATTTAATTGATTTTTCTGTCTAGAATTACTCACATTTAGTGTATAATTTATTTAACTATTGTTACATATATTCTTGTAGTTATTGTATTAATATACAGTCAAAAATAATCATAGAAAACAACTATATATATATATATATATATATATATATATATATAACATGATTCATTTATTATGTTCATTATAACTATGTAGTGTTAGAGCATTAATAGAACATTTGGAAGATTATAAACCCTTCTTATAGTAATAATTTTTCTAAAAACTTGTATTTTTGAAAATAACATTCCTGTTCCTTTATGTGTATCTGTTGTAAATTTTTAAGAAATAAAAGCTCATTTTTTTAAAAAAAAAATATTGTAAGCTTTTTTCCCAATAGATGAAGCAGTGTTTTAATGAATATTTCAGTCAAATTGATGTTTAATCTACTGTTTAAATGAAAGGAATTTATCACTATACAAAGTATTATGGATATCAAATCTTTATATATTTCATTACAGATTTTTGTTAAGTTAACATTAAGGAGAATAAATTAATTCTTCAACTAAAACTTTGAATATGAATTGCTAAGAATTATTAGATTTAAATATGATTAATTTAATGTTTTAGGAAAAACGAAAGAAAGTGATTCAGAAGTTGTAAATGAAGATGAAGAAGAAGATGATGATAAGCAGGTAGGATTTCAATAATCCAATTTCATTTTACTACTATATATTTATAGAGTGTATTGGAAGGCCATTTACAAGTTTAACAGTATTTGTGGCATACAAAAATTAGTTACTTTTGCTATAGAATGTGAAGCTGGGCTCACAAAGGGCATTTCTATAAAGGGCTTTTTGTTTGTTAACCTTTCAGCGTATGTGCATTATCAGTTTGACTCAAAAATTGTCAAGCACTTAAAACTTTTATTTATTATATGTGTAAAAATAATATGCAGCCTGAGAATATGAATATATATTCATGTAGATGTGTTCTTTTTAAGACCTAAAAATTATTTTCAATTATTTCATTTGAATGGCTAAATTTGAAAAATTAAATTTGAATTTAACTATTTTTTTTTCTTTACCTTCTTTGGGTTCATTCATTTCTTCTCCTCCTTTCCATTAATATAAAACTTATTTTTAAAATAAGTAGGGTTTTTTTTTATTTGGACATAAAGTTTTCTATTGATTTAATTATTTTTTTTCTAAAAAGATTAAGCATACAACTTTAAAAATTAAGAAAGTAATAACTTCTGCCTTTCATTTTTATTTAGATTATAGTAAGAGGTTAATAAGATGAGTAATTTGCTTAAAGCTAGATATATGATGGAACGTGAACTAAAAATGTAAATTGTGTGATATTAGTTTCTGTATTGATTGAAGATTTTATATACAGTTTTGAAGTGTTGATTATTACAATTATCCTGAAGCATTATCAAATATTAAATATAAATTTATAGTTTTCTTACGTTTTTACAATTTGCATCAATATTCTGATGTTTTACGTACACACAATCTTAATAAAATTTACTATTTTTTAAATTCATTAAATCAATTTAATTAATTTTTAAGTCATGTTTCAGAATATATCTATTGTCCTTTATTTAAAAATTCTTTCATTTCTATGTTGAGGGTATAGAAATGAGAATTTTTCTTGGTATACAAAATGCTTATTTAGTGAAAAAAAATTTTATACGAATCTATCAAAAATAGGACAGTATATTCATTCCCCTCACTCTCAACATTTTAATAATTTTAAAATAAATTTATTTATAATACACTATTTTTTAATAAGAAATTTCTTTTCAGACTTGGCTTTGCTTCAAAATTTGGTCAAAATGCGGCATAGCATTATTGATAAATAAATTTGTAGCTTGCATAGCTACTGCCATATCAGAAAGACGTTTTTCATTATATGATGCGATGATTCCCATGTTTTCAGAATCTCCCATATTTTGTTGAAAAATTGTTACTTTGTTAATCTTCATCCCTCTTCTTTTCACAAAATATTTTTCTGCAGCTTTTTGCTGTTAATTCTATGGCTGTTCTATCGGCTTGTTGGGGCTTTTACTATTCACATCTGTCTCCATAATTTTGCTGAAGACAAAATCTTGTTTATTAAGTCTCCACAGAAGTTCTTGGGAGTCATGTTTGACAAACTACTTGACCTAAATTTCTTCCATTTTGATATAAAGGTTCTCTTCTTATAAGCACTCAGTACAGGCTAATGCAAGGCATTCCTGCATGTGGCATCACACTGTCTTCCCACCATTCAACCTGTAAAACATTGCTCATTGAGTAAATAACTTTTTAATATTTGATTTTGCTTTCTAATCAAAATTTGACTGTACATTTTTCTGAAGTATAAGAAATGTTAGACTTAACAGAGAAATTGTTTGGACCTGTAAGAAGATCCAACACTTGTCAGATCTTTCCAGTTGGTGCACTGACTTAACAGAGAAATTGATCTAGAAGGTTTGTCAGATCTGACCAGTTGGAGCACTTCTTACATACATCTGTTCCAGAAAAGTTAAAAAGATCTCTTATAGTAGCTACAATAATGAAATTTAATATTTTATCTAATTCTTCTCTCCATCAAAAAATAGATAAAATTATCCAGTGACTGTATTTATTGAACTCAGTTCTTTAATGACATTGCACTGTTTGTATCTTAATTACAACACTTTAAAAAACAACAGATGCTTATGTTTAAATTGGATACTTTTTAGAGGAGAGCTCCCTTTTTATATGAAACTTACAGGTCCATTCTGGATATGCTAGATAACTTACTTCTATTGGTAAAATTGAAATTATTACAGACAAAAATCATTACTATATACTTGTTAAATATACTGAATACTTTTCTAAGTATCAATTTTCTTCAATGACATATACTAAATAATTGATAGATTATTCTAAACAGATGCTTTCACAACTTCAACGATTGCAAATTTGATCCAGTAATTAAACTTCAATAAATTGCGTGCAAAGGCTTTTTAAATTTCTCCTTTGACCTCATTTCCTGTAAATAGATATAATCTTAGTTATCATTTGCTGCATGTTTCTTAACTTCTGATAAAAATTGCATGTCAATTACCAGTATGCCTATTTGGGCTATTACTAATTTTTGATAAGTTATAAGGAAATCTGCTACTTATTTAAATGTCTTAAAATTTTTAATAGAAAAATCTTAAATTACAAGTAATTACATTTGAGAAGTTGAATTATTTCTTAATAATAATAAATAGGAACTTCGGACATTTAAGGAGTCAATGGTGTTTCAGTAGAACAAATTGATTTTCCAGTATTTCTCTGAAATAAGCAATCGTGAATTATCTGCTTTATCTATGCTAAATTATTTGATTAAATTTTATTGCATTTTAAATGGGAGGGTTCCCCTCCTTCAATATTGAAGTTCAGAAACCTTGTAATGATTCTATTAATGTAAAAATATTATGGAGTTAATACATTAACATTTTGGAATCGAATATAAGATTAACATTGATAGCAGTTTGCAATAGAGAATTATCACTGAAAAATCATGAAATGGAAGTTAGAAATTTCTAATAATTCCAATTTTTTAAATTTTATGAAAAATTATTAAATTTTTAAAACTTTATTATGCATCTATCAAAATATAGAAATCAATTCTGTATTTAAGAAACTTGCTACTTTAACAGGTTCAATAATTCTAGTGTTGAATATATCAGAAATGCATATTTAGCATATATTGAAATACATAATTATCCAAATTTGTTTTCTTACACTGTCCTTAGATTTTGATTAAATTTATGTAGACTATACTTTTTTTTATGTATTTGTTATTAATTAGAAAAATGTAGAGTTCAAACTCATGGCCATTACTGTCTTCAAAATTATGTGAATATATGCATGCGTACATCTATTCAAAATCAATGTTAGTTGTTGCATGTATTTTTCTCAAATTATGTATGTAAAATAGTATGCATTGCATTCCAAAAGTAAAATATTTTTGTCTTTGTGGTCTAGAATATAATTTTTAGTAGGGTTGCTGAGGTTGTACAACATATAACTATGTATTTAGAATGAAAAATTGATATATTTTCACATTATTATAGTTTTATCTTAACAAATGTATATTTAATTTCTTAAAGACTTCATATTGTTGTATAAAATAAGCATCCTAAATGAAGTTATCTGACAATGAATTAAATTCTTTTATAAGGTTCTATGAAGTCAATGTTGAAATTGGAGAAAGAAAGAACTAAATTGAACTTTACTACTCTGACATTTTGTAACATGCATATAGAGAGGGGGGACTTATTAATCTGAATTTTGAAGTCAAAATTGGTATGAATGCTATTGAATCCAATTTAAGTGAACATTCTGTTGAAAGGATAAAATAAATGCTAGATGAAGGTGAAGATAGTGTTAGGCTGTTGGATTATTGCAATTTTTAAAGTTGCATCAGGCCGAACTGCATATGCTAAGAGAAATGTTATTTCCCCTAATCTAAGAAATGCTGTTTAGCTTATAATTCATATAAGCATGGTAAATACTTTTAAAAGTTGTACTGAAATAGAGTTGCATAATTTTTGTATAAGATAGTCCAAGTCATAATTGCAGTCTATCAGTTTTTTTAGGCCTGAAAAGAATGAGATAAAATGGCTGAAGGAAGGTGTCAATTTTTTCTTGAAATTTATGGGAATCCTTCAATTTGGATGATTTAGCAAAAGAAAGAAAAATCAGCATTTGGAGTTGGATAAACATTTTCTATCATCTAAAATGTGGAATAAATATTATGAAATTAAGAGTTGCTATAAATTAGACATGTATGTAATAATGAAAGATTGTTCCCAATAATATTAAGATGCTGCTTCACTCAGCTTGTTAGAAGAAAAATTTGATGGATAAAATGTTTCTAAACTAGAACTGAGTTTCTTTTGTGCTCTTATGCTTTTTTTTTTAAATTTAAGGAGCATTTTTTTTTAGCTAATTGAACAACAACAAAGAAAAATGCCATTTATTATTATTGGAATTTATTTCTATGGTGAGAAAGCAGAAATTTTTTCTTGCTTGTTGATAGATACAAATCTGCTACCTATTAATGTCATTGAATCAAAATGACAAGGATTTTCCTCTGAGAATTTTAACAGATGTGAGGACCCTTTGAGGCAAAAGTGAAAAAAAACCTTTGCAAAGCCTTGAATCTTTGCCCTGCTATAGGTGTACGAGTTACATTGTATTTAGCTAAAATTGCTAAATCATCTCAGAGGTTTTTCATACGATAGGACAAGGAAATAGTTGGTACATTCATGTTACTATGCAGTGATAGATTGCTGACTATGGTCACTGCAGTAGCAACATTTTGAGTGTTAGCACACAGAATCTGCTTTCATCCTCTACTTTAATCACCCAATTGTTTCAAATTTCTATAACATGAATAAAGCATGTGGATATGTTCGGCCATGTTTGGTACATATAATGGAATTTTTTTATAGCTGTAGTATCTTTTTGTTGGTCCTTGCAGAACTATTTTACCTGCAGTATCTTTTTTCTGAAGCATTTTTATTATGTCACTAGAATTAGTTACTTCTCTATCTAATATATGTGCAGAAAACCTGCTCTTTTATAATAGGCACATAGGAATGCACTTTTATACAAATATTTCACATTTTCAAGTTTTGCAAATTAATATTAGTTACAGTACTGTCTACTGGTGAATAAGTGCCATTTAGAAAATCATATGCTGTTGATTTCTTTTTTTTTTTTCTGAAAAAATTTGGCATTTGAAATCCAGTTGAGCTGTAGTGTTTTAATAATTTTTTTTCTATACACTGATTGTTTATTTCTCTCTCTCTCTCTCTTTTTACATGTGTTTCCTTTGCTTGTTGTTTCAGGTCTCGTTTTGATTTTTTCATTCATTGCTACAACGAATATCTTGTAAATATTTTTCTTAATTCAGATAAAGATGATGTATGGTTGTCAAATGGATCTGTGTTATTTTGTTTCCTCACTTTTGTGTCCATATTTAGACTGCAAAAAAAAAAGACTTTTTATATATATATATATATATAAGCTTTCTATTGACAATATAAACATCTGGAATTAGTGTTGTACATGCCAACAAGAGATACTACTCTAGATATGAGAAAAAAAAATGCACTCACAATTTACAAGTGCAAACAAAAATACTATGACATCATTCAGAATATAAATTAATTAGAATTGGGGGGATTTTGATTTTCTGAGACATCTGTTTTGCATACTGTTAATAAAGATGAATGCATGTGTGGTGGTTCTTCACAGGCCCTATTGTTTAAAATAGAATATAAAATTCGTCAGGTTTATACTTAAGTGGTAGTAGAAATGTGTGTGTGCATTTAAGTGGGTTTATTTTTTTTTTTTGAAATTTTAATTATAAATGCTAAATCTTGACATTTTTCCATGTTGGCTTCTAAAAATATTACTGTTCAAATATAAATTTTGCATTTAGAATTTTTTAAACCATTGTTTTTTTTTTAATAATTTCTAACAATAGATTACATCTTTGCCCTGAAATTCATTGTTTTAATTTTTTCACAAATATCTAATAGTTATTTTTTTTCCCCATTATTGAAAGTCCAAGATAAATTTCTGTTTAGTGTGCTGAAGAGATAAAACAGTAAAACTGCAAGCACACAAAATTTAGAAGATGGATTAATTATATATTTACATTTTTAAAAAGCTTTCATGTCACAAGACTGATTTCCAATAAAGAGGTTTATGTATACAATAAATAGGACTTAGATAATGCATTTAAAATGACACTGTTTTAATGTCAAACAGTTTGTTAGAATCATGGCCATTAAGTTATAATTGAATGATGTATTTGAAATCAAATGTTCCAATATTTTCCATGAACCACCTGTTTGACAAAGGTGACTAACTTCTAAATCCAATTATGGAATGGATATTATTAACCAAACAGAATGAAAATATATTTATTTATAGATAAGCTAATTCTCATAGATACCAAGAGATAGATATTGCATTTTCTGTTACTGAGTGTATATTGTATTAAGAGGCTTTTTAAATAATGATGTAAAAAGATTTTTTTTTGACTTGATTATAAAATGAGAATATGGTAATGGAGATATATAACTAAAGTTATTTCAATTCATTATCAGATGGGGGGGGGGAAAATTGATTGTATTTAAAAGGGATAAAATATTTATATCAAGTTGAACAAATGTTAGTGGAAAATAGCATGTATGCTAAAAAATTGCAATGCATAAATCTTCTTTAATAATAATTCCTTTATTTAATGTACTCTGTTCTTCTAAGTAGCTACTTTTTAAGAATGAGCTTTACTCTTTTGTTTTGTAGTGTTTCTAGACTTGATTAGATGATATAAATAATAGAAGATGTTTTGTATTAAAAGCAATGAAATACACAGGTAAAATATATCACTCTAATGTGCTTTATTTTGTTTTAGGAGGAAGAGGATGAGAAAAAAGGTGAGATTTTTTTCAGCTGTAAATATTTTGTATTTAAAAAATAAATATATATACTCTTAACTACACATACATTTAAAAAACTCTTTAAGTTTATGCCTAAATCATTCTTCCTTTCTATTTACATAAAGTTACTTAGCTAATTCATGTGGTTTGTCCTTCCAATTTCGATAATTTTTTCCATGGGATGTTGTTGTCGGTAATTAATGACTCTCTATTTAATAACCCTACCATTGAATTTTAAAACTAGAAATAAACAAGGAAGACTCCAAAGATGTTGAAAAGGCAGAAGAGAAAACTACGTCCGATTCAGAAGAACAGAAAAGTGTTCAGTTGAATGGAAGTGATTGTAAAGAAGATAGCAGTAAATGTGCATCAATTAACTCTCGTCTATCACCACCAAAGCCTGAAAATGCACCAGTTGTAGTTCCTCTTACTGTAGAAGATGTTATCAAATTAGATACTTCAATTAAGATAAAAGCAAGTGACAATGACTCATTGATTGTAAATCCTGATGATACTCAAAGTGATATGGACTCTTCTGTGAATGAGAGAGATTCCATCAATGATGACCCAACTGCTGATGAAGGAGCTGAGAATTCCGAACATGCAGGATCTGAATCTGCAGAAAAGAATGATGTGTCACAAGGAAATGATATTGAAATGAAGGATGCAGCTGTAAAGGATTCAAATTCAACTGTTGACTTTTCAAAAGACAATAATAAACCTTCTGGAAATGATAAACCAACCTTAGAACAAAGTGATGACGCTTCTTCAACCGTCACAACAAAGAGGTTCGTTTTTTAATTCAGAATACATTTTTACTTAAGTTTCCAGCTTCACATATAATGTTTAATTTCTATAGCATCAGTATTCAAGCATTTTTTTTCCATATTATAATCAAATGTCTTAATTAAAGGATGTTTGGGAGAAGAGGTAACTTTTTAAGATGTAAAGATTGATCAGTGAAAGTAAAAGTTTAATACATGCTTTCATGCAAGTTTAAATGTTTCTAATTTCTAGTTTGTTGTTATCAGTATTTGAAATGGGTCAGTATTCAACACACTTTATTTTCTGAGAATTACATTGCTATAATTTGGGAATAAACTATAAAATTTAAATTCATATGTTTTGTTGTTATTAGCTTTCATCCAAACATTTTTTGGATAGTAGTATATTATGAATTTGCCTTTTTCTTTGGTTCAGATTCTGCATTTCTTGATGAAGTTTTCAGTGGTTGAATTGCATAAATGTTTTGGATTTATATATAAAATTGGAATTGACTGGAAATTTTTCAGAAGTTACTTTCTGATGGTAGCTCTGCTGATCAAATTGTAATAAGATGTAACTTTACGATGCTAACTCTTAATTTACTTTGAATATGTGATAATTATGTTGAAATGGTTGGAAGTAGAAAGGGTTGTTCATTCTTGTCTGCATTTGCTTAGTATATAGCTATAGTCTGTTGTTGAAAAGGAAATGGCTTATATGACTATTTGTTCAAGTTGTATTTTAAAATACGTTGAGTTTTTTTGGTTGCTTAATATTCTGTCTTTTTTTAGTTGAAGAAATTTTGGTATATTATCAAATCATCTATATCAGTATTGTTTTATTAAAAAAAATACAAAATAAAAAGGTACATGGAATGCTATAGGCAGTTATAAGAGGGTATCGACTTTTATATTGAATTTTTTAATTATCAAGTTATATCTAGGCTTCTAATTCTTTTTTAATTTCTTTTGCTTCTGTTATATTTTTCATGCATTGTTGGTGACAAAATCGTATTTTAATATTTTTAAAAAAATTGCTAGATTTCTTAAGACATGAACTCTTTTTAATTAGAAAAAGAATGTATATTACTGGCAGGAGTTTGAATTTGAATTAATACACGTGAATTAAAATTTGCAAGATATGTTATTTTAACTGTGTCAAATTCCCTTTTGTTAAGAGTTATAAATAATTAACATATCAACACATCTTCGATTAATTTAACTTTTTGTGTGTGTGTGACGGAAGTATTTTAAAAAGTAATAATTGCTTTGAATTCAGATTATTGTTTTGTACTGTTATTTACTTCAGAATACGGAATATTTTTAATGCTAATTTTTTTTTTTTTTTTTTGTCTTCTTCACAGTCCTGAAAAAAGAACAAAATCAACTACTGACAAAGGTTTGTATAGGTTATATTTGTATGAAAATAACATAAAATAATCTTAAATTTAATTTGAACCCTTTCCTATGCATATATTTCAGTCAACCTCATTGTGTAATTAAGAAAATTTTGTTGATTTAGTAAATACATTTCTTCAATTCTTAGATTATATAATATTTTGAAAGTCAAGACTTTAAATTAGATATTCAGTATTGCATTTTTCATTTTATTATTTTAGATTTAAATATTTATGGATTGTTGGGTTAATGTAATTAATTTATTCTTCAAAAATTTTATAGATGAACATATTAAAAGAGTTACTGCAAGTAGTAAAAATTTATGGGTGAGTGGATTAGCTGAGAAGACTAGAGCCAAAGATCTAAAAGCTTTGTTTAGCAAATTTGGAAAGGTAAATTTTCTGAAATTTTTTTTTTTTATGAATCTCTTTCAATATATTATTTTCGAATAAAATAAAATATTTTACATTCAGCAAAATGTTTTTGGATTTCTATTTGATTTTTATCCTCTGAAATTTCAGGTATCAGGAGCAAAAATTGTCACAAATGCAAGGACTCCAGGATCACGATGTTATGGATTTATTACTATGGCTAGTAGTGAAGAAGCTCTTATTTGTGTTGACAAATTGAATCATACAGAATTACATGGAAAGATTATTACTGTTGAAAAAGTTAGTATTTAAACAAGAATTGAAGAATTCTGGCTTTTTAAAATTATTATATGTTTATCATCATCATGATTGTTATTTAACTTAAAAGCTGATAGATTCCTGCCTCTGCTTTCTTTTCATGTCTTTTTGAGGATTTCTTTAAATACTATCCGTGGAACAAGAATGTTGACTTTACTATTTTATTTTTTTAAAAAAAAAAATTGAATTCTTGTTTAGTAATCTAATTATTTCTCTAAATGAATATATACACTGATTAAAGAAAAGATTACATGTATAAAATAATGGTTATAAATTTTGTTTGTTTCTTTATATTTTAGACTTCTTCAATCATAGATTAAGCTTCCATTTTACATATTATGATATAATTTTACTGTATGTACTGTTTTTTTTTATTTAATTCTTGTTTAGGAAAACAATAAATCTACTGTAATTTGTACATATAAATATTATTTTAATATTAACTTGCTATTAGCAAATCTTGCCTGATTTCTTAATTTTTACATATAGTAATTCTCATTTTGTAATACATTGCAAAATTTAAGTATCTCTTTATATTGTAAAAGATTTTGTCTGCTTCTAAAAAAATAAATGATTTAAAGACAACCACATTCTTACAATTAATGCTGAATTTCTTGGACATCATTTTTAATCCTCTTTTCATAAGGAATTTGAACTAGGAGCAGAAATTGATTGTAAAAAGATTTATTACAGTTAATACTAGTTTAAAGTTTGAGTGGTTTATTCATTTTCATATTGCATATTGGTGTAAAAAATATTACAAGTAGTCATTTGTACAATCTTATTTAGACAACTCGAGAGCCTTCTGGAACAATTAAAAGAGCTGACTTTAAGGCAATTAAAACCAAAGTTAGTCAAAAGAAACCTACTGACTCCACTAATACTGAAAGCTCAAGTGGTAAGTAAATATATATTGATACAAACTAACAAAATTAAAATTAACTAACACTTGTTCACCCCTTTCAAGAATCTGTTTTGGGGCTATGTACTGATGTTAGGGCATTGGTTTAAAATTCAAATTATATAAAGGTAAAGATAATTATTTAATAAAGTCATTGTAGATTTGTAAATTTGTATTTTCCACGTCTATTAAGCCGTTGAATAGAATTCAGTTAAAATCTCGCTAATCATTTTGTCATATTTTCTAAATTAAAAAGTTTGTTCAATAATCATTTAACTAGCAATTTTGCCATTTTTCTGCAGTGGCAAGAAGACACTAGGATGTCACAATCTGGATTGGTTCTATATGACTGTGTTGAGCATGTGTTTTTAATTTATTTGAAATCATTTATACTATAATACTAAAGTGTCGTCAAATATGACTCCAAGGCTTTTGACAAGTTTTTATAGGGCTTTATATTGATGCGATTTTTATCTTGTCAAGATTTTGGGGCTAGAGTTCTGTTGTAAAGGTATCAATGAGTTGCTATGAGAACACATCAAGAATGAATCTACTTTCTGTATTGCAGCAAATAATGTACTATGTAGAGCATTTTTTCAGGGAGGTTTGATCAAGGAAGAGGAAACTCTTAAATTCATCTGAGCAACATCCTACCAGTGAAATAAGAAAGATGCTGAAAGCATGAAAAATTGTTGCGTTTTACGTTGAGAATCATCACCCTGATAAGATATTTCGGCATCCATAAATTTATTTCTATGCCTCTTACGGTCTAGAAATGCCCTATTTCTTTCTTGCCAAAGTTTGAAGCATAGCTATCAACGGGTTTCTTTAGACAATTTTCTTGTGAAAGAGCATGCAATATGAAAATATTAAAAATTTGTTTGGACTTGATTATTAGGATTTTTTAAAAACGATTCTTAAGTTTTTTACTTATAAATTATTGGGGGAGGGGGAGTGTTTGTTATGGTTATATTGAGGTTTTGTTGTGTACAATATTATTAAATAGCTTTCTTTTCCACATATGATATATCATTGCAATTTTGCTTGCCAAAATGTAATACAAGTTTAATTATTATGAAATTTTTGTAGAATTTTCAAATAACAGTTATTTTTAAAAAAATCATGAAAATTGCATCTTGAGGAATACTGGGTATTTCAGCTAGTCCTTGATTTATAGTTGAAATCTTTTAATAAGCAACATATTTTGACAAAAGATATCAAAAATAAAGGGGATCTTCTCGAATAATTTGGAGATTATCATTCAAATTAAAGAAAATGAGTATTTTTAAGTTATTGGGTACTTCTGGTATGTATTAACTAACTAGTCTGTTTTATTCCAAGTGTAGAAGCTAAGGTAGTTTCTGCTCATTTATATTTTATAAATGTTAGCATAATTTTAAATTTTATTTTCAGAATTTCTCAGCTTGTCAAAAATAAACTATTGCATTTTTTCTATGTTACATAATATTCATCTGTAATAATAGGAATGAATGAATGAAGGTGTGGTCTCTATCGTATGCTCCAGAAATGTGGCTCTAAGCTTTTGCCGGGTTAAACAGAAAATGGGTCACAAATAAATATATATAATAATATTTGTTACTATAATCTTTCTTAATGCTGAAGTTAGTAAAATGTTACTGCATGAAACTTAGCATTAAGTTATAGGATTTTAAAAATGGAAGAATTTATTATAATTTTAGTTATTTATTTTTGATAAAGTAACAAAATCACAAATAGAGGACTTTTTTAAAAAATGTTTTTTTTTATTAATAACATTGATGATTATGAAACACTTACTTAGAAGATGCTTTTATATCCCCTATTAATTTTCATTACTTTTCAGTTAAATTAAGAGGGTATTTTTTTACATATGTACAATAAGTTAGTGGGTAATAAATTTTTGTAATCATTTTAAATAACCTATATTAATGCTACAAGGAGTTTTAATATTTGCTTAGAACTGGTATATGAATATTTTGTTTGGGTAATAAATAGTGATAATATGTTTTAATATTGTTCTCTGTGTGATTTTAACTGCTTGCTATTAAAAATTACCTTTAATTTTTAAAGATAAAACTGATTTAATTGGAAAATCTGATGGAAAAGACGAATCTAAATCTGCTGATCGATCAAAATGTGAAAAGTCAAAATCTTCCGACAAGGCTAAATCTTCAGATAAAAATAAATCTGAAAAAGCATCTGATAGGGAAAGTGAAAGTGAAAAGACTAAAGAAGGTGATGGTAAGTAGTATTTTATAATTTTATTTAAAAAATACCAATTACAAAAATATAGTTGTAAAAAAATATAAAGATTTGTAAGGAATAAATGATTAATAAATATGAAAGCAAATTTCTTGTAAAATATCTAAAATTCATGAATAATAGTGTTTAATTTTCAAATTAAAGCAATTTGGTATTTATTGTATTTCTATAAATAAAATTCCTGTCTTCCATTGACAGAAATTTGAATTGCTCTATTTCTGCTAATAGAATAACTCATTTTTTGCATATATTTAATTAAGTTCATTATTTGAAAAATATTTGATTGCTAATAAAATAAACAACTGAAGTATAACAGGTATAGGACAAAATAATAGAAACTTTTGAAAAAAAATGAAATTTTTTATTTAGTGAAGTGTTGGACCACTTTTGGCCTAAATAAAAGCTTGCATTTGATGTGGGTTTGAAAAATAAAGGTCTTGAGCTAAGTTCGATGAAATTCACACTCAATACTCACACAGGGTTATCTCGAGTTGAGATAGTGTGATAAAGGAGGATGAGCATGGATTGAGCTGTATAAAAAAAGTTAGAAGAACCACAAAGGCTCAACAATATTGGTATTGGGAGACTGAGGACACTACTTCATTGGGCCCATGTAACTATATTTGAATGCCACAAAACATGTCAACAGGTGCGTTGTCTTGGAATACTGGATGTTCTTCTGGAAAGAGAGTCTGAAGCATAGGGTGAAGATGATCTGCGAGAATGCTTCGACAATGTTCACATATTATCTTCCTGAACACAACGAGAGGTTCCAATCCTCAGGAAGGTATTGTGCCTCACATCATCACAGAACTCTTTCCTTGTTTCATGGTTGGAACCAGGCAATCAACATGAAGTGCTTCTGCTGCAGTTAGCTATATGAACATATGTCCAGTAGTCTGGAATAATTTAAATGAGGAATCATCAAACCAGATAACTTGTTCTCGTTGCTGTTGTGTCCAGCTGAGCTGGTCTCGGCACCACTTTAGTCTCTTCATAGTATTGGCATAGAAGTTAATGGTTTTGGTAAAGCTACTCTGTCATGAATGTTTATAACTTGCAACTCTTGTTGAATAGTTTTCATGCATACTGGGTTCTGAAGGCGGGTATTCATTCTGGACGTTACCTGCAGTAGTGTTGTCTTGTAATTTCAGCCGATTGTCCTCTTCAACATCCATCTAACACAATCCTTTATCTTCAACTTTTGTTCACTGTTGTGCTTTGCAGAAATCACCTTATCCAGGTTTGTATAGGCTGTCATAATAACTTGACACAGTTTTTTGAAACAGCTACACAATTGACTTTTTTTGGACATAGACAATCCGGCAAGGTGAACATTGAACATTATCACATTTTACTAGGTACAGAATTTATTTTTGCAATTCTCGTATTGTCAAATGCTTTACTGATTTCTTCCCTTTTGCCACCACTAGCTGGCACACTGTTACGAGATGAGGCAGAAACACTCATTTTTAAATGGATAATCTTATTATTTTATTTTATGCCTGTATATACACTAACTGGCCAAAAATATCAGGGCACCTTTGAAAAAAAGTGGTTCCTACATGTGATACAATTTGATACGTAATTGAAAGCTATAAAAGCTTTACTAGTGGTTCGTCAGGTTGTATTTTATGTGTTTGAGAGGCAATGAGAAAGTCAAAAGAGCTTATTGAGTTTCATCTTAGCAGTATAGTGGGATGCCACCTTTGTGGGAAATCAGTCATCTGAGATAGCAGAGATTCTGCAGAAGCCTACATGCATTTCAAATGATATAATTGGGAACTAGAGACATCAAGGCAGTGAAACTGCAGAAAAATGAACTGGTAGGCCAAAAAAGCTTGGTAAACACAGCTGCAGAACTTTGAAGAAGGTTGGGAAAGAAAATTGCATGCCTTCATGTATGGAAATAACTCAGGAGCTCCAAGAATCATCCTGTGTTTGTAATAGCAACAGGACTGTTCGTCGAGAGTTTAAAAAACTAGGGATTCCATGGTCAGGCAGCTGGCACAAGACAAACGACATTCTGCAGAATGCTAAGCATGGATTGCATTGATGCAGAGCTCACTGTCATTGGACTGTTTACCAGTGCAAAAACTGTTCTTTGGAGTGATGAATCTTGCTTTACAGTTTAACAGTCAGATGGACACATTTAAGTCTAGCAAATGCTCGTCAAACGTTTCTTAAGTGACTGCATTGTGCCAACTGTTTTGGTGGTGGAAGCCTAGGTGGTGGAGATTTGAATGTGTTTCTCATGGTTTGGTCTGGGTCCATTAGTTTCTGTGATTTTAAACATGAAGTGTCAGATAAATTTAGACATTCTGCACAATGCTGCACTCCCAACTCTTTGACAATATTTTGGGGAAGCCCACTTTTCTTCCAGCTGGACAACTACTCAATTCACACATTAGGGCTTGCACATGTGGTTTGACAAAATGGATATTCAAAAACTGGATTTGCTGTTTCAGAGCCCTGATCCAAATTCTATGGGAAAACTTTTGGAACGAATTTGAGTTCAAATTACGTAGCCAGCCTAATCAACCATCCTCACTGCAAGCATTCACTTCATCTGTGATGGACGCCAGGAAGCCAATTCCTATAGTCGCCAATCAAAAATTGGTGGAAATTCTTCCCAGACATGCAGGCTGTCATCGATGCAAAAGGGGGACCAACATTGTATTTATATGTGGAGCAGTATGCTCTAAGTACATACTACTGGGTGTCTGGATACTTTTGGCCAGATAGTGTACATAATCAATCTGATGTATCGGCATTACCTTTTCATGTGCACACCATGTAGCTATGTTATTTCAGTCTGTGGTATCACCTCAAGATCCCTTCCCTACATTAAGCTTCTTGTGCATCTCATTATAGTATGAATTATTATAATTCCCCATCCCTACTCCACATATATACGAATTCATACCTGTTTACAATTTATCATAATGGCAATTGCGCTGTTTGTCAAAATATATCCAGATACTTCTTATAATTATTACACTTTTTATTTTACTATGAAATTGTAAACACTGTTGCTGTAGTAATATTATGTTATTTTAAGAATTAATGGCATTATTATGTTCATATTCTCATCTAATAAAACTCAATTTTTTCAAATGGCGATGCTGAATTTTATAATTTACAAATTCTCTAGATTAATGTAACTAGATTACAAAATAACATTTTGTAGAGAGTTAAAAACAATTCTTTTTTGCTTTGAAATTGTAATAAACCTTTGACTGTAATTCTTATTTTAAAATATGGAATAAAGAAAAAAATTCTTTTTAAAAACGTAAACCTGTTTTTCAGTTTTAATTTTTAAATTCATTTTTTTATGCCAATGAATGAAGCTAGACCTAAAACATTGTTATTTCAAATTTTTTCTCTTTCCAATGAATAATTTTTTAAATACCCAGCAACATTGAATCAGAAAAGTACAATTTTTACTTTCCTGCATAATTTTTTTTTAAAGCTGCGGGAAACATCACATCTCAATTTTGTCAATGAGTACTTTGGAATAAAAAAATAATTGTTGAAATAGAATGGCCAGTCAAGAAATATGAAGATGTTTATGGGAAATTGATATATGCAATAGGTATTGAGACATGTGTAAACAGATTACAATTGTTGAAATGATTTCTCAAGTGTTTGATTAATTAAAAAGAAAATTGCAGATGAAATTAAATTCAGTTTCAATATATATAATGTTAAATGTTAACACAAGATTGGTAAATTCAAATCTTGATGAGATAATGCAGTGTTACTAGACTTATGACTAATTTTGAAATTATTGTTCATATATATTAATAATAAATATGGTTTTATTGATTTTGAATACTAAGAATATTTTATTAATACTCTTAATTCTTTATTTTAATTATAAATAAATAAATTTTTTTTAACTCTTATGTAAAGAATGTTTTGACATCTAACATTTTTTTCTTCTTAGTTTTGATGCTTTGTTTTGTTAAATAGTTTTTGTAAGCTAACTAAAATGTAAGTGAATGATCAACTATAGCTGAAGACAAACTTAAAGATTTTACTTCCTTGGAAGTTAATTACATTTACTTGAACTTAAAAATTTCTTGTGTATTATTACTTATAATATAACATTTATTGAACTTATTTTTTTGAAGCAGTTTTATAATGCATTAGTTGCTATTCTTTCCAATGAATTATTTATTTAGCCTAAACTCTGTTTCAGGGAGTGAAGAGAAAAAGGATAAAAAACGGACAAAGGATGATGATAGGCGCAGTCGTGATAAATCTCGAGATAGGAAAAGGTCACGAGATAGAAGATCTAGTAGAACACGAAGCAGGAGTCGTGGAAGAATTGGTTTTAGAGGTGGTTTCTTTAGGAGAGGCTATACCAGAGGGTTTGGTGCAAGAAGGCCATACTTATCTGGAAGAAGTTTTGTAAGTATATTTTAAAGAAACTTATGATGAAGATGGGGGGGGGGGTTCCTATTTACAGCTATATTTTGAAGGCAAAATCTATACAAGCATTTTTTTAAATTATTTATTGGATAATTTATAAGTTTATTAAAATCAATATCTTAACAGTAGAACTTACAGTAATGAGCTTAAAGTTATTGTAGTTCTTGCGTATGTGACTGGGCAGGTTGCCTTATTACTGTTTATTATTCAATTTTTACATATAACTTCTTTTGTAATAATGTTGATATGGTAAATCAAAATTTTAATAATTTTTTTCTATTAATTATGAATAAAAATTATTTGATAAACTTTTGATTAGAAATATCTTATTAGGTTTCCTTTAATATCCCCTAATGTAATTGTTATTTATATTCTTGAAATATAATTTTTTAATAGTTATCTAATATCAGATAATTTTATTTGTGAGTTTTCTCTTCAAATTGTGACTAATCTTTAAATTCTGACATAAATTTTATAGATTCAGTGACTCGAAACAACTTTCTGTTTGTTGATATTAAAAAAATCTGCAATGATTGGCTGAAGTGGAAAGATTGATTATATACACACACACACACACACACATATATATATATATATATATATATATATATATATATATATATATTTTATATTGTTAAAAAAATCTTCACTGCACTGTCCCCCGCCTTTAATGAATCATTAAATAAACTTGAGAAATAAAATAGGCATTTACAACCAAACAACAAAAATGCTGGCCAAATATCAGTGCTTTAAATTAGATTTACAAGTATGTTATTATAAGTATATAGAAGTTTATGAATAAAGTTACAAGTTACAACCAAATTATTGGAAGTTTGCATCGCTAATGAGTTTTTATATGTATAATTGTTTAGGTTGATCGATATCGAGAACATGATAGGCATAGGGATCGTGATTTGGATCGAAGGAGGTTTTCGGAGCTTGAAAGGCAAAGAGAAATAGAAAGAAAAAATAGAGAAGAGTCTATTCGGCTTGAAAGAGAAAGGGAAAGATTAAGGTAAGATGATGGTAACGTTTTAAAACAATTTTCTAATTTTTATTAATGAGTAAAATTAATAAATGAGTTAATTTATTGATTTAAATAGGATTGAAAGAGAAAAACTTGAAAGAGAAAGAGCTGAAGTCTTGAGATTAGAAAGAGAAAAACAAAGATTTGAACGAGAAAGATTAGAAAGAGAAAAAGCAGAACTAAGAAAAAGAACACAAATTACGTAAGTTAGTTATTGATTTAATCATATAAAGGCATAATTTAAATGAGAGCTGTAAAATTCTGAGAAGTTCAATTTTCTCATTTATATACAATTCTGTTGACATTTCTTATGCATCAAAATATTTTTCCAATTATGAAAAAATTATTGCAAAAAAGTTTATTTTATAAAAATTATGGACTAGAAGTAACCACTTTGTCATTAAATCAATCTTTTTTTTTTTTTTTACCTTTTTAAAAAATCCTTTCTTTAAATTATACTAAATTTATGTCTGTTTTCATCGGGTTGGGACAGCTGAATTAATATCTAATATCACTGGCTATCAGGCTTGAAAATTTTCTTTTTCAGTATTATTATAATAAGAATCATTATTATAATAATACTGAAAAAATTTGTATGAGAAATTTTAAAGGATTTATATGTTGTAGTAGATTGTCTTAATCCTGAAATGTAATTAAATTTCTATTGCAAAGAATTTTTTTTCTCCCTAAAGGTTTTTAATTTTGTTTTTCAAGTTGCTAACTTTATTTTCTAGTCAAATTTGTGTAATTTAGTGCAGCAAACTATTAATTTTAGGCTGCCAAGTTAGTTTAAGTGATTTATCATTTTGTGTCATTACTTAATATTTCCCCATTCATATGGAAATTAGTTCTGATAGCTGATATTTTTTTTTATTTCCTCCCTTGTTTGGGCTGATCTGATATTTATAGTTCCGAGAAATTATACAGCACAATGGATCATAATTCAAGGGATTCATTTTTATATGCTATATTAGTTTAAATTAAGGCTTCTAGATTTAAAAGGGAATTCTAAACAGAAAATCTATAGCATACTTTTTAATTCCTTATCACTGCTACGAAAATTCCGTTCACTGCAGACAATCTTGGAAAATTAGGCTCTAGTTTCTTTACTAAACATATTGATTTAAAAATATGTATATTACTAGCTTTTACCCGCGACTTCGTACACGTGGAAATCTTGATGTGTATATTTGAGAACTGACAGTCTAATCATAATGTAAAATGTTAGCAAACCGTATGCATGAGACGCGAATTTTAAACACCAGTTGGGGTAACGAATGCAGATTAGAAATTTTTAATTTCAATTAATGTTTTTTTTTATTCAAAAGGACTTCTGAAGGAATCGAGAGACCTATTAATTTACAATTATTAATTTTAAATGTATCAAACATAACGAAAATAAACAGAATCGTTTGAAATAACAGGTTGAAAACATGTTATATCTAACCGCTTTAGCTTGGGGGGAAGGAAATTACCTAAAACTATAAGGTTTTTTTCCCCTTTTGCTGTACGCAAACGAACAATCGCCGAAGAAATTTGAGAAAATTTGGTGGAATTCCTAAATTATTTGCTCATGGAAATATATCACTATAAATATATATGAAAAATATATTGATATTGCAAATACAATTTAATTACAATAACGCACAACGGAACAGTTTTGATATGTAGTTGTTTTTGCCAAAAAATAGTAAGTCACCAAATTTTAGCGAAATGGCCGAATGCGGCTCGCATTGAGTGTCTAAAAAATATAATATTTCCTATTTATTTCATTTCATATAATCACGTGTTCAAAATGACATTTTTCTAGGTTTTATTTACTGTAGTCATTAACTTTTTTAAAAATCAGCTTTTGTAAATGCAATGACAACATATCATTAAATACTGATTTTTTGAGATGTTCGTGCAGTTAATAAAATTTTTATTTTTCGCCTACGGATTTATATTGACGCCAATAACTTCCTCCCAAAAACATGTTCTGACATGATAAAAATTAAAAAAGTCTTGTTACCTTAAAAGTTGGCATGAAATTGCTGCGAAGTATATTTGTTGAAACAAAGGAAGTCATTTGGCCAAAATATATAAAAATGAAGTCAAAATATATAAAAATATAACAGTTATTATATTTTTATATATTTTGAGTTCGACGACCCAAATTTACACGCCCACGTCTTCTAGGTGGCATGATTCTAAATGAGTCACTACACAAATAAAGACACAATTAGTTTTCAAGAGAAACGAAAATTTAAAAACAGCTAGGAAAATGCCCCACACAGAGGAAATGATGACACACACACCCTTCTTTTCTATCCTTTTTTTCTTCATTGCTTTTCTTTCTACAACCCCTTTTTTCCCTTCCCTGCCCAGACTTTATTTTGGGCAGGCACAGATTAAATATCCATACAGACTAAACACAGAAAATAAAAAGAATTGTTTAATACATAAATCCCTCCAAGAATAAAATACACACATTAAGAGGTCTTCATACTGCATTTATATATAAAAAAGAATTTTTATCTTTAAGAACAAAAAAAAAAATTTATATCAGAACACAACCAATAGAAACAATAAAAAATGAGCTATACCAAATAATAATAATGAACAAAATGATATTCCTGTCCGTTTGGAAGAATGTTTTTATTCAGTACTAGCCGCCTTTGGCGACCAGTCGGTTCGCCAGTATTAGTGCTCGCAAAAATTTTCATATAATATTTTATGTAGCTGTGTCTCATAACAGATTTTTCATCAAAATATTTTAAAACCAAACAAATTTTGATAATCATATAATTCATTTAGAGTATTATTTTCATCAGATGTTCTGTTCATTGCACTATTCATCTTTCTCTTTCTATCCGAGCAATGATTGTCCCGGAATTGATATTTTACTTAAATCGTGGAGAGAAAGGTCTAAAATTCTACGTTTTTAAATGATAGTGAAATTCAAATTTTCATATATGTAAACACGCTAAACAATAAAGACACAAGTGGTTTTCAAAGTTTAAAAACAGCTTGGAAAATGCCGCGCACAGAGGAAATAATATTGAAACACACACATCCTTCCTTTCTTTTCTACTTTTTTTTTCTATCCTTTTTTTCTTCACTGATTTTGTTTCTACAAACCCTATTTTCACTTTGTTGTTCTTTTTTTTTTTTTTTTTCTTCCCTGCCCAAATTTTATTTTGAGCAAGCATAGATTAAATATTCATACAGACTAATAGTAAAAGCAGCTATTTTCTTTCATTTTCTTTCTTTTTTAAACATCCCATTATCTATGAATGAAAACCAACTGACTTCGCGTATTTATTTCTAAACAAATCATAATTTATTACTTCCTGCTATCTTACTCAGTTGGTGTGGGGGAAGGAAACGCAGATTTTTGGCGGGAAAGTAAGAAAAGTGTCGTTTTATCTATTTTCCTCTCAGTTTTTTTCATTTTTTCTCTCCATTTTTTCTCCTCTCCGAAGATGTTTCTCGTTAAGACACGAGAACCATCCTCGTGTCTTAACGAAAATATTTTTTAAAAAGTTAGCCGAATCGGTCGAGCCGTTCTCTAGTTTTGCGCTTAGCAACGCATTTCGAGAACCATTTTTATTAATATAGATGAAACTTCTACCATTTTACATATGTATTTTAAATTTAGGGACTGGTTAAGATTTGAACATGATTGATTTTTTTCCAAATATATTGCAAAAGCATGGACGTATACTATTCAATATTTTGTGCTTTTTATATTTCAATAGGCTTGAAGAAAGAAGAGGTATCAAAAGAGGTTTTGAAGGCCCTCGCAAAGAAGAACCATTTTGGGATGACAGAAAACGCCATGCAGTGCCGCGCAGGGAATCATCACTGGAGCCACATCCGAGGTAAAAAGCCTATAATTAATGTGATTTGTTATAAGTTATTAGTTTAACCAATTTTCATTTTAAAACTATCATGTATGATGCATGTTTAATTACTTTCGAGGGAACATTAAATCCCTGTTTTGTTTGATACCTGAATTTTAATGCTCTCATCCCCATTTTAAATTTTTTTTATTGTAAGCTTGATATTATGATCATTATTCAATTACTTGCTGCAATTTATAAATTCACACCACATCTAATCATGTAATCTTTAAATTTGACTAGGGAATGCAAGATTCTAATATTCCAATAGCCTCTGTATGTACAATTAATAATTTATAAATTACTGTTTCTTAAATAAAAATGAGGCTGTCAACATGTATTTATATTTCAAGAATCAAAACAAGAGATAAATAAAAAGGATAGTAATTTTGAGTTAGTAAAATGAATTTAAATGTAATTCAGATAAAAGAACATGTTACCGCATACTGAAGAGGAATATATCTATATATATTAGTATTTAGTTGGATCTTAAGCATCTTTGTATAAGACTACTAATAAATTCAATGATTTTAAGTTTTAAAAACATATTATCAATTTGACCTGAAACATTTTTTCTTTATTTCAACTTGCCATGTGCTTTTTGTCTTCTCTGGGTGGGACTACACTGTATGGTGGTTAGGTCTCATCTTTTAAACTAATTTATGTTGCCTGATTTTATTAAATATTCAATTTTTGTGTATATCTGGCATGCAGTACTCATCATCTGGTCATACTTCAAAACCATGAGATCATTATTCCAAAATAGACCTAGTCTTGCTTCTGAATGAAGTGTTGATATAATTAAACTAACACATCTTTTGAAAAAGTTTTCTTATCTGAAGTTAAAAACTGCTGAAAAATTAGACATTAAAAATTTATATCAAAAATTCTCTTGTGATTATGAGTTTAATATTTATTATTAGTTGCATGGTAGTCG
Organism: Argiope argentata; assembly: GCA_026289955.1. NCBI lineage: Eukaryota > Metazoa > Arthropoda > Arachnida > Araneae > Araneidae > Argiope > Argiope argentata. The sequence goes on along the minus strand of JAOUZG010005735.1, from coordinate 4,350,130 downwards.
GCTAGTACCCTAGTAATATTTATTGTATTTACTTTCAATTAAATCTGTTGGATATTAATTAACATTTACCAAACTCCCAAACATTTTTTTAAACATCAAAGTATTGCAAATAAAACATAGTGTTATTTTAATAAACTTATTTATTCCTAGACTATTAATTGTGGATAAAAATCAAGCCTTCATGTTATTAAATATATAACTGTTGATGTAATCTCATTCTAACTTCCACATTTATTGCTCCTCTTTTTCTCGTTCTCTATATAAACTTCCACTGTTTGTTTGTTTTTTTTAATCTTTTTAACCATGGAAAAAAATTATGTAATTAAATATTTGCAACAGTGAAAAAGATTTGAATTTTCTCTTGACAATGAAATCTATCGGTAAAAATTATATATTAAAAATTGGCAACATATAAGGAAACGTTGTGTGGTGACTAACGGCAATTGCCGTGGACTCCGCTGATATGGTCAACATATTTTAAACCTAAAAGTTTTCATGGCAATTAATTTAGTATAATTTAAGAAATAATTCTTTAAAATGATGCAAGAATCTGCAGTATTTTAGGGAATTATTGTAGGAAAATTGCCTGCTGCTCGCTTAATTTTCAATTAGCTCTTTGGACTCTGATGGGATATATACATTTCACTTTTCTTTTAAAATTAGTTGATATTTTTTAAATTATTTTTTTAAAGTTGTGTGGGGGGGATAATCATAATGTTCCATCTTCTGGCTTAAAAATAATTTTTTGGATAAATTTATTTTATTCATTACCTGTTCTCATCAGTTGTGTAGAAAATTAAGGGAAGAATATTGAGCAGTCAGCGGTTTAATTAAAATTTTTGAAAATTACTACCCCCCCCCCACTTTTTATTTGTGCTAAATTACATAACACTAGATCAAGCAATAAGTCCAACATATACAAGTATGCATATTTTTTAATATTAAGGGTTTTATTTTCATTTGATAATTTATGAAAGTTTAAAAGTTATCTTTTTTGTATCTTATTTTAAAATTGATTGCTATAGAAGCTCATTGAATATGCATAATTTGCAACTGTTTTTTAAGGGGAAGAAGCAGGTCTTCTTAATTTTATTAATCATTACACCATCTGGAAACAGATGGTGTAATGTTTCAGAGTATAGTAAAACATGATAGGTCTGTCTTATTGTAGAAGTTAACAGTTAATAAATTGTACATATACTATAAAATGGCATATTTCATAAAACTGTCTTATTATTTTTGACAGAATTATTCATCATGTCAAATCTTTTTTTTTTCCCCTTCTCACTTTGCATCTGTTAAATGTGTAGCTGATTGGTAACATTATTTAATTACCTCAAATATGGCTCCTCAATTAAATTGTTTAATGAGATTTTATTTCAGTTGACTGTTTAAATGATCTAAATAAAAAATTTATAAATCTATTCATTATCTCAGAAATATTTTACACGTTCTTATAAAAAAAGCTATTCTTAAAGAAGTTATTTGGGTGTTTTTGAAAGATTTTCTCATCAGTATCATATAATTGATGTTTTCTTTCAAAGAATTGTCGTTTATTTCATAACATTTTTAAAAAAAATTTATTTTTTATTTTTGTGTGCAGAATAAAAATAAACATTTTAATAATTTATATCCAATGTTTCTAAAGTGTACACTTATTTGTTTCTTTAGAATATTTTGATTCAGAATCTTTTGTTAACATTGTTTCACATTTCTTTCTTAGTTTTGTTGATTTTGGAAGAGATCGTGGTAGTTTTCCTGACAGGCGTGCTGAGAGGTTTGAGCGATCTAAAGGTGGTGATATATCTCCTACCTTTAATTCAACTGTTCGAAGAGATGTAAGGCATGAAGCTGATGAACGACTACCATTTCATAGAGGTAGGAGTGGACGTGAAATTCCTGAAAGAGGTCGTGAAGAGTGGAAAGGAAAGCCAAATCGAGATCGTAGTTTTGAACGATCTGCTCGTAACACCTTTAATGATAGGGGTCGAAATTTTGAGAGGCCTCATCCTTGGGGAGAGGGAGCTCCTGAACGTGATCAAAATAAATTTGGTAACGGAGCAGAAATGGGCAATTCTCAGTGGGCTCCTGTGAATAAAACCCCAGAAAACTGGGGTCGAATGGATCAACCACAAGAACGATGGGCTACTATGGAACACTCCCGCGGCCAGCCTAATATGAATATTAATCATCCACCTAATATGGGTCATCCTCCTAATCAAATGGGCATGTTTGGAGGTGGACCTGGAAATGAAATGATTAATCAAATTCCTGGACATTTTCCTGTTGATCGTTTCAATGCAAATATGATGCGTCGATTTTGAAGCATTCAAGTTAGCAGTATAAAAACTTGATGGACCTATTGAACTATTAAATAATTCATTGTTTTCATTTGAAATATGTACAGTGTGTATAGTTTTTGATGTATCAGAACATATGGATGTATCATTTTGCTATTCAATCAATAATTGGTATCTTACTTAGTATGTGTTACTTTTTAAATGTCTTTGTTTTGTGTCAAGAAAATTCATAAATGATTTTAATTTCATTGTTATTTTTTTGACAATAGTCATTTCACTGTTTCGGAGATACACTTTTTATTTCATACTTTAACTGTTTTGTATTGCTTACTCAGCCATATCAATTTCATTCAATTTTGAAGCATTTGCTCTTACATTAATGTATACAATTAAAAATAAAGATATTAACTTTATTTTTAGAAGTGTTTTTCTTTTTCATTCCAATTACATTTATAGTAACTGCTACTTAATGTGATCACTTCTGTATTGAATATTTTCATTATATTAGCCAATTAATAACTATAACTGAATTGTTAAAATCATCTATTATATTTTATCACACTAAGGGAAAAGAATAAAAACATTCAGGGCTATTTATAATTTATTTCAAAAATTGCAAATACTCAGCAGTTCTTGTATGCATTATTCTCATTTTTATTTTATTTATTTATTGCCACCAAGTTTTAAAATATAAAGAGCTTGGGTTATTTTAATATTCATTGGCCGATTCTCTTCCTGTCTGCTGACAAAGTAGTCATTAAATAATTGTTTGTAAAAAGTTAACATTTTTAAAAGAAAAGGCTGTGAAATTTTCACCGCTCACAGTATTGTGTTAATTCATGTAACCTAAATTGGCTTTTTTTAAAAAAAATTGGTATATATATATATATATTGATAATAAAAAATTGTAACATTAAGATCTGTTCAACTGCATTTATATTGAGTGAGCAGCTCATAAAAAGTCAGTGTTTAATTGTTAAATGAACTAAATTTTCAATGTTCATTTTGAAAAAAATATTTCTTTCCTTACTGAATTGAATCTCTTCTCTCTCTAATATTTAATTGATGTTAATAAATTATTTCCAATCAAACAAGTTTTTAAGTGAAAAGGCAAAATATCATCTGCTTTTTGAACATACTTTTAAAAAATTATTTTTGATTTAATTACATAGAATATTTTACTTTTATTAATTAAGAATTTAATAAATTATTTTACTTCTGTATTAAGAAAAAAATATTACTATCTTTTTTTGAAATTAGAATTAAGATTTTATCTGCTGCCCTTTTAATATTTTAATTTTATTTATACAATATGTAATATATACAATATGTAAATATATATATATATATTTACATATTGTATTAAAACTGTAATGGTTACCTTTTTTTATGCAGTATATTCTTAATAATGTGACAGATATCAGAGAAGATAACTGTCAGATTAATAAAAACTCTATAAATATATTACAATTAAAAATACTTTTAAATAGAATTTTTACTTGTTACTCAAAATCTCAACCATAACATGTTTAGCGACTTGGCATGGTAAGTGACTTATCCATTTAGTAAATTGATTGACCAATATAAAAATTAATTTTTTTAATAACAAAACATTGAATACTTCTGATAATATTTAATCATATTTAAATAGTTTTTAACCTAAGAATCGGACATTAGCGAGATTACAAATATCTAATGCATTGGGATATATACTTTTTTTATGTGTATTGTCATTAAGAAAAAACGAATTTTAGAAAATAAAAGATATGAAAACTAAGTAGACTTATTCTTGGCTTTAAAAAATATGTTCAAAAGAACAACAGCATGTCTAGTATTTGAAATTCTCTGAATTTGATCATTTTTACTTTGTGTTATCAATAATTTTTTTTCTGTTCTTTCTTATTTATTTAATTAGTTTTTTTTAATATTTTAAACTTAAATCTATGTCAATTAATCAAAAGTAAAGAGTATTAATTGAAGTTTCTTTTTCTTAATATTATTATTATTTTCTTTAAAGTTGCATCAGAGATCATGCTAAAAATAGAAGTTAGGGATGAAAATTACTTTTCAGCCTATATCTTCTAAATAATTAATGATAAAAAAATTATTCAAGTTGAGATGCTAATTCGTCTGACTTGATTTTTCATTTATCGTCAGTTGTAATGGAGATACAAGGAAATGAAAATTTCATTTCCCAATTATTGCCACTCCTGTTTAATTTGATGACTCATTTATCGATTCGAAATTTTAACTTTCTTTACATTATATCTCGGACCAGTTAAAATTCAATCAAATTTACTGTAGTTAACATCGGCAAAGCATTATATACTATCTCTCCATAAGGAGATCTCTGGCCGACAGTCTGTTTACGGCGGGCGTTATAGAAACAGGCGTCGATAGGGAGGATCCATTTCGAATGGGTGGAATCTAATCGAAGTCTGCGGGGGTATTCTTTATCTTTCCAAAAAAATGAAGCGATTAAAAAAACTATTGCTCATTCGTCTTCTCGCTTTTACCGCAGTTGCTCGTATCTTTATATTTGCTTAGCTTACTTCTTTTATATTTTATTAATATTTTCTTTGGTTAATATTAACTGCATTTCGTTATTTAATAATTCTTGTCTCTTGAATTTTGAGATCCTTTAAAATGCCTTTTCGATTTAAGAATGGAGAGACTTTAAAATCACAAGCACGTAAAATTGTGCATAATGTTATAGAATTTTGCTTGAAGCTGAAAATCCGTATGGGGAAAAAGATGGGGTTTTAGAACTAGTAATTCAGATTGGAAGTACTGAATCGGATTCCGATTCAGAAGAAACGGAATCTTGTGACAGTGAGTTAGAATTCTTTTAATTGAAAGTACACAACTGTCACACGATCTCTGCTAGTTTTGCACTCTTTTAATAATAATTAATGTGTTTTATAAATAAAAAGTGAATTTTAAAATTGATTTTTTTTGTTTCATTTCAATTAATTTAATCGTAAGTTATAGAAGATATAGAATTTTATTTAGTTTATTTCCTGAAGCTACGAAATTTAGTTGATTCCTTTTTGTTTTTTTCTATTTTTTCCTTAATGTGCTCTTGTTTTCTATTATTCAATATGTCGATAGTCAAAAGTTTCAGCTTAACATACTTTTGATGATCCTTATTTGATTATCTTTAAAATTGATAAAATGTAATTGTTAATTTTGAGTTTCGAAAAATAGTATATAT
>JAOUZG010005735.1:4317762-4339616 GCA_026289955.1 Argiope argentata | reverse complement strand
ATATATCAAAAATAAGTTTATTTATTTATTTTGGAGAGGTTTTAAGCATATTTAACAATGAATATTTTACTTTGTAACAGCAACCTTTTATAAAAATTATGAAATAATTACGATTATTATGTCATTATTTTTATGTTGAATTAGACAGATTACTTAAGGTTTGCTGCGGAGAATTTAATCTTAAGTAGTTGCATAAATTTAAAACAAGTAAAATGAAAATTAATTTTTTGTCATGCTGGATTCTACTTAATTTTTTTTTCTTGTACAGTCGTTAGACATATAAATAATTCAGTTTTTCTATTTGATTTACGCTGTTCTTTCTGTACTAATCATAAAGGAATTTCTATATTATTCTAACAGGAATAATATATATTTTCAAAATTCCAAGTACGCAAATGATTTTCAGCCCAGTGAATTATTTTTCGAATTTGCTTTCGAAAATTAAAGGCAATATATCGATACTGCCAATAAGGCGCTAAACGCACCAACGTAAGAAACTTGAATGAATTTCTACCTCTGCGAAATGGACTCTTCCAACCTGTTTCTGTAACGTCCGCCGTAAACATAGACGACTGTCGGCTAGAGATTTCCTTATGGACAGACAGTATACAGGGTGTTTCTGAAGTCCGCATATGAACTTGGAGGGGAGTTAGGAAACATTACTAGGAATTAGAAACATACAATAAAGGGGGAAAAATCAAGTGACAATAGGAGGCGGAAAACGGTATTAATTGCTTTATTGCACACAAAAAAAGTACAGTTATTAATAAAATGAAGAACACCTCCTATAATTTCTTATTTATTATTGTAGCAAAATTAGTGTTGATGGAAGTGGATTAATGGAACAGTTTCGTTGGGATGCGTAAGCTGAATAGCTAGTTAATTAATTATCTCAAAATTTTTCCGTTAAGAAAATTAGATTTTTTAATAATTTGAATCAGATGTGGTCTTATGTAGGTGTATGGAATTTCTTTTTGAAATTTGAAATAATTTTTGAGATATACTTAATTTTGTTTGCAGAAAATTCCACTCAAAAAGAGACAGCCCACCTAGGTTTGTTTATTAAGTAAATCTCAGCTTGTTAATAGTCAAATGCACTTATTACGCATTTTTATCCTAAGAATTTCGGAGGATCAAACAAAACTCAAATTTATTCTTAGTATGAATACATTTTTTTTCTTCAAAATATGATTTTTTTCTTTTTATTTAAATACTAAATAATTTTAATTACTTTTAAAGTTAATTCATCATTTAATCTTTAGTGAATCCCGCTTTAAATTTGCAAATCAACCGTGTGAATTTTACCATTTTTGGGTATATCGAAAATTATTTGTGATACGTGCACAATTTTTTTTATTCCAACATTTCAGAATACCAACTTTGCATCCGTGCCAGAATTTTACGATTCACTTTTTTTTTTCACATTCATCATGAAAAACGCATTAAAAAATTAAATTTGTCCTAATTATTCTTTTATTTAGTGACTATAAAATATGATAATTTTCTTCAGGTGTGTAAAAAATTAAATAAATAATGGAGGTATTGCCGAAAGTTCATAAGTTTCATTTAACATTGGAAACGTTATTTTTTAAAACCCTGAACTCTCAAAATTATTATCACAATTACATAAAATTTCCCCATTGTTTATATTCAAGCCAAATATATATAAAATTTTATTGAAAAGTTCATTTCACAACAACAAATTGAATCAGTAGGGGGTAAAAAAGACCGGTAAAAGGAAAATTTTTTGAGATGGTCGTTAATTAACGAGGTTAATCAGTTTATCAGCTCAACAAACCTGCCCACTGCTGGTTAAAAGGATTTTTTAAACCGATTAATCTTTTGCTCTAGTTGATTCTATGAGAATAAACTGTCCCTGAAAAAGGCAATTCATAAACCTGTCAGAATTGGGGGGAGAGGCTCCGGTGGTTTGCAGGTGCAATCATATTGATTAAAATATATAATCAACATGCTGCCAAATATTCCCGATGAATTTATAAAATACTAGACGTATATCAACACAAGTATAATTGGTAATTTAATAATGTTCTAACAATGACTGACATATAAATAAATATCAAGCTTCAAAATTGATCAATTTAATAAAAGAGAAATATCATTAAGGATACCTTATTTATTGCCTTGAAATACCCGAATCTGTTGGCTGGTAATGAAAATTATGAGGGATGGTTCTTCTACAAAATTGTTTGACAATTTTAACTTTCATACAATTTATGTCTCGAAATTTTTTTAGAATTCGTTTAAAATTACTTTTTGATTACATATTCAAGTCTAATTAGTCACTTAAAACTTGTATGCTTTTGTTGATAAGAAATGACTTTTTTGTGAAGCATTTTCTCCGAATAAAATTTCCATTGTTGTTTATTGAATATCTTATTTATCTTTGAAAAAATATACTTCGTTTTCGTTCGTCAAACGGTCTTTCATGCCTTTTCCGCTTCTGAACGTTAGATATTTTGAAAGACTTAAATGAACGGTTCATAAAAGATTTTCTCGAGAAATTGTTCCGAGTAGTAATTCGACAAACCAACCAATAAGAGTTCAGAAATAAGCATGGGTTTCTTTCGGTACCTAACGTCTCATATTTGTCGGAATTCTAGTTCGGGAGATTTGAATTTACTTAATTTGTTTTTGTTTCAACGTAGTTAGCTTATATTTGGTAGGTTCATTTTCTTTTTTGTTAAAACATTCAATAAATCAGAATAAAAAGATTTAATAACAATAATCTTTAATTTTTAAACACTTCCTACAATTTTTTTATTACAAATTTTGAATTTTTCGATTTATTGTCAAATATTCCCATCCCCTCAAAGTGCAACATCTTATATATAAAAAAATCAATTGTTAAATTCACTTATTTTGATTATAAAGCAGTTATTTTTAAAAACTTTTGTAACCCCCCCTCCCATCCTTTCATTTAATTTAGGCTCATTCTAGAAATACTCATATTTCTTTAAACACAAAAAGTATTTTGGTTTTACAAATATATATATATATATATATATATATATATATATATATATATATATATACTGAAAAATTCGATTGGATACACCTTAATCTTTTTGTTTGAATATTCTATTTAAACATTTGATTTAGCTTTATCTTTTATTTTTCATAACTTTTTATGAGTGTATTTTAGTTTAAAATGGTTTTTCATCTTTATTGGAATCAGCACATTGAGAATTTAGTCAGAACCTGCTAAATCCTCAAAAGTTTAAGGGTATAAGTTTTTTTGTATGTATTTTCATCTACCTCTATTACTATTTTTTTCATAATGAATGGCATTTTTTAATATAAATAATAAAATAAATATTCAGTTAATCATTTTGAAAAATCCTTTAAAAATATCTTTTTCTTGTTATTTATATTTTTGCTACATTGATTATTTAAATATTAACTAATTTATGTATTTGTCGGTGTATTTAATGTCTAAAATGTAAATATTGATAATATTGGTGGGGGTGAATAAATGTACTTAAATTATGTGAAAATAAAAAATTGTGTGTACATATTTTGTCATGTTTAATACTAAAAAAGTTGATTACATGTTTTTCAATATTTTTGATGTTTATAAATTTATTTTGATGTTGAAAGAAGTATTGCAAAAAATAAAAAAATAATATTTGTCCTTGGTTTAAAAATTTTATATTTTTTGAATGCATCATAATATTAGAGTTCTTATTTCCGTGAATTAATTGGTTCATAAAATAACTTAATGCAACATTATTCTCTAAATGATTTGAAATTTAAATTTTTAGGTTATTTTTTTACTAATAATCAAATTGTTGCTGAGATTTAAATTTCTAAAATCATAGAATGCATTTTATTTTGTTTTCTTTGTTTATATCCAAATATTTCCATTTTAAAAATAAATGGATAATAAAATATTTAAGTGTATCCATCTTTTTTTAATAAAATATTTTAGGACTTCATATTAGTAAAATTATTATTAAGATATGCAATGTTTAATTTTTTAAAGCCTCAACTCAATGAAAGTTGATTGTAACATGTTTTTTTTTATCATGTCATAACACGATGTTTTGGGGATGAGGTTTTTGGCATAAAAAAAATGTGTAGACGAAAAATAAAAATTATATTATTCGCATGAGCATCTCAAAAAATCAACTTTTAATAATGTATTGCCATTGCATTTACAAAAGCTCTGATTTTTTTAAAAAATATATTAATGACTACAGCAAATAAAACCTAGAAAAAGACATTTTGAGCATGCAATTATATGAAATGAAATAAATTGGAAATGTATATTTTAAACAATAAATGCAATACAAAGTTTTTTGAATCATTTGCTAAAGTGACTAATTCAATGAAATAATTAAAATGAATAAAAATATAATTTAACTTGCATAAGCACATAGTGCTAGGCCATTCAAGAAACTATGTTCTGACATGATAAATTGAAATATGCATAGCAGATTTTATTTTAAACTTTTTATTAGTTCATATGTATACTATTTTCCTGTTCTTCTATTTGTACTATTTATTATTATAAAATTCCCTGCTCTGCCTAATGTAAAAATATTAACTTCATTAAATTTAATTAATATTTAATTACAGAATTATAAATACTGATTTTTTTTAGGTACTCATTTTAAATCCATATAAATGTTGATGCTCAAAGAGACTAAATATTTAATAATGATTTATTTATAAATTATGTTATTCGATTTTATTTTTTATATAGTTTTAAAAACATTTAAAACTGAATCTACAGGATGACTATTATTAAGGGTAATCAATAATAATTTATAGACTGAGTGACCATATTTAAGTTAACTGAAGAATATTATATGAATGTCAAAATTTTATATTTTAAAAGTGACAGATTGTCTTGTTTATAACTTTAAGACCCTGTTTGCTTTAGGAAATGTTGACTAGTTTTATGTTGACAAAATTTGGCAGGGATGGGGAAAAAATCTATACCATGTCATTTAGTTATACATCTTGCAACAATTTTCAATTTATATTATTTATAAAGTTTATTAAATTACTCATAATTTAGTGAAATTCAGTTTTAATTGCAATAAAATGAATGAAATAACGAATAAGGGGCAAGAAATTTTTTTCACTGATTACAAAAATATGCCTAAGGATGTTATACAGTTTGACAATGGAAATCGCCAAATTAGCAGAATTTCTTCTTGTTGCTTTTTGGTTGCCTTTATAATTAGCTAATACCCATTATTTTTTAAAACTAATCTAATTTTGAGATTTTTCTAGACTGCTTTGCTGCAATAAAATGACACCTTTCTCTGCTGAGGGATGTGTATTTGGAAAAGAATTAGAAGCTTCTGTCTCAGTTTGTGGGAAGGAATCTATCTCTTTGTTACAGAATGATCAAATCTTCATCACACAGTTAAATCAATTACATAAAGTAATTTATTTTTGTTTACATGTATGATTTGGCTAAATGTAAGATGTTAAAATTTTAATTGATATAATGGTAACCGAAAAAGTAATATTAGACTTTTTTAAAATGTAATAGGTGGAAACGCTGTTTGCTTTCTATTGTAGAATTTCATTTTCATTTTATTTCATCATATGATACATTGTAAAATAAGTACAAAATTCTTAAATCATTATATAAATAAACTTTTAATTATATATATTAAACCTCTCTCTCTCTCTCTCTCTTTGTAACTACCCTAAAGAATTACAAATGAGCATTTAATTTTTTTTGTCTAAATTTGATACCTTTATTCTGCCTGTATATCAAAAAGTGATATTTTTAGTTTGTTGTCCAGTAAAATGGATCATGGGCAAATAAGGAAAACAAACTTACTTGTAAAATAATATGGAAAAAAGCTTATTTTACTACTTTTTAAATAAATATATTTTGATTTTAAAATTTTGCAAAATAGGTTGAGATCAAAGAAAGCAATTTCTTACTATGCTACAATAAAAATTTATATTTCATTATTGAATAATGATAATTCTTTTAAATTATTAGTTTATGATCTACAAGTGAAGAGGGGGGGAACCTTTGGAATGTAGCAATGAAATAAAAAAAAGAATTGCTTTAACTTTTTAAAAAAAATTTAGATGATAGGATCTAAAATTTTCCCTTCTTTCTTCCTTCACTGAATTCTTGCCTTGTATCTGCTTCCATTTGTAAACAAAGTACTCATGTTCCTAATTTTTAATTATCATGAGTAGTTTATAACATGTACAGTGGTAATCATGAATAGTTTGTTTAGTAATAACTATGTACACAATCCTAATTGTGCAATTTGAATGGAATACCTGAATAGGAAGGGCAGTAAAATTATCAGTATAGAATGACTAGAATAGAGAAAAATTAATTAGGAGGAGCAAATCCTTATTGTTTATTAAAATTGTACCACATGCAAACAAATATAAAAATTTTAATGGTATAATATCTATACTGTCCATAAGAAAACAAATTAAAATTAAATGTGATTATTTTTTAGTAAATAAATAAAAAAAATTATTGGTATTTTATTCTTTTCAGTTGGTTTTACTTCCTGTTTTAAGAACAAGAATACCAAATTCAGAAAATATAATTCAAGATCTTCATAAAATTATTTCATCTCATCAGTCTATATATTCTGGCATTATTTCTGGTGAATGTTCCCTTATTTCTGCTGGGAAAGAACTTTCATCACACTTGCATAAATGGGCTATGTATTGCAAAATGATACATATGGAAATAAATGAATTAAAGGTAAATTGCTATGTTCATTTTAATTTTAATTTGAGGAAAGTTAGAGTAATGTTGAAAAAAGTTGAATTTTAAAAATAATTTTCAAAAATGTGAATCTTATAATTCATTTAGAGTTTTTTTCTTGTGATTTTACTTTTAGAATTTATTACTGATGATTTTTCTGGTCATAAATATTTTAAAGGGATTAAGTTTGCGAAATAATATTTTATTATTCCGCATCTGAATATGTGCTTGAATGCGAGAACTCAAAGCTATGATAAAATCTAGAATGGGATATATTAAACAAACTTGCAGATTGATTTCAATTTCTTGAACAAATTGGTATATGAGAAGAAGTACTGTTTGGAAGTATATATTTAATTATCTTCATTGTATGACAAAACTGAATCAAAAATGTGTCAATCATGGAAATATATAAAACATGTTAAGGGGAGAGTGGTGGCATTTTTATTTTTTTGAATGCAAAATATACTATGAGAAGGTATTATCAAAAACTAAAATTTTGATGGTTTTTTTGGTTTTAGACCATCTAGTGCACAAAAAACATATTTTTGTAATTATGGTTATCTATGATCAGAATGTCTCAAAAATGCATGAAGCTAGATGAATGAAATTTAATTTGTTGTCAGTATGTCATGTTTGTAGATTTTTTTTTATTTAATTTTATTTGCCTTTTGTTCATAAATTCTTTTTCTTAGTTAAATATTCATTTTTATAATGAAAAAAGTATTTTTTAACTCATGTGTCATGCATTTTCACTATATATATATATATATATATATATATATATATATATATATAATTAAATTTGTTATCTTATTGAGATATGAGATAATTTGTAAGCATAGATCTGATTTCATGTGAATGGACCTTATTATTATACATTGTATGAATTCTATGTTATTTGTCAGATTAGGCAATGCCTTCATGCAGAAAGTTCAAATAAGAGCTAATATGGTCTTCCAAAACAAGAATATACTCTACAGCTTTCCTCCAAATGTTAATTTGTACTCTAGTAAAATGATATTCTTGGTGAAGTATATCTTTCAAAATCTCAAACAGCTGAGATGCACTAATTTTTTTAGGAAAAATTATATTCTCTTTAAGATTTCCTGGTTGCTTGGAAGCCTGCATTAGAGTAGCATTTGTTTTCTGATTTGGCTACAGATCTCAATTCATTTACTATATTTTGCTGGTGTACTTTACATTAATGAGATTATACTATTTTTGATATATTGTAATTTAAGGACATAGCCAATGGCCATGACTAAAATATTCCCAGTCCATTTAACTACCAGCATAAATTACATTAAGCATTTACCTGTAATAACAGCTATTATGGGCGAATTGCATTTTGATCAATGTTAACATTGTATTTCTGATATCAGCACACATAACATAGCATAACATAATTATCTCAGAGAGAGTATTTGATTTTAATTGTTCTGTATATCTAGAAACCATTTGTTTATAATAAATTTCATGGCTTATTATTTATCTTTAGATTTATGCTGATATTCCTAAAATGACTTTCTCTATTTTTGAAATTTTGTTATAACTATTTCCTACTAATCACTATATTGCTCCTTCACCATTTAGTAATATTTCCTGCCTTACGTAATGCTTCTTTATTCACCTCACTTTTGATATTTATTTACAATTTATATTTTCCCCCCATTCATTATACATAAAGTATGTGGCCCTTTCATTGCATTGCAAATTTGCTGTAAATACTGTTTCCATGATATTTGGTTCTTCCTTATTTTAGTGGCTTCTTAGATTCAATTAAGTATTCTAGAAATATCACTAAAATGGTAGAGAAATGCCACCAAAATATATCAGTAATTGTGATTCTCACATAACTCTGTTGCAAGTAAGCCTAGAGATTGCTATAATAAAAAAGTACCTAATATTTTATTTATGTTATTTGAATTTCATTGTAGCAATAATAAGGTATAATTATAGATTATAATTATTTTAGAAAACTTGTGAATTTAAAGAAAATGAGTTTACCTCTAGTGAATTTTTTGAATCTCCTACTTCTCTTATTTCCAAGTAAGTTACTTTTTTTTTTTGTTCAGAATGATACTTAAAAGTAAATTTAGATTGAAATTTTGCACTATAAATTATTCATTTGCAGAAAGAAAAAAACCCATTTAAATAATTTTATTTCTACTATTTTATTTTCTAACATTTATCCAGATGTTTAATGGAATGTTTCCATATTTTTAAGAATAAGATTATAAGACTAGTATTCTTCTGTGTTTTTTCTGCTTATATTATTTTTCAAGCACAATAATTTTATTGTAATTGCATAAAATTATTTTACTTGAACTGCATATAGTAAATCTAACTTATATTAAATGTTTTTGCTTTAAATTTTAACTAATGACATTTGCTTCAGTATATCTTTAAAAAGAGTGATTAATTGAACCAAGATTAATTTGCATCTTGTAAAAATACTGCAAATCAATAGAAAACTTTATCAATTGGGCTTCAATTTCTCAGTTTGCATACACTTCTGAAAAATGGATGAAATTCGTTATATCGTTTTTGTATTAAATTTGTAGATTTCTATCAAGTTTTGAATACAATTTATTCAGAGGAAGTTTCTCTGCCCATCTGTTCAAATGTAAATTAACTCAATAACTACAAAATGTTGAGAGCAAGATTAATAAGAACCCAGTTTTAACATCTATTTTGTAGACACCTATCAAATTTTGAAACAAATTGAGCAAGGCTTTAAATATACCTTCAGAAGCATATAAACATAACAAAAAGGCACTAACTTAGATAAATAACATTTGATTGGTAATTTTTTACCACAACTGTAGTTCTGTGTCAGTTTAGGTTAAAGCAGCTGAGAAAAGCACATCTAAAGCACAAATTTGATTTTTGTATATTATCAATCAGGGATATTGGGTATTGTCTGGAATTAATTGCCCAAAAATCACGCAGAGAAAGATGCATTCACTGAAATGATATATTCAGTGAATGTATTCACATGATAAAATTTATGCAAGGTATTTACATGATACATTCACTGAAAATGCTCAGTTCATGCCAAATATTTCCTAATTTTTGTACACTAATGTCAAATAAGAGATTCTTTGACTTATCCAAAATTTATCTTTTTTTTGTGTATGGTAGTGATGCGAGATGACTTTATTAAAGAGTATGCCTGAAAGTTTTGAGGAAACTACCCGTTTAAAAGATAGGGAATATCATTTATAGTTTAATTGCAAATATTATGAACTTATAAAATAGATGAATGATATTATTTGTAACTATAGAAAATAAAATTTTCCTCATTGTTTATATAATATTTCAAATATATGGTAATTTATAGTCATTTTAAGATTACCAAGAACTAATTAAAAATATGTTTTTAGAAATGTTAATTTTTTGGTAGGTGTCAAAAGTAAATTAACTTACTGTTCTTTTTATTTTTGCTTTTTTTTTAGTTTGAAAAAATGTTTAAGATTTATTGATATTTTATATTCAGTGCCCAGAAACTTCAGCCATATGAACCTTTATAATTTTATTTTTATTAATAAATTTTTTGTTAGTATTGGTTTTAATTATTAATATAATAAAATTTTTAAAAAAGAAATTTCTAATTGAATTTGAATGCTTTTCTTAAAGGTTTGAAATGATCTTTCAAAATCTATGTGAGGCAGTTCCTGAAAATGAAGATTACAAAGGTATTTAAGTTTATTAGTATTTAATTAACATTAATGTTTTAATAATTTTGCTATTTTTTGCATGTGAAATGAATATGTTAGTAATAATTTTGTCTGATATAATTAATATGTATGTATGTAATAATATCTCTTAATCTAATTTAAATTTAAATTTTGTAATTTTTATCGTAATTTAGCTTATACTAACTTCATTTTAAAATGTTCTACTTTCCTTTCCAATTTCCACTTTTTATTTAATTAATTTTATATGGTTTTTAGAAAACTGATTGTATTGCTTTTTCTTAAAAATGTTTAAAACATTTTTTTAAAAAAGGCCTAAACTACCTTTTCCTAAGATTAAATTACAAATAAATTCCTATCAAAATCTCTTAACAAAACTACTGAAGGAAAAAATTTGGGGTTCTACTCTTCTGTCACAATGTAGACTGACGAATTTCGTACCACTTATTATTAGTATGTAAATTATACATTTTGTGGGGAAATAAATCAGCTTTAAAATTTCAAAAGTTTCTTCTTCTCAGGCACACATCTACTAAAATATATTTTATATGTATATATCAATATGTATGAAATCATATTTAATTGGGAAAATTCCAGTAAAAAATAATTTTAAAAATTTTGCATGAATTATATAATTTTTTTATCTATTTTTGTTATTTTATAAATAAATTTGCAAACTTTTTACAATCAAATTATATTAGTTATTAAATGTTTAATTATTGGATTTTCATTTGAGCTGATTTTGTTGATTAATCTTTATGATCTTCAGTGTCATCTTGTTAATTTAATTTTAATGGTACAGAGGTTCAAAAATTTTTAGAATCTAATTTTAATTAATTGTGTAATTAGTTTAAATTTAGTACAAAACGTGTAAATTTTATACAAAAAGAAAAAACACATCTTTAAAGAATCCAATTATCAAATTTAACAAAATGTATCCTTTTTTTCATAATGACTACTTTCATTGCTTCATTGAAATTAGCAGATAATTTGCATATGATTTCAGAATATAAAAATATATAGTATTCAGAATGCATAATGATCTTCTAGCTGTTCAAGAAAAAAGAAGAAAAAAAAATCACTTACACTTTTCCATACATTGAAAAATTGTATTCTCATGTTACTTGACAGTCTTTATTTTTAATTAGATTGCTATGGATTTTTTTTTGTTAGTAATTCAGCTGTATTATTTCTTTCTGTATATTTTTCAGTATTTAATAGCATGTGTGTTAAAATCTAATAATGCATATTAAATAAGTATTTTTATACTTTAAAACCACTATATATAATATTCATCATAGAATTTAATTTTCATTTCTCCTTGTTTGCATTTGCAGTTCTTTTAGAAACACATGTATTACATTTGAATTAAAGAGATTATAATAGTATTATTATAATACATATCAATGATTTATTTTTAATATATTGTTTATAAATTTGCACTTTAGATATTCTAGAATCTATTCAGTATACATTTGATGATGTGGTTTTTAAAGCTTCATTGCCTAATAATGCTTTAAAGCTCCTTCAAATACAACGACTTCTAATTGATCGACAGCCCAGAATTCTGAATCCTTCCAGAATATTATTAAAAGAAGGGTGTTTATATAAAGTATGTTTTTTTTATATATATTTCACCATTTAACAAGTAATGAGTTATAAAACTTGAAATTATATTAAAATAATATGAAGATATATTTTGTTGATGTGCTTCTATTTAAGGTTTATGCATATATATGTCAAACAAAACTTTTTTTTTCACAGTTATTCTTGTAAAAAACATGAAAAGAGAATTTACCTTGAATGTTTATTTGAATGGCAAACATGATTAGAAAATATATGGAGTGGAGGGTAGCATCAAAGATTATCAGAAAGGAATTGAATGGTTTTTATTATGCTATTAAATATGATTTGTTTTTAGTTATATTTTAATGCTAGTACCAATGAAGTTACTGTCCCATTAACAGTTTTTCTTGATTTAAAAACTCAACAAACTTGGTAAAAATGATAATCTATTTTTCAAAATTTACTTTTATAAATTTATTTCTGATTTTCAGGTCAATTACAAATCAAACAAAGCAAAGAAACTGGCTTTCATACTATTTGATGATGCATTGTTAATTTGTAAAATCCAGAATAAATCATTTGAATGGCATGTTAAAGATTCTTTAAAATGTTGTGCCTTGTTACCCTTGCATGCATGTTCTGTAAACTTTGCGTCTGGTTTTTCTTCAGTTAAAGGAAACCTATTTAAGGTTTGTTCTTAATTATTTTATTTTTATCTACAGTAAAGTAAATAAAACAGTATCATTGATATTAATAAATTAAATTATTGATATGCTTAATTTACTTATTGAAACTGTATACTATATTATCATTTTGAAATGCTGTTAAATACTGAGAATAGAAATTTGTTCTCTTATTATTTTAATTAAATAGTTTGTGTATACTCATGACAAGATATATAATGTGTGTGTGTGTAATTAAAGTAATTCATTTTGTTCACAACAATATCCTCTTTCTGTGGATAAAACATGAATTTCTGAATGTACAAAATTTTAAAATGTTATTAATAGCTTGTATTGCTTAAAATTTATATCTAATAAAATTGAAATTAATTAATTTTGCTCTTAAAGAAGATTTTTTAAAATTTGGTTTTCTAGACAAAGTGAATGAAAGCAAACATTATCTGTTAGAGGATGCCTTTTATTAGGCATCAATTACTTGCAGCATCACTAAAATCTACAATAGAAGTTAAAAAATATTTTAATTAGTAAGAAAACAATGCATTTTTTAAAATCAAACTTGACAAGTTTTTGAAGGCTTATATTTATTCTAAAAGACACTATATTAGAAGAAATACCAATGTAATAATAAGGTAATGCAGTTTTTTAGAGTATGTATAAGCCTAATGTGACAGCTCTGTGATAATAAAAGAATTCATTTTAAAATTACCTGAGTTAAACAGTTAATGGTAACATTTTCATTCATTACTTTTACTATCAATTAATATTAAGTTATTAAAACTTTTTTATTCTATTAAATAATCTGTAAAAAAAAAGAATCACAGACTGATGTACTGTTAATTATTATATTTATATCCTGTTATTGACTATGAAATATTAAAAAAGTTTTGTTATTGTAAACTGACTTAAAAACTGAATTGATAAATAACAATTTTATTTGCATTTGCATATCTGGCCATTTCTTTTAAACAAATAATGAAATAATTAGATTTCTGATTTTACTGAATAAGATTTTATAAGTTCTGTTGTTTTTCAACATTTTTGTGGGATCCATTGAAAAAAAAAAGAATTAAAAACAAAAATGTAGTTGTAAGAATACAAAGCCTCATCATTTAATAACTTGTTTAATAAAGTTTCAGAATTTAAGGCTTGTAGATAAATATTATTAACAAACTACAACCTTAAAATATGTATTTTTTAATACTAAAAACTGTTTCTTATTCAGGTAAAATGCTGGAATATATCATATCTGCTCATGTCAAAAGTTCCTGGTGATGCCCAAAGTTGGATCCAAGCACTGCAGTCAGCTATTCGGTATGATTTATAATTAAAATGTCTAATTTGTAAGATGCTTTTTTAAAAAGTATGCTCTTTTTGATAGAAGTTATTTCTTTAAAAAAAATGTACTTTAATTTCAACTATATAATTACTATACATTAAAATTTGTTATTAATGAAGATGAATAGTTTCTTGGAAAAAATGAGTTTTCTCATAAATTTGATAGTTGTTCTAGCTTCCAAAGTAGTATCAAAAAAGATAAAATATAAATACGTATATGAAATATTACAAAATTAATTATATTTTTATTATTGTGTGAAATTATATTTTCTTGTAGAATGACACTGAGTAATTAATGTTCATTATTTACTAAGTGTCATTACAACAATTTTTTATATTCACTACATTTTAACAATAAATAATTTTATTTTGCTCTATGAGTTTTAGTTTATATTTTATATAGAAAATACAACATATTAATCGGATGGTCATTTTCTAGAACTAAAAAGGAACTTTATTTATCATCCCAAAGTTCCTGTTTAGTTTTTCTTTTTTACACCATTTTCTAGATTGCATAGTGCAGTGCATACTAATAGGTTTTTACTTTCTTGTATACAAAGTTTACTTCCTTGAACACTTTTAGCACATTTTGATATGTCTATCTGTAACAAAGATAAATCAAAAAACACTTTGAGGTTAGACAAAGGAAATTTGGTATAATGTCTTTCCATGAAATTTGCAGACATCTAATGAATTTTGGGCAAAATACTTTCAAAGGAAGCTTTTTAAAATCTGATTTACAAATATAAGTTAATGTAAATACAAAACAAAAAAAGCTAGATTAATAAAACTTTGTATGCAAATTTAACATTTATATTTTAGATTCACATCAAATTTAGAATCAAATCCATCAAAGAGCTGATTTTCACTATGACTCAAAAACACCATGATTTTAAAAAAATCAAATTTTATATGCAATTTTTACTGCTATTGTAGTTTAGTGCCAAATTTTGAGTTCAGTTTGGTTGGAAGAAATGTACTTGGAACCAAATTCGATTTTCAGGTTTTATAGCAGCTTGGCAGGGGAAAAAATCGCCAAAGAAGGATCACACTACAGATCTAGTAAAATTGCTAAATAGTGAATAGTTCATAAATACTGTTTACAAATGTGACACAAGGCATTTGTGGCCTAAAGGCATGGCAAGATTCAAATTTTTATGGGCAAGGAGGATAACTTCTTTATTAAGAAGTAAACTTTGCAAAAAAGTTTTGCTTGAGACTACTACACTACTGTAGTTTATTATTATTATTATTTTGCTAATGGCATGTACTTAATTTCAGACAAGTGCATTTATTAGAGAATATGTAATAAAATTTCAAAAAGACCACTCCCACTGGTTTTTTTAATCATTGATTTACTCTATTGTGTAAATTCACTTTTTTATGTAAATATTTTATTTCTCCAAGTTATGTAGAATTATGTTAAATATATTTATATTTTATTTTATATATTATTTCTACTGTAAACATCTTTTTCCCTTAATTAATACTAAGCCTGTAATAATGATTTATTTATTTATTTATTTTTTAACATAGCACATTTAATGTTAATGCCCTAAATGCTGTATCTTAAAATACAGTATTCTGATTTTTTCCTCTTTTTATATTCCTTCAATAACCCTTACCTTGATATATAAATAATATTTTTGCTATTATAAGTTTTTTTTTTATTTAGTAGGTATTATAGATAAGATACGTAATTCTATAAAAAATATTAATTTTGAATATTTTTTACCTTCAGGCGATATAAAGGCTCTTTTAAGGAAACTAGGCCTTATGTAGTTATTAAGAAAAATAAGAAAATGAACAATGGATTGTTCTCAAATTGTTTATCTTGGTAAATGTAAGTCTTCTTTGACATTTCTATTGATATTATATATATATATATATATATATATATTAGATTTGTTTCAAATTTATTTTTAAATATATCTATTATAATAGTAAACTTTTAAATAGGCGTGAAAATTTATTTAAGAAATATAAAAACTGAATATTGTATAAACTTTTAATTAGAAAATTTTTAACTTATACCTGCTTATTTCCATTTTTGATTATGTAGAGTTATTTTAAATGTAAACTATGAGCATTAATATTAGTATAATGGTCACTTTTCATACAAATATCAAGATAGAATTAAATTTAAAATATTTTGTTTACTTAATTAAAAATTATTTTTTAAAAAAAATTTCATTATCTAATTTTTCTCACTGAGAAATTTCATGCTAAAATTAATTTGAAAAGTAGTTTTAAATAAAATAAATTTTGACTTCCTATCACTTCCAGTTCCTTTGAGTCAGATGATATATATTTGAACTTAGTTGAGATTTTTAATCTCTCAATAGTATTGGACTTATAAATTATTCAAATTCTGCTATAACTATTCTACATAATCTCTTCATAATATTATCTAGAGAAAGCAACATAAACATGGATAATAACACCTCAAAAGTGCCATTTGAAATTTGAGAATTGAAAAGAAATAATGAAAAGAGTATCATAGAATATTGTTTTATGATTTTCAAGCAAGTGTGAGAGAATTTGAATTCTAGGGATCATAATCTGTTAAAAATTGTAAAAATTTCTTAAATTTATGTTATAAGAATTCATGTTATAAGATAGTATGTAGTATTTCATGAGATATATGCATATAAAGTGTAAAAAAGAAGATTTAAAATGGGAAATACAATTAAATTTTCTTCCTTACAGAATATAGATTCATTCTGAAAATATAGTAATAGAAATATTTTTGGCAAATTCATTTCTGCATTTAAATGTTAAAAGGTTGATTTAATTCAGGGGAAAGCCTGAACCGAAGTGTACCCACATTAAATGACATTCAGGGAAAATATATAAATTTAAATTCAAATTTTTTAAAATACAATTTTTATTTCAATGCCCCTGAAAAAGTTATGCTAGGATGGAATCTAAATTGCTGTATGTAAAACATTTTTGAACTAACAAGGACTCACAGCTCATCAAAGCATCTTACTTTAATTATTAAAACAAATAATTAATTAGTTGTAAAAAATATAGTTAAATTTGTAAAAGCCTTTGAAATAATATTTAAAAACATAATGATAGATTGAGATATACCTTATTCATGATTATTTCAGAACTCTTCCTCCATCCTCTCTGAGTAAAGTTTTTGTTTTATTTTCGTTCAATTATAGTTTTCGTGAATTAGTGGAATAAGCCATATCTAAACTTGTTTTTTTACTTATTAATACAAAGCTGTTTCATTTTATTCTCTTTGATGTTATTAGCAGAAATATAAATAGATCTATATCATAAATATAGAAACTTTTAGTAACAAATAAGTTTGTAAAAAAAAATAATCTTGCTATTTTGGAGTTTTTACTGTGCAAAGTCTGGTAAAAACTGGTACATTAAACATTATACTCAACATCTGCTACTAAAGTATGTTGTTGTTGGACATAGTAATAATTTTAGCATTCTTTTATTATGTGTTTTAAAACTGTAAATTCATATTAATAAATTTTTTAAATGAATAATTCATAAATTTTTAAGAATTTTCTATTCTACAAGCTATGGAAATTATTTGAATACTTATTGTAAATTTATACATTTTAAAATTGACTTAATTTTTAATATTAAAACAGTTTTTTTTTATTTTAAGTGCTTATAAAAATAATGACATTTCTGAAAATATACAAAAGCCACATTTCTTTACATAATATAATATTATATGAATATATTGTTTTATATGAATATATTAATTCTTACATTAATCTTATTAATTTTCCTTGTTATTTATAGGTTTGCATGAAAAAGTAATGGAAATTATTTAGTATTTCTTCATTAGAGCTTTGAATTTTATGTAAATAGACAGACTGTGACAAAAAAATAGCTGTAGAATATTTTATATCATTTTTATGTATTAACTTTTTATTCATTCAAATTTTCAATGTTTTGTTCTTTTTTTCTTGTTTTTAAATAAAGCATGTTTTAAAACTTTAATCTTCCACACAAACATTTGTATAAATACAGCCTATTTAAGAATATAAATGCAGCCTATTAGTCAGTTACGATTGAATCAACATGCTGGTTGATTCAATCGTAACTGACTAATTTTTTTCATTGAGATTTTTATCCTATTTAACATGATAATACTTATAAGAGAGAGTTTGTAATTAATCATGAGATTTAATATTCATGATGTAAAAATCATTCAAAGCATTCTACAGGACAATACCAAATTTGGCAGCTTCTTACTTTTTGAGTGGTAGGTTTCACTAAAAAAGAATTATCTAAAAATAAAATATATTTAATTTTTAATTGAAATTTTTAAATTTTTAATGCATTTTTATAGTACAAAAAGTATTTCATAGTACAAATTGTACAAAAAGTATTTTTATATTATTCCAATGGTTAGTATTTTTGTTTTTTTACACCAATGCTTTTCAATATTTTAGTTATTATTTTTATATCCATGTAGTGCAAAAATACTCAATACATTTGTAGTGTGTAATATTTGAAAATAATATATAAAATCATATAAAGTAAGAAGAATGAATCCCTAAAATGTCCTGAACATGCCTATTATTCTATGATATTTCAGTTTTGGAATTCAAGTCTTTTTCATAATTTTTTTTCCTTTCAACTTTATTATTTTAATTCTTAATTGTTCATATAAATAAATACCCTTAGGTATAGTGGTTTAGGTTGAATAATGTTCAATTTTAAATTATGAAAAAAATATGATAGTTCTGTAACTTTCGTTTAAGAATATATTTAATGTACAAATTTGATATTAACTGAAATATCTACTAATTAATTGTAATCTAGTTTAATTTGCATTTTAAAATGTCTTTAAATATATATACTTTTAATTTCCTAAATTTTATATTTCTCATTCTTTTGAAAGGTTTTTATTTGTTCTACAAAATGCTGGTGATTGTTATGCCTTTGTCATAAAGTTCTCCTTCTGTATTTATATCAATGATCTGTGCAAATATATTTGTCCTGACATGTCAAAGGTGGACAGAATTGATTTCTGTAGAGAGAATTCTTTGAGCGTTAGGAGAAATTTTCAATTGTTAGTTCAACAGAATTAGACCTGCTAAGTGTCTTAACTAACTCATTACCATTCATACTAACATACAAAAACATCCAATGCAAATTCATTACATAGTAAATAGAGAGAATAAAAATTGGATTCAAAGTCAATATACAACCGACTTTTTTGTAGGGCCATTCTAGAAGTGTTGAGCACACGTTTTTTATATTTTTTCATCGGCATTCAAATAGTTGAAAAATCCGTATCCTCTGTGTATGTACTATAATACATTTTCATTGCTGTGATGTCTGACCAAAAGTTGGTGTGTTTTATTCTGTTAATAGGGTGGGCTTACATATAACTACTAAAAGAGCCATTATATTCTTTTTTGCCTTCAGTATACATCTTAAATGCATTAGGCAGGCTAATCCATGATTTTTATTGCCTTTTACCTTAGCAAATCTAGAATTTTAAACATTTGTTCAGTATTAAAACAAAATCTCTTGAGTCGTATTGTAGAATTAACTGAAGTTTCAAAAAATGTAGTTCATCCTCTAGAAGAAACAGATTCACAATTTCTGCAAGATGAAGCCAGCTATTGTAACTCATAAACTGCTTTTTAGAATCTAAGAAAAGTAGAAGTTTTATTTTGCTTAAAATATCTTTAAAATTTGCAATTTCTTTATTCTCTGGCAAGCATTATGGATTGACATTTGCAGACCATTAAAGTAATGGTGAAGAGCTGAAACATTTTTTACCACCTATTTCACACTTTCTTAAATCCATTACCAATATGATGAACTTGTATTCAGGAATTAATTGCACTAGAGAAGTGTTAGTTCAAAGGAATTTGTATTAGTTGCCTAGAATTATATTTAAAAATTGAATCTTTCCTTACATTTTATAATCAGTCTGTCATTACCTTAATACTCTATTATCTGAATTCATATCTTGGGTAATTAGCATGCTTTTTTTACTTCAGAGCCAATTCTTAAGATATTTGTTGTAAAAGAGTAATCAGTAATCTAATGACTGTTTTCTAAACATTGGAAACCATTTATGTTCATCAGTGAAATTGTTAGAAATAGTAGTAAATAACTAATGTAAAGCTGCTATTCAATTTTAGATTGTTTAGCAGTCATAAATCCCTGAATATACCATCCATTTCAAAAGTTTTCATTGCATGAGGGCATATATAAAAAATTTTGTTGATGTGAAACTCAAATCACAGACATTATTCTAAACGTTAATTCATATAGCCGACATTAATTACCTTTATTGTTGCCCTTTTTTAAGCAATAAGTTATTGTTTTTTTTTCATATATTTTGTGGCTTAAAATATGGATAGAAATTTGAAAATTGGTATAATTATTAGTATATTTATTAGAGACATAGTTACAAAAATAATTATTTCATAGGATAATGTATTTGAAAAATTATAGAGCATGTTAAAATTACTTTTTTATCTATAAATATGTTTGCAAAATCGGTAGGATACCTTTTATTTCTGTAATAAAACAACTTTCTAGTCAATACTTATGTATATATATTTAAAATATGAATGAAAATTTAATTTTTTGTTTTACCATTTGAGAGTTACAATTTTATTAATTCAATTTTGAAACAAATAGGCTAAAGAAGTTTAGTTTTGGGACATTACTTTTACCTGTAATTTTGAAATTCCAAGAGGGAAATGGATGTTGTCTTTAGAAGTTTGGAAATTCGTTTTTAATCTCAACATACAAATGGTCCCTTATAAAAGTTTTATATATAAAAAAATACTTTTTTTAGGGTTACATGATGAATGATACCAAAATAAATCCCCCCTCATCTACAATTGTTCATAAACATGTTTTAACTACCTGGGAACAAGAAGCGAATTTTAATTCTTATAGTTTTGCTATTAGCAAATAAGGTGAAAATCCACCATTAATGAATGAAATGCTCTGAACATATGAGTGCCAATTTATAAGTGATTGATATGCAGATACAATTCTATTGCTTAACGTCTTTGTGATATGTCACTCAAAGAGGAATTAAATATTTTTTTCTGAATGTGGAAATGTATTTCAACTGGCCTTTTAATTTTGGGTGATAATTTAACAACCTCTGATATTTTATCTCGACCTTTATCAGATTATTTGAATAATCCATTTCACTTGATACTTAGAATGTGGTTTCAACATAATAGAGTGTAAATACATTTTTCTTTTCAGTTATATATGTACTCTTTTAACTAATATCTTACAAATGTACTCTTTTAACTAATATCTTTACAAATGACTTTATGATCACCAAACATCAGTCTTTTAAATAAATTTTGTCCTGCTTTTTCAAAAAAAAAAAAAAAATGAAATCTATGAAAGAGAAATCTTTGAGCAAATCGGAATAAGTATATTCTTAAATATTCTTCATCATAATGAAATTAGATTATTCTTTTCTTATCACAGCTTATTGCTTTAGAAAGTTAATTTATTTTCTGAGTATCAGTTACACATATAAGTCTAAAGCTTTTTAAATGAATGGCTAAATAAATCATAAGTTTTGTTTTGATGAAGCGTCCTCCTTGAAATTCATTGGGATAAAGAAATTGAATACTTTTTTTCTGTAAATATTAAATGGAATGGAATTTTTTTCTTTAAACTCTTGTTAATATGTTTAGTTTATTTTTTTACATTTGTTTTCGCTCTTCTTATTTTTAATTTCCCATTGTAGGAGTACCCAGCGAATAGGCGGAAGCCTCGTTCTTAAACTTTTTTTGAATTCAGAAAACCAGATTTGTTTATTTTTTCTCTTCGTTTATATATATATATATATAT
>JAOUZG010005735.1:4284134-4312380 GCA_026289955.1 Argiope argentata | reverse complement strand
TATATAATTTTTTTGAAATTTAAGAAGACTCAAAAATTAATTTTGTGCAGTCATTTTTCAGAGATTTGTTGACGAAAAATACAAAAATGTAATTTTATTTTAATATATTAATATTTTGATTAAAATTTCCAAAAATTTCTCCCTTGGCAGTTTTTCTCATCATCCAAAGTTTTTATGTAACTAGGTCAAACGGTCTAACTCGTAAGGCGCCAACACATAGGCACACACATTTTCGTTCATATTTTTTTAATACGTAGAGATAAAAGGTAAAGCAAAAATATTCTAAGAAGTTTTCGCTACTCTGCCGGTTTCTCATTTCTTACTCTTGTAGAATACCTAGGAAAAATGTGAAATGTTAATCATTTCACACTTTACCGATTAGTTTCAAGTATTCTATAGATTGCTGTATATTAAAATTTTCTGGTAAAATATCTCAACGATTTTATAGAAATTAACTATAACTAACTGGTTGCCAAAGGTGAGTAGTAATTACATATAGATATGTATTTATATTTCCACGTGGCATGTTATGTGGTTTTTATTTCGCATAAATGGATTCAATTTGCTCGGATTTGTGTTCCAAACTATGCAATAGGTACAATTTATTAGTGAAAACTAAAAAAACTAAAAGTGACTAAAATTCAGAACAAGGAGCTGATTCCAGAATTCATCATGATATCCAATATTACTTTGTGGTGAATTTTTGATATCAAGCATGCGATGGCATTACGAGTATACAAAGGAAACACAATACTTTTGAAATAAAGGTATTTAATCAAGTAATAGTTTTTAATGACACAATCAAAAGTAAAATATTTATACATTACACATATATTTATACAAAATTTGATTAAAAAAGAACATTTGCTGTGGAAATCCTTAACTCCAGTTCTTTATTAGGCATTAGTAAAGACAAACATAATACACAGTAGTTAACTTTTTCCGGATTGCAGAGTTTTAAACTGACTGTAAGTTCCTCATAATACTTGTTTAATTATATACTCTAACAACAATAACAAAAACAAAGAAATATTATACAGAAAAACTATATTTGAAATTGTCGTATAATTTATAATCAATATCATGTTAAAACACACTCAAACACTGAATGATGTCGCTATAATTTCTTTATATTTAAAAATTTTCAACCACACACCGAAGTCATTAGATACACGTGCATTTCGGGACATTGCCTACAATCGCCCTTTTTTGAATCGTCCGCAAATTAAAATACTTTTTTGGTCAATAATTAGAAAAAGAACATTATCCTAATAATTTTTTTATTATATATTTTATAGTTAAATCAAATTCATATTATGTTTCTCGAGTTTTAGAAACTTATCTAGACAGAATTTTTGCTTTGTACAAATAAAAATATTTTTATGAATATATTTAGAATTTTTAAACTGAAAGATATCGATAATTTTAAATACCTTTTAAGTAATTTCATAATTGCTCTTGTTGATGATTTAGTTCTTTACGATGGTTTTGCTTTATCACCTATTCAATTATTTCTAAAATGTAATTAATCAACTTTTATATTTATCAACTTTTATATTAGATTTGTTTTCTTTTGTACTAATATTTTATATAGATATTGAAATAGCATTGAATATGATTTCTGAACTAAGTTTGGATAATGAAATATCATGTTCCTGAGCATATTCAAAATATTTATAATTTTAAAAGGTATTATTCTTTAACAGCCTATTACTTTTCAGCTGTTATCTAAATAATTACTTCTTTAACATACAAACTGTCTCATTTATTCAAATACGGTAATTAAGTCACATTATAGTTAACCGAAATAGTTAAAATATTTCGTTCCATATATTTTTCCTAACATTCATTCTTTAAGTCGCAAAAAATATTTTATCATTCGCTATCTAAATTATTTTTTCTGGCAAGTGGCAATGTTAAAGTTCATTAAGATTTTGCCTAATGAAAGCAAATTAATCTAACTATAGTTTTTCAGGAATTTTGTTATTAATATTCATATGCTAAAAGGCACTTAGCATAGATTTAGTCTATTCTTAAAATAATTTATCTATTTTTCATTGACAATAACTATGTTATAAAAAATATAAAACATATTGGATTAATAGGCATCATAAAATATTTAAAATATTTTATCATTTTTTAAGCAGGAATACAAATATCTCTATTAATTTCTACTGAAATAGAATTGATTAGTTTACTAAATTGAAAGAATAAGAAAAAAATTATAGCATTATTTGAGACATATAAGTAAATATTAGAAAAAAAAATACAATTTATTTTATTTATCAAAAAAGATTTAACATTGTGTCTCTTTCAAAAATGTTGAAAAACTAATTATTAATGCTTAAAAAATGTGCAAGTCACTTTTAAAAAATTAAATTTTCATGGAATTTCTATTAAGCCGAATTTTTTTTTATGAATGTGCCATTTTATTTTTATGGAAAGAGATCGACTTCTTACTAAAAAAATATCTTATTTAAAATAATAAGGAAATATAAGTTAAAATTTGTTTGAAAGTGGAATTCTAGATGGCAAACGGATTCGGAGAAAATTCAAGTGTTTGCATAATGTTTCATTTTACTTTAAATTTTGAATTCAACATACATGCAATAGTATACATCTATTTAAATCTGTTAAGAATATTATAAAAAATTGTTTATTTGAAAAGAATTTAATTGGTTTTTATAACAATTAGAGTATCAATTTTAAAAAAATAATTATACTTTTATTTGTTTTAAAATTGTATTCCATACATTATAATTTTTAATTTTCAACGCTGCTGATCTTTAGGATGCTGAACTAAGAAACTAAATTATGGATGCATTTCACTAATTAAATTTTTCTTTCGCCAGATGCTTGTTTTTGTTCTATGATCTAATGCTTTTTACATGTATTTCTTTTAAGAGATGTGCAGTTGTTGATTTAGTTTAATTAACACATAAGACAACTGTAAAAAGGATTTTAAATAAAATATATAACTATTTCCTTAATCACTAACATTCTAAAAATAATATTCTAGTCTAAGATTGGAGACATAAAGTTCTTAAAAATAATGTAATATATCTTTTGATAAATTTCACTATAAAACAAAGAGAGAAAAAAACATTTAAGTCGCCTGTCACACCTAAGCAGTAAGCTTCCCAAACATAAAATTACAATAAATTAAAATGGGTTACATGTAAAAAACATTAGCTGTATGCTATATAACTATCACAAAGCTTAATGAAACTGTACACAAAATGTATTATTATAGGAGACATATAATATATGCTATATTTATATATATATATATATATATATATATAATCCAGTTGAGCATTAGACTTAAATATATACTTTTCACATGAAAGGAATGTGTTAGCGGCTGTGAAATTTTACAGAATAATGTCTGTGGGATCATCACATTTATGTGGGTTTAGTTGTGGTGTGCTTTAGAACACTGAGTCTGTGATAGTACATTGGATATGACAAGGAAAAATTTAAAGAATATATATTCAGTTATATATTTGTACAATATAAATGCTGATTGAGGTGGTAATGATAGCACCTGTAGTCAGAAAAAAATATTTCTGAGCTTCTTATTTTACATAAAATGTTCTTAGTTATTTCACATTTGGGAATTAATGGCAAGGCATAGACACCTATGTCATAATGAGTTTGTACATAGTTATTATATAAATATAAGGTACGTTTAACATTTATTAATAGCAAAGAGCATTAAATGTCATGTCAAAAAGTTACTTAATTCTCTTTAAAATAAATTCTAAGGTAAAGGTATACACCAGTATTTTTTTCTACGATTCATGTAAAGCATATTTCACAAGAAAAAGTTTCAAAAGATTAAACGGTTGAAAATCTATAAATTTTTTTGAAAAAATTTCACACAATACATTGAACATTAAGATTTTCAGACATAAGGATTATCCAACTTTAAAAATTTCATTTCGTGCGATAACATCAAAACTTATTTACATTTTAGTAGAACTACTTTGAAATCGACAATGAAGAACTCTATTTTAATGATAATCATCTGTACCACAGAATATTGAAAACAGAAAGCATTGAGAGAAATATTTGAACATCTCAGAGTAAAGTACCATGATGAAAAAGTAAATTTTGCTGATGATTTACACTATTTGCATAACATATCATATATTCTTTTTAAATTACCTGATGATATTTTAATTACACAAATACATTTTGAAATTCAAAGTTAAATCAATGTCAAAAGCACAGTATGTTCCTGAGTTTCATCCTGATTTGCAATTGAGGTAAATTGTTAACATTTTATTTCATGTTAATCCGGTTTATAACGTAGTTTCAAAAAACAGATTTGTAATCAATAAATCACATGACTTAATTTGTCGATTTAAAGCAAAAACTCGTCAACTAATTTTTTTTGAGGGCATAATTTTTCCTCCTTAGAATCTATCTTCAAAATACAATGACGCCATTTCAAAATGCCTGGAATTGCAAATTGAAATTATGTTCGAAAGAAAGAGTTGAAAACTTTGTAGCTTATTCTTTCCCACTGCAATTGTGTAAATTCATTTAAATATAAAGAATGTAAAAAAATAATATAAAAATACATTTTAATAAAATTCGTTGATAATAGTTTAGTCAAAAGGGCTTTAAAAAAATTGCTTTTTTTATTTTAAGATGAAAGTGAAATAACTAAATAATTTTAATATTTACTAATTATGAATTATTTTAACAAAATGAAAGCTTAAATGAGATACAAATATGTATAATTGCACAATGTAAATTTTAAAAAATAATCTAAGAGCCCTAAATATTTTAAATACTTTTAAGGCATGATTTGATTTCAAATCAGTTGTGAGTATTTGCCTAGAATCGACATTATATATTTTATGATATCTTTTAAATGAAATGGGAGATTTCTCGTAAATTATGTAAACATTCAGTAAGTTGCCGTTTGCTGAAATACATAAAAATTAATAGCATATTTACTGACATATAAAAGTCAACTCAACAAATTCACTTATTAGTAATACACTGAAACAGGTCACATATAATATATATTAAATCTTATGAGGAAATGTAATACATCACACATTAGATTCTCAAAATGCTTTTAAGTTTTATGATTTGTGTGCGAGATGAAAAAAGACAGACACACACACGATATAGTTGACTTATCTTCACTTACAAATAATAATAAAACATCACAATTGAACACATGAGCAATTCTCAGCTATCCCAGTGCCTTTATAATTGATCTTTCCTGACAATCTGACTGCTTACAAAATAACCATTCGTAGAACGTAAAAATGACACAACTTCAATATCAATGAAAGTGTTATAGCTTCATTTATTTCAGTGAAAGTATTAGACTTCAAAATGCATAATCGGGACCAGATATTATTTTTCTCTGTCTTTTCATTTGATTTCTATTCTCAATTGATTCGCTAAAACTCGATGTTTTGTGCTACTATTTTTTCAGCTGAAAGAATCGCTAGGACACTGTGTTAGATTTACTGACTCTTTCTCCTATTATTTACTACAGTGGCTCTTCAAATAAAGTATCGTAACCGCAACCGAGGTTTTTTTTTTTTTTTTTTTTTTTTTTTGAAAACTTAGAAGTCTAAAAAATAATTTTTTTCGAAAGTAACACAAAATTTATTTAAGAGGGGGAACCACAGAGCTAAGAAAAATTTATCACGATTTCAATCTAATTTTAAATCAAAATAATGTTTTTTTTCTTTTATAATTTTGTATTTGTAAATTACAATTTATTAGTTCTTAGAAGAACGATTAAATAATGTACTGGTAAAATAGATATATTTAAATTGCTATTCAAAATACATCTTATAACATTGTACAGAATTTTCATAATATTTTAGAAATAATTTTCCGAAGAATCAAAGTTTTCAGACAATAATGCCATTGCTTTAATCCATAAAATAAAATGTAAAATATAAATTCGTGAAAGGCAGTAGAAGAGTTAATTTTTTTTTTGTATGGTTACATTTCGATGAAACAGAATATCTTCTATTATTAAAAAAGAGTTGAAATGTAAAGGCGAGAAACCTTTATTTTGTCTGATATGAAAAAACAGACAACTAAGAAAGTGCTCATAATTTTTTTTCGGAAATCTTAAAATTGAGGAGTCCAAAAGAAATAAATTAAAAAAATTATATATCTATTTAAAAAGTTCATGTTTATAAGATAGCCCTAAAAATGTTACTAATTTTATCAAAACGGAGAATATTTAAAAAATTAATTTTGTCCATTGAATATTAATTTAAAAATAATCTTTAATAAATTCTATGAAGAATGCAAAATAATAAAAATATGAGTTGCTATTAAAAAATATCTGAGAGTAAGCAGGAATTTTTTAATGATATTTTCAGGAATTCCAAAATAATCTATGAATACTACATTTGTATATTTGCCCTTCTTTCTGTCCCCCCCCTTTTTTCCTTTTTATGTAATTAAATTGACCGGCTTAAGTAATCAAATCTTATGTAAATCCTTCCCAGGCTAGTAATTTGAATTTCTTTTTTTAATTAAGGAAATATCTAATGGATTTTATTAGACCCGAGCTAGAATGAAAGCATCTAAACGCAAACACTAAAAAAAATGTAAATTAAGAGCAAAAAGGACTTTCACAAAAGCAAGTAAAGTATGAGAAAAAATCTTAATAAATATCATATGCAACATCCAAAAAATAACGAAATTGGAAAAAAAAATGTTTTAAAAATTTATTATATGGGGGAAGAAAAGAAATTTTTAAAAATCTCTTTAAAATGTTACCCAAGTTTAGAAGTCAAAGCATCTCACGTGAATTTAGAGACATCTTTCAACAATTCCATTTCTGATAAAGTAGGACAATGCGCATTTCTTTGTTAAAGATTTTAAATCTTTCAAAGTGACAAATTTATGGCAAATTATTTTAAATCTACAATGCTAATAGAACATGCTATTTAATTGTTAGAGAGGGAACATTTATTTAATTAATCAAATTCTATATACATTCACTCTATGAATAATGCATAAAACTGATATAATGATCAAATTTGAAAAAAAAAGTTTAATAGTTTCCATATTAATCTAATTTAATGAGCTTTATTTGGATTTTATTTACTTTATCTATCTACTTTTATGAAATTGAAATTTCAAATGCATTCTGCAACACGAATAAAATATTATTTATTTGATAACCAATGATATTATGCTAGCAAATATCATTGGCTATCATTTGCTGGTATAATTAATAAAACTCTAAATATTGTAGAGACTAAGAATAAAATATCATTTTTTGGAAAATATTCGAAAAGTATTTACTTTTTACAAAACTAAGGTTTCTTGATTTGCTTTTGTTGTGAAAACAATTTGAGTTGGTATTATTTCTGAACTCCCCGCTCCCTTTTTATTGTAGGAAAAAAACCCTTCTCGCCGGCTTCGCTATTGATCTCTGTTCTCCAATGAAGTGTGAAGTAGATAGATAAGCCATAAGAATGCTGCGCTGGTGACAGAGTGAGGTTTCAAGACCTTCCACCACGTGTCGCTTGCATTAACTAGGTCGCGCACGTGGGCGTCAGTTGTCGTCTGGTTGCTAGGTTACGATCGCAACTTGTGCTCTTGCACGCAGAAAAATTAACGGCGTTTAAGAACGATACAGCGAAGGTAAAAATAGCACTAATGAACGATCATGATCTCTTTCTTGATTGTAAGAAAAAGGAAAAAGAAATCGCTTTGAAGACTGTGGTCAGCAGGAACTTATTTTGCTTTATTTTAAGTCAGTATTTTATACAAAATACCGTAGTACTAACAGTTTGAGAAAATAATTTGTATAGTTCATATAAGGAAAGATGGAAAAAAAAGCATTATTTTAGAAATAATAATTTTTACAATAGGAGAAAAATAAAGGAAAGAAATAAAGCAAACGATTCAATTTTTCAGTTCTCTATAGTTATCATTCATTCTTCTCATAATTCTTCTTTTAATTTTTCTGATAAATTTTCTTCTTCAAATATCTAAATTTTCTCTTCCGAACGTTATTTTTTTCTTCCCAAAATTATCTTCCGTTTTATTGGAAGTTCGTTATAAATGTGAAACAGAAACAGCAGTCATGAAAATACTTTCATAAATATTTCAATAAACGTACTGAAATTTAGTAACTTTAATTTTATGAGTTTTTATTAAATTCGAATTTTTGTGAAAAATGGAAGATATTCTTTTGTTGAAAATGCTATAAATATATGTATAGATTATATATAATTGATTCTATTTATTGATAAATCTGGAAAATTTACAAAATTCTCGGACTACTAATTTTTCTGTTATTAAGTTTAAAAAAATTCTAACAATTGCTTTAACTCCTTTTTTATATCGTAGCTTCAATTTATCTTTTAACTTACGTCTGAAATTTATGAGTTCCAAATCATTTTTCATATTATTATTTTATCAAAAACATTGATTTGTTTTATACGTGCATTAGCTTTCCTGGAACCACAGATTGAATAAATTTACTTTTATTATTGAAAGGTTTTGAAGGAAATTACATAAAACCATCTTTAAAGTTGATTATGGTAGATACTTTAAAAATGAACCTAAACGATGTAAATATAATTCAGCGAGTATTAAAATCTTCTTTGGATCGATATGAATATAAAAATGAACGATTGATAATACAAATTAACCTGAAATTCAGTTAAATTAAAATTATGGAAAACTGCAAATTTAATTCTCTGGTTTTCGAATTAAATCTAAATTATATCAATTAATTAATTCCAAAGGGATTTGGGAGCCATATATATTGGAAAAAATATCTGTTCTTTAATGAAAAGTAAACAAAATGCGGAATTAAAATTCAAGGATCCAAAGGAAATACATTAGCGTAAGAAAAACTTAAAGAGAGCGAAGGTAAAAAGTAGTATATATATATATAAAATATAAAAAATATACAAATTGCAGAATTGTAACTCCTAATTTTTGAAAATCCCCATACAATTTTTAATGAAGCAATCTATGGTTAGAATGTTAATTTTACCTCAAACAGAAGAATGTTTTTTAATATATATATATATATATATATATATATATATATATATATATATATATATATATATATATATATATATATAAAAGAAACGTAGTGTATGCAGACCTAGTACACTCTAAATCTGACATTGTGGGGCAAGCGATTTCTGCTAGTGTGGTGTGAAAATTTGCAAGAAAGTGTCTGTTCATATTCGTCTAGTCATCTAACTGAGGCTCAAAATAACGTGGTCAATCCCAATATATCTCAGGTGTTGTACCCAAAAGAATCGTTAATATAACTATGTTAAAGTATAATAGTATGTATATACAACACTTCTAAATAATTTGAGCATACATGATATATTTTTTTTAAGTATTAGCAACCAAAAAGGCTAAAGGTATTTTGCTTGGAAGAATAACTTCTATAAATCTTTAAGAATTTTCAAAACTTCGCTAAACAAGATCTTG
Source organism: Argiope argentata (assembly GCA_026289955.1). Classification (NCBI taxonomy): domain Eukaryota; kingdom Metazoa; phylum Arthropoda; class Arachnida; order Araneae; family Araneidae; genus Argiope; species Argiope argentata. The sequence goes on along the minus strand of JAOUZG010005735.1, from coordinate 4,302,906 downwards.
AAATAGATTTTTTTCGGGCTATTAATATCATATAATTATCAATAATCTTTTGTAATTATTTATGCAATACCTTCACTGTGGATTATATCAATAATTGTTGCATACGCAAATATTTGTCAATAATTGATGCATAAGTAAATCTCTTAATCCAATTTTTTAAAAATAAATTAACCATAATTTTTTTAATAAATTTATTTTTTTTAATTCCATGTATTAATAGCAGAAAGAAACATAATTCCCTCTCATCGTTTGTCTGAGCTGCAATTTTTCTATTAATATCTATGGGCTGACAGAAAACAGGCCACTCTCACGAGGAGAATTTTTGAATTTGGCGTAATCGATACGAAATCAATCAGTAGATTTATGGAAAAAGTTCTTTCTCAGACGTCCCTCCCAGGTTCACTCTACCCGCCCCTTAAAAAATCGATGCTTCCCTTCTTTATTCGACCAATCATGATATACTAGGCTCGACTGAACCACGTGCCTCGATTCGGATGAGTTGTTGGTTATCATCATTAGAAGGGAAAAGCCAAACTTTCCGATCAATCCATCCTAGACATTGGAAGTGCCCAAGCTTCCTTTTTTAATTAGCGGGATATTTCTTCTTCCCATTGGTTGGTTTTGGGACAGATGTGAACTGCATTCATAATTGGCCGAAGGTTGATTGAAAACAATCTTATAATTTTTCTGACCGAATAAACGCCCATTTCCTAGCCAATCATTGCTGTGATATTTTATTAGAATGATCAAAATATGTTTGGCGAAGGCTACTGATGAATGAAATTTTAATTAAACTAAACAATCCGGGGGGAAATATAGATTTTTAGTGATTCTTTTCTCACTGAAACAAATGTTCATTTTTTCAGATTGGTTTATTCCACAAAGGTGCCTTTTAAATTATTTGTAAGAACTATTCCATGCATTTACACCTATATTTCCAACTGATAGAGTAAGCCAAAACGTTATTTATTGTGAGAGGCAGAAGAAATTTATTTAAATTGCGATTATTATTCTGCTAACATCATCAAGACAGAGAAGAACACGCTACCGTTTAAAAGTGGAAGAAAAAAAAAAGTAAATACAGGTCACTGAACCTAATGTGTTTGGAGGAAAAAAATCAAAAGGAGAGAAGGAAATAAAAAAAAAAGAGTGAACAATGAAAAAGCTTAAAGCAGAGCACTTACTTCACTAAAAATCGCGTGTAATGCCGCAATTAAAGAATCCTAGTACATATTCCGTAGGTGGAACGGAAAAAGCTTACTTTTTTTCATTACTTGCATGATGTGATTATGACTTTCTCACGTGTTAGGATTACGCAATGATTGTTAAAAGAGTTAGCTCCATTATGATGCTGATACTTTTCGGTAATAGGAAAAGGATTTGCGACAGCATCGCACTCAAAATAATTGCGATTATGCCTTTTTTTTATTATTGTACATTTCATGTATCACCAAAATATTTAACAAGAATATAACTAATTGTTAAAGCAGCAATTATATATATATCGATATAAAGTAGAATAAAAATTTAAAAAAAATGTAATAACTTATTTTGAGATTTCAAAACTCATATCCAGCAATATTTTAAAAAAACTTTTATACTTTTTAATATATTTTGTATAGATACTTTTTAAAAGTTATTGCAGCACAGTGGAATTTTAAAAGTTCCAATGATTCATTAAAGTTAATATCAGCTAAAAATAACAAGGCTCAAAGTATGCGCGCTCCCTTACAAACAACTGCAGAGATGTTTTCGAGACGCTTTCGAAATTCTAATAAAAATTTAATGAAGCGGCGGGGCTATCTGCTCGGGGTCACATGCAATTCTTTTGTGCGGCCATCACAAATTATGCAACTGCGGGCGCCACAGAACAATGATAAACAAGTCGGAGTTAGTTACTCTTGCCACAGACATTTCTGACAGACTTATCTGTTGAGTGAACCCCTCCCCCTCCCTAGACCCACTTGAGAAGACCCCCTATCCCATTCCCTTGAAGATCCAGGTGTCGGTTCGTTGACCTCAGGTGGCCAAGATTAGGGTCAGCGCTCAGACCCCTTGGTCGTTATGCAACCTTCGTGATATAATCATCCCTAGGGGCACTTGTTGTTTATTTAGACGCCGCACGCTTAGAATAGTTTCCGAGGTTAAGAATTGCAACCTGCTTCTTCTGGTTGGACTGTTTTTTTTTTTTTCTTTTTTTTCTTCTCTTTTCACTCACTTTTTTTACCTCCCCCCCAAAAAAAAGAATGTCCGACAGACGTTTCCTCCCCAGTCTTACATTTTTTTAAAGAAATTCTTTTGTTTGCTAATTTTAAAATGTTAATCATAATTATATTTAATTTACAGATTGAAATTCTCTTATAGAGTTTTCAAAAAAATCATAGCCAAAATATTAATTAATATATATACATTTTTGCTGAGTACCTAACAGATTCAAATTCTCTTTTTTAAAAAGAAATTAGGAAATGACTGCAATTTGTTTTATTCTTTTACGAATCAAATTACTCTCTGAAAAATTAACGTATGCTTATAAGTTAATAATGGATACAACAAATGATTTCCTAAGAATTAATCCCAAATCTCCGAGGATTTATATATTATTTGTATATGATAAATATAACCTCGAGAATTACGCTAAGCCTTTAAAGGATATGCGGTTAACTGACTTATCTACAAGCTGAATCAATGTTTTCTACCACTAACCTACATACCGTTTGTAGAACTTTTTTTTTGTAAGCTTCTGTTTTATCAGCAGTTTCGAAAGGTTATTATAGGAAGGTTAAGAATTAGAACAAGGAAACAAAGGTTAATAAGCGTAATGAAAATATTAAAGTTTTTTTGGAGCTTCGCAAAGGCTCGGAATTTAACCGCCTGTTTAACATAGAGTAAAATGGGGCGAATTTCTCTGAAATCTTTTATATGACACCTACACTGTTATTTTCTAAGCAAATTAAATTCTTTAATTAATATAGATAATATATCGCACAAAATAACAATCATTATTTTACTAAGCGAACAAAATCATCTGTACCATCCCAAAATAAAACCCCATATCCATTTAAATTTTGATGTAATTTTGAAAAAAAAAGTTTAATTAAAGTTTACATTCTTTTCTCCCGATTTCAGGTGAGCTGGCCTCGGTGGTTCCTAGTGACCAACTTTCGAAGAAGGCAGCCAAGAAGAACCGAGACAGTCGTCCCCTAATTTACCCTCACGCAAACAACTATGATGTAAAAAAAAAATCAATGAGTAGACAAACAGCACATAAGCGTGAATGCTGCATCAACCAACCCAGTCCGGAACTCAGCAAGGTCAACGAACAACAACCCGTGACCTCAACTGGCGCAGGGCGTAAACAAGGTAAACCCCCCTCCTCCCGTCAGGTATGCCGAAATATCCCTATCACCCCCAGCTAAAAAAATAAAAATAAAAAGGTATAAAAAATTAAAGACTTTTTTTTTCTCGTCTCTCTTCCTTTCCCCCTATCTGCTGCAGCAACTGCTTACGAGTGCGCTCGACAATAACAGGTTGACTAAACTTATGCAGTTGTTTACCTGAGTTCGGTTGGCGGAAAAAAAACGGACGAGGGCCCCTCGGAAAGGAGGTTAGGGAGAAAAAAAAAACTCTGCTGGTTCTACATGGTAAAAAAACAGAAAAGTTCGTGAAGGGGGAGGGGGGTCACAACGTTCGCGGAAGAATAAAAAAGTTCAAGAGACGGGTGTTGTTTGAATTTGTTTGAGCGATTCAAAATTTTTCGATCTGTAATACCAGAGGGGAGATTAACTGTAAGAAGCAATTTTAATAACAGAATTTTCAACGGATTTTGAGAATAAGACAAAATTCATTTCATTTTCATTTCATTAATGCATTTATGAAATGAAAAAGCACAGACACACAAAAAAAATTTGGAGAAAGTTGTTAACGGCAAAATAATAGGATGTTATTGAGGAAAAAAAGTCCTATGAATATCACTTTCAAATTCTGGGATATTTATAGAGTTTTTAATTAAAGAAAAAAAAGGCGATCTTTCATTTTAAGGGAAATAAAAGTTTCAGTTTGAAATTTGATTTGGTATTGGCGTATTTGTTAATATAAGGTGAAAATAATACTCTTTAAATAAAAAAATTTTAAATAATTTTTTTATAAATCTAATTTAAATATGAAACACGCAATTCAGGATTTTCTTTGTAATTAAATAAGATTTATGTATATTAACTTTTACGAAAATTAACTGAAACATTTAAGGTAATTTATCCACCTTTTATAAATTTGTAAGTGTAGGATTCGCCAATTATATCTAGATTCTGTCTGTTAGATTGGAATATCGTCAAACTGGAGAAGCAAAGAGAAAAGATGCTTTTGTAAATGAATTCATGAATATATCCATGAGGGAAAGTGTTTTCTAATTTAATTGCCCAGTAAGCACTGAATTTAGCTACTTTAAATAAAATTCTTTCGAGCTATATAATACTTTGAAATCTTGGTCGGATATAATACTTAAAATTTATAATTTGAATAACGATAAATGGCAATATTACAAGCTAGATGCTGTTTGCAGACACTTTTATCGTTTATTTAAGAGAAGGAAAAAAATGAAATATCGCAACGATTTTGATTAGAAGCTTCTCCATTACAGAAGAAAAATGAGAAAAAAGAAGAAGAAAAATTCTACTTTTTTCTGTCTTAATGGGAAATTGTGGAATCTACTACAGCAGTACCTTGGGACTGGAGGCAGATATTTTCCATCATCAGCCTCTTTTTTGAGCTTTACTATGACGACAATACAACAAATTACTTCGATAAACGAATAATAAATGCGCGCCGAGCGGCGGCAGACATTTTACCTGCCACACAAGGGATTTTAGTTGTTTTTTTTCCGAGGAAACCTTCCACTTTTTTAGAAGAATCTCTGATGGCTGTCGCCATTTTTCTAAATTTTTTTCTCCCATTCTCTCTTTTCCTCCCACTCTTTCAATCCCCCTTTCCCCCATCATTCCCTAGCGTCGAAGTGGTATTGGGAATTCGTACATTTATCCCACTTGCTTTTGGGCTAGAGGAAGAAAATGTTTGGGGTGGTGCTGGGCTATATGGGGTTGTGATTAGTGATCGATAAAAGCTCAGAATAAGCACTGCAGACTTAGGAAACAATCAAATTTCGTCAGACTCTCCGATGAGGAATAAAACCTCGCAATTTAATTCGTATACGACCTACTTTGTAAAATGAAATTGCTGAAAATTGCAGCAGAAACCAAACTGTTTTACCTTTAGAGAAAGAAAATGTAAACAATTTTTCCATTTAGTGATTTAAAAATTCAATTACATTGATTTAATAATTTAAACGGTTGGGAGTTTTTTAAATTATTTTTTTAAGATTTAAATAATAAAATCCAGATGCAAAATTTTGTCACTTACCAAGCAACTCCGTGTATTTCCCAAGGGAAAAAAACCAATTTAAAAAAATAAATATTTCTAATTTTTTTCTTACATCTAGTATGAGCGTGAAATGATATTCTTCATATCAAATTTGAAAAATTAAACTTTAAAAATATTCATTGAAGTTAGTGAAAAATTCGATCCCCCCCTTCTCGTTAATCTTAGAAAATTGAGATTAACAAGGTTGCTTGTTAACTGATTTTTGGCAATAAAACGAAGCATATAGGCATAAATAAACAATTATTTCTCCTCTCTTTAAAATTTGTTTTTGAGATTGGAAAAAAACAAACATGGGAAAACATATATTCTCATTTTAAATGCAGAAGAATAAAAAACCTAGTTTATTTGAAAACTTATTTGAAAAAGCTGTAGTGTGAGAAAATATAAGCCAATTCATCCAATAAATTTCTGACCCAAATTCAAATAGCACGGAAGCATTTTATGCGGTAGAGTGACACGAAGCCGCAAAGTAAGTGGGAAAAACTACTGACCACTGAGATAGGAAAAAGCTTGGACAGAAAGAGGGGCAAAAGTCTCAGTGTTCCCTCGTTAAAAAAACGACTCTTCTACCTCCCCACACTCCTTTGTGCATATGATCTGTTGGCATGACAACGGATGTAAAATGCATCTACAAGCTGACGTGAAGACGACTGCCTCTTTTAATTTTGTCTGCTTGTCGTCTAAAGAAGAAATTTCAAAGAGGGATTTTCACCACTGCCATTTTCGCAAAACTTAATTTTCAAAATAAAAAAGGTTTTGGAAAGTTTTAATATTGAAATAAAATTCTTTCTCGTGAATTTCAAATATTTATATAAAGACAAATGTAGTAGAAATACAACTTTCATGGCGTTTTTTCTCCCATGTATGTTTTTGTTATGGCAATAAACATAGGTAAATTATATGTAATTTTTTCAAAAATTCCTTATATGATTAGAAGCTTTTTTTATGGTTTTTCTATAAAGAAAGAACTATTGAAATGTTTAGGGTAGAGCTATTTCTATATACCATTTTTCTTGAAATCATAATTTTAATTTTAGCCTTAAATTCTTTATATTTTTAATTATAAAATATTTAACTGTTCAATGAAAAAAATGAAGAGAAAATGAAATTAAAAAATAATCTTTAACTTTCAATTATATGATATTTCTAAAAATAATAAAATTCTTTTCATTACGTAGCAAAATTGATGCATTTATATATATATATATAAATGAAGCTAAACACATTTCATTGTGAATTTTCATTGTTGCAAAAGGATGTCAACATGTTATCAAATGCAGCTTCCCCAGTTTTTCATATATTTAATTTGAAAAATGCAGTTATTTAATTCAGGTATTTTGAACTGAAAATTATAAAAAGAGTATTAATTTAATGGAAAAGGTATTTACTTAATAAATTTTAAAAATGGAAAATTATTATCACAATTGAAATAAAATTTTTATTTTTACTTTTAGATTAAAAAAAATACTTGCAAAAGAAACACCATTAATATTCCGATACTACTTTATTTTTAAGTTAATTTTATATATTTTTTGGATTTGCAAAATATAATTTCTTTAAAATCGGTATAATTTCTGATAATATTATTTATGGTTCCGATCCATAATAAAAATTTTATATTTATATTCTTTGAAATTCGTTTTAAAAAACTGCATAAATCTTGAAATTCGGAATTGAAGTTGAAAAATAGAAGACATCTTTGCAACTTTTCAAAATCAAGCATATTGAATGAAACATGTGATCATTCTTACCTCTTTCTCCGTAGGGACGATGCGAATCCTGTTTCGTGTAGAATGTGATTGAGGTGCAGATCCTTTCCTACTGTTTCCAACTTGACGATACGTTGCCTACGTTTTCTGCGGATACAAAGCCGAGCTTTTGGTTAGCTACCTTTGCCCTTCAAGTGAAGGCAGAACATTTGAGCTTCGAGTGAGAGTACAGCTTAAGAGAAACATTCTTATGGATCCTGTACTTGTTTGAGCGATTCGAAAAATGATCCCTTTGACTAAAATATTATGAGGTGGCGACCAAATCTTGTGGCTTATTATTCGACAAATTTGAATCCATTTATAAAATTCATGAGAAACAAATTCGACAAACAATATTTTATTCATTATTATATTTCAACTTGGAGTGTATGTTATTCACAAAAAAGCAATATTAAAAAAAAGTGCTAATGATAATAAACTTCAACACTTACGAAATTTCCAGTAAATGATTATTTTATTCAAATGTTCTTAAATCATTTATCAAATTTATCATTTAAAAATATTACGCCATTTTTTATATACTGTTGTTTTTAATAGAGGAATATGACCGTTTTTATTTATTACTAATTCTTACTGATATTTTTATTCGTCATTAATTCTTTAAAAAAAGGTGAATATAATATTACACTGTCTTAAAAGTTTTTTTTTTAACTTCACAAATAGCTTCAAACTTCAAAATTATGATTAAATGAAAATCTAACATTATTGTTTTTTTGGTTTTTATTACTGTTACAATAAGTCGTAAAATTCATTAAAAGTAAATTTGCGACAATTGCTGTTTGTGATGAGCTTTTTCGTAATTTCTGCATAGGACTAAGAATATTCTCGAATTAATTGTATATATCTCAGCATTATTAATTCCGGTAACAAAAAAAATTAACTGATTCATTGATCATAATAATAGAAGAGATAAAATTTAAAATGCGAAATTTCTGTCCTCATGGAACAATATCAATATTTCAGTTAAGTGAATTATTCAGCTTATATTTACTTTAAATATACTCAACCAACAAAACTTGGTTACCACCTTCTTTTATTTGAAAGTTACTTATTCTAGATCAATAGATGAAGAAATTTACTTACTTAGACCTAATCAGGTACTTAAAATAACTTTAATTTTTTTACTTTTATCACATATCGATCTGAATAATTTTACTTCCAACTACTACTTCTTAAATATGATTTTATATTATTAAATCATACAATCGATGTCACCAAGCTCGTTGAAATAGACACCAAAAAATTATCATACATATATTTTACAAAATATGCTTTTAAATTATAAAACAAAATTCTACTAAGAACATAAACTATACTAAAATAAAACACTAAAAAAGTTAAACTTTGATTGGCAGTATATTGGTAACATCGAAGCATGGAAATATTTTCTTTTTGAGAATAATAACCCCCACCTTTAAAAAAAACTATTCTACATTGCTCAGATTTTGCACAATATAATTTTTTTAAATATAGATTGCTATGACAAAATAAGCACATTAGTAAAGTCATATATCTGGTTAGGAACTAGAAAATATTGACTGTAAATATCAACATTCACAAACATAAAAAAAGATTCAAATGCAAGTTACATTTATCTCAAAACTTGTGATTGGAGAAAAAGATGTGCAAAACATATTCATAGCACACTGTCGCCTTGGGAATTCTTCTTAAAATCTTTTAGATGGTAAGAAGAATTCCCGAATAGCAGTCCAACATTCGCATTGACTGAGCTGGCCAAGAAAATCGACTGTTGAGAACTGAACCGACTATACTCCTGGGCCGGTTATATAATACTTCTATGATACAAACGAAACAGGACTCAGTTGTCGATTTTCATGACCACTCTTGAGGTAAAAGTTAATTTTCATCTGATAATATGTACAAAGAATGACATTAATGTTTTCTACGGATTTCCCTTCTTGTGTTGAATTCATTGAAAATGAATAAACTGATCATTAGGGATGATAATAATAAACTATTTTTATTCTCTCATCTTTTTTTTTTTTTCAGAAGAAGCTTCAGCATGTATTTCTCTTTTAAAAATAATTTTTGAAATGTACGCATATTTTAAAGTTTTAGCGCGAAAAGTTAATTTGATGTCGTTGTGCATTAAGTCAGAAATTACTGAATTAAATAAAAAATTGTCTCTATCTCTGGCTACTTTCAATGTTGAAGAAAAAAATGACATTGCAAATATAATTATTTAATAACTTAGAAATGTCATATAATTCTTAAATATATCACAAAATTTAATAAATTTTGATTTAAAAAAAACAGAAAAAGACGAACAAATAAAATAAAAACGTAATTTGCTCTTTTTTTTACATTGTGTGTAAGTGAATTCGAGAGAGATAGAATTTTGTGAATTTTCGATAGATTTCAAAGTGCACAGTGTTTGTATAAAAGAAAGTGGAAGTACATTAATCATGAATTATTTTGCTAATGAATCCTAGAAATGAATTTGTTCTGTACAAAGTGAGTGCATGAGCTAATTTGAAGATAAAATTTGTAAAAGTTAGTTCAATATTTTTTTTATAATTTCTTGATTCTAAAAATTAAATCACTTATTCTGCATACTTTTTTTTTTCCTGATTGAAAATAAAAAGTAAATAAATCGGGAAAAAAGAAGGAAATAAATGAATTTTATTATGTTAGCGACTTAAATTTTCCATTTTTTCCTCCTTTTCTTCAAATTATGTCAAAAGAAAATGTGTTTTTACATTTGATTTCTAATTTTACCATTAGTAACTGAAGTTTATGATTATAAAGTAAAAAACGCAAGAATCAGTTTCATTTAAATCAGAACCATTGCCAATTACTCAGAAATTGCAATTTAGGAAACATATGAGTTATATAAATATAAATTAAAATACCAAATACGCAATCTTTTAAGAACTGTTTCTATTTTTATGAAGAGATTGTTAGTGTGCAACAGTTATAACGTTAAATAATAAATAAAATACATATAAATCCTTTTTTACTACAAAATGAATATGTGCTAAAAATTTCACATTCATCCGAAAGGATGGTTCATGCTGTTTTAATTTTTTAAAGATTATATTTAAAATTTAAAACGTATACATACCACTCTATAGCAATTCCCAACCTTTATTTTTAGAAAAATTCTGGGACTAAAATACAAATAATATTGACTCATTTTATAATAATAATAATAATAATAATTTTGTTGTAAAAGAAAAAAATTCTTGATCTTCTTTTGATTGATCAACACCGAGATTAGAAATTAAAAAAATTGATTAATTTTGTACAAAATCAATTTAGAATTCCCTCTGGAAGGGAAGATTCCTCTTAACAGAAATCTCATGTCTTACCATGAGTGTAAAATCCAAAGAAGAATTTGGGTCAGGTTGGGAACTGCTGATTCATTCTTTTACCTCCAATCACCTGAGAGCTTCCCTTAATACCGTTATACCCAGTTGGACAAACTCATCAACAAGAAATGAGTTGATGCACAAAATAAATATATAAATATATCTATCTCTATCTATATTTCTCGTATATATAAAGAATTCTCTCTGATAGGTGGACTCGATTGCTTCCTCTGAATTATGTGCAACTCATGCATGTGCTCCGCCTTTAGTTTCATTAACGATCATTCAACTAGAAGAGGCATGCGCCCCAAAGAAATCCGAATATTCCGAAAGAGTCTAGAAATGTAAGGGGCTCATTTACCAATTACAAGTGTCTCCAATAATTCTTTTGATTTAGATTAGGAACATAAGCGATTTCACACAAAATTTTGTGCATTTTTAGGATTCTACAGAATTTTTGATTCCTTTATCACTCAGATGTGGTCGCCTTTGCATCTAGTTAGAATGATCGGTTCCTGAGATTACTTATGGGGGAGGGAGATAAAGTATTTTAAAGATTAAATATATTTTTCAGAGAAAAAAATTCCAAATAATGAATTTAATAATTTATTCCACTAGACCAGGATATTACTTCCTTTAAGCAAGCATAAGTCTTTCAATAAATAATAATTTAAAAACTCTCACACCGAAAATGTAAAAGTGTACTTTCTCCATACTTGTGTAAACATTTAAAAAATCTCGCCTGGAAACCAACAACTTTTCTGGTGTTCCGCTTTTGACGGAATGGAAAGCTCTTTGTGCAATAATTTGGACCAAGGTACAAAATATGAAAAACAATTTGTGCGTTGGGACCAGCGTTACACCCAACAATATCAAACCCATATCCTGGTTGAGGAGGAAGAGGTAGAGTGTAAAGGCGGAACACATGGTAGTTGCTTAGAAAACCCACCTTCTTTTGAGGTAGCTTTTTGTCAAAAACATGAAAACAAAATGTCAGAATGCAACATAAAAATCCCTGATTATGAGGAACTGAATTCGAAATATGATACTTTTAGGTAGTGAGCTGGAGGGCTACGTTGCTGTTTTCACTGTCACTTTCGTAAGCTTCGTTCCATGTTGCAAATCGTTGGGATGATGGTGGCGATGCAGGTCTTCTTTCCAAGGACAGTAGAGGTTTTCTTTCGTCGTCCTCACTATCCGAGTCCAAAACTTCGTCTTCTTCGTCCACTTCTTCCTCAATAGGCTCGGCCTCAGAATCACTCCTCGAATTAGATAAATCCAGAACTCCATCCATCCGTAAGTTGTTAGAGCGGTAGTTGTTGTTATGCTGTTGGGGTAAACGAGGCACTATGACTGACACTGAGTTATTGGTCACTGATGATACTGACATGTCCAGAGGCCCACTTTGTACGGTATCGTGATGAAATTTACCGTTAGTGTTCGGAGGTAAACTGAGGTGGTGCTGTAGAACTTGGACGTGATTTCTCCTGGCTTGATGCATGTGAGCTAAAGGAGGTTGTTGCAGTGGCTGAGGAGAAGTCCTCGTTATAACGGACGTCATTTTTACGGGTGGTGGTGGAGGAGGAAGAGCTGGGATAGGCGTTGACAGACGCTCTTGAAGGACTGGTGATAACATGGGCAAAGAAGTAGGAAGTTGATCATACGCTTTAGGACGACGCCCCCTTCTTGGCTTTCCGATGTTCGCCGCATCTCTCGGACATTTATGGTGGAGTAGATGATGCCTTCTCCTAAAGCGTCCTCTGCATTTTTCGCATTCGAATGGTTTTACGCCTTCGTGTATAAGAAGATGAGCTTTAAGCTGATTACTATCGGAAAATCGAGAACTACACAATTTACAAGCATACGGACGCTCACCCGTATGCACTCGAAGATGTCTTCGAAGGTTGGCAACCTGTACAAACTGTCTATCGCAATGGTCACAATGGTATGGTTTCTCTCCTGTATGTAAACGCATGTGCGTCTTCAAATGATGGTCACGAGTAAATCTTTTGTTGCATTCTTTACATTCAAAGGGCTTCTCTCCCGTATGCGTACGTTCGTGGTTCTGAAGGACATGCTTATAACCAAATTTTCGATGGCAAATATTGCACTCAAATTCTTTACCCCTGTTCTGGCCGTTACTGTCACCCTTCAAGCCTTTCCCCATGCTAGTAGAGTTAGTAGAGTGAATTCCCCCCATGATGGAATCACCATTGTTACTAGAACTGCCGTTTGAACCTCGGCTCACATCCATAGTAATCCCTAACAGAGCGTTTGCCAGAGTGGTACCACCAATAGGTATGCTCCCATGTTCTGCCATGGTGGTACAGGCCAAGCCACTGCTGGCCACGTGGCCCTCTGCTCCCAAGGAGGCGAGAGCGACACCCATTGCGGGTGGTCTGTCTGAAAGCAACCTCCGCGGCTGGCTTGCGACCACCGAGATTGGCCCGTTAACTTTTCCGTTGGAAACAGTACTGTCCGCAGCTCTGGATGTGGGGACATCATTGCTTCCGCTATCCCCGTCCGAGTCTTCCTTCATCGTCACTTCACAGCCAGCCGCTTAAGGCTCACCTGTTAAAGAGAAATATCGAGTCATTATTGTAATAGTCAGCCAAGTTCAGCAGTTTCCTTGTAGAAAGATTGATAAAACAGGACATTATTTTGATTTCAACAAGATCTTTAGTCTGTACTAGCTTATTAAAGGTAAAACAAGATAAGGGAAATAAATAGAAAGAATAAATGTTGTTACAAATTTTTTTTAGAATACATTAGAAATATTTCACGGGAAAAAAGAATTGAAGAATATGAATGTTTTTTATTAACAGATTACTACTTAAAAGTAAATAAATATCAAGGAAAATATACGCAAATGTACCTTTTTTACACTTTAACATTATAATAAATTCGTTTTAAATATTTTTTGTTGTATAAATTTAATTATTGCATCAGCCTAATCGTATTGATGGCATTGTTTCTTATATTATTTAATTGATTATTTATTTATTTATTTATCGCAGTTTAACAATTTTAAGCTCAGTTTGTACACGCATGTTCCAATTTAAAAATCTAATTTTTTGAAATTGATTTGAATTGTATAATACAAAGATGAGACAAGAAAACCATTTTGTGGGTACTTTGAGCGCTCATTAAAGAAAGTAGAAGGGTTTCCAAATTTATTTGTTAATATGAAATTCTTAAAATTCAAGTAAGTTGTTTAATTTACATTGTGCTTATAAAATTCAAGTTATTTAGTTAAAATATTTAGATTACTTTCGAAATTTCTGGAAAATTCTGATGTAACAAGATTACGTAATTAAATTAAAAAACGGTAGCTAATATTTGATAAAAACTCTTAAAATAAATAAATAGATCTATAAACACTATCTATTTTTCTTGTTCTTACTATAATTCAATCCTAACGTACTTTGTTTTCTATAAATAAAGAAATGTTAGAAAAAAATTGGGCTATTTAAGGCACACACACACATACACACAAATGCTAAAACGGCAATATATGAAACTTACTTTTTTAATACAATTTTTAAGTTAAAGTGATTTTAATAATTTCATATTGAAGAAACATATTTTCAATGCAATGATAATAATTATTTTAATGTAAAAAGTTACTTTTCTTATAAATGAGGAATATTCCTTGATTCCTGTTCCAAATGAAATAAATTAATTTTTTTAAAGTCTTAGTTAATAGGTGTAATAAATATTTAGTTAATAATTTTTCATTCATTCTACCTTGTTAGCAGCATTAAAACTGTGCAATCCTTCTAAATATTCTTTTGTTGATATGACTTTTCAAAAGTTTATGCAAATATCCACTTAATTCAGGATTTATGTGGTAAAAAATTAACTATAAAGCGAAGGATGATGATATTTTTAAAACTTTGAGAAATGATATTATTTTTTATGAAAGAATCATTTTTGTTGATATTTTAAGGGCGCACTATAATTTTTGATTAATTAATTTTAAAATTAATTTTTTGTTTGATTTTATTTCAATACTAAATACCTTTGACAACCATTTGACTTGTTGCGAATATTGGTGATGTTAAAGCAATTATATCTCTTACAAATAATTTGCCCTTGGGGACAAAGAAAATTTAAAATAAAATTTATGAGACACACACAGCCATATTATTTTAATAGCCATGCAGCTGGTTTTTATTGTAAACATGAAATTTCCAAATGAAGCTGATATCCATTACATCATGAAAATATTAAATTATAATCATGCGAACACTTTTATTTTCTGACAGCACGTTGTCTTTTCTGAGCTAAAATTTAATTTTCTTATTTCTCATGCTCAATTACGCAATAGTGAACAATATTTTTCAATCTTAGTTTTTAACAATGGAAGAAAATCACTTGATTAAATATTTCCTGAAACAATGAAATTGATTAAAATTTTACTACAATATTGGAAGTTATTCCACTTTAAAAAAAGGCCTCAAAATTAGGGAAATAAAATTACATGGCAATTAAATTGTTATCCTTAAAAAAATAAATTTTTAAAATTTGAAAGGTAAAATTATTTTTTGTAAAAATTATGTTTGCGTTATAAAATTTTGGAAAATTATTGGTGGAAAAATTCAAAATCTTCCTTAATTTTTAATTAAATAAGGTTTTCTAGAAATTTCTCCAGGTTGTGTATTTAAAAAGATATGTGCCAAATATTCTGATTTTAAGTCAAACGGTCTCACTTATCTAGAGTCAATAGATAAATATGCGTACAAATTCTTATTTATTATTTATAGGAAATTTTAAAAAAGTTCGAAAAATGTATTTTGTTATTAATAACTGATTAATAAGATAATATTTGCAATTTTATTTTTTAAACTACTTAGTCACATCGAAGCAGTTTAAAAAACGCATATCAGTATGTTCACAGAAGGATTTTTTTTTCTAGGACAAAAGTTATAGCACAGAATTTGAATTCTTCCTCACCAAACAATCCAAATTTTAAGCATTCAAAAGATTTCATTTCATCGAATGAGAATTTAAATTATAGAAGATAAGATTTAATCAGGATAAAAATTAAGAATTAATAAAAAATCGTGAAATAAATTTGATTTCTGTCTTGTGAACTCTTCTATTGATTGCTTCTTCTATTGTAATGTTAGGATTAATTATTTTTCTTTTGGAAACTATAAATAATATCAAAATTCTTCTTAAAAAACAGAGTTTTATTGTTTGATTAATGAAATTATTCTTAAATTAAAAATAAAGCTCGAAAATTTGCTTTCTTCACAGATGCAATTTTTTCCATTTATAAGCTTGTTAAATCATTAATAATTATATTAATTGCTTTGAAATTCTTTATTTATTCCTTTAATATTCATTCTTTAAATAAAAAAAATCAAAACTATAACTTTTTCTTTATAATTTGTAATATTCATTTTTCTTATATAATATTTTTTGAGATTCAAGGGCAAAAGTAAAAAAAAAAAAACGATTTTAAATGAAACGAAATTAAGTAGAAAGAGTCTCCTTTAGGAGAAAAATTCCAATGAAAGAAGACTATGAATCTAAAGAAGGAATGACTTTCTAAAATATTTCACCTATATAATAGAAAAGGAATTTAATGCTTTTAAGGAAGTTAAAATTATGGAAGTTTAAAATAAACTTATTAAAAATGAGTTTGTTTTTAAATGATTTTTTGTATTATATATATATATATATATATATATATATATATATATATTCTTTGAGGAAATTGTTTTTATGCTTGAAATAAATAAAAATTTAATATTTTGTGAACAAGTAAGGTTTGAAATAGCGAAGCCTTTCCTTGTAGCACAAAAAGAATGTTATTACAACAAGATGCTTAGAGATGTCTTTAATTCTCAATAGTGTCCACGAATAAAAGAGCTACCCTATTTTTGGACATCAATGGGGTTTTATGCGGCATTCTAAATTACACTTTTCTGTTGAACACAAAATAACTTTCAGCTATTACGAATGTTTTTATTTTCGAAAATGTTCCACGCTTCCGTGACATCCCAACAAGTAGATAAGAAACCAAATATGAGTACAGGTGGGCAGAAGTTGGCGTGTTGAGACTGACGCACGTGTCATCAAAATCTGCTGATCAAATAATTGAAGGAGTGGAACAAATCGAGTAGTGGTTTCTTATGTGCCGCTCTTTCTTCTCCTTCCCGACTTCCTACCTCGTGCCCCTTCTTTTTTGACACACTTGCATCAGTCTCGAAAGTAGAGCGACTCATCATACACTCACGACCCTCATTCAGGTGCCCGATATTTTGAAAGGGAGATTCAGAAAAGAGAGTTTAGTTAACAACACATTGAGTGAACTTGGGGAAAGATGTCTATCGACTAAGACATGAAATATATATTAAAACTTCAAGGAAGATAAATTAGAAATGGCGGCGATAAATATTAAAGGGCTCAAAAATTACATGGCAGCAGTTTTTCTGTTTCAATGGTTATTTTAAATTAGAAAGACATTTTCAATTTCGTCTATAATACTTCAGTTTTTAACGTATCTTACATATTTGCTGAAGATCGGTATATATGGAAATGAAATTCGTTATCTAACGAATCTCGCAATAAATCCTTTACTTAGAGTTTACAAAAGGAAATAAGCATCAATACGTTTATCATAGATTTTACAAAAAAATTTTTAGAAACGAAGCTTGTAAATATCGTCCAAAAGATACCTTTCTTCAATTTTGTTTAGCTAATATTTTTTTAAAAAATCTATATTTGAAGTATTTTTGATGAGTTTTATTTTTCTTTATCAGAGAACAAACGAACAAATGCAGTTAATTTTACTGCATAACTAACAAAATAACATGCACTTGAGAATTTCGAAGGGAGATTAATTTTATTATAAGGATTTAAGACAAACTAAAATTTCTTATGAAAAGAAGAAAAAAAGCATGTATTGTTCGATTTAATTTGGGCTATCAAAAATCCTTTAAAGGTAAACATTTTTATGGATATTTCATATATTTACTAATGTTTCGAGAACAGAGTTTTCTTTTTGAATAGCTGAATGCAAAATTAGAATAGCTGAATGCAAAATTAAGAACTGAGATTTTGTTAGGAGTAAAAAATCGAATCCAGTTATATTTATATATTTTCTTTTATTCAATGTTTTTTTATAAGGAGGAACCTCTTAAATAGGAGGTTAAAAAATTTCCTGAGAGGAGAATAGGAGCCGGAGAGGGGAATGGGAGCTCTCCCTTCTCTGAAGGGTGGGGTTGAATTAGCCCCATTACCGATGGCGGGACGTACCTACTGAGGAAGAGATTGGTATAAGAGTCGCTGAAGGCTGTTTTGAAACTGACCACAATACAAGTGAAACTATTGCAGTAATATGTTCATTCAGCAAACTAAATGTTCAGGTAGGGTGGAGTGTATCGTTTATGGGCATTCAACATTGTATCATTACTTAAGTATATTTTTTTGGAATAACAAAACTTTAAAATGAAATAAGCGGCTTTAAACTTTCTTCTTAAAAATCTTGATTTGTGTTTTAAATTGAAGGGCATATGTATGTGCATGACTTATTTCAATCACAAAAAAAGTAAGAAATAAAGAACAAGTAATTTAACAAATTTCAATATGAGCAATTTTTAAGAAAAAAAAGTAAAATCTGAAATATGTCAATTAATAAACTTTATCTATTATTATGTTTAAAAAATAAAATATTTGAATGGAAATTGTTAAATGATATAAATTATCTAGTAAATAGATTTAAAAAAAGTCATCACGGAATAACAGCTTCGATCCTAAAAAAATAAAGAATTTATTAAGTGTCATACTGTTGACATCCGAAAGTTATAACACGAGAAGAACAAAATAGCTTCGCAATCGATTTACTCTTAAAAGAGCGTTGATTGGGCGACAATCGAACAAGTTTCGAAGCACGAAAACGTAAGTGATAAAACATATATCAACGGATTGTCTCTTTTCTATCTTAGTCAATAATCTTTCTTAGCAAAATAAGTTTTTTCTCGTTTTCCAAACTTAGCTTAGCGTTTTCAGCAAAATCTTTTTGACCAAAAATCTCGAATCTCATATGTAAATGTTGCCCTGCTACATATTTCTGTGTTATTATTTTATAACTACGTTGTTTATTCGACCAACAATGGATATTTAAATAACAATTTTATACATTTTTAAGCATTTTATAGTTTAATGTAAAAATAGACATTTTTTTGGCATACAAACTCATCGCTTTACAAGCACCTGTATGCTTGT
>JAOUZG010005735.1:4193627-4275330 GCA_026289955.1 Argiope argentata | reverse complement strand
TTCTTTTTGTCTCGATGACATTTACAATATTATTAGATTTCTTTATTGCAGATAATACACCCTTTATTGTCAGTTAACTTCTTAAGACCTTTACTTGCTCCTTATATTTCATAATAAATAAACGAGTCTCCTAGCAATAAAGTACTCAGCTGTACATTTATCGGCAAGAATAAAAGGCTATTAAGATTCTCTTTGATTGTGTTGCCTCATGTTTTATGACTTTTATCGATTTCAAATAAAAAGTGTACATTCTTTCAGAAACGATTTCAAACAATGATATCTATAATATTACAAACATATTATTATTTAAAAAGAAATACCCTGAACTCTTTAAGTTTATGATCATATTTCTGCTAAAGGTTAAAAAACATTTTGCTCCTTTATTTTTTATATCTTTTAATCAATAAAATATATTTGAAGACATTCTACGATTTTCTTCTCTGTAAATTTCAATGATTTTAAATTAAATCGTACATTTGATAAAATAATTCATCAGAATGTTATTGTATCTCATTTTGCTGTTGAAAAGGGATATTACATTTTGCAACATCAAAAGATAACAATCCTAAAAATTGATATAAAAATTCAAAAGTAAGCTAAAGCAAATATTATTTTTGATTTAGATAAAGTTTATTCAATTTGTATAAAATTTGTAGATAATTTAGTGCATTGGAAAATGTCGAATTAAATGTCATTTTGCTAATAATTGAGCTTCATAACATAAAAGAAAATTACTTCATAACTAAAAAAAATTATACAGTAAAAATATAATAAATAGAAAAGAATTGTCCAATAAGAGATAGTTAATACAATAATTAATAATAGGGTGTACCCCTAACACATCCGCTCATCCTAGCTCGCCTCTCCGATGCAGTTTTCAAAACAAAACCTTGTTAAAAAAAGTGTTAAGCTACCTTGCCTGATCCCCCATACTGTTCAAAGGCTGCATGTCTGCAAAAACACCTCATTAACGCGTTCAGTAAAATGTAATGTATGGTTGCAGACGGTCATCCCCCAAGGATTTTATAAAGGATTAAAAGAGATGATCGTGATTCGTTGGGCATAAGCCAAAAGTAGGTCACAGGAACGTTTTTCCTGCTGTAACATATTACCTGCGTAGAGTATTGTTAAACCTGCGCCCTGTTTACGAGTGTGCACCAAACAGCCGGACTTCTTACGGAAGGCTTGCGATTACATGAAAGATTTCCTGGGGTGTACGTGAGGAGGAGAGAGGGGAACTTACACCGTGCGAACAAAAACATGAGTCAGTTGTTTACTGCCAAGGGTCCAGAAATCCGTCCCCCCATTTCTCCCCCTTCTTTCCACAATACCTTCGAAAAAATAAGGGCAGTAGATTCCCAACCCCAGCAAACACCAGACATCAAAATACAATCCTTTCAACTATCTTATAATGTAGGTCAAAGTTGTTGGTCTTCTAAAAATATGTGGAGAGGCAGGGGGGGCGAGAAATATCATGAGCGTTTCAGAATTTTCACAAAGGGAGAAACGTTGACGTATACATTTAGTGGATTTTAGTCTCAAAAATATTTATTTGAATGTGAGAATTTCCTCAAAATGATGAGATTTATTTTTATTATTTAATATTGCCCCTTGGTAACGCATTGGTAAGAAGAATAATGCTATAAAGCTTTATCCTGCAGTGATTCTCAAATCAGAAAGAAGGAATTTAATGAAAGAGACTGAAATGAATATCTTAAAAATCAATGTTAATTTTTATGAATTCAATATACTTAATTTTTACTTCAATTATTAAGATTAAACAATAATTGATATCAGTTTGGTCGAATAATATTGAAAAATTATATTTATACGTATATTGGTGATTGTATTCTGCACATACAAGTTTCTAGATCGTATAATTTCCATAATAGAGTTACTCGATAACGTTAGTTCGCATATGCTTATCATCCAACATAAGGGAATTGAATTTTATGATAAACCGTCATTAAATGAACTATTGTCTTTTCCTTTATATATTTAAAAAAATATAGTTTATTTGTACTTATTCATTATTTGCTTATATTTTTTTCATGTAATGATTTATTCTTTCTTGAAATTTTCATAATTAATTTTTAGAGAATTAAAAATGTATCATCATTTAAATAAATAATTTTTTAAACAAAAAAATAAGGCTAAATCAAATAACTATTATATATTAATCAGAAAGCTTTCCTTTTTGGTAGTTTGAAAGTAAATTATTAAAATAATAACAATAAAAAATTGAAACAAATTGGAAAGAGATGAGTGTGTGGGGGGGGAGAAGAAATTCAACATCTCAGTCATGATCTGGTATTGGAGTGACAGTAACTGTGTCAAAGCAAATTTGAATTTTGTTAACATTAGTTTCTAACCTCTAATAATCCTTTCTTGTTCGTATAAAAAGACGTTTTAGGTTTTCCTATGCTACTTTTTTTCTGGCCTTTTCTGTATTTATTTGTGGTTTTGATTTCAGTCGATCAAAGCTCTGACTTTGAATAAGTCAGTAAATTTTATTAAAAATAAATTTTTTAAATAATTGCAAAAGATGCTGTTGTAGTAGACGATCTATGGGTTGATACAAATGGAGTTACGTGGTGCTCAATACACAAATTGATAGATATGCCTGGGTTATTATTTTAAGGAAATGAAATTGTCTTAAAGAGTTTGATATAAATGTTGGAGGCAATGATAACATAGGAAATAATGTTAGACTATCTATACTTCATAGAAATCAATTATCGCACAGGTAATAGGAATGGTTCAAATGAATCATAAGGTTGTCTGTCTGTAAGACTATTGTAGAAGGACTCAATAAAACTCATTTCCCAAAACTTATTGTTCGACCTTGTTAATCCTATGATATCCTTTAGCGTTTGTTTTCTACAGTAACTTTTATGAAGATACATTTATCAGACAAATCGGCTAAGTTTCGATCACTTTAAATCAGATAACTCTTTCTTGAGGTTGCACTTTGAGTATCCGCTCTGATGTTACCAGATTGTAATGCTATTTTTTTCAGCCAAATGAATGGTTTCATCTAAATAATTTAAGAGTGTGTTATTTAGAATAAAAGTAGTTTTGGACAAAACTGATCTATGCGAGTACTTTGGACTCTGTAAGGGGAGATTAGAGATAAAATATTTGAGGAGATGCCATTTTTTTATTTGTTTAGTCCTTCACGAAATTTCGTTGGAAGCTAAATATCTACACATGAAATTGGATTTTTTTTTTGCTGAAATTTTTTAGATATTTTTTTGAGGCAAGTAATAATAATATAGCTGTGAAAAAGTATAACAAGCTTCTCAAACATAATGTTAATGTGTTTCCACACTTTCAAAACATTCCAATTTAACCTTCGCACCGACGAATAAATTCATAAAATCAACAAGGCTGCGAATTAAAACGTGATCCAGGAAAGATAATCGGACGCATTGAACTTCGACCTATTTCTTCCAAACATTTAGGCAGAAATATTGATAAGTGAAAGTGGAAATAAACTATGATAAAAACTGCTGATAACTTCTAAAATTAAAAGCTGAGAATATAATTCATATACCTGATAGACCGTTTAGTTTTACCTTTTTTTACTTATATTAATTGAAAACTGAATGAAATTTATAAGCATCACTATCATATCCAAAATAATTATTGCTAATTAGTTAATATACGGATTTTTTTTTAAAAAATTTTTCATTATGTTTATTGGCAGTTATATTAGCTTTTACATATAATTAACTTTTTAAGGAGAACATTAGAATTGCCGAGATGACTGTGGCTATTAGAATTATTGTGTTTAAAATATATTATTTTCTTCTTCAGTTCTTTTCTAACTAAAAATACTACTGGTAAAAAAAGTATTAGTTATTTCACGCATAGACATGGGGTTTATTCAATGATTTCGAGAAGAGTTCCTTAAAAATTATCTTTTAGCTTCAGTAATGATTTAACCATAAATTATTATAGATAGATTTAAACAATAGACTTGAATAGAATAAAATTTCAATAAAATTTACCCAACACCTAGTATCTTACTCGGTCACTCGAATCTGAGACGCTGTCTCGCGAAGAGGCAGGTGTTGCAATATTTGTTTCTTCCCATTTATTATTCATGCGATGGAAGGATACGCGTTCTACAAAAACATCTTTGCCAGACATTTTCTGCATTTCGGAGGGTAAAGGTAGAAAGCGAGACCTTGGACAACATTCGTCTCATAAGATCACCTGTGTTTTACGACAGCCGAATCGAAGGGCTATTTTTTAAACATGTTTTAACAGCCGTACTTTCAATGCTGAATTCGAACGGGTGAAACGGGAACTTACTCGGCGTGTGCTATTTTCACAAGCTTTGTAAATAATCCTGAAGGATTGCTCTTATTGGGTTAAAATTCGAGCAAGCTTGATTCCTTTTCCTATTTTTTTCCCCTCATTCATTTCCATTTCTGTATGAATGTCGAAAATTCTTTTCCAATACACACTGCTTTGTCACTATAAATGTAAAAATTATGTGCTAATTTTTTAATTTTGAAAGGAATCAACCTATTTCTGATAAACCCGTTAGATATTATAACTAATAGACTAGAAGACAATTTTTAGCATTTTATTACTTTTCTTCCCTAGATATTTAAAACAATAATCAAACTGTTTTTAACGATTCCAAATACTCGGATAAAAGATTCCTTAACGAGATCTGAATTAATCCAAGTTTAAATCTGAAAACATTGTAATTAAATGTATTCCAATAAATTAGTGTAACATATTATCTCTTTAATATAATTCTTCATAATGGTATAAAACTCGGCAAGAAACCCTAAAAATCTCGGAATGTCTATTTACCCTTTTTTTTTCAACATCCAAAATCAAATATTTTTAATTGATTTTAATTTTTATTATTAGAAAATATTAGGAGAAAAGATTGACATGAAAAAATATTTAACTGCAGATCACTTTTAGTATTACAGACAAGAGTTTTACGTATTAAGAAACTGTTAGAAATAGGATATCATTAAAAATTTTACCAAATACTGTGCAAGGATTAAAAGCTGTCTTTAT
Source organism: Argiope argentata (assembly GCA_026289955.1). NCBI lineage: Eukaryota > Metazoa > Arthropoda > Arachnida > Araneae > Araneidae > Argiope > Argiope argentata. Next base: position 4,270,281 of record JAOUZG010005735.1, on the reverse strand, counting down.
TTAGTAAGCTTGCTATGTATGTATGTATCGATCCCACCCCTTCTGGTGTAAATTTTTTAAAAGAACTTAATTTTCTTAATTTAATTGGGAAAAAGAGGGGTAAGGGGAGAGAATCTATGCCAATGTCATTACCTTTTTTTCATATGTAAAAGTGTGAAATCTTGGTAATTGAATGTTTTCTATTTCTACTGTTGTAGCAGTTTTATTTTTTATTTCTTTTATATTTTTAATAATTATTTTGTATTGTTTATTAATGAATGTTTAACATAGATGTTTACTTGTAAGTCAATTAGTCAACTTCAAAAAACAAAGGGGATGATTTGCCAGATAATTTGAAATTGTAAAATTGAAAGGCTGAAAAGTTAAACAATATTTGCTTTTAAATTGAATAAATACTAGTTAATGGACCCTGTAAATCATCTAACAGTGAAAAAATTGAATTATCTTGAAAGTACAGCAAGAAAATAGAACCTCGAATCTTTGAAAAAATTTGCGAAAATCCTATGCAGTAATCTATTTTATCTTTTTGATATACAGCAACCATTAACCGTATGCTTAAAAAAAGAAGATAAACAGGAGAACAAAAACTTACTGAATCCCTGCGATACACAACATTTTTTTTAACAATTGTTGGATGATCTTGCTTGAAGGATAATTGTACAACAATCATCATAGGTAATAAATCATATGTTGATAATTAATCATTTTAACTGAATAAGAAATCGTTTTTCTTTTTTATCTCTGAAAGAGACAATTTATTCATGCTATCATGCATTCTTCCTGTGCTCATAACTGCTTTTAAAAATATATCTGAATATCTTTGTTATGCCTTTTCATCACAATAAAATATTCAAGAACTTCTTTTTGTAGTTTTTAAAGATAATTCTTATTACTTCCGCATCAGTTCACAATAATTTCACGTTAAAGTAGAGATGAGTTTCTCAAGCTGTGAGTAGAATATAAATGTCTTATTCATTCTGAAGGTTAAAACTATACATTAATTATGATCATTATAACAGGCTTTTCGATATCGCTAAAGACACCGATTGATAGGCTCAGAAAATGGCTTTTTCAGAGTATGCATCATTAAAAATGTCAAAGGATACATACTTATTCTTGAAAAGAATAAATATCTATTGCCGAAGGAATTATTGCTTCGAAATAATTATGATACAAAATTGTGAAAAGAAACAATAAGAAACTCTATGTTAAGGGATTTATTCCATTAGATATTAACCAATCATTTGTAACTCAAAATAAATAATAAAAGTTAATACATCATACATCCTGGACAAGTCACAGGTGACAAAAATTCTATATCCATTAATAAATTTAGCAAACCAACAATTTTCCAATTAGCAGTTTCAGATTAAACTCATTTTTTTTCCCAATATGCAAAAAATTTGAGTTCCATTTCCTTTTATTTACATGTTTAAAAAACATTAAAGTTCTTTTAATAAAATATTTTTTTAAATGTTATTTTGAACATATAAATGGCAAAATGAAGCTTTTGTTTCTTTTAAAATTTAATTTTCTCCTTCAACTTTGATTAATGATTGAATAAAAACTTTAAAAAAAAAAAGGAAAGAAGTGAGAGTTTTTGCCCTATATCGATTTAAAATGATTATTTATTAAACAATATAAAAATTGATTAAATAAAAAGAAATTTATTTTCAATAAGAATTAACCAGGGCAAAAATATTGTTTTTCCTACTTTAAAAATTTTACGGTGTTAAACAGCGGAAGAGTTAACAGTCGCTTCTTCTGCTGTCCTCTGATAACAGCCTCATTCGATAATTCACCCTTGAAGATAACTGTGCCGAAAGGGTTGTGCTTTTGCAAAGAAACAGCTTCTACAGGGTATGGAACAGAAACACACTTGAAAATCTTCTGTTCCATGACGATGTTCATATATAATTCGAAAAATGGAGTAATAAATGATTTTAGCCTAAACTATGTATTTAAAAGGAAGTCAGTAGTTATAGTAATATTTCTGTGTTGCTAACACAAGAATTAATTGTGAATGATACAAAAAAGTGAGAGGATAAATTATAAGCCTTTATTAAAGCCGATTTGGACTTCTCACTTTAAATTACTTACTGCTGTTACTAGATATCTAAAAACTATGTCTGATTTTAAATTTCACTCCAGAGTTAGTTACATGAATAGTTGTTTAATCAAAGATAAAATAATTTGAATCAAGTAATTAAATTGAAAATAGTTCACAGTAAAGAAAAAAAATCAAGAAAGCTTTAAAGGAAAGCTCTAATTCAATATGAAAACGTTGATTAATTTAATGAATAAAAGAAAACAAAAAGCTTACGCTCACATGAAAGGCCATTCTTTTACAAAGATTAGTGATAAAAAATAAAATGGGAGTTGCTTAAAAAAATCTTTTTTTACCATTTCTATATATAATCTATTGAATTTATACAAAAATTCATTTAAGTAGGGAACAACAATGCGATACTTTTTTTTAATTACCGATTACAAGGCGAAATGTTTCGCAAATGCTTCTGCTTTTCATTAATAAGAAACCTTCTTAGAAGGAAAAAAACGGATTATTCAAAAGATGAGCAATTAAGAAATGATTGAAATAAACAACGAGACAAAAAAAAAACAGACGTTTACAGCAAACCTAGCTTTGAAATTTATAAAAAAAAATCAGACGATTTGAATCTCCAGATCGAAACATCATAGCTTGGTTGTTATTTATGATTGACTCGTCTATGTTATAATAAATATGTACTCTTATTTGCAGCAAATGTAATGTGGGCCCAAAATCATATTTAATACCTTGCCAATGCTCGCGAGTGTAAATCCAGCAACTGTTAAAATAAAAATTAAAATATTTTGAAAACTTATTAAAATTAAGAAGAAAATCTAGTATGAAATGAATATTTCTTGCATTTTAATGGTATTAAGAGGGGTTTTTGTTTTACAGTATGATCTAAAACTGTTGAAAAAGAACATAAGAAGTAAGCATGCATTAAATTTGGTAACTCTAAATTCAAAGATTTATACTCTAGAAAGTTATGCATTATTTTTACATCGGATATATTGACTGGCATAGTTTACAAATAGTATACGTCAGTCTATAAACATTATTATATTAAAAATTAAAGCATTATGTATGTACATAAGTTTTTCGATGCTCTACATAATTTTTATCGAAAAATAGAAATGAAATTATTTTATCATAAATCAAAATAATCCAGTTTTGTAACCCATAAATTATACAAATGAAGGCTTTAAAATATTAAAATTAGCTGAGATATATAGTTGATCTTTAGTCTTTCCTGTTTTCATTTCTAGAGATAGGGTGCGCTTTTGCTGTAATAAAATCTTGCTTCAATACATGATTATATTCATGTGATAAATTATAAGAACAGATACTTTCTGTATAAAAGAACTACAGAAAAAAAATTGAAAAAATTTCTTTTATTATATTTGCACATATAATTCAGAATATTTATTTACAAGTGGACCTGTACAGAAAAATATAAACACTTGATATCCCCCTCCCCCCATTTCATATTCACACTTGGAATTTTTAAAACTGTTTATTCAAAGTGAATGAAAGAACTCCCTATTTGAGTGCAACAATGAATGAAAGAGAGTTTCCGAACTTTATTTATCCTTTAAGTTGAAAAGGGAATGTTAATTCATCTAGAGTTCTAAAGATCTGAGTGAAAGTGCACCTAACATAACTTGTGCACACGTATTCAAGTAGGTCAAAGAGCTATCAAGATAAACTCCTGGCCTCGTTTTCATCTCTTTTGCAACTTTTCTTGCATCCTATCACCATCGCACGTGATTCCCGGAAAGGATAGCGATTCGAACATAGAAGGCTTATGAGCAACCTAAATCCTTTTTATCGAAGAGAGATAAGATTTGATACAGAGGCAGAATGGGAAAGATCCATGAGCATTCCATCAATGACTTGGTCTTTACAGTTTGAAATTGAAATGGAAAAATCCAGATATATTAAGCTCATCCAAGCAAATAGTTGAACATACATTTTGAAATTCAGTAAAATTTATTACATTTTAAAGCTCAATAAACGCTTTTAAGAAGAAAAGATTAATTATTCTGTTTCTAAAATTTCACTCAATGCCAATTTTTTTTATTTTTTTTTTCATTACTGAAATAATATTGAAGAATGAAGTAAGATTTTAAACATAGTGAAAGATATCGAATACAAATGGAAATCGGAAGGCAGTTAAATAAAACACCGTTTCCTTTCGTCGGAAAATCACATTGTGGCTGATACATTAAGAAGGAAATGTTACACATATTTCTTTCTTTTCCCCCTTTTTTGGAGATGAATAGTCTTTGGGGACTCTCTTTTTTCCCCATCTCTCCAATTTCAAGAAGTTTACTGTTTTCAACTTAGTGCTCCATTTTGTAAAAAGCTAATATTTTTTTGAAAACAGCATTAAAAAACGAATGGATGGATTTTAAAAATTTCTCTCCCTGATGGACCACAAAGGACTTTATTTGAATTATTAACTTCGTTTCTGGAGTATCGTGAATTAAAGACCCGATTCAATGGAAAATTTCCTAAGTGCACAAGCTTTGTAAGCATTAAATTCGTTGTTGAGAAAGGTTTCGTGATCAAGTTTAATAATCATCATCACACAAAACAGATATGGAGAATAAAAATCAGTTTTCTTAAGTTAGCATACCTAAATAAAAGAGCTTCAAGGATAATCAAAAATAAAAGGATATCCAGTCGTTTTATATTCGATAAGAAGTAAAAACCGTACCATTGTCAGAGGAGGTTATTACAGATCTATAATTGTTTTTAAAATATTCACAAAAACAGTTAACAATTATTGAGAAGGATATTATTATTAAATTTTGAACCAAAGCATATGAATTTTAAACATAATATAAGGAATAAAATAACTAATTCAACTCTAAAATATTTAATAAAAGTTTGAAACAGAAGAATGAAATACACTATTTTATAATAAATTAAATTTTTTTTAACCATTATCCAAAGATTTATTATAAATGGTTGGGGGTATTTTATTTCATCTTCTTTAAACCTGCTCATAGACGTGAATAACAGAGTAATGATTTTCATTACAAGTATCACAATGAAACTTTTAATTTTTTTTTGTTTTATTATGTTTTAAATAAGACTATTCTTTATAATCTATGCTTACATGTATTTTCATATATATTACATTGAGAAAATTTTCTAAAAGATATGGATATTTAGATTTTTAAAAACATATATGATAGGGTACCTCGAAATAATATCTTTTAGCTTGTATTAGGTTTGTTATCGTATTTTTGCATTTGGACGATCTGACAAAAGTATATTCACTCATAAATTTTCTCAATGGGCTTGGTTTGATCTAGCTATATTTATGCTTCATTTGGAAGTCCTTGAATTTTTGAATTATTCAAATGTCAATGATGGATTTGGTATACAAATACATAATTAAAACATGAAATATTATTAATAATTTCTATTATAGGGGAGCCATTACTTAATGAGCATAATTCGCTCTCCTTTCACGTGATGTGACACATACGTTAAGAGCATTTTTTTCTTATAATTCCATGTAAAATAGCTCAGTTTTATTATTATAATATATGTTTTTTTAAAAGCGAATTATCGAAAGACATTTGTCTTTGGCTCGCTTCAAAGCTAAGCGACAATGAGGCATAGCATTATTGTTAAGTGAATTTGTAGTACATATTGCTATTACCTAATAAAAGTTATTCCGACACAATAATTTTCCATTTTCTTAGCGTTTCCTTTATATCTCTGATGTATCTATTATTTCTTCCTTTTCTAACAGAATCTCTTTCGCAGTTTTTTGTTATGACACAGAATGCAGCTCTGTAAGCTCTTCAATTTTTCCTGCTAAGTTTTTCCAACAGCTAGTTATCTTTCTCTGCATCCCTAACCCCATAATATTTGCCAGGTACAAAATATAGTGAGTTAAGAATTCATAGGCTTTTGCTAAAATCCATCGGTGAAACGTTCGGGGGAGGTAACCAAAGTATCTTCCATGTAGGTAAGTGTAAAGGTTTTCTTTAAACAAGCGCGCAGCATAGTTCGATACAAGACAATTCAGCATACGATTTCACGGCATATTCTCGCCAGTCATACTGAGAAATATCTCTCTTTAAACAAGTTCTTTTAAACGAGTTAGTTAGAGAAAATATTTGCTATGTGAGGTACTCTTTAAGTCATATATGGCTGCATTATTATTTATTACCTTAAAAGCACAAATAATAAAAAGACATAAGAATATGAATGATAATCATAAAATAATAAATATCCTTTTTAAAAAATCCCATTTGTAAATCTTGTTAACATAAATGCAAAATTTATCAAAGGAAAGATATCAAAAGGAAATGAGTATTTATTTGAAGTGGAATTAATAAAACGATTTCCTTTCGTAAAATTCAAATTTCCTCTAAATTCATTTAAAATCCACAATGCAATGAGAAAACACTGTCATGGTAGTTCAGTCCAATCAGGTAGCACTGATTGGATGAATGATTAATCTAATGTTACTGAAAATATTTTGTTCCATAAAGCATTAAAAGCAACTCGAAAACTATCAAAATATGCACTTGTTTATTTATCTAACGTTACACTGACCCAGTTTCAATATTATTAAAGATATATTCATTTAGAAAACTTGAAATATGCTCTAATCTGACAACACCAGAAAGGAAGTTTAAAGTTCAGCCTCTTACACGCGTAAAACCTTATCCTTTGTTTGCTGACTTGCTATTGACCTCATTTAGCTGCAACTTATTGCAAAGAAAGGGTCTTAATACGAAGCCTGTGAACTGCTGCATTTTTGGAGAAACCGAAAGATAAGATCGTTCTCACTTTTCAAACTGCACTCTTTACTAGCAATTTAGCATTGCATCTTACTGCCTTCTAACTATTTAATTCAACGAATAAAGTTTTAAAGCTGTTATTCCATAGCATCTACGTACATTTCTCAAGATAAAACTCCTGCTAATAATAAGAATAATTTTAAATTTACGAAAATTTAAAATTACCTTTCCTTTTCATTACAAAGTTCAATCGGATATCATCCGTTAAGCACTAACCGGTAGGAAATTTCAATTTTATCCTATATCCTCAGTTTATCCATAAACACTCCAAAAAATCTTCTAAGAGGGTTTTCAAATAAATGTTATGTAAACAAAAATTAATTGGATGAAAACTATTTTGCCCTCCTCACAAAATGTACAGAAAATTTCTTAAAATAAAAAAATATCTCTAATGTCTGAACATAAATCAATTTACTTCATACCATTATAGTTTTTTATTAGGGATATTCTAGAAAAAATAAGAAATGTGAATTATATATATCACCCCTTAACGACACTCTTAATTAACAATAAAGATGTAATATTTTCAAATTTAAGTTTGTATAAATTTTCAGAAGACAACTCTAGAAAATCCACTGATTTTTAAAAATTATTCTATTGATGATTTTATTTGAGTAATTCTATATTAGTGCTAAAGAACAGAAAAGGGATATCTATTTTCTTATCCTTTTTTTTTTGTATAAATGAAGTTTTAGAATAATCCCTAACTTTTTAATTCAATCTCGTAACTTTCACCGATGGCAAATTTCCGGACTTTTATGAAATCCCTGCGTACATAATAGAAAAACAGGTTCAAGGACGCAGTGTTGTCTAGAAAATGGCGCAGACAAATATTATTTTCTAAAGGGCAACGTAAAAAACCCATTTCAAGGTCGAAGTATACCCACATGCCCTATTGACACCCTCGAGCAGTGGTCTTCAAATCTCCCTTCCCCTAAAATTCTCTCTCCACCTTCTGCCTTCCACACAAAGAAAAAATACTTTTTTCCCCTCCGCCTTTAAGATGGCGAGTTTTCATTGGTCACAGTAAAGAAACGAAAATATGAACAGGTTCGGTGGACTACGTATAAGGGAAAGTAGGCCAGATGTTATTGGGTCTTCAAAAAACACCCCTTATTTTCCACGTTCCCTTTCCTTTCAATCTTCCCACGCTTGAACAGGTAGCCTGACAATCTGGCGGAAAAAACAACCATCTTTTGTTTGAAAGATCGGTTTCCGTCACTGAGACCGCAGGTGATATACAAGCGCTCACTTTGAAAAAAGCATTTACCTATGACAAATTTTCAAGAAGTATAAAAATAAAGAAATGATAGATACATGCTCAATGACATATATTCATAATCAAATTCATCCATCTCCATACCCCAAATTGTTTTGAATGTGCTAAGGGTTATAAAATAATCCCCATTAACTTTAAATCGATGAATGCATTTAGGGGATCTTGAAGTTTATTGAATGATTTGTCAATCATTAAATTTCTCGTATATCATCTATATTTTTAAAATAAAATGGTGAAGGTAGTAAGTAATGAAACAGTGATGCTTTTATTTCCTTCCTCTGTGTGGAATATGAGAAATTTTAACTAAATTATGCTTATTTTTTGTTTTACGGATGATCAACTAAGGAACAATAATATAAGAAATAAGGCGTTTAATCTTTTACTGAGCGATATGAAACAAATTTTATGTTGAAAAGTTATTCGATGCCAGGTAAAAGATCTGTGATTAATAATAATAGTTTAATCAATGTTTCGAATAGCATATAATTTCGATAAAAATAAATCTTTAAAAATTATTATCAAAAGCATTGGATACAAATCTCACTTTTAATGTTTAAAATAGATTCTATTCGAAGTACAATTATCTAATTTATTAATAAAAAATTAAGAGAATTAAATTAATTCAAAAACTATTATTAAAATGCGCTATAAAACTAGTTTACTTCAAAATATTTATAATCAAAAGTTTTTCAACATTTATAATGTAAGCAGAAAGCTCTAAGCATCTTTGATTAAGGCTTTATTTCTTTAAATACTTCTATGATGACAACAAAACTTTTCTGATTGAAATAGATGCGTGAATCCCTTCGAAAAAAGAGTCATGAATGTGAAAGTTATTTTTTATTCACGTTTTTCTAAATAAACCTTCTGTAACTTCCACACCGTAGATTGATACTTGTCTTCTTGAATTCAGGAACTTTTACAAAATGTCGAGCTAGTGATTTATTCTTTCTTAATTCAGTATATTTAACATTTTGGAGTTAGAAATTTTTTTGCCTCTAATGCAAAGCCTTTCTTCTATGGTTTGATTTCACTGTTGATATGTACTCTTCGTAACTATTAAAAATGACTGTGAACTGGAGAAAAACAAGATATAAAAAATTTAACCCAATATCTTTTTTTAATGAGTACTATGGCAAATAAGCAATATAGAATTTTGTCGAAACAACCACGATAATTTCAAGAAATATCAACGCTAATTTCATAACATAATTATTTTAGACCGTTATGAGAACCACACTCACTTTAGGAAAATACTGATGGGAATTTTTTGCTCGTATAATGGGATGGGAATTTGCTTATTTAATATTATGTTAAATTAGGAAAGAAGGGAAAGAAGTATTTAATATCTATTCAATTTATGCTTATAAAATATATTATTTTTTTTTATCATACTTATATATTTTTAAGTGATTTAATCTGTCAAGACTTATATTCAGCAAGGCTTAACATGCGGTGCTTGGGAAATTTAAATGCACTTTTTTCTTTTTTTACTGATTGTTGCTTTATTCATTCATTCATAAAGATATACTTATTTTTAAATTGCATTCTTAATTTTTTTAAAGTAATATTATGTTTAAAAAAACACGTCGCATTTCTTTAAAGATAATAAATAATATTTTTGCCCATTCAATGGAAATAGAAAAGTTTTCGTTAACATTACTTTTTAAACGGGTAAAAATCAAGGTTTTTTCGAAATAAAAGCTTTTAAGTTACGTTGATAAGATTTATAAAATATTTTGGAGACACTTATTTTGGTACTTAGTTATCATTTTTAGCTTTGAATAGTATAATAAGCAAATCTTAGTTAAAATTTTCTTTTAAAAATCAATAATATCTTATTAATTCGTTATCGATGGGATTAAAATTTTTGGTACAAACTAATGCATTAAAAAAATCTCTTGTGTTCTACTTTATGGATTCAACAAGTGGTCGTCATAGTGTAAATGTATATTAATTTTTATTTTATCTACAGTGAAAGAATTCTAGCCCAAAAGCTTCACATTAACAATCTGAAGGAAAATTGGTCAGAACTGGCTTGAAGAAAGAAGTTATGATAAAATCATTTGCAAGCACTTTACCATGATCTCATTTGCTAATAAATGGTCAACAATTAAATAGCTTTAAATGTCAAGAAATATCCCTTTCAAAATAAACTCATTAAAAAAATGAGAAAATAAAAAAAAATTTAAAAGCTCTCCTTTCCCTTTTTTATATAAAAAATAAATATCCATCAACATGCTTCAAAATTTTGAATAAAAGGGGTACTTTTATAATTCCTTAAATATATACAGATATGTCTTAGATATTACCTTATATACCTTTTGTATAAGAAAAAAAATTATTTAAATTTTAATAGGAAGAAATATTAAAAATCGAAATAATTATTTGTGAATTTTAAATTTACGTGACTACAGTTGAATAAAAATAATATCTCAAGGACACGTCGTAGGATATTACAACTTTGTGCAAATAACAATTCGTTTCGTAATAAAAGTATTCGAAAGCATCGTATATTAAAAGCGATTAAAAATGAATGAGCGATTTTATATTTTGAAAAATAAGAAGTGCCTGGGCTTAGAATGTTCACATAAAAAATCTAATAGCTTTCTACTTTCGTGTAGCTTAGTAAACATTTGCTTTACTAACATTCTACATGACTGGAATAAAGACTCATTTCCTGGAAGAATTTTCGTCTTGCATCTATCTCTTAACAAGCGATTTTTTTTTAAAAAAATCCTTCACTGCTAGGAAATCTAAATCAAGCAAAAACCCTTCCTTTAGCTTACAAATAAAGATAAAGATCCTAGATTATCTGCTTTTCTCCCGACAATAAACGAGACGATGAGCATGAAAAAAAAAGAACCCCTTCGATAGCTGTATCACCAACTCTGCCCCTTTCCGAGCCGGTAAACGAACTCTGTTTACTTTGGTATCTGTCGACGAAGGGTCCTAGTTAGAGGCCTCGTGCAAGGGGAAAACGGTTTTAACTGTCAACATGCTCCAATTGTGAAGTGTATGAGCAATATACTCTTAACATAAAAAAACAACAAGGCCGAAATGAATGTAACAAAATTCAGTTTTGAATCCTTAAAATAGAGAAATGATTTAAAATTAATTAGAGAGGATAATAGTTTTGAAAAACCACTATGCAAACAATCATTTTCCATGAAGGATTTTATTTTTTTAATGTAACTGAAGTTATATATATAAATAAAATATATTGACCTGTAAAAAAAATTCAATATTTTTAAAAATCATTTATAACTCTTGTTTACTGGTAGATGTATTTTATTTATGAATACTAAAAGCCTACAATGCATACTTAATAATTTTAAAACACATTTTCAGATGTGAAATTTTCTTCGGTGGATTTAATCTATTTAATAAAATCTATAAATTAATAAAAAGGGCATATGGTTATTATATTAATGCTAAATATGATTTTAAACAGAATTACGAATAGATGCATTAGTTAAACGACAGAAAATCGCCTTTTCTTCTCATCACTGAAATCTATAATCTATTGAAAAATATAAAATATATGTATTATAATAAAATATGTGACAGAAAAGGCGGTTATATATTTGGAAAAAAGTAATGGGAATTAAGTTTAATTATATTTCAAAACTGCTCTGTAATAAGAGGTACTGCAGTGATTCAATCCGCTCGTTTGTTTATGAAGGAATGAAGAAAAACGATTAATTTAATTATTGAAAATTTCAGTTAAAAGGAATGATAACTGAATGAGTGTGTTCAGTTTTTTTATATACTATGCTGAATACTAACTAAAATTTCCTAATTTTTTTAAAAAAATTATTCCATAATAACTTATAATCCGTCACAGAATGATTACAAAAATTAATATAATAATAATTTTTTAAAATTCCTATGAAGTAAGATATGATAATTCCATTTCTTTTTATTTAATAATTGCCTTTAATTTATTTTTTATAGATAATATTAAGAAAATCGATTGTAGTAAATATTCGCATTCCTTACTTAAGAAAAGTTAAAGTCTATTAAAAAAATCAAAATTAATGGAAAATAATATCAGAAATGTAATAAAATAAGTCTTTCAAACATAATTTCTTTTCGTGTCATTTATCTACAATTCTAATGTAGTTCATACATTAGTTCCATTATATCAATCCAATTGCCCGAAAAAAGTTAAATGAGCATGGCGAAGATTTAATGAAGATTTGTAAATGATGAATGACGAGAAATTACCTGACAAGAAGCAGTTAAGAAACAGCTGAGACTCCTGAATGAACTCTTAATGATGAGAAGAAAAACACGCAAGTGACGGCTTCCGGCGTAAACATTTTGCGTGAATCATTGCGAGGCTCAAAGAGGAATGCTGATGAATACTTGTTGAGGAGAGAGAACCCGAAATGAGAATGATGTCCGAAATTTCCTAAAAATACCTTCTTATCTTCCGCCGAGTTCCTTTTGCTCGTAACCATGACAACGAGTAGCGAGTTTCCGATAAAAGATTCGTCGGGTCCAAGTATAATTCTTGCTGCATTCTCAAAAATTTTCCTTTTTCCGAATAATTTTGAGTTTCCTTATGCATAGTGTTGGGAAAGTAAATAAAGGAACAATGAAATAATTAGAAAAGTAAATAAATAAATATAAAGTTCGGCATTTAAAAATAATGATCTTGATTTTAAAGACTATTTTATCTTTCGGATTCAAATTTTTTTTTCGGCTTATCTCAAAAGTCTGTTAAGTTTATATCAATGTATTTAAAATGCTGTAATGAAGTATTTTAATAATTTACATAATTTTTTAAATATCTAAATATTCAAAAATGATATTTTTGTCATGAAATTGCACGAACGTAATAAGATTACGAATTAAAAATAGAAAAAAAATCGGGAATAAGCTAATAATTTTTTTAAAAATTACCGTTTTTGAAATCTTTATGGAAATAACTATATATTCGTATATACTCGAACTACAAATTTGAATAAATACTTTTTTTATGTTTATATATCACCAGATACAGAATATCTTACACGAAAATCTTAATTTTTAATACACTTAAGTTGCCTCCGTTGAAAATTTCTGTAAAAGTATTTTCTCTGCATATGCTTAACCCTTTCGGTACAGCATAACCGCAGGGGAAAAAACAGTCTAAAAACCAATTTTTTAAAAGCTCAGAGGCAAAAACATCGCTACGTGAAAGGAATGATAAATAAATAAAGCTATCAATTTAGAATTTACATATATTCTCCTCTTTGTATCAATTAAGAAAATCAGCATTTTTTTTCTATAGAATATGAATAGAATATACAAATTATATCTAAGCAGCCATGCTGAGACAAAGAATTGTGTACAACGAATGGCCCAGAATTTATCAATTCATAGTGGATCATTTACTAGCATCTGTTAAATATATTAAATTCGAATCAACATATGATGAAAGAAATAATAAAATTTGAAAAGCTGATTAATAAAAAATGTAAAGATTTTATTTATACTGCCGTAATTACCAGAAATATAAATCAGAACTCAACATTTCTGATTCAAAATTCATTTCTAGTCCTCTTTATCCTCAAATATTTTATACTTTCATTAAATTTTATAATTCTTTTGAAACAGTTTTGATTTCAATAAAAACTTTCTGCAAAAAAACTTTTGACATAAATAATTATTTTATCTATTCTAAAATTCGAATTAAAATGATTAATATTACAGCAAATTTATTGAATCAAAGATTATAAATTACTGAGTATTGCATAAAAGCTTATAAGAGAAAAAAAACCATATAATACGACTCGAGATGTAATAATAGGGAAAATGCAAATCTATTCATATCATAGGTGCTTGAAGGTGTAGACCTTGATTATTTTGGCTATCTAAGAATGATTTCCAGCTTTAAACCAGAAGAAAAAAATTTCAATCCATCTATAGTGAATCATGGATGGATCTTGATGGTAATAAAGGATAGAAGGAAAGAAGTAAGAAAATTTCCTTCCTGAAGCGACCAGAAATTATTAGTAAATGAAAATAACTCAGGATTTTAGACTTTTTTTTTTCAAATAACTCATGATGCTTTAACAAAGGTAGATAAGTGGAAAAAAAACAGCTATAAAACAGAAAATATTAGTCTAACGAATTATTAATTTTTGGTTAAAAACTGGTCCTCTTTAACAATCACCTTATTCATCAGTAAGTCATTTGTCTCATTTTATTTTTATATAGAAGCTTTGTTCTAAAATAGCATTAAACAATTCGTTACAGAAGTTAGTTAAGATCAAAGAAAAAAAATCTATTATAAAAGACAAAATGTATTATAAAGACAAAAAATATATTATAACGACAAATTGTCCCAATTTTCTGATCTGATTATTAGAAAGATGTACAAGTTTCGTTACTTTTCTTCATATTTATGATTAAAAAATAAAGTGTGGATTTTAAATAGCATATATTCAACTAAGCTTAAATTAAATAAAAAGTTGCAATTCAAAAATAAGCACCAAAACAATTAATAATTGAAGAGCATTTCACACATTTGAGGCAAAGAGATGATGAATAAATCGTTAGTTAATTTTTCAACCAAAATAGAAGAAAAGGAATAAAGCTAGGTAGTTAAGACTCAAAAGTCTATTGAATTACCTAAAAATTATCAGATTTTTAAAAAATATTCCTCGCTTGATTTAATACAATATGTAATTTCTAAATAATAACTGTTTAATTACTTCATTTTATCAATTATTTTTAAATAATGTCAAATCACCCTCTCGGTCTACAATAGAGAGAGTTTCCAGGGGCCCATATTAATTTTACGGGAAATAGGAAAAACTATTTTTTTAATCAAATATTTTATTTTATTTAACTATGCCAAAATATTATTTACAAAATTAATTTATAAAGTAGTTACTCTTTTTTTTTCACTCTATTGTAGCTTTCATATTCTGCTGAACATTTCTCAGATTGAATTCATTCTTTTACTTCATTTGAATAAAAAAAATATTGTTATGTACCATCAACGTGTACCATAACGTGTGTGTGTGTATGTTCACAAAACTCTTTTTCCCCTGTGTTTTCCCCTTTCTTTCAACAGATATTCTAATTCGATTTCATAGGATAAAATGATAATTTTGACCTTTCTTCCGAGACCTTTTACCTTTTTTACCGTTCCGAGTGGCTCCTTTGTAAATAATTTAACATTCTAAGTCTGCATAAAAGAATTAGGCTTAACTAGAGCTTCTGAATCGGCCTTTATTTGAAAGTTAGCTCTTGTAGCAGGATCTATTTGGCGACTGATACTTGTCCTTAGGTTGGATTTTCATTTGTAAATAGATTGTCTTACGGAAAGATGGTTAGATATAAAGAAACAGGGTATCAATGATTACTGAAGGAGAAGACGAATAATCAGGAAAATATTTCTCTTAAGGGAATAAATTCTTGTCTTTCAGGAAAACAGGTACCGTAAAGTTTGGCAACATTTTGTGTGTGTGTGTGTTAGAGTTTGGGAAAGCATTTATTTTAAATAAGAGTGTCATAAATACCTGCTACCAGTCTTGTTTGTAAAAGAGTTTGGAAGAAATTTTGGGTACACACATTAATTTTAATGGAAACCCATGAAAGTCCCTTCTAATGGTAGGGATCCTAAAGCAACAATATGGAGTTGAGCGCAACAAAGCAATATTGATTTTTTTCGGCCATACTAATCATACGAAGGCGTTTTATATGGGTGGAATACCAATTTAAAATCAAGATAACTAGTTTTATTAATTGAAGGTTTAAATGACTGTATAAACTTTACACTAAATAGCAATATACAAAAAAAATATCTTGCATTCGAGGAGTAATATTGAACAAAGAAACTTGATGATATATTAACAATAAGATATGAGTATTCTCTCTTTCCAAGGAAATAAACATTATTTGTATAAAGTTGCTGGTTGCAAACATACAAGTCTCAACAATAAATAAAGGTCTCATGCAGCTTACATCAAACTGTTTTTTATCCTTTTGTAAAGTAAAAACTTTTAGTAACTTATTAAAAAGATTCTTTGATTATTTACATTATATATATCGCAAGAAAGAAAAGAAAATTTTCATTTTTTCACTAAGAAGAAAAAATGTGAAGGGTTTTTTTTAAATAAAAGTTCTGTAAAAGAAATTCTTATCAGTTTGTTTATCCAAACTCATTTCTTGTTCGGGAAAACAAGTTTTTGCTGTTCAATCCATATTTAATAACTGTTAGCTTAGTTAGAAATCGGAATATGTCTTCAATTTTTTCATTCTACAATATCTTTGTGTTTTTATATATGGGGTATGCAAACAATTTTCAACTTTGATCTGCATCATTATTCCTTTTCTATAACGTTCTTCTGGTTCCATGATTGCCAATTTACTGTTCTATGATAAGTTTTCAGTATACTGGATCCGGCAAAAAAATATATATATATAATTTTGCCTTAATCCCTGTGGCAAGACCAAGTAACATCCAATTCTGCGTTACTTGACCTTCCAGATTTTATCCCTAACGCAGAGATTATTAAAACGTTCTTATTGCTAATGCTAATTCGGATTAAATAGAATTTTTTAGCTATAATGTCATTATACAAAGATAGTTTAAAAGCAAAAGTTCGTTAAAAAGGTGATATCCTAAAATAAATTAACCAACATAGATATCGCAATTTGAATAAAACAGTCATGTCAATACGGTCGCTCTTTCTTTCTGACTAAAGACACATGAATCTAGGTACTCAGTTTCTCCCTACTACCTAGTTTTAACCCAATCTCTCCGATAATTTTGACATCGAAATGATAAATATGAAAAAAATAATAGCATTGTATCAACTAAATGTGTTTAAAAATGAAAACTCCAAAAAAAAATATTGGAAGTGGATACATTTAGTTTAAAGAAAGGTATTACACCTTTCTTTTTAATTAAAAAATCATGGATAAAAAAATCTATGATTTGCTAATTATGTACATTGATATTTAAAATGGGAGTAAAATCTTAATTTCGAACAATGGATAAAGGAATTTGGGAAATCCGGAGGAGAAATAACAGGTTTATCATAGGCATTGCCGAAGAATCTCAAAAGAATGAAAACAATTTAAAAATATAATTTTAAATTATGCAAAATGTATTTTTACTAATGAATTTATTACTAAATATTTATTTTGGTACTAATGAAAAGTTACAGTTTGGAGTGTGCGCAAGATTATGTAAAATGTATTTTTGCAACACAGTATTTTCCAAAGTTATTGCAGAAAAACCTTAACATTTTATTCAGTTTTAATTAGTTTAAATTTAATCATCAGAGTTGTCTTTTCCCTTCCTTCAGAATATATTTGAACTTTATTTTATTTAATTATAAATTAAGAGAAATCACTGCTTTTCAATAATACTCCCGAAAAAAAAACAGGACTTAAAAAATGAACTGTTATACCTTTTTAAAATATAAAGAAAAAATTACGTCTTCATCAATCGTAATTTAGTTGCAGAAAAATCTTTATCTAATTGTAGGAAACATTTAAGCGTTATCGTGCGTTGTTACTAAAAAAATTTTTATTCTATTTTTACCATTGCTGATTTAAAAAAAAAAGATGAAGATTTGGCTTATCTTCCTAATTGAGTTCATAAAAAAATTCAGATTTTTTTCCTTTAATGGTAATTATATTTTGGAAATATGCAATATTATTTTTTTGATATTTATGAACATTACTGCGTTCCATTATAAACTATCATCCATTAATACTATCATCCGTTTAAAAACACTAATGCCCTTTCTTATAATAATAACTGTAAATATAAAAATGCACAGCCATTCTTTCAGCTTGAAATTCTTGTTTTATTGGGCCAGTGAACAAAATTCCTCTAGAATATATCAGTAATTATTCAATATCTGGAATAATAAATATTAACCTTCAATTCCAAACAGAAAAGGAGTAAAATGCAAGTAATACAGTAATTTTTTTTCACTGAATGATAAACCGTGTTCAAAATAATAGAAATATAAAATTAAAATGAAATTTTAGATCACAAATTTGAAGTTATCATGTGAGAACATAATTATTTTATGTCATTATTTGTCTTAATCAATGTAAGTCATTAACTAGTTCGTTTGTCTAGCTGGCAAACAAAGTTTTGGAACTCGACCGATTTTAAGAGGAAACAACAGCTATGATGTCACAGTTCTTCTTCAACCATTTTAAGCAACTGATTTCAAAGAAATATACATAATAATAATAATGCAATACTTGTAAAAGCAGGTAAAAAAAATCTTCAGGCAATAATTTCCCGCGGCCCTTAGTCTTTATTTTTTGCCAGTAAATTTCAGAGACACCAAAGCAACATCATATTCTCACATGATAATAGCGAATGGAATAATTTAACATTGAAGTGTTGTGTGTTCTACCGCATATGTTTCAGTAATATTTTAAAGTTAACAAAAAAAAATCGATATCCTGAAATTTAAAAAAATTTCAAGCTACGAGATGGTAACATGTTCTTTATCTATCCATCTATATTGCATAGAAAAGCGATAATGCTTAAAAAATCCTTTAATTTCAAGCGAGAAATGATTAAACTAATCCAATAATTTACATGAATAGAAAACAATTCACAAAATAAAGTAGGAATCATAAAAATAATCTTTCGGTATATAAATTCAAATATTTAGAGATACCAGAGAAACAGTTAGGCTTTTAACACGATTACAATGTAAATTTTTTTAAATAGTATAAGTTAAAATCAAAAGGGGAAATTTAAAAAAAAAAGCTCTGATTTTCTAAATTAGAAGTATTCATTTCACTGAAATTTTTACAAAGCAAGTATATGTTTTTTCCCCATCTTTCTATTTTTCTTTTTTCTTCTTTAAATATTTGTTTTAGAAATCCCTTATCATTCCATTAATCTTTTAAAAGTTTCCTGTTATCTTCTTAATCCATCTTTATAAATAATTAAAGAATTTTTTAATCATAAATAAAAATATATGGATATTTACAATTCAGTTATGAATGTTTAATTTACAAATTTAGTTTTTGAACTACACATGTTTATTGTAAAATATTATTTGCTTAGTTTAGAGATGAAGTTTTCTATATTTTATAAAAATAATATTTCAACTAATTTTCATTACTCCATTGTACACTATGGAAAAAAGTGTATTAATGTACATTGGCACCAGACTATTTAAAAAGAAAGATTAAGCATAAGCAACTTATTCTCTTCTAAACTATGAATAATTGAATGTTACAAAATGGGAGGAAATATAAAAAAGTAAGGAAAATAAATAACGTTCGTAAAAATATTTACAAGAAAAAAAATTTAATAGAGGCAAGAACATTGTAGTTTTATTTTGAAATAAGATTTTTGTAGATATAGAGGATAATTATGAAAAAATAATAAGAGTTGCAGATGAATTATGTTACAGAATTATTTCTTTAAATGATAGATTAAAACGTTGCACTTATAACAGTAATTTTGAATATTTCTTTTATTTTGAATAAGTTTTTCTGAAATGTTTACTTGAGTCTTTCAAGAAATTCTGATTTTCAATTTAAATTTTGATAAAAAAAATGTTAGTATCAACATTTTAGTAATAGTACAAATTCTTAACTATTATAAAGTTTAATTTTTAAACAGTTCAACTCTGATATAAATGAAATATGTTTAATTCCTGTTACAATAGGAATAATAATAGATGACATAAATTACTTTTAAAAATGAGCACCGAAGTGCACCAATGTTTTTCAACTTAATAGATCATTTCAATTCATATAATTTTTTTAATGAAAGTCAGATCAAAGTAGCGCACTTGATGGAATAAAATGAAACGAAAAAATGGGCTTTCATTCATTAAAATTTTAAAAAAGACAAAGAAAAAAAAAGGAAATGGATAATAATATTTCTGAACTTGAAACTCCATAAATAAAAAAGAACAGCTTTTGAAGACATATAGAGGGAATTATTAATTAAGATTAATAAGTATGGAAAGAGTAACTATATATTTTATAGATTAACATATCCCAAGTTGCAATTACTTTTAAAGGAAAATAAAAAACATGATTCCTAAGTTTTATTTATTTAAAAACAATATTTTATTGATATAGTGAACAGACTGACAAGACTTTATTTTGAGAAGACAATACAAATGAAAGTGAAAAAATCCTTGACAAGTAAATTGCTGGTGTAATTTTCGGACCTCCGCTTTGTCGCCGAACGGTTGTTTTACAGTGGGCAGGGTGCGAGCGACAAGTTGGTTGTAAAAGCCTCAGGTAACATGTGACCTCACCTGCTGAAGCAGTATTACCAGCTCACCTGCCCTAGAACTTCCTGCCTGTCCTCTAAACCCACTCAGATCAAAACGAAAATATTTTTGCAAAAACGGACTGATAACAGTTTAGTTATAATGTACTTTATTTCATCCAGCTTGATTCATAGTACACTGGCCAAGAAAGTTAAGAAATAGACAATAAGCAGAAAAAGCAGTAAATTTTGTTGTTGTTAAAAGTGTGAACCAATGGAGCTTAATATTTGAGACAACACAAGCCTAATTATGAAGTGACAGACATGTTTATTGTTTAAAATTTATTAATCATGAAAATATGAGACTGAATATTAAATTTTTTTGTTCTGATGTAATAATTATCTGCCTTCTTACGATTTTGCCAATGAAAATATGTGATAAATGAATTTTTTGATAACAAAAACATTCTAACTGATGCATTTTCTAATATCTCTCATTAGATATTTATTTGTTTAATGTAAGTTTTAAGTCACCACTATTTCCCTTCTTTAATAAGCATCAACTCTTTTTACTTTAACACTTTTGTTTCTCTTCAAATCTTATATGAGTCATTCACAATTCATATATGATCTCTTCTAATCATCTAAATTTAATCTTCATTTGAATATGATATAATAAAATTAATCTTCGTTCAAATATAAATTTATAATCTTCATTCATACTTATGAGAAGAAAAAAAAAGGAGAGTTAATCAAATCAGTTAACTCCTCTTTTTTTTATGATTTTTTTAAAGCACTTGATATACTAAAAAAGCACTTGATATACTCCCAAAAGTTTTTATATTCATAATATATTTCCCATTAATAAGGATTAAAATATCATAAAAAGTTTTGCTACGCACTTTAATACTTATTACTGGAAGAATAATAAAAAAGTTTTAAAAATAAATTTTAAAAAGTTTAAAAAATTTTTAAATTTTTTTTAATTAACGAAAAAGTTTTATTTATATTTTATGGCAACTTTAAAAAGATATTATTTATTTTAGAAGCTAATTCATTTAATTTCATAGTTTTGTATAAAATAAATAATAACAAATAATCATTAATATATATATATAACACAGTAGCAATCATAGCATTTCACTCTACATATTATAAATAATGTATAACTGCAGCTATGTAAAATTTTCAATATTATCTCGATGTCCTAAAAATGTGAAAGAAATTATTTGTTTAAAATTCATCTATCGAAAAAGTAGAAATACTTTGAATTATTGAGCAGTTATTTTTAGTTTAGTTGCAATTTGTTGTAGAAGAAGGAAAAGTTACGCCGTTATATTAACAACAACACATTTATATGATAAATGCACTGTTAACCTCTATTAAGCATGATGATTTAAAAAAAATTTAAATATCAAGACATTATGATTTTGACTTTTATCACTAATGATGAAGGGGCATAATTTATGATGCTGCATACTCAGTTTAAGCAAACTACTGCTAATAATAATTATTGTAATATCGTCGATGAGATTTATACGATAATAAAATTTTCACCAATGAAGTAGGAGGGAGTGTTATCTCCGAATTTCTCCTGGATATTTAGCAACAAATGTGTTATCCTCTCTCCCTTGCTATAAAAATGTTTAACTTAGACAAGGCCGTGACAGCCACGAGTGCCGAGTTTTATTTTCAGAATTCATAATGTGCCTTTTATGTTTCTTTATACTCTAAAGTAAACCGATTCTCTTTAAAAAATTAAAACCGCAATTTGACTCAGAATATAATTTCCGTAACACGATCACATATCGATTCCCATTTATTTACGCCATTGAGCTTTTGAGTTATCTACCTATATGTGAAAAAAAAACAGATCAGCAAACGATTCAAACTTTGACAGCTTTGATGCAAAATTTACTGGGATCTAAGCTTTAAATCCTTAAACTGTGTACTAAAGTTTTTTTTCCAATAGATTAAAACAAAAATTTCATATAGAACTGCAATTGTAGTATACTGCACTTCTTAGATTTAAGACATTGCGTTTTTGAGTAAGTACGTACACATACATGTGGAAACATAGTAAGGCAGATGGTCAGATTCCTTGATGGATCTAATTTAAAATTTGATATATATCTACAATTTATATAGCAAGCTTATGTACCAAATATCCTTTATCTATATCAATATGTTTTCTTATTGCAGTCATCTCAGTGAAGTATATTCGAAAGTAAAGATAGACAAATGATCAGTTATTTGACCTGCTTAATTCAAAATTTGATAAGGTTTACGCCTTTTAAGTATTAAATTTATACATCAAATTTTATCTATTTAAATCTTTTCTTTATCATATTTACATTTTTTTCTGAGGGGCAGACTTCCCTTTAAGAGATTTTGTCCAAAATTTGATACGAATCTGTGAATTTAGGTATATCTAATTACATATCACATTTCATTAATCGAACTCAAAGCCTTTTTGAGCTGTTGCGTTCAAGAAAAAAACAGACAAAGTGACTGATATAATTCCAAAAATAGAGTTTTTAGTCTCAGGGAACACTGAAAACAGTTTTCAAGATCGATTTTTTTAAATGATTACAATATTCCGTATGCAAGTAAGTAAAAATTCATTTGGAAATTGAATTTGATGTTATTACCATAGTTACTTGCCAAATTGATTAACTCCCTTACCAAGCCTGAAATAAGTCAAATTAAAAAAAATATATATTTTTTTAAAATTATTTTAATTTTATTTGTTTATATTTGGTATTTGATATTTAATATTTTAAATTCTATACTGAGGAAACAATTTCTATTTTAATGACGCAATATCGGTTATCTTTCAAAATAATTAATAAAAAGAAACAATTTTAATCAAGATAAATTGTTAAATTACATAAAGGAAGAAATTAAAATTAACCTAAATGTTTAAAGCATAATATATTTAGGAAAAAGAACAGTATCCAAATGTATAATATCGGAGATATTTTTAATTTCTTATAATTATGTAGTGCACGCATAATTAATCTTATAAACATATATCACGAATAATAGTTTTACAATTTTTAAGCTGCACAGATTCCGAGGGGGAAATGCTGACATTATGTTTGAGAATGCCATGAAAAAAATAGCTCATTACAGCTCATAGCATTGTAAGTTATATCCAGAATACATCAAGAAATTGAAAATTTATTTACAAAGAATACCATTTCAAATCTACTTCCCCATTAAAGGTTCAAACAAAAATATGAGAAAAGTAATTTTATTATATAAAGAGTAATAAGTTTTATAATATTTTATGTAGCAAGAAAAGTAAATTGAAAACTAGTTTTATACCATAAAACAGACGTTTCTTAAGAGAGAGAGATGGGATTTAACTAATTAATTTGTACTTATGCAATAGAAGATACGTTAGAAGATTCTTTTAAACTATGACATATTTTCAATCCATTGAAATAGTGCAGGTAGTCGACATTTAAAAAGAATATTGCTTTATTTCGTTTAAAATGTAACTTGTAGTATATTAAATATTAGCTTTCGAAAGGATAATAAGATCGCTGATCAATAGTAAATATTCTTTGTTTTATAATACAAAATTGCATGCAGTTACCTTAACTACTTGCCAGACATTTAAAATTTAAAATTTCATCCATATGATCATTAAAAAAAATGAGAAAAAAATACCATTGCTAGAATGATTATATTTCCCTCTGTATCAGTTCAAATTAAATAATAATAATAAATAATATTAAATAGCTTGCAAGAAACTTTGAGTTCTTTAAGCTGAGATTATGAAAGGCTAGATTTCAATCCCGAATTAAACTGATTTTGGCAAAGCACGTTCAATGAATTTTGCTTCAATTACTAATAAAAGCATGTGGATACTAATATGCAACACTCCCACCCCTTTCTTTGTTTGCGATTCAGTACTGATAGCAGAACTATTCTTAGCTATTCAGCAGGCAAAACTGTACCGAGGAAAAAAAAAGTGCATGCATTGAAGTTAATTGTGTCTAGTTTCATAGTCATGAGGCTTGTTCTTCCAAAATGTAAAATAACATTTCAAATGTAAATTTAACATAAAAATGCTACGGTATCTTACTAATTTTATTTATTTTTGGATTAATAGATATAAAGCATTGAAAACGTTGCTTACCTGAAAACTACATTTGTTTCTTTTAAGCGCAATCCAATTAGCCTCCGACCTGTGAAAGAAGAATACACCAAAATTAATTATTACATTCAATTACAAATATTAATTGCATTACAATTAACCCTTA
Organism: Argiope argentata; assembly: GCA_026289955.1. NCBI lineage: Eukaryota > Metazoa > Arthropoda > Arachnida > Araneae > Araneidae > Argiope > Argiope argentata. The sequence goes on along the minus strand of JAOUZG010005735.1, from coordinate 4,245,629 downwards.
CATTCAGTTACAAATATTGATTGCCTTATAACTAATTCTTACGTTCAGCTACAAACAGATTACACCACAATAAACTCTTGCATTAAGTTACAAATACTGATTATACCACAATTAATTCTAACATTAAGTTACAAATACTGATTACACCACAATTAATTCTTACATTAAGCTACAAATACTGATTATAGCACAATTAACTCTTACATTCCGTTACAAACAGATTACACCACAATTAACACTTACATGAATTTACAAATACTGACTACATCACAATTAACTCTAATATTCAATTAAATTGCTAAATTTTACTCATAATAAATTTAAATAAGAGATTTATTTAAGAAATGCATTTAATAAAAAAACCAAATGACTTTTACATTCCATTAAAAATTTAACAGCATCTGAAAATGTCGATCTTTAAAGGTTTCATATCTACTATTATAATAAACTATTCATAAATTTCAGGATGATAGTTAATAATCTTCTAGACAAAAAAACCCACCTTATTTTCAAATTATTATTTTTTAAATCAAAACTTACATAAATAAGCACCAGAAAGAGTCTGGAAAGAAGCCGATGCTAAAAGACAAGAAAACGGTAGCTCATTAGGAAAAAAAAGAAAGGATTGTTATATCTTGTTTGCGACCTGCTTTTGACTCCAATAAAATCTACGGAGAAAGAAAATAAAACTTCGAGCTTTACTTCTTCCCACCTGCCGGTAGAGCAAACTAAAGGGGATGTGATAGACTTATTTAACGTTTGAAAATGACACTTGCAATTTTTTTTATTATTTTTGTATGCTATTTTCGGATTAGGAATGTACCATCGCGCTTACGAAATCAGATATATTTGATATGCCAGCGAAACATGTTAATTAAAACTTGCACTAAATGTAGGACAGTAAAAACAGTTTACATTGTGCCAACATTTATGCTGAAAAAGACCTAGAAAAAGATCAACATTCATGTTTAAAAAAGAAAGAAAGGGAGAAAGAAGCGGTTAATGGAGTTTACTAGACTTCTTCTGTACTTAAGTTTAAATCATATTCCATCAAAATCAAAGAAAATATAGAAATGCATGTATAAGATATAAATATTGGCATTTCACATTAATGTACAGAAGGTATTATACAGTTGGCATTCATTACGAATGTACAGCAGACATTCACATTTTCATAATATTAGAAATTGTCTCCATCGGTCATATCATTATTTTACGCCATATGCGTTTTCTGTTTATATTTTTAATTTTGAAATACCAATAAAATGTAATAAAGTTGTGAGTTCAATAGAAAATGCATTGGTGGACAATTAGTTGAAGTTTAATGAAAGTATGAATTGTTATATAATATATTTATAAATAAGAAATGGGAAAACGTTCTTTCGTTCAATTATTTGGTTCTCTGATCGCTATTATGTCTTTTTCTCAGATTTATAGCGTTAAAAAACCTTTTTAACTTGATTCCCGAATCATATAAATTATAATCATCAATTATTTTTCTATAAAAACAAAACTTGAAAAAGTAATCAGGATTTTTTAAAAATTACTAGTGTTTAAGATGCTTTCTTTAATACAGCTAGAAATCTGTTATCATTTTATCGATTTCAAGTTCATTATTTAAAAAAAGAATTATATGTATAATGGCGTGCAAAATTGAGCCAGCTGCTATTTATCGTGTAACTATTAGCAATGCAATACAATAGTGGATATAAATCTTGAAAAAAGGATGCAATATAAATTTTCAAAAATGAAGTATCAAAATATTTTGTAAATGCAATAATGAGTTTTTTTTGTGTGTGTTTAACAAAATCTTTTAAATCTTAGATTTTATACTTTGGAGTTGATTTGTCATTGCATAAAATGAACTAATTTAAAAATGCCTTCAACGGACATATTAAGTTCCTTCAGTAGGCTCTCAAATAGGTAGATATTCTTATTTCTGTGAACGATACAGAAATGATTGTGTTACCTGCTTAATGGGATGCCAATGATGGATCATGCCTCTTCTTGAGGGATCATTACATATACCATTCATAATAGAGACTTCTATGCCTAAGTCACAAAATTATAAATTAGTGTCTGCGGCAGCTGGATCACTCAATAACTCCATACGATAAAGCAAAACGAGGGGGGAGGGTGGATGATTTCTTTTTTTGGTTATATTAAAATTAATAAATGTAAATCACTTCAAATATGAGGGTCGGAAGTTTCCAGATAAATAAGAAGGTTATGGGGCATTGTATTGGGGGCATTTCCAATGACAAAACATACTTCTTACGAAAGAAATCAGTGTCATAAGAGTCAATCGTTGTACCAACCACAATATCCTCGTTTTTAACGGAATCCCCCGGCTAATTAGAATCTATGATTTTGAGAATTTATTCTTTGATCATGCGATAATTAGTGATGATAATAATGTATAAATGATGCTAAATGTACTACATTCAGGTCAAATAAATTTTTAGCACCAGGAAAGGATGATGACAGCTTTGAAATAAAATGCACATTGAAAAAGTTAAACTATAGATTCTGTCAGTGACTGATTATATAACAATCCGCAAGGTATTTTACTTCTGAAATACAAATTTTATTCAGAATGAAATAAGATTTATTGCATTTTGCGGCAGTAAATTTTGAATAAGAAAGTAGTTTTTGATGCTCTCTTGATTTTAATTTCATGTTTACTTTTTTCTTTCTTTATTTTATAAAAGTTTTCAAATTAGATATATTTTTATGTATCAAAAAGAAATTTAATTAGAAAGTTTTAAAAAATTGAATAAGCATGATATAAATATGATAATTTTCAATCAGAAATCAAGTAAATAAATTTTTAAAAGCCATAAATCTAATTCTACATAGAAAAACTTGATACAGTCATCTGTGTTTAAGCTTTTTGTAAATTTTATTCCTTTTTTTAATGAATCCAACTCTAATTAAAATAAAAAGTTGATTACAAGTAGTTTTAGCATTTTCGAATGAAGAACAACTCTCTGTTTATGAGAAGGTTAGCTCGTATTCACTTAATAAGCATCTAGGAACAGAACCCTTCAATTACTCTCTGTTACCCGTAACCCCCGATCAGCGTGTAGTGCGGTGATAGAGAATTCCCTATGAATGCTTAATAAGGGCACCCCTGCACAAACGAGGCCCCTTTCCTCCAGTGGCTTTGCACGCGAACAGTTGCTATAGTAACAAGGAGATATGCAGTAATCTACCTGACTGCATATTGACTGAGTCGGTCGAGCACTTTTATATTTGCACTGCTTAAATTTCGATACCGTGAGCAGAATGTCACGTTTCTATTTCGGAAGTTAATGAGATCTACAAGGCAACGATAAATGATCGTGATGAATATGAGGCTGCTTAGTATACAACGTTGGATCGCTAATACTTAGTATAATTAGCGTTGTATCAACTATTTTGGTGTTCGAACTGTTGCATATCGTCGTTACATTTATATACATATAATTTGCTGATACTAAACGAGGCCTTTTCATTTGATTTCTTTGGGTAATATTATTCAAATGTTTGAAGGAAATAGAAAGATAGAATTATCCCTTTTTCCTGTTGCGGAAGATTTACTTTAAAGTAATTAAGACTAGTTACAGTAATATACTTTATTTAGGTAAGATTTCCGAAATTTCAAAGTTCATGGATATGATAGCAGTGGCATTTTTACATTCACTGTAGCTATTGAAGCTAAACAGTTTAAGAAATTTTTATAAAGTTTAAATTAATTTTAACTTTTAAAAATTTTAAAGCAAGAAAATGTATAGTATCACTTAATATAAAAACATAGATATGACATAAAAATGCCAAGAAAAAATACTAAAACTCGTGAAAACTTTTTTTGTACTTTCTAGTATATGTAGAATAGAGAAAGTATAGTACTTTTTTTTGTACTTTCTAGTATATGTAGAATAGAGAAAGTATAGTAATCGTCAAAAAATTCGAACTCGAGATTTTAACGAATCTCCCTGTTTTAGACCTCTCTGGATCCGTAAAACCCATATTTGGGGAATGTCCGCCTGTCTGTCTGAGACAAAGATAACTCAAAAATGTTTTGAGTTGGATGGTTAAAATTTGGTAATATGGTTTTTACACCAAATTTACATATGTTTATGAAATTTTAAGTAATATCTGTTCAGAGGAAATACATCTGGTCGGCTGATCGAATATAAGTTAACCCAATAACAACAAAACGAAAAGATTTAGATTTATAAGATTAGATACACACATTTAATATTTCTAATGCAGAAACCGGCCAAACTTGAGCCAAATTCGACTGCGGCTTGAATGTCAATCAGTCTGTTCTTTCAGAAACATTTAAACGCAATAATTCAATAACGAAATGATTTAAATTTTTCAAATTTGGGATGGGATTGTGTGACTTGCTTTGTGTCTAATCTTACTTCCAGTCGGTGGAGAAAAACAAGTCTAAAGCACAAATCTATTTTTCGAATACTATTTACGAACCAGCCAAGGATTAATGAATAAATAACTCGTCAAGGATGTTACAATAGATTCAGAGGCTGGATACCTGGTAGGTAGAGTGTTGGACTCTTATTCCTTCGTTTGCGAGTTCGAACATTACCGGCCAAAGATTCTTCGATTGTGTTGCGCTTGTTAAATCTGTCGTGGTTGCAAATTCCTCCATGTCGAGAGTAATACCACTAAGGGTACTGGGTCAGATAGGATCGTTATCTGTTCCAGGTCTAAATTACGATATGTGAAAGAATGAAGGAAAAATGCATGAATGAAGTACGCCCCATAAAAAAGGCTGTGAGGTGTGTGTAGCTAAGTTGTACTCTTGGCCCAAGTAGGCGCTACTGAAAAACGAGAGATGCTCAATCGGTTTAAATCGCTGACATGCCTGCCAGCGGGCTTGAAAAAATGTCATAAATGACAATATATTCAGTAAAAATGCTAAATTCAAGCCAAAAAATATTTCATAATTATTGTACCCAATGCTTTGCAAGGCGTTCTCGAGCATGATAAGTTTATTAGTGAGTATGCGAAGAAATTTCAGGGGTCATTATTCACCTGATGTTATTTGTCGTAAAAAAATTATGAAGTAACCTTGAAGTATTTAAAACAAAACTGTGAAAATTTGATAAACGGAGCATTTAAAAAAACTTTAAATTTATTTCGGCAATGATTTTATTTGAATATCCCCCCCTCAAAAGCATATTACTTTAACTTTTTATTCGCTATATGAAATTTTCCTGAAGATATTTTTTTATCTAATAAAAAATAATTGCCAAATATATTTATAAAAAAATTTGTTATTTTAAATTCCTGCATAATAATTTTTTTGAATTTCATTTTTGAGTTTTATTGCAGTTTAATTCATGTTAAATTATAAGAAATAATGAAAAAATATACAAAAACATCAAAAATATACGTAAAAAAATAATTGAATCTGAAATATATAAAAAAATCATTGTTTCTCAACTGAAATAATAAACATGTATGCAGCAAAAATAACAGTCTAAAAAAAAGGGAGAGTAAAAAAAAGTTATGTTAAATAAAATTATTAATTTTAATAACAAAAAAGTAACTCAAACATGCAGAGAAATAGAATGTTCAATGTATGAACTATGCGAAAGAGAGAAAATATTAATAAATAAAACTGGGAGATTGAAACAATAATCTGATTTATTCTATACCAAATGCCTCTGGTAGTTAAAATGAGCATTTGGAAAAGTTTCGAGTAATTACGATAAATAGACGTTCTAAATACTTAAGAATTTTCTGCACTTGTATTTACAACATTGATAAATTGCCTTCATTTAGATGATGTATTCATAATTATTTGCGTAACTAGCAGAAGTTGGAATTTTATCACCTCTTTCTCAAAACAGATACCACGAGGGTGTTATTCGTAAGCAGAGAGTCCTGGAGGTCAATGTATCTTTGCTATCTTCCATGACAGATTTGAAACGTCTTAGTCTACGATATAAACATTTATTTCTTATCAGAAATTGAACCCACCCTCTTCACACATCGGTAGCCAATCCTATGACGAGAAGGCTAAAATATTAAAAATGGAAGATAAACAAGGTTTCATAGCTCAAATATATATTAACAGAATGTATTAATTCGATCATTAAGGCAAAATAATTTTATTTTAAGTAGAATTGATTTTTCTAGATTTGCTTTTAATGGAAAAAAATGAATTACCTCGAATTACGACGAAAGACCTTTGGATTTTTAAAATTAGAAATTGGAACATTTTTTTCGGAATTTTTTAGAAATTGGAATATAATCTATGTTCTAAATCCTCTTTATTCAATATGTGGCATGCAGTTCTTTATACATTCGGTGTAGAAGCATTATATATTGTAAAAATAAAACCTCGCTTGAAAAAGGTTTTTCATAAATATTAGGAAGTGACATATAAAAAGAATTTGAATGACAACTGATGGACCAATTTTTCTGCCAGTAAAATCTTTATAACTGACAAAAGAGAAAAAAAGTATTTATTTTATTTGGCTGATATTGGATTATTCTAATTTCACAAAACTAAGAAAAAAGACTTAGTCAAACTATCTTTCGTGTTTTCATTCTTGAGCACTAATCGCATGAAATAATTTCATGATTTTAGATACCAAATATTCTATTTATAAATATTGTCTTTTAGAGTATAATGTAATTCTAGTATTCTTTTTCAACCAATCCTAGATTACTGAGTTTTCATGTTTTTAAATGATTATTAAGGAATATACTCGAAGAAAATTTCGCCTTGTGATTTAATTTCGATTGAAAAACAAGAATTCTGAATGTGTTGCAAATTTAAAAGTATATATATTGCAGAATAAAAGCGTAAAAAAATTCTTCTAAAAATTTCATTATTTGCAAAGCATGCTATTAAATATTTTGATGAATAAGTTTATATTCCAATACGGCATTAAAAAACCTTGTTACAGCCGTCATGTCAATGTAAATTTAAAATATTTTTAAAGTTAAATGAAAAATTGAGTGAAAAGGAAATTAGTGTCCTTAAAAGGGCAATTTTTTGAATCTTTTGCAAGATTATTGTTATGGAGGATAAGACCATCAATATCCACTAGCAAATCATAACAATTATCTATCTGACGGCACTTAATTTTCTTTTTGGGCTAGGTTAAATTTTCTGTTGAAATATTATTTTTCAATTTTCTTTCTGTCTTCTTTTCTCTGATTGAATGTACCCTTAGAAACTGGTGTATTATCACCAGAACATTTTAATAACAATTTGCAGATTCATTAATTAGCTAAATGGAATGTCGAATTCAATGCAATTGCAAATTTGCTACGAAACATCTGAAATTCGTGTAATTTTTGTTTACATTTGACCATAACCCTACAACAATCACAAATATTTCAATATCACTTACAGTATTGTTATATAAATAGAGATTATCTATATAATATATTGTCCTTTTAGATGTTTAAACTTTACAATACAAGTAATGGATGCAAAAATTTCCTCTGACTTTTCCCATCAATATTCTAGCATTTTCAATATGACTATATTTGGAATGAGTGTTTATACAGCAAACTAAAATAAAATTTTACAAAAAAAGAATTAAAAAGAAAATCTTTCGAAGCCCGATTGATGGTAATATTGCTAATAAGAATCTTTTTCATTTATAAAACCATTAATATATTATTGTCTCATTCAAAGTAAACCCTTTTATGAAATATCAGTGTCAACATTAACAGACGTCAAACTGTATTTTTATCATTTAATGTATATATTACCAGATGAAAGCATTAACTCAACAGTAAAGATTGTGCCCTTTGTTAATTAAAATGAAGTTTAAAAACTGATATTTTATTTTTGTAGCCTGTATTAGCTACGACATACCAACTGATAAATTATATCAAAAACCCGCAGAAACGAAAAACCACTATTTTCTTATAAGACACTGGATATACGCCCACTAATGAGTGGCTTGTACAATATAATTATAGAACGTATTATAATGTCTCAATTCATTGTTTTATTGTTTAAAGCCCTCAGTAATATTGTTTATGTCTTTAAGACAAGCGGGAAGATAAAATTTTACAATATTGAAAGCGTCATAATTAAAAATTTTCAATTTCAAAACTGTGAACGGCTTTCATTTCGTTGCAGTCGTCATAGAAACCCAGGGATCTCTAAATCCACTCCACCCACTCGATACAGAGATGTAAATTCAAAGCCCTCTCGCACACACACACACACGAACGACCTATATTTTTTTTCCTTTCATCCTGTGGGTGCGGAGATATTTTGCGTAGGGCACGCACCTAGAGGGGGCGGAGAGGCGCTCGAGGAAATAGAAAGTGCTATTCTGTGTTTGAGATAAACCTCGGATTCGCAAATCTCGAATGAAATCACGAACGGTTGGAAGGACGTCGCACGCATTTGGAAAAAGATTCATAAGACTGATTTTCTGCTGTTGAGTTAAACGAATCATTGCCTTTTCCCTTATCCTTGAGTGGGAACAATGATATTACTAAAATATGAACAACCGTATAAAACTTGAAAAAAATCTCAATCTTTCTTACATTTTCTGTTCCATCAATGTAAGGGAACTATGAAATATGAATCAAAGAATTTCGGAAGAATCTAAATCAAGGCATTGTAGGCATGAAGGGAGAAAGAGAATGTATCTGCAACTTATATATATAAATAGCCACAACAATTGGATATAAAACAGCCTCTTTTCTTTAACATATCAGCTTAAAAAGAAAGATAAGGAATGTGTGAATATAAAAAAATAAAAGTAATATATACATGACTTTTTAAAATTTAAAGTATCTAACGATAATAAATTCTCTTTTTATTTCAAATAAAAATTATGATGTTATTTGAAATGATATAAAAAGTTTAAAAAATGGTCGATATTATTATTTTCCTTAAAGTTTCCGAATATTTTTTGCTTATACTTTTGATTGCCATTTTAAAATTTGAAGTTTCGTTGAGCACTTTTCTTTGAAGGTAATATCATAGGTAATTAGGAAACTTTTCTATTTTACCCCATAAAGAATTTCTCTTCATTATCAATTTTATTTATATTAACAACAAAAAAGGGACAAGATAAAATAAAATTCAAATTTATCACTTTTGCGAAGAAAGTATTTATTTCCACCGAAATTATTCGAATATAAATAAGAATTCTAAAAGGATCGAAAAATTCTTCAAATAGTGTAAAGAATTCAAAAGGTGAAAAATTTGGAACTTATTATTTTTTTAAAAAAACATAACGATATGGGAAAAACTAAAAATTTAAAAATTCTTAAATTTGAAAGAAATTAAAAAATCTAGATTGGTTCCACAATTGATCATTTCCTTACAGTAGTTTATGAAATCTGATGACTCCTTCAAGAATCATGTATTTTTAAGGACATGCGTCACATATAATTTCCTTAAAAAGAATGCAAGCTTACGGGATAAAAAAATAAGGCTGTTCATGAAGACAAGTAAACACAGATTTCCTCATCCACAGGAGAGATTATTGGTCCAATTCAGCTTGGTGTCTATCTGTAGCTTTCCTTAACTTTTATTTAGACTTTTCTATTCTTTATCCCCTCCCCTAAACATTAAAGCCAGCACTGACAGCTGAAACTACCAAGAGATCACATTAATATCCCAAAATTAATAACAAGGGCTTCTAACGAACTCAAAATCCAGAAATGTTGCAAAATGCTCAGCAACTCTACCCAAGGTAGTGGAAAGGTTATTTCCAAACTTTTCTTGTACGCTTATACAATGCGATACGTTTCTGATTTAACTTCATAGTACAATAGCAAAGATAATAGAGTACGCATTTTGAGTTATTTAATATTTATGGTGTTGATGAGAAGATCATTTATAAAAATTAATTTATTTTGTTAACTGTATAGTGAAGTTGCTTTTGTATACCTACAAATAGTTGATTATTTAAGGGATATGGTTGAAAATTAGAAAGACAACTGTATTTTTGTTTAAAAGAACACATATTAAATTCACTCATCCAGATTTTTCTTGTTATTGTGTTTACACTTGAGAGAAAACAATTTCAGGCAGATATTTCATTGTAAGACGGTTTTAATGTAAAATTTGGTATTCTAGAACTCTAGAGAAAATAATCGTATGTCGATTTCCGCAATCTAGATTCTTTAATTATCTGATCAGACATACATTGACGGAAATAAAGAGATTTTTCCAAATAATTTAGGGCAACATTTCCTGGAAATTACTACGTGAATATAAAAATTATGCGTGAACTCTAACCGGCCTATCATGTAGAGTTTCTCAATTATAATGTTTCAGTGAAAGATAAATACAAATATATATTATTTTTTAAGAGTCTAGAAATTTAATGAATTGTACAGATTCGTCAAAATACCGATTTAATTTTTTTAAAAGAATCATATCAACACTTTCTTTTTGTAAAAAAGAAAGTGGAAATTGCTGTTGACTTTTATTGAATACTAGCCGCCTTTGGCGACCAGTCGGTTCGCCAATATTAATGCCGACAAAAGGGTTAAATCACTTTTTCTATAACTTGGTCTCATAATAAGTTTTTCAGCAAAATATTTTTAAGCTTCAAATTTCGATAGTCATATCATTCACTGATACTATTACGTAGGCCTTAAGCAGTCCTATCTTTGAAGTCCGTATCTCTCAATGATTTTCTATCAGTGCACGTAAAATTCGCTTTTAAATTAAATTGAAAATGATGAAACTTCAATTAATATAAAGACCTCTTTACTCAATCAAAGCATGTCTTTAAATAAAACTAAGAACTGAAAGCAGAATAATCCGACATTGTGCAAAAATATTTTACAACTACTGATAATCAATTGCTTTTTGTTCGTCGTTTCTTTGAAATGACGTCATTTTCAAAGTTCGTTTAAGATTTCTTGCTTTTAAATAATTAATCTCGCTCTCAGAAGATTATCGTTTGGCGCTTTTCTAAAAATTCTTTTTCAGTTTTAACTGTCACACTTTTGTAATATGTTTCTACGTTATATTTTTATTTATTTTAATTATTTAATTTAATTAATAATTTTGATGGTGCAAACGATCAAGAAAAATTTTCTCCTGCATTTATTGTTTAAAAAATATCACATTTCCTGTTTATTTTATTTCATATAATCACGTGATGAAAATTATATTTTTCTGTTTAATTTTTGGTAGTAATTAACTTTATTTTTAATCAGAACTTCTGAAAATGTGATGGCAACATTTTATTAAAAGCTGATTTTTTTAGATCCTCGAGAAGATAAAATTTTATTTATTTATTTTTGCGAAATAATTTGTTGAAAAAAAAAACGATTAAATTAAATGTTTAAAAATTCATTAAAAACAGAATTTTAATTTGTAAGTCAAAATATTAGTATCATTGAAAAGCTAATTTTTTGAGCTTTAACGTGATGCAAAAATCAATTTTATGCTGTAATATTTTCAGAAGTTACAGCGAAAAAACGTTAAAATTTGGCTTATTTTTTAATTAATTAAAATTTTAATTAAAAATTCCAAAAAAGGGATCCGAGGTGCATATTCCCGGCATCCAAGGTATACATATACCAAATTTGGTAGCTATAGGTTGAACGGTCTGGCATGTACAGCGCCAACACACACACACACACACACACACATCGTGCTTTATTATAAGTAAAGATAATAAAGATAAAAACTAACAGCTTTTAGTGTCTAGCTGGTTTGATATGTTTAATGGTTGATAAAATGCTCTATTAAATAATTTATGTCCTTTTTTTTCAATGATTTCCCAGCAAATTATTTTTAAACGTCAATTTTTGATGGACATGTAGTACGTGCTATTTTAACCAGTTAACTAGGTATGAAGAAATATTTTTTCATACTCGAACTGTTGTCAAAATGGGCATGACGAAATTTTTCGTCATGGAAATTTGCCGTAGTATTTTGAACTCAAAAAAGTCCCCATTGTGAAATGAGCTTAACAAAATTTTATTCCACGGCTAACTGGTTAAAAGCATTATACCATTCTGATCATTATGCAATATATTTCCGGAATTTTCTATCATCTCTTTTAAAATGTGACCTTTTATTTGAAACGGAAATATAAAAACTTTCATTAATACAAAAACATTTTTGCTGAAATCAAACATGTACTTTAAATGTGAATGCAAAAAATAAAATCATTCGACATTGAAGTCTTATATATACTACAGAATATTTTTTTTATAATTTGTGCAATATCTTAAAGAAAGGCTCGATAAAAGTTTAACTGATCCAATATGAAATTTAATTTACTACAATTGGAAAAAAATAATTAAAAGTAACTAATAATCCAACTTTATTAAGACCTATATATTGTATTACTAACGTTTTTCGAACTTGCAGTGTTGCTCAGATTAGAGCTAATATTTTCTATATATAAACGATGAATGCTTTAAATGATACATAATTAGTGTATTATAATGCAAATATTTTAAAGGACCACAGAAAGATTTTACTTGAATCTATTTTTAAAGAAAGTATTATGTTTCATATTTATTTCTTTTCATACAGACATGCTAAAAATAACACATTTTTAGGTTAGGTTGTTTTAGGTTAGTTTGATTTCTTAATTTGATATTATGCCAATGTGATGTCAACACGTTGAAAAAAAAATTATTTTTGAACTAAACCTGAAAAACTAAAACAATTTTTGAAATTAATTCATTGATTTAAAATATAAAAAATTCCACAATTTATACGAAACCGTAAGCATTTACTTCAACCTTTCATTAAAGAGAAATAAATGAACGTAAGAGATACTTGAGGGTAGAGGGAAGCGGGGAGAATAAGAAAGATTACTGTTTCGAGCTTTCCTGTAGTTAGCGATGGGTTGATCCAAAAGCAACTCAAGAGCAGATTTATTTGTTCTAGTTTTTTCCGCGATCAGAATTGGGCATAGATAAGGAATAATCTGTAATCAGATCATACCAATCCGTGTTTTTATTTTCCACCTTACAGCAGACGATGAAGAACAATAGATTACAGATAATTCTCATTTTAACTACGGCTAAAGAATACGATGAACGAATAATTTAAAGGGCATTCCTTCAAGACCTAGAATTATTATTAATAAAAAGTAGATAAATGTCCTAAAATAAACCAAAAATAATAATTTTGAAAAAAATGTAAGTGTGCTGCACTTTTTCAGCCCCAATAAATGAGCTGCCATTGACCTATTATGTAAACATTTTTAATAGTACTTAATCCATTATTGTGTTAAATTCGCCATCTAAAAATAGTAATTCATATGATTAAAACTATTCGTATCAGTTTGATAAAAAGAATTACACCTTTGAAATAGTTTTAAATTATGCGACTCCATCTGTAAGCAAGATTGTTAATAGCAATTTAAACCTAAATTAAATTAGAACAGAGAGACAGGTAAAAAAAGCACTACTTTCCGATTCACAAATTTAAGATTTAATTGTTTTTGATTAATGATTATTTCTATACAAAAGGAATTAAAATAATATTTCAAATCAAAACTAGGTTCTAAATTACTTTTGCTTAATCATATTACTTACTTATCACAGTAATAAGAACGAATTTATATATATGTGTCTTTTTGTCTGTTAATTCTCCAAAACATGGGTTGACAAATATGCCGTTATCAATTGGATGTGGATGAATACCTTGATAGTTTTATATTAAATCCTTTGCTAATGACTTTTTACTTGTCATATATTGGAGCTCCCAAAATAAATAGAAACAAAAAAAAAAGCTTTTGCATTATTTTTTACGTAGAATTTTATTAAAGTGTCAAACACCAAATTAGAAATGAAAATCTGGCATCTGTGCTAATTAAATGAACCGTACTCTTGTCACAGCACATATTTTTAAATTTTACGATTTTATTACTTATTAAGTTTTTATTTGATGAAGTTTTTATTTCTCTGAAAATCAACAAGAGTTTCTAAAATATTCTTGGCAATAGAAGGTAACAAACAAACTTTTTAAAGTTCAATTAGTTTTCGTTAACATTTCAACTAGTTTTTTTAGAAAATTCCGAATAGAAAGATTCTAACTTCATATCAAAATACAAAATTATTTTTACATTCATTATAACTTGGTTAATGTAATTTTTTTAAACAAAAATTATGTCTTTGGAATTTACCCTAAAAATATAATTTTTATCAATGATTCCCATTTCGAAATTCTGCTCATTTGCGTAAAGTACAAATTTCAAATCAAATTTTCACTTTGGCTGTCTGTCTCAGGAGTAAATTAATTGTATAATAATTCATCAAACTGATGATGCAAAGTATGTTTACGTATGTTTTTTTAAAAAAAGTATGTTTACGAGCTAACATTCTTTATTAAATGCAAAACTAATTAAATTGTCGGAATAAAAACTTGTATTTTTGGATTAGATCCTACAAATATAAAAAAAAGGTTGCTAATATAGTTGCTTTAATTATTTTATGAATTATACTATTAAAGCATGTAATGCAAAGTTACCGTCATAACATAACTTTCTGGATAAGGGTGAAAAAATTGTAATACATATGGCCTCTTGCTTAAATCCAAATTACCATTCAAACCCTTCTTATTCGCTAAAAACCTGAAATCGTCCAAAGAGCACGTAGAAAACCGTTCAAACATCTGGATTCATTTTTTTTCTCAGTCCTCCCGGTTCTCAAAGGAGTGCAAAAATAGTGAATTAGACAGTTTCCTCGGTTCCCCGTAAACACAAACTAGATCCTCTTTCCCCTTATCCAGTTGTACAGCTCGGTTATTTATTGTTGTCGCCAATATAATCATTCAAATGATACTTTTCGTGTTTTTTTAGAGGTTCCGCAATCCTTTGTAGGCAGAGCGCAACATGAAAAACAGGAACTCTTTGACAGCAGGTTAGGGAAGAGAGCGCGGGGAGCGAGTGGGGTATGTACTGCATCAGAGCACGCTTTTTTTTCCCCTCTCTCTCCTTCCATAGAGAAAGGGAGACAAAAATGTGATGACATCTGCAAGGCAAAGGGTACGTACGGAAAGGGAGATCGCAAAAAATAAAAGGGAACTGTTGAAGGAACGAGGGGGTTGAGTTGGCGAGATACAGAGTGCAACAGTTTGGCGAATCAGCGCAGTTTGATTTAAACTAAAATTGAATGGAGCGATGTAATTTCAAGAATAAATAAAACCAAACATTTATTTAAAAAAATACCAACCAATGTTATTTACGGATCAAAAGCGCATCATGGTAATTCATGAAATTAGATATTAATTTGAGAAAACTTAAGTACCTCGTAACAAAAAAGTAGTAATATTATAATATTCAACTTATTATATTGCAAACTTATATTATTATTATTTTGCAAACAAATGATTTTTTTGTGTAGAAATTAGGAAGAATATGAACCTAAATAGATGAACTGAATATTATGCCTCAAAATAATAACAATTAGCAATCTTTTTATTTCAAAATTTGATCAAAATGCCGCCAATTTAATGCCATATTTTCATACATTGGATAGGTGTAGGAATAAGCAATTTTAATTTAATTTTAAATTTAAAGAATTTATTTTAATTTTTGATAATTTTATTTATAGTGAGATTTTATATAATAAATATTTATTATAAATATTTCTATATAAGATATAATATTTCTATATAATAATAAATATTTTCTATGTAAGATAGTATTGCAACAGATTTAGTTTATTTTTAAATTCTCACCAACTGGTTCGCCGGGGATGTTCTTTATATTCAATTTCAGTCAAATCGTATCGATATATTTTCCTGCCCATGATTTCTTTCCTCCTCACGTTATTAATCACAAAATTTATTATATTTTTATTGTTTTACAAGTTTTGTCCATTGTGTTCAAGAACCATACTCATGTAAACCATCCCATAGAAACGTAGCGTTGTTCAAAAACGTTTATATCCGGTCCATCGATCTTATAATTTGCGTGATAATGCTATCTTATAATTTGCGATAACTTAATTTTTGAATTTATTTAAATTGTATAAAGATTAAATAGAATTCTTCCTCTTTAGTTTTCAGCAATATATATATAAATTTAAAATTAAATTAAGGGATTGTCAAAATTGAGAAAAAATTGTATTAAAATCAATTTATAATTTTAAAAAAGAAGACTTTTGAACTGTATAGTTTTATTTTTGTGAGGTAATTTTTGTTAAAAATTGTGAGCAATTTATCTTGATTAAAATAAGAAATGTTATAAAAACTAATAAAAATTTCAAAACTTAGTCTTAGGAGTACATTTTCCCTCTCCAAAGTGTATATATTTGGCATTTGTCGGTCAAACGGTCTGGCCAATTCGGAGTCAACACACAAAAATACAGACCGATCCAAATGCGTGCATTCTTCTTCATTATTAGAATAAATTTTTTTGGTATTTTCGACAAACAAAGCAGACTGTATCAAGCAAAACTATGCATGATAAAATTGCGGTATGGTTAGCATTTTTATTTCTTAATTCTCCTTTTTGGTCTGAGCTTAAATCTCCACAATAAGGAAATAGCCCAGCGGGGACAGTTAGTACCCCTAGCCATGGCAATAAAATTTATTGCAAGGAAGGAGAGATTTATTTGGCGACGACAATTGGCGACATCAAAATGTTTGTGCAACAGCGCACAACTTACCGCGGCAAGTCAACAACGTGTTCGACAATACTTGCCCCAAGAGGCTATTTAGGGACTATGAAAAGGCAGTAATCGTGAGGGTCACCCGTGAGTTGGCTTCAGCCCTTTGTGGCCTCGGTTACCTCTTTCAATCGGAACAGCATTATTTGTGTTCAGTGGGCGGACGTGGTCACATAACACCGCATCCATCTTGTGACACACAATCGCGTAACGCTCTAACCAGCTGAATACCGTATCGAAAGTGACGGCGGTTGGCACACTCCTCAACAATTAGACTCTTTCACCAACGATCCTCTTGTTGTGACCTCACCCACGCCTGCACTCTTGGGATTTATGTAATCTGACAGCGTCAATAATCCACAAAATTTTTCAAAAAAATCTTCAATGTTTTATATTAATAAAATCATCAATTTTATAAAAGGAAAAAAATTCAGTTTTTTCAGCTTGCAGTAATTTAGTTATTTAATAGATTTTTATAAAGTTTATTAAGTTTTTACTTACAAGGAGCTGTTTGATGTGTAAATTGAATTTTGAATCTTAAACTAAACAATTAAATGAAAGTATTAAATAATTTAAAACTTGCAAATCATTAGAAAACGCCATAAAAATCTCCAAAGGGCTTTATGTTATTATAGCCATAGAAATAGCAATATATATCCAAAATAAAGCTTGTCATTTATTTAAGGATTTTGAAAATTCATAGTTCAAAGGTTTAAAGTTAACATAAAGGAAATAATAAAGTGTATTAGAATTATTATTGTTCTATTTCTTTGATCTTTGAATAATTGCTATTGAGAAAAGATATTTTATCAGTTGCTGTTGTTTTTTATTGTTGCCAAAATAGTTCGATTTTTATTCTTATTTTCTGTGAATTGTCAATGCGTAAAAAGAAGAAGAAGAAGAATGGCACAGAAAATTAAAGGGTCAACCAAACAAACGATGCAAAGTTTTAACATTGCTTGAACATGATTTTAGTTATAGCAAAATTAGGAAGAAAATTGATGTAAACTGAATTAAGTGTGGCATTTGAAAACTTTAAAGAAATATAAAAAAAAACTAAGAACTGAAAAATAATATTGATTAAAGCAGGAAAAGATGCACAATACTAAATGAAGATAAATTAATCAAAAATTGGGTTTATGTGATAAAAAAAATGTCACTTGTGAGTATATAGAGCTCGACTTGACGTGAATGTTAGCACTATTGGACGAAGATTGTAGTAATTTAATCTAAATGCAAGAACTTTAGGAAAAACGCCCTTTTTAAAATCAGAAACAAAAGTTTAAATGATTAAATCGGGCAAAATTCCATTTTAAGCAGATAACAAAACAATGAGGAAATGTGAGTTTGTGCAGGTAATTTCAGTATATCGTAGTAATACCACTATGTGTAATGATCTCAGATTGTATGAAAGGAAGTCATGAGTAAAATTTATTTGTTTAGTGGCAATATAAAAGCCCAAAAATATATAAATGAAGTATTCGCCCCTAAAATGCTGCATGTAATCTTTCCCCAGATAATAAAGAACTAATATTTCAAAGAATTCATCTCCGTATTATGCTGCCAAGGTACGTAAAATTTTCCAAAACAATAATTTCACTACAATTATGTCGTGGAAATAATATAGACCTTACCCCATTTATGGAGAAAGATAAAGAAATTTACAATAGAGAAGCAACTAAATAAGAAAACTAACCAATTGAAGTAATAATTCATTCATGATATCACATTATATCAGCTGAGGGACTAGAAACATTTTTAATTACATGTTAAGGTGTAATTTATGCTAAAGGATCCAGAACTAAATATTAACTGCCAGAAGTAAGAATTTTTGCACATGTCATTATTCGTTTATTTTCCTTTTCTTCTTTATAACAGCTAGGAAGAATACGTTAACAGCCCTTTATCCATTAGGAAGAATACATTTTATTCGTATTTTAATTAATTTATTAGATAATATTATTTGTGTTGCTCCAAAGCTATTGTCCTGGTGGTAAGATGTTGGCTTCTGAACCGGAGGATTTCAAGATAGAGACTGGATTCCACTGAAGAGGGTCTGGCGCAAGTTAAATCCGTCAGGGAAAAATGTCCTGTCGCTGGTGTGGGGTGGAAGTTTAAAGCGGGGAGTGCCAATACAGTTGTCGTATTCGTGGTTAAAGTTTACGATGTACGTCAACTAAACGACTCTAGTATTGCTTTTAAAACGAAACGTTAATACAACTGAATAAAACCGAAATCATTGTATTATACAATAATTAGTAAAACGGTTTACTAACATGCGGTTTTAACTAAAAAAACCGAAAATAACTAATGAAAACTGGTTCTCCCTATCTGTGTTAGTTAAAACGCGTTTTATCTAGTTAATTAATGTTTTGTCTGTAATACACACACACACACACAAACGAACGAACAAACACACGCACACATATATAGATATTTAGAATTTCAATTTTTTGATAAAGCCTGACTAAATAAAGTTAATTTAAAATCCACGCTTTTTTACACCTACGAAGTATTTGACATGCGCGTTCTAAATTTCACTAAATTTTATGGGATTGTTTTTTAGTTATGTTACCCACTAATCAATCAAAGAAAAATTTTCATTCTTTTAAAATGCGCTTAAAAATTGTACTTGCACATTGGTTTGTTTAAATAAACTAAAAACCAATGCTAGTTTCCAATTTTTTTGTAACCAACATTAAAGACAGTCCTTTTTTGATAAAAGTTTGTGCCGTCTCTGAACTATTTATACACCGAAGTATGGCAAAAATGAAACAACTAACTAAATTTATTTCAACAAAACTAGTGTCTTATAACAGAGGCGAATGTCTGAAGCCGTAAGCATTCATTCGAACGTCTGAATACTTCTTAATTTAAAATCTGAATTTTGGTGACTTGAAACTACTGATTCTTTTTTCTTTTTGTAATTGATTACTTTAAAAACCACAAATGGGAAATTTTGTAATAATTTTTTTTTCCAAAACCCGTTAAAAAATTTATTTGTTATCAACCGCTTGAAATATGATAATTGGCAAAATTGCATACTTTTAAATTCTCAGTACATTTTGGTAATATTGCATTAAACATATTTGCTTTTTAAAATTTTTGTTGTGAAATATGCTTTATGTAATTAAA
Organism: Argiope argentata; assembly: GCA_026289955.1. Taxonomy (NCBI): domain Eukaryota; kingdom Metazoa; phylum Arthropoda; class Arachnida; order Araneae; family Araneidae; genus Argiope; species Argiope argentata. The sequence continues at coordinate 4,225,892 of JAOUZG010005735.1, read as the reverse complement.
TAAAATGCAAATAGTCAATTGTAATTAAATATCAATACAAAAATACTTTTTAAAAAGTTTTTGAGACGTTTCTAAAAATAGACAACTCTTCAATATTCTTTCAAACATTGCACTGATGTATACTAAGTTTGATTATTAGGATCTACTCATTTTCAGCTTTTTTTTCTCTTGTCAGAGAGAATACTGGAGAAATAAAAAAGGATTTCAGCTTCATAATTATTTTTAATCAATGCCTGTTGATTAATCTGTACTTTTTAAATATCAATACAAAATAGATAAAAATAGAACCTGAATTTCTGCTAATTGATTGAATAAAGTTGCATTAAATTAAATTTTCATTTTAAAAGCATTTCGTGCATTTAAAATATGAACGATTAAAATTTTTATACCTATTTTGAAAATTAAAGCAATTTAAATATTTTTCGAAAAAAAGTATTCTTTTTTTAATTATATATGATAGCATTTAAATTTCTTCCATAAACCAAATTTTTGATTAAATAAATAAAATGATTAATAATGCTCGTTAATCCTAAACTTGTACCTAGTTGAGGAATATATTTCTTTAAATTAGGGAGGATTTTTTTTACTTTTTACACTTTGAGTTTTAAGACTTAAAATCGCCATTTAAAACCACTTTGAATGAAACGTTACTAACAACTGAAGAGAGAAAAAGTTTATAAAAATATCACTTACTGAAAAATAAATAACGGTGCTTGAACAAAGCAAATACGGATATAAACTGAGCTTCTACGTGAAAAATGACTATGAACACTTTCAAGCAACGTTCTACGAATTTAACATAGCAAAGTTAAACGTGCAAAAGAAATAAAAACCAGAGAGAAATTAAATTTAACAATATATCGATAGTAAGATTTTTATGCTCCTACTGCTTAAAATAGATGATACTGATTTTGAAATGATTTTCTTTCAAAGGTGACGAACATCTTGTTATTCATACGTAATTCTTATTTCCTTTCATTCGTTGGTTATGGACAACTTGTTAGAAATGCATTTGAGAAATTCTAATAATTGCAGGGGAAAAAAAATTATATTCTCAAAAATATAAATTATATTCTCAAAAATTTCATTCTAAAGGAGAAAAAAAATTATATTCTCATTTATGATAACAGTGTCTTGAGGTAAAAATTCTTTTTTTTAACATTTAAATACTATTCTAATATTAAAGAATATCTGAAAAAATAAACTATGAAAAGTCAGACAAAACAGTTTTATACATAAAAATTTATAAATTCAGTCTTCATGCGGCAAAAATGTAATGGATATTTTTAAATTCAGTCTATGTGCTTCAAAAGTGTAAGAATTTCATTTTTGGTTAAATTCTTATTCACCTGTTAATTTATTAAAAAAAGCTAAATTAGTCGAGTTTTAGAGTTTTCTGGCAACTACAAATTTTGAATGGAATTAAATAGTGTTCGATATTATCCTAAGAATTATAAGCACAAAAGTAAATAGAATTTATGGGGAGGTGGGAATATCCTGAAATCCTTAATTTTTTGGCAAAAAGATTTTGAAAACCCATAACTTTAATGATTAAAACTGCCTTTTTTTTTATAATTACCTTTAGTTTAAAAGCACAACTAATAAGCATTTTGATTTCTTAAATGCACCTGATCTACATACACTGCTTGAATATAGAGATAACAAAGGAAAATAAATAAATTATTGGGAAAGAAGTTTGGCCCCGATTATCAAATTGTTTCTGGATATGTGAGAACTCAGATTCGCTTTAAATGGTTATTTAAACTGATAGTCAAGACCTTTTAACAAATGATTCAAGTAAATGTAGATATTCACTAGAATCTCAACAGAAAATAAACACTGATTTTCAATTTATTATGTAAGCATTTCAAGAATTATTTCTATCAGTAAAGCAATTTATAAATATAAAATAGAAATTTTAATATTAAATATTTTTTCTCCTATGAAATAAATGAATGAAAATAAAAAACTAAAAGAAAGAAAGCATGGAATTTTTATATAATTTAAATATATCCTTATCATTCTTTTAATAATTGATTTATGTACCTAAAACTCAAATTAATCAAAATTTAAGAAGGAACATTTTATTCATTGTTCACAATTGCATTCAAAAATTAATTTATGAACCATTATAAATTTGCTTCATGCAGAAAAATTCTAGATTTTCTGTTTTAAATTTTTGAAGGACAGTTGAATAAAAATAAGAATAAAAGATGACATATTATCACCAATAAAGCATTCTCATTTCGTGTATTCATGTAAATTAAATGGTCGTCTAATACATTTTCTGTCTACCGAGGTTACAATTCGTTTTTTACATCATCATGTATAAATATTGAAAATCGTAGTTTATCGACTGGCATTTTAATATTCTAATTTTTTTGGCTTTATCCGTATGTATATATTACACCATTTAATTAACAATTTTCTCGATAAAAGTATAAGAAAGTTTTTCTCCTCAGAGCATAATCTAGCATCAATGGAGCATCAAGAAACATCAGAATTCGTCTTTTTATGGAATGAATCTATTAAAAAATTAAATTTATAAATAGCTTTAACTTCTTAAGCTAACATTTCCCTGCATGTGAAATGCTAAGACTCTTTAGAAACGAGGGGGAAATAGAAAAATTTGATGGATATTTTAAACTTAATGATAAGAAACAGCAAAGATAAGAAAACAAAATTATTTTTTCTCTCTTATTAAATGAATAGAGATAAAATTATCAGCTTCACTTTTAAAATTTGTCAAGAATAAAAACCATTAAAGGCTGGTAATTTTTAATAATTAATCAATTTCGTTAGAGAGATTTTTAATCGAAAATCAAGGCGAGAAACATTCTCTCTGTATCTACTTATATATATAGCACCCATTTAAATAAAGATGATGCGTATAAAAGAGACCCTAAGAGCTATTTGGCATTTAGACAAAATTAGCTTCATAAATAATTCTAATATCGTGGGGTTGGAATATTAATTTGTTCGTCAAAATTAGAGCCCCAGTACACATACATATATATATGAATCAAACAATTTCCTTGAAAAATCCTCCTTGCAGAAGATTCAATACAATGAAGTATGATCATTTGAAACAAAATGTACTTAAAGAGTAATTTACCATTATTATGATTATTATTCGGAAGTTGTTTAAAGTTTATTGGTTATTAGAGTTATGCTTTTTAGAGAATCTAAACAAATCGAATTTTCTTAACAAGGAACTGAGAAACGAATTAAAATTATTTTGGTTCACCAGATGACCCAGATAGCCAATGGCAAACCGTTTAGAGTTTTCTTTTCTTTCTTTTTTACTTTTTTCCTCTTTTGAAAAATATCTTTGAGTAAGTGAATTTGCCATAAAATACATACATAATTTTAGATTTATCAAAGCTCAATTTGCCATAAAATACATACATATTTTTAGATTAATCAAAGCTCAATTTGCCATAAAATGCATAGATATTTTTAAATTAATCAAAATTCAATAACTATCTTATTTTCATCAAGTAAGAAAGATAACATAAATGCAATAAATTTACTTAGAAAGAATTATCATTAGAGAAAAGAAAAGAGCCCCATTCCCCTCCCCTCCCCCAACCTTCCTTCCTAGATGAAATTTCATCTGGGAAGGTAGGGCTAAAATAAAGATGATTTTCCTAGATGAAATTTTTGAAAAAGGGAAATATAATTTTAAGTGAAAAATGGTACACAACTTTTATTCTTTTCCAAAAAAAAATCTATATAGCATAATATGCATGTAAAAGATTTCACATTTAAAATATAGTTTAATTTATAAGATTTTATTTATTGCAATGAACAGGATATTGTGTTCATGTTAAGTTGGATTTCGTGCAGGACTGTTTCCGATTATCCCAATTCGGCGGTATCACATAACAGTGTCAGATTTTCCCGCTTGTTTTACTTTCAATCAATCAATTGCATGATTCTACTGAAACACATATTTTCACCTGTGAAAATACACCTGATTATCAGAAAGAAAGAGTAGTGCGATTTGTGATAATTTTTTTTCAATCACAGTGTGTGCTTTACACCTTATTTTTAGGGAATATACTTTTATCCTTACTATTTTTATTGCGAATAATATAAGTTGTAAAATTATATTTTGTATAAACGCCATTATTTGACAAGGAAATCAGTTATTCAAATTATTTGTAGTTGGCAGTCGTCTGATAGTATATTGATTATCTATTTAAATTAGTTTTTATCTTATCAATAAAGAGTTAGTTGCGTTAATGTTGATTTAAAATCCCCAATTTATTGATATTTAATTAATGATTAAAGGTGCATTGAGATTCGACAGTTCTTCTATTTATTATGTAAAAATTAATGAAAAAAATTGTGCTTAGCTTTTACATTATGCCCCGAATTAGAAGAAATTTATCCCTTAGGGCATGTAGAATGTGTTAAATTTGTATATAGAATTTTACTTATTCTGGGCATATATGAAGGCTTTCATAAAAGAGGCTCTAAGTGTTTTTTTTAATCGAAGAAACGATTTCATTTTTTTCCGAAGTAAAGAGGAAATATAGAATTTTAAAAAATTCTAATTCGATATTTCGCTTAATCCCCATGTTTCACCCTCCCTGAGTGCAAAAAATATATTTGAATAATTATAAATATTTTCACTATAAATTTAGTAAATTAGATATATTCATGCAAAGATCCGTATTTCTATCAGCAAAGATCCATATCTATCATTCACCATAGACATACGAGGAATTAGTGGCTTGCCCGAGATCAAAAATTTATGCTGAGGAAGAGGGTTAAAACCGTCATTGGAGAGTATGCTAGAAAGTGTAAGAGATACCTTTTAGTTTACTTTGTTATTATGAAATGACAAGTGAATGAGTTGCCAAAAAAATAATTGTAATAAAAGAAAAACAAATACCAAACGAAGGCTTCTTGGGAAATGAGACCTTCAAACAGTAGATTATAGTTATCATTTAAAAAATTAATTATAGCTAGTAAATAGATGCTGATTTAATAAAACCAATCATTAAATCAGCAATAATTTATGACAATGTGACGAAAATTAGTAATATAGCGATATACACCATCGACATTCTAGAAATAAGATGTGAATGAAATTGTAGAAGACGGAACCAGAACCCATTTATATTCAAAAAAAATTCTAAATAATCCATAAAGAAACTGGAATAAATATTTTGATTACTGGGAGCTTAGTTTTAAATTGTTAATTGCATTAATGTCATGTATCTAAGCCACCATTTAAGAATGGAAGCTGAAGCATTCTCTCAGTTATCGCTCCCGATCATTATTCTTTTTTCCTACAAATATCATAACCGTTTCTATAATTCTACTAATCCCTCTAAATACATCATCGTTCTGCATGATCTGAATTTAACATCAGAGTCGCCTATTCACATGACACAAATAACATTTCAGAAAGAGCTCGAAAAATCATTCAGACATTTTTTCACATTTTGATATAAGCATTTTTTTCGTTCTTGAAGTAAAAATATTAACTGAAAGGCGGGATTTATCATTATAATATTTTAACTTGTCATAAAATTTAAAAGCATTAAATACAGTAAGAATGTCAATAATCTTCTTCTTCTTATCTCCATCATGGTCTGACTCCGTCAGACCAGATCAAATAAAACGTTGACTCTGAGATGGTCGGTGACTGTCCAAGGAGATGAATAAATATCTCCTACACTGAGGTCAAGGCAATCAAGGATGTGAGGGGGAGTGACCTGGAAGGGTTGGCATTTAGGGCAAAGGGAAAAGGATTTCTTTCGCCCTGAGAATTTAAGACATTTTAAGTGTCCGCTGGTAAGTCGCGAAATGCAAGTATTGGATATGTCAATAGTTTTAAATGCTGTTGAAACGTAAATAAAATTGGGATGATATCATATATGGGTACCAAATTATGGAATATATTTTGAAATAGATAAATTGCTGCTGTATTTTTGGAAAACAAATTATCTATTCTCCTTTATGTCACCCAATTTTTTTCTCGTTTTTAATTATTATTTTTATTATTTTTCTTTTAGCTTCTTTAGGGCTCCAGGACTTTATCTACAGGTGAAGTTCAAAATAATGGAAACACCTGTGAGTAAAAGTGACCTTTTAGAACGTGCTCCTTAAGCGTTGAAATATAATTCTAACTACCAGTTTTTTAAATATAATGATGTGTCCACTTTACAACGGAAAGAGTGGTGCAGTAGCTTCTGAGGGTATTTTTTTAATATGATAAGTATATATGATAATGCCAGCATCCTGGCACAGAGGAAGCCTTGTGATCTGGACATTCTGGGTTGGAGTTCTGGTTAGGGCATGATTGTTCTTCTGTGTACTATCTGTGAATTGCGTGGATGTGCCTCCCCCTTTAAAAAGGGGCTGTGCAAGTGAATGTGTGTGTGTCATCCTCATATGAGCTAGAATTTAGACTTCTGCCCTCGGGTTTTCGTGGTTCCATTCCCTCAAAAGCTACTGCAGCCCCTCTTTCCATTGTAAAGCGGACACAGGATCCTCATCATATCATGATAATATGAGGAAGCTTTAATGAATATCTATGTATCTTGTATTTTTATCAAAAGTGTACAAGGTCAGATTTCGCCGTCTTTCAAAGAGGTCAAATTGCAAAAGCCCGACTAGTGGAGCAACTGTAACCAAAACATCCCATACTTTTAAGCGTTTCTAAAAGTGCGTTGTGTAAAGTTATAACAGCATGGCAAAACAATATCGGCAAAGTAAAATAGTGGACTGAAGAAGAAGCAGAGTGAAAAGATCAACAGGTATTGAAGGAGATTGTACAGTCTAAAAAAACAACGATGGTCAAAGTCTTCGCGAAGCTCAGTGAGCATCTGATTCTCCAGTGTCAACAACTGAAATTAGGAGGCATCTTCATTAACGGATCATTTACGGCAAAGAAGCAATTCACAAATCACTTTTCAAAGATGTTAAGATCAAATGTCGTTTACAGTAATGCCATAACTATAAAACCTGGTTGATTTATAAGTTGAAGACAGTTATATGATCAGATGAATCATTTTCACACATTTCTCGCAACAGGTTATGTACAGGTTTGGACATCTGCGCAATCTTAAGATCGTGATCATCTTCTTCCCATTGTCAGGCATAGAGTTGGATCTGTTATAGTACGAGTATCCATGTCAAGATTTCACTCACTGGTGGTTCACTCATAATTCTGAAAGAGAGGAGCACTGATCCTATGATACAAACGGAAAAATAATTAATGTGATGAAATTTTTAAGGATATTAATGTTCTTATTTATACAGAAGTGTTTATTCAATCGTCATTTGATGAACAATAGGTTGAAGTGAGACATCTGCCTTGACTCGCATATTTCCCTGAATTATGAGATGAAACTGTTAAGGTCTATATTAGAGAGTTCAATTTGGAATTGATATCCTTCACAGGCATCTCAGGCGAAACTTTCATAATATCTCCATGAAGAATCATACAATATTCTTTTAAACACTATTCAACCCTTGTCCTATTCGAATCCAAGTTATATTACATTCCAAAGATAGCCCTATGCCTTATTAATAAAGAATCTTGTATTTGTTTGTAGTGTTTTCATTATTTTAATAATAATCTGCAATATTATATAGATGAATGTGAAAAATCAATTATACTTCTCTTATAGATGAAAAAAACATGCTAGGATACTTCTCGTTACGGGTTGTCATGGGAATAAATCTAATACAATATCATACAAGTGAAAGCGAATCGTTCATCAAATGAGAAACTAATAACCTACATTCCTCCTTTGACCTTCCGCTCTAATTATTATGTTCTGTTTCAAAAGTCCTTTTAGGTACAGTTCAGTTCAGTGGCGCTACAAACGTACCATTTACTTTCTTTAACTTCTTTACAAATTTGTATCCTCGCTGGTGATGTTACATTTTGCCTTCTATCATTAATTAAATTTCTGGATTTAAAACCATTGTTCTTATATTTTTTTTATTAAAATATTAGTAATTTTCTGCCTTTGCCACTTTTTAATGTATTTTATTTAATAAATTGGTATTCTTCGAATGGAGTCCAATTATATTCACTCTATTAAAGTCGAAGCTCCTTTTTATTCCAGGGTACATCTTTCAGGACGAGAAATGAGCAAAAGGCCACATCCTAACATAAAGCAATGCGTAATCTGATATATATGTTAGGACATTTAATATTATATATCTTGTGAAATGACATTTAATGAATGTGGGATTATGTTTACATATTACTCTTTATATTACTGTTTCACTCACTGCAGAGCAAATTTCATGCCAATTTATTCGAAGAATATTAAAATTTGATTTATGATGAAATCTTTTATATTTTCGTCAGTCTTGGTGCTCTTACGTCTCTTACAAGTGGGTTTGATTTGTTATTTACATTTACGATTGACTATTAAGTTCTTTGTGAAAATTTAAAATAGCTTTTAGCTCTATTAATAACTAGATACTTCTGTCGATCAATTGGTTTGCTAGGGATAATAGTTATATTTGATTTCAGATAAATCCTTTAGATAAAACTTTATGTCAACGATTCCGTCTAATTATCACTGTTTTAAGTGTGGGTAAGTAATACCTAATGTAAAGTTTAATCATCTTTCATCTCTTTATTGTGAATGAGTATACCTACTGAAAGCATCACAGTGCCATTAAAAATGTAAATATAGATTCATTTATCTTCCAATTAACTCCTTATTGTAAATTCACTTTTTTTATTCATCTTGTAAGCTATTTAGATTAAACAGAATAATTTTTCCTTAGCTTTGAATAATGGAAAAAAAAAGTCACGCGATTAACTATCTAATGAAGCAATGAATTTTAGTGCGAATTTCAGTGCAACATATTTTCGGGGATTAAATATTAAAAAAACTGTCAAAATTTAGAAAAAACTTCGACGAATATTAGATTTGTATCATTTCGAAAAGTTGTAACATTTTCCTTTTATGCAACATCTTCGTATTTTCGAAAATTATCATGGTAAATGCCAAAATTTAGTTTAATTTTTTAAGTAATTAAAATGCTGATCAGAATTTCAAAAAAAAATGCTCCTAGTTGAACATTCCATACGTCTTTATATACCATATATAAGCCAAATTTGTTTGCTGTGTGTTAAACGGTCAATTCTGTAGAGTGCCAACAAATATCCATCTTTACTATTCGAAGAGGCAAAAGAAAATGTGTTTGCCTGTTAGTACTGTACAAAACAAAGAGATTGCAAGATTTAGAGCCATCTTATTTTTGAAAATTTATTTTTGAGGTTGAAAATGAATAGTATATTGGAAAATCTAATAATTTTTTATATCAAATATCAAATTAATCATAGTTTTATTTCTTTTTACCGTTATAGTTCACGATAATATTATGCAAAATTGATTTTTGCACATTTTTAAATTACAATTTTTTTCGAAGTGCTAATTAAATATCTAAATTTTGGAAACATTAAAAAATATTTTTTGCTTAGTCTTCCACAAATATCAACGAAAGTCACGTTATCAAATATTTTATCTCATGATTTTCTTGAATTTTTTAGAAGAAAATAGGTTGATTTGAGTTGCTCAGGGGGAAAATTAAAACCTAAATTTATATCAGTACAAAAAAAATGTTAGAAATAGATTACCCAAATATTTAATTTTCAGTTGCACTATGATATCATGAAACATGGTTCCATTAGGTAAGTTCATTTAGAGATATGCAAAAAAACCCTTTTACATATAAAACTCTTAAAATAACACGATTTTACTGTTTGTTTGAATTTTGATTATTAAAAATATTTTGTTGGGAAAATTTCATACATCAAGTTATGCACATAATATAATAAAAAATAGCCCATTTTCAGTTTTAGTTCTGAAATGATATGTCTTATGATATAGATAAATTTAAAAGTGTTGACTTATTAAAACCGTTTTAAAATCAGTTTTCTTCAGTAACTCATCATTACTTTTATATTAGGATTTCGTTTTTTGTCTTGAAGGTCTTTTTTTTAAAATTATTATTAATGTCCAAGACATATTTTTAGATTGAATATATGAGATATTTGTATTCATTTTATCCAGTATTCTAAGATGTTTATTTGATCACTGACTTGGAATCTAACAATATAGCACACCAAATGTTTGATGAGAAAAAAAAATCAATACATTTTAAGGGAAAGAATCTTTATATGCGATGAAAAAATGTGTGATAAGAAATTTGTATAATAATGACGTTTTACAATACAAAAAAAGATCTGATTAAAGATCTAAAATAATAGAATGAATGCACAGATTGCACTGTTATATCAGAAACTAAATGCCCTTCACAAATGTATTTTCTAGATAAATACATGTTGGGTTTGTTGTTGTTGACGTAGGTATGTTGTCCTCAACTGAGACTACTCAAAAATGTATTACCGAGAAAAAGTAGTATTAAATAGAGAAGAATAAAAAATAAAAGACAATTAAATTAAATAAAAAGTTTGACCTAAAAAATTTAAATTAATAACTTTAACACGAATCTTAGTCTTCACTAGAAGTATTCGAAAGTCTCTGAACCTTTTTTAAGACAAGTTTTGCTGTATATTTCCTTTATGCCATATTAAGATGCAATTATAAGTATAAAACTAAACTAAGTTATCAATTCATATCCACTAATCTGCATTTTTAAGCCTTATTCCAATCACGCACACACACAAAGAAATCAATAAACACTCACAAAAAAATTCACTTGCCTATCTATATGTAGAAAATACTTGTGAATACCTCACTGAAAAAATCTATATCGGCAATAGCTTAATTTGAAACAAGCATACTAAGTCCTAATAAAAAGAATGGAAATCAAGTATCTATCCGGCTACAAGTTTCTATGCAGTCATACATCTCCATTGACAATAAATATCAATTCCTTCAACATTCAAGCCTTCTTAAACCTTTGGGTTTAGATTTAATGGATGTTGATTGCATTTAGAAAATGAAAAAGAATATTACATAATCGGCAATTATTAACTAATCACGTAATTGAATTTCGATGTTACGATAAACAAAAGAACATTTTTATAAACTGTTATGTCCAGTCAATCAATAAAGAATATATTTCAAACAAAGTCTTTTACCATTTAAAAAAAAAACAGCTTTTTTTATTACATTTACGTTTTTTCAAGAAATAAAGTTGATGGTCTCTCTTCCATACTGACATATAAAAAAATAGTAATTTGAATTCCCTTGAGATAATAAAGTGAATACTTGTCACGACATCCTAATCTCATAGAAGTGCCTTCATAAATAAGAGGACAAATTTACCTTCTAAAAGAGGCTGCATTGTAGTTTCGATTTGGTAGATTCCATGCTGAAGGTCTCTTGTCAAATTTAGAAAACAAACAAACAAACTGGCAAGTTCAAGAGGTAAAAAATGTATACGGTTATAAAATAGAACTTTCTATCACATCCACCTTCCAAAACCACAGCCGGCCCACTAGGAGTTTACCAACACGCGAAGTCAGGTAAGCGGAAGGTTTGTTTCTTCCTCGCGAACCCAAGAAGGCGAGGCAGAGAAAAAACCCTTTGACCTGTACGCCTTAGATCCCTCCCCATTTTAGACTATTTCGAGATGCGTCAAATTTAGACTTCACGTTTGGGGTGGGTAAAGTGGGTCAGCATTTTCGTCTGTACTACTGTTAAGCCTAGGGAAAATATTTTTTTCACCTCTCTTCGTGCATGCTGGTGTTATTTGAACCGAGTTTGGCCAGCCTCACATTGTCTACATCAACATTCCTTTTTTTTCCTTCCCACCGTCGTGGTTACATTAACTTATTTAAATTTTTCACCAATCTATTAAAAAGGGAGGGGTTAGCCAAATTATTCCAGCTCTCCTCTCAACATTTATAGCAAATGAAAAGAAAATGCATGAAATTTGCGATGATGCATTTCAATAATCTATTTTAAACATTGTACACTTTTATTTAACTTGTTTTAGCACAGAGGCATGTTCAAAATTGATTCATAAAATGTGCCCCTTAATTCGCTATATCAAATTTTGTCTGAGAGTACTTGCCCTCCAAAGTTTTAGACAAAGAAAAAATGCTTTATAATTACATTAATAAATTGCAATAAATTCTGAGTCGAATAAGTGAAGGAAAGCTTTTTAGCTTTTCTATTAAGAAACGAAAATCATTTAGAATGCAATGAGGAAGTAATCAAAATCGTTTGCAGAATAATGGATTTTGCAAATGGAAAAAAGGAAAACAAACAAACAAAAGCTGGCATAAACATTTTTATATATTTTAGCTGAAAATAGGAATTAAAAATGTATTCATTATCTGCATAATAGTCAAAGATAAACGTGAAAAAAATTCAACGGCCCATAGTTAATAGCATTATTAACCGAATAAATAAATATTTTTTTATAAAAACTCTCTAAAAAATTAAAAAGAACTGCGTTTTTCTATTTTTTAAAAATCCAATAATTCAAAACGCAAACACAAATTGAATGAAAAATGATTCTTTGTAAAAAAATGCAAATTACTAAATTACAATACAAAAACAAATTCATTTTACATAGAAATCAAATCATTTCTTAGCAATTGTAAATAAAATGCTTTTTAAACAGTAGGTTATATCAAGCGTGTTCTTCCAGAAATATAGTTCATTTTCAAATGTACTAATTTTTATCATTCTTATGATTGCTAGACTTTTTTTTCAGAATTTCCATTGAATAAGATCAAAATTCACATGATTACGTGCTTTACATTAAATATTACAATTCAAATTGCTGCAAAGAAAAAACTTCAAATAAAGGTAAACGGAAAATAAATTTTAACTTAAAAATCATTGAGAGGGTCTTCAGAAAAAATTCCAAAGATTCGTGAATGAAATCTGGACAATTCTAATATAAAAGTTTTGAATAAGTAACTCTATTCTATATCCGAAGATTTTTAGGTTTCTAAAATTTGTAAGTAGATAAGAAAATTAACTTCTTTAAGGACAAAAACCATCAAAATTTGGCCTTTTTTAGTGTCATGATTGTCTAAAGGGCTATAGACCATATGTGAATAAAATAAATATTTGGAGAAGAATTTATGATCTAGATTACAATTTTCCAACTTAACTAATTAACTGCTCAGTGAAGCTACTAACATAAAATAAAATAACTGAGCAACAAGAAGTTTGAAATTTTTTGTTGTTGAATTAACTGATTTCTTTCCCATTAGAAAACATTAAATTATATGGAAACTCTTTGGCGAGGTACGAATGACAGAAAAATTACATACCCTGATTTATTGAGGGGGGTATTATGATGTTAAAAATGATATATTTAAAATTTTCAAAGGTGTTACAATTTGTCGACTACGTATTTGTGACTTTTAAAGTATTACAATCGTTTCTCTAGATTTATACGCTTAATAAGTTCGGTTCTGGCACATTTATCGGAAGATTTCAATGAGATTTTTTTATAATTCATTTCTATCCGAGCTGTATTGGGAATTCCAATGTATTTATTTACGAAATAATATACCGGTGCCTATACATTTAAAAAAAAATACGACAGCTGTTTTATCATCAGAATGGAAAAGGGCCATGTAATTAAAAAAAAATAACAATAAAATGTCCAACGAATCTTGCAGACATAACTAATCAAAAGAGATATGGCAAGGTATAGTTAAGATGCAAAAAATTTCAGAAATATCACTCGGATGGGTTACCTTCGTACTCACTAAGAAACTTATGGTTTTAAATGAAAAAAATAAATAAATAAATAAAACAAACAATTTTACTGAATATATTTCATTTCTGTTCTGTTTCTAGAAAGTAATAAATGTATCTAAAAAATGAATGCTAAATCCCGTAAAGTGACTTTAGATATTTTTCGTGAAAATACTTAATTGTTAAAACATGAATATTTTACGAAAAAAGTGAAACCAGATAAAGAAAAACATTCATATATATTGAGGTAGGAGAGCATTCACTACTTTTCAAGGCAGATTCATTCTCATTGATGTAATGAAACTGCCCATTCCCTGAGTACATTAAAAAAACACGCAAAATAGTAAAAGAAATAAAGATTAATCAAAAGCTAGCTTATTTTTTAAATGAAATCTATTTTACTGTGAACTGTTTGCTTATACGGTAAAGGCCGGACGAATCGAGGGCATTTAATTCAAATTCAAGATATTCAAATTTGTGGTAAAGATTTAAAAACCTAGGCAGTTCTGATGTTAATTCAGGAAATCACCACACTTTAAATCTAGAGCACATCCAATTTTTATTATCTCAATTATCACAATAATCGATTCAGAAGTATTTGAACAAAAACAAGAAAGAAAAAAAAAAGCGGTACTCCACTGACCTATCTTATTTCTAAACACAGAACAGAAGGGGGTGGGAGGAAGAGAAAGTGAACACTGAAAGAAGCGAAAAAATAAAAAATAATAAAAAGCACTTTCGTGGATAAGAAATGGAAAAATACTTCCGCTTTCAAACTACCCTTTCGCAATCACCTCCTGAGGCGGTCAGCTGACGAGACCAGGGCAAGGTCAATAAAAGTATACTGTGATGAGTGCCAAGGCCGAAAATTAGACGAGTATAAAAAATCAAACACGAAAAAAAGAAGAAACAAAATTTAACCAACTACCACACATATGTCGCACGTGCCTCCGTTCAAGGGGTTAACGGTCTCAGTGGCAATGTTCGCGAGCGGCCTTGGACTAGGGCATTGGCACAACCTGCGCACCAGGAAGGATTGCGCCACTTTTTTTCTCCTCTTTTGTTATCATGAGTTTATTTCGCCCTTCTCCTCTCCCATCATTTTTTTTATCTTGATACCTTTCTCTCCATCGTTAGAATCTATCTATCTATATATATATTCGAGGTCAGTAACATACCGTTTGATGGATTTTTTTAAACTTTTTTTTTTGTGCGTGCTCCTCCGTATTTGGAAAACTTTCAATGATAAATTAAATAACTTTATTATTTCTAAGCATTCTAAAAAAATGTAGATAACCACTATGAAGTTAGTGAGAGTTTTGATTGTTTCACATATCAATGGCAATGATAAATGTCATGTGATGTATGGTAGTTGCGTTTAAATAATAATAAAAACAGTATAAATATCTCATTACATCTAAAAGCCCTAATGAAGTAATTAAAAAGTGTTGTTTACATCCTTCATTTTAAATAATTTAATACCTTAAAACAGATTAAAGATATTCTTTAGAAAATCGAACAACTAAGAAACTTGAGTTATGCTGTAAAAAGATATAAAAAAACGATCTCGTAAAAGCAAAACATAGAATTTTTTCCTATTTACATAAATACAGGGAAAAAATAATTTATTATCAGCCAATAATGACAAATATTATATTTTTACCTTCTTTAATAAATAATTACAATAGTTTCGGCATTAAAAATAATTTATTATCTTGTTTTAGGCCATTTAACTCTCATTGATTTATGAATAGCTTTTTAAATCCATGATGTGCAAACTTGTATTGTTATTTAATTAATTGGAGGAATTTATTTTCACAGTTTATAGTTACTTTAAGTCGATTTATCAAATTATATACAGGGTGTTCTAGTTTGTTTGCTTTTTAAAAACTATTTGTAAAAACTAAACTTGAACTGCATAAATATTCAGGTTATTCGAAAGTTTTATGATCCGAGGGCATACATTTAAAACTCTAATGTACACACAATAGCTAAGTGGATATTTCGTTGAAAAGATCGAGAAAGAGCATTGGCTATATACATTTGTGTATTTATAAAATAAATTATTTACAAACAAAAAATAAATTAAAATAATAAATGCAGTTAGAAGGAATACATTCTATTGAATTTGGATTTTTGATAATTTTCAAACGAATTTGAGTATTAAATTTAAATTTTGAGCATATTAATGATTTATTTGAATTATAAATGTGCTTTTACCTCCAAATACTTAATTACATTTGATGAATAATAGTTACATCCTCTGTTCAGAGAAGTCATATAAATTATCTCCATTCCCTGTTCCTTTTTTATGCAATTGTTCCGTTTAATTTAATAAGTACCACATTATTCAGATTTTGATAGATTGATGCTTCCTAGTATGGGGTGAACGACCTTTTCTGCTGATGACTATTGCTCTGCCACTGCTCTGATTTAAAAGGATCAATTCTGTTCAAGTCGTGTTAAACATTTCATAGTGCGGTATTAGTATTTCCCCTCCCCCTCCCTACCTCCCTTCGGTTTTTTGATTTTTCTCTATCATCTCGTAAGCTGACTCTCTTTTCGAGAGCCGACATGTTATCTGCACTACTTCCTCTTTGTACTGTCCCCGAAATTTCCACCCGCCACCAGCCTCTCTTAAAGGCTATGTGGTAGCGTCAGAGATACGTATTGAATTTTTGGAACATTTTTCTTCATCACAGGGCAGTATCGAGGGAGAAAGTGAGTATGAGCGCGTGCGCATATGCCCGTGTGCATGCTGTATACATGCGTGATTTATGGCGAACTGAAAATGCTGTGGGGAAAGAGGGGGGAGAGGCTTGATGCCATTTTACAGAACGACAGGCTCACGGTCTGTATTGTATTTCTATCTTTAGAATTTAAAGTACACATAACAGCTACAAAATTAAAATTCAGAAAAAAATTATATTGCATATTAATTGTCATGAAATGATTAGAATGGTATTAAAAAAGGGGCAAACACTGGAAAGCGCTGAATGATTGAAATCTAAATTAAGAACTTAAAGCATAACATCACTGCTCTTAATTTCAAAATAAGATTATGATGGTTCTAGTAATACCGAAAAAAATAAATTAAAAAAAAAAAGGCAAAGCTCATATGATTTTTAGTGCTGTCTATAATCTGTACAAAAGTGCTTGTATTTACTTTTGATTCCTATTTCCATAGATTTTACCCTTTATTTTTTATTTTTTCCCTTTATTTTTTAAAGAAAAGGTAGATAATTATGGTAAATATGGTAAATAGGTCATTTTTCTATTTTTTTGGACTGCATAAATTCTTTCATTTCAATTGAAAAGAAAGCAATGTTGGAAATACATCATTAACATTTATGCAGGAAATACATTTATGCAGTCCAAATTTTTTAAATAAACATATACTTCGATTTTAAAAATTAAGTTACAAAAAAAATTAAAAAATTTCATTGCAGTCAAAACAGCAAAAATACTTGAAATACTTACTTAAAATACCTTGATAACATTTAGATAATAAATTTATGAAAATGTTATTGAACTTTGAAGGAATATCAGCAAAGTGTATTACAGCCAATGATTTATATTTTTTTGGAAGATAAAATAATGGATAAAATCGCTGTATTATCTAATACCGTTTAGATTATTAAAAAAAATTAAGTCATAATTATTAGATTTTCCTATGAGTAATTCAATAAAAAATAATATGTAACTTAATGTCATTTTTTTAGATTTTAAATCTATATTTGACAGATGAAATTTGTTTAAACAATTTCGATTACAAAATTTATCCAACAAAATTTCTAAACGGTTAATAACAATAATTTAAGCTGTAAATGTTAAGAAAATATGGATGGCCTTTTATAAATTTTACAAGATCATTTTCAAATCAACTGATTCGATAATCAAAATATTCATTTATTAGAGAGGAATTCTTTTAAATATTTACTTTTTTTGTAATTGTAATCTAGGAAAGTATAAAACAAGAATTCCAATTTGGAATTGATTTCTCAACATAGACATTAAGAAAAATAACTGTATTTTTAAGCTTAAAAAATATTATGGTTGTCGGGATCATTATATCATCTCATTCAATATTTTTGTCCCTATTTGCTACTAAAACGTACAGGTATCTCTAAAAGAGGAATGCTTCACAAAAACAGCTGTAATTTAAAAAGTCATAGCTGATTTTGATGAAACTAAGACAAAGATGAAAAAAGCATGAAAATAAGATAAATCTCTTTTCAAGAGGTTAGCTTCCGTATGCAGTCGACAAAAGAAATGTATTAATTTGATTTTAAATACATGTTTAGATACATTTCATTTGCCGATTGCAGGTTTATCCAGATTAGATTTTTTATTTAAAAGAACTACCCTTCAACTTTTATTTTATTTTATTTAAATATTTTTGATTCAATTATTATTAGCTCTCTTTCACATCGAATTTTATTACTGTTGGTATATTTTTATATGAAACATATTTTATATATTCGTTGCCCCGAACGTTATTTTTTTCTATTATTGATCAATCTTAATCTTTTTTCCCTTTATTAATAATTTTTCATTTACAGAACAAAGGAAAATTGAATATTTTGATGTTGATAAAATTAATTTCTTTGTCTCTTTCTTTTATTTCCTTTATATAGAATGGCCGAGAAATATGGTTCTGGCAGTCATCAGTTGTTCACTATTCAGCCAGGCTTCAACGATGGCTGTCAGTGATGCATCGTAACTGTCTTAATCTTTTACAAAACTTATAGACGAGGTAAAGTTTGGGTTTATTACCTGGAATATTTCAAGCCCATGGGAAAATTAACATCTTAGAGAATTGGTGAAATTTAAATTTTCCTCTCACGGATATAGCTGGGAAGTTGTGAATTAGATTCGCTCTCATCATCTACAATACATAATAAAGTTATGAGATGCATGACTACATTTCAAAACTAAAAAAATGTCTCAAGTAGCTCTCGTATTACTTTAAACAAAGCTAATAGAGATAAAACTATCAGTTTCTACGAAGGAAAAACCCACACACATCCGATTTCCTTAAAACTGATATCCTCAGCATTCCAGATATAAAATCCTCCTCCCCCCCAAAAAAATCGACCTATCTAATAAAAAACTAACTGAAACTATCTAAATTCCTCATCTAATAAAAACCATAAAAAACAAATCAAAACTTAGCTTGAATATAAAACAAATTAGATGCCTTTATTAAAATGCAGTTGCATTTCTTAAATTTATGATTGGTAGAAAAACAGAAACACGATGATATTTTTTTGTTCTGCACAGTTAAAAAATAACTTTAAAGAAAAATTTCATTTCATTTAATTTCTGCACTAATTTATACAAACATAAAAAAAAAAGAAATATAAAGCGATTTCCCAATTATTTTTTCAAATATTATTACTAATATGATCTGAATTTAGTCATATATATCATATATTAGTTATAGTATATATATATATATATATATATATATATATATATATATATGAATAATATTAAATTTTATTCATATAAATAAATAATATATAAAAAATGGATTCCATCGCAACGGCAAGATTATTGTTTCCAGAAAGCAAAAAGCTTACAATCATGCTTCACACTACTCGTATGCCTAGTACTGCACCAAAATTTTGGTGGAGTTCCTGAAAAGTTCCCATTTAATGGATAAAGATGAAAAGAGATTTTTCATGATTTATTAGTATTTCTCAAGCTCGAGTTGCGCTAAGATCTCCCTCCCTTCCCTTCATCAATGACTCCGGTCCGTTTTCTGCACTGGCCATTAACAGGGAACAGTAAGTGTGAGATCAGTGTGCGTAGAAGGACGTGGAGGGGGTGGAGATGTTGCAGCAGGATGAGAATTTACAGTGCAAAACTCAGTGAACTGGGCCATTTTCTGTGTAATAGCGATTTGCTATCTTTTGCTCATGAGCAAAGTCGCAATAAATGATCCCCGAGTATAAGGGATTAGCAGATAAGTTTTCCCTTCTCACTTTAGAAAGAAGATATATTTATGTAAGTTTGCTATCAATCGAAAAATAAAAGTCGGTAAGTATGAGATTTAAGATGCAAGCAAAAAATAAATTTAAAAACGTATATCGAATTTTTAAATTGCTATATTGCATCTTGGGAGTCGCACATAATATACAAGCGGAAGCAACGAGCACAACATAGAATGACACAACACGAAAATTTTATCCCTGAGAATATATATTGTGAGATTTCAATAGGAATTTCGACACGCGTCAATCACAAGTAAGGGAATCGTAGGGATCTTTTAAAAGAATGTGTTTCGATTGACAATATTTTATCCCTCCACTCGGAGTATGGGAATCAGTTGTCTTTCAGTCATTCAGCAATTTTACAAAGTTTATGTTGAATGAATTAAGTAGAAAAAAATGGAATGTGATTGGGTAATAAAAGAATATTTTTTAAATGAAGTTACTATGGACAAAATTAAGATAACACTTTATAAATCAATTAGATATATATTACACACACACACACACACACACACACACACACACACACACACACACACCTATGATCTATGAAGAGATTCGCAAAATTTGTAACATTGAAAAATGTTGCAATTTAAAAATATTATCATTTGAACATATATTTTGGTAAAATTTTTAAAACCAACAGTATCGCCTTGGAAACAGGTGGTCTAGTGAGAGTAAATGATATCCATGGTGCCAAATCAACTTTTCATCTCCAATCGTTATTACTGGATTCACAAACATAAATGATCCTCGAGGTATGAAATTACTTTTCTAACCACCTCACTGCATTTATCATTAACTCTTTACTTAACAATTATTTTGTAAAAGACAATCAGAAATTTTCATATATTCCAGGATAGTATCAAAATACAAATGTATTTACGAGTTTTATTTATTTAA
The DNA here is from genome assembly GCA_026289955.1 of Argiope argentata. Classification (NCBI taxonomy): domain Eukaryota; kingdom Metazoa; phylum Arthropoda; class Arachnida; order Araneae; family Araneidae; genus Argiope; species Argiope argentata. The sequence goes on along the minus strand of JAOUZG010005735.1, from coordinate 4,205,305 downwards.
ATATTAAAATTCCCCAAATCCTCATACTTTCAAAACGTTTTTTCTCCTTGTTGCATATTAAGACGACACCAGGGCATCGACATTCTTCATGTCCAAGGGTCTTTGTGACACTAATATGGGGCAAGTAGATGTCAGGTCGAATTTTACAATAAATTTAGAGACCTAAAAATGAAATCACGGCCCTAAAAATCATTTTTTTTCCATTTGAGTTCCGAAATTTCAGTAAAAATTGTGTAGTTTTTTTGTTTAAAATGTTTGATTGAAAAATTTGTTAAGACTAATAAAACTGTCTTATTAAAAAAAATGTAAACTTCATACATTATTTCTATATAAAATTCTTAATAATAAGTTTTTCTTAAGAATCTAATTCGACGTGAACTCAACAATTTTAAATATGACTTTTTATGCTAGTACTTATCTATTTCCAATTGTTTACATTATATATGATGAAACCTTGTATATAACTTATAAAAAAACAGTAAATGAAACTTTGTTAATTTATTGTTTTCTCTATTATTCTTTATCACAGTGATGTCTTCATCACTCTTTTTGTCATAAACATAATCTTCAAATCCATTATGAAACTAAAGAGATATGTTTTATTTGAGAAGAAGAATAAGGATGTTCAACTAAAGTAAATTAGATATTGATAGCAGTTGTTGACTACACGAGAGCACATCAAGCTTTAAATTGAAAATTGTTATAGCGTTCTTTCTTTAATATTTTCCGATTTTTGGCATGGTACTGCCCCTTTCACGTGTAAAAAAAGAGAAGAAAATTCTTAGTTTGTAAAATATAATATAAAATAAAAAATAAATTCAGAAGTTTTCTTTCGATGAAGTCCTCATTTGCTCTTGAAATCTAAGCAAATATTTAATGATATTTCGAAAATTTAATTGTTAGAAAAATATGTTTCCTTTCAAAAAATGTATGAACCAATTCAATGTTCTTTTTCTAAAATGATTTCACTGTGCTGTAAAACGATTATTCCCCGATAAAAATTGGAACTTAAGACAAAAATGGGCTTAACTTTTCTCTTGAGCTGAATTTGTGAAATCTCTTACAATTCCTACTTGAAATCTATGTATCAACATTCCTTTTTTTCAATAATTAAATGATATTAAGATAAAATTAGCAAATCAGAAAAAAGACGATTGCTATGAAAAGCAATAAGAGGAAAATTTCTTCTACAAATAAATAAAATGCAGTACAGCAGATTTCTATGGTAACCTTTCGATTCATTTTTAGATGCCTCTTTTCAAAAACATTCAGATTAAAGAAGGGACCCACCCACATGGCCGTATTATATAATTGAGCGCATTACATTAAAAACTATGTAATCGAATTAAAAAAAGAATAGTTAAACAATTTCAAATGTATTTATTTGTCTTGGCTAATTCGTGACGCTTAGTTTGCTTATTATTTGGTTTTAAATTTGCCTTCAATGATTTGGCATCTTTCATTTCCTCTCAAAAATTGCAAAATCAGGAAATCAGAAAAAAAAATCAAAATGCATTCCTCGCTGCACAATAAATCTCAAAGCATATATCTGCACAGACAGAAAAAAAAAGCAACAGGAATGGAATTGCGTGTAAGGCTTCTCCCCTCTACTTTCCATTATTCCAATCTTTTTCCTTTTCTAAACTTCCTGTGCATTCTGTCGGTTTATTTATTTCCTCTTATTGACAATGAAGAGCAGATGTATGTTCTCTTGACGAAGTTACCGCAGTTTGTTTACAACAATCAATCTCAAGTAATTTCTAAAATGAAATTTTCTATTGTTTTTTTTTCATTTTCAAAAATAAATAAATAAATAAATTTTTTCTTATTACAAAAATTTATTAACTGAAAAAAAGTTACAATTTTAGCTGACTGTTTCATTAAAATCGTTTGGATATCAGACTAAATATTGAAGGGGCTTTTGTGTAATTGAATTACAAATACTTTTTGGGTCTAAAATAAATAGGAGATAATGTGAGTTAAGAATTTTTCTTATTTTAAGTATGCTTGTCATATTTTCATTTCTGAATTGTTTCAACATAAGTATAAATTTTTCCGATTTTATATGATTTATAATATAAACTAGAAAAACAGACTTTTTTATTATAAAAAGAAACAAAGCACAATAAAACTGTTGAAACTTCTATTACCTTACATGATTTTAGCGGAAAGTATCAGTGTCAGATTTGTTGAATGAAAATATTTCAAATAAATAAGTAATAAATTTCAGAATTTGCTCAAGGAACTAACAACATTTTCAATCTCAAGTTGCTCTTATCGCAGAATACGACGAAATGTATATTTTTTCTAACCGACTTTAAGTTTTAGTCTTATTTTGAGATATATAAAATAGTGCTTTTATTTTTAATTTTGCGTTTGAAGACTAAATAATTGTATCAATATATTTACAATTTTTTTTTACTATTCTTATAGAATATTTTTATTGTTTAGTTTTTCCTAATTGTTCTTGAAACTGTTTAAAATTTGTTTAACCCATCAAAAAAAAATTAAAATCCTAAAATTTAAACCGCATTTATATTAAAGCTTGCTGCGCAACGGAACATCAAGAATTCTTTCTTAAGAATTCTCTTTAAAAAAAAAGATCTGACTGTCAAAATTAGCCCAAAAAGATGTAAATTATAGCAACAATAAATATTTACAAAAAAAGTCAAATACTGTAGTACTGTAATTTAACCGCAATGTTATTTCCCCACAAAGAATTGTACTACGTTACAGAGAACATGAAATAAACAATGACCAGAGTAAATTAAAAGTGTAAGGGTAAAATGTCTTACTTAGCTAAAGACTTTGAATTGGACAGGTGAACGTATTGTTGTATCATTGGGAAATTGTTTTTTAAACATGCTTGGTTTTTATATAAATATATATCTGTAATTTCTTGTAGTTGGTATTTGATGGTTATCTTTGCCAGCTAAAATATAAGCGCTTTAAATACATCTAGAGACACACTAATATTTTAATCTGTTTTATTAGTAGTAAAGTGATTTCTTGCTTTTTCCCCCACTTTTTAAAAAAATTCTATCTACACTTAGGAAAATTGAAAGTAATTCTCCAAGCCTTTATGCACAAATATCCCTTAATGAACCTTTTTTCGGGTCCCTGATGGTTCCAGGGTTTCCATTGGTTTCTGGTTTCTGGAGATTACGAATAAACTTTTCCGATGCCGTCTGGATATTTGTTTGCTGAAAAGCTCCCCAAGGAACTAGAAAGTCTCAAAATCAACTATTTATGCAATTGCATGACCATTATTATTTTAAATAGCAGTTCGCTGGCTAAAAAATTTTATAAATGGCATACTAGTCCAAAAGAGAATGTTGTGAGCTTTTAATGATCTGCTTAATGTCTTGGGAAGACGTATAACATTCAGTTTTGCCATTACATGAGGAAATGTAAGCTGTCCTTTGCTCAGCTTAATACCGTAAGTCTTGGATAAAGTTTACAATTTATAATTTTTAACTGAGTTCCTTGGTCAGTTATATGTTCAGTTAGTGTTCCAAAATGTGTTATGCAGTTGCTATGAAATCCTCTTGCGCATTGTCAGCTGAAATGTTATACATATAAAAGAATTTCTTCAACCAATTAGAATGCATGTTAGGCGATGCAGTAAAAGCTCCCTTTGGATGGAAGGAAAGGATCAATGTTACATAAACTTTTCTGACGGTACTTCATAGTTACTTAATTTTGTTTTGTTAATAACAATTCAATCACTCCAGCTCATTTGAAACAGGTCACACTCGAAATGTTTAAATAAAAGGACATAATTTAAATAAAAACAAATTTAAATTTTAAATATAAAAGTTTTATTAAAAAAACACAGAATTCGAAATAATATTTCTCTAGCACGATTTGAAATCCTTTTATATTTTGGATATGTAAGTTTGCCTTTATTTCTATGTCCTTTCTGTTTCATATTAACGACTTAAAAAATATTTCTGAAACATAGTTCGAGTTCTCGTGCATAATCATATTGTTAAGTTCTTGGGGATTCTTATTATTGTAATATTACCCGCATTTGACACCCGTATAATTATAAAGCACAGGAGGCCACATATGGGGAAGAATCAGCAAGCACAATGTACAGCAACTCTCTTCGCTCACACAATGCCAACTAAACGCTCAATCCATTGGGCTTCATGCTTTAAAGTTGAAAAAAAAAGTTATTGCTATCTAACAAAAGGTAAACTACCGGACTGATGTTTGGTTATTATATCTATTCCATCTTATATACTGATGACGGTTGATTAAAATTTGACCGCGCATGTGCAGATGCAACGGAAGATTTTTTCTATCATATTTACTTAATTAGTAAAATTAAGAAATTCATAATCCTATCTGGTGTTCTCAGATCTCAAAATCGATTTCATTCTAGATTTTTTTTCACTAACTTTTGATTTCAAATTTCTCTTGCCCCAGAAAATGTTCGCGGTTTTGTATATATTCGCTTTCTTTTGTCACCAGCCACACATCACTAAGAGGTACGATATAGTTCAGATACAATTCAAAAAATATGATTTTAAAAATTTGGCTACTTAGAGGAAAAATTGCTTTTATAAAAATTATCTTTCAATTGAGTTTTTTTTGACAAATATGTTTGTTTACCATACTTATTTCTGAAATGGCGATCAACCAAAGACCTTACATTATCATAATAAAAACTTTTGTTTCATATAATTTCTGTCAGAGATGTCCTTATTTGAAACAAAATTATTAAAATTCCTTTTTAATTAATTCATAAAAATTTCAAAGAATTAATTTTTTATAACTGATATTTCTTATTTTGCTGGCTAATCTTATTGTAAGTATTTAAATAACTTCATATTTTTCTCCTTGTTTGGATTTATTCTACAAAAATATGCAAAATTTAATTTATCAAGAAATTTTTTTTGATCATTTCAAATTCCTGAACTTTTTTTCAGAATTGAATCAATATTGTTTATTCTATGGGAAAATAACAAAAATTAATGAAAAGTGTGTATTAATTCGACTATTTAGTGGGAAGAACACACTTTCGTAAGGACAGTGAAGTAACTTATTGAAAGTTTAGGAATAAGAACGTTAGGAAACCAAAGAATTTCTGCACATCGGTTGTCAGTAGACACACAATACAATTATACCAAACACTCAAAATATTACAAGGATATTTTTTTTTGGGGGGGGGGACTCAGAAACTGGACATTTCCTTATTTTTAAGAATAATGAGGACAGTACACGTTCTAAGATTCAACGATAGTGTGCGTTTACCATTAGACATTTAAATTCATAAAAGAACGAACTTTGCGGTGATTCAAGCCTCTTAACCAATATAGTTCCGTATTTTAAAAATGCAAAAAAAAAAAAAAAAACTGAATTTTTAGAAATTGACGAATAAAAATATATAAAATGTCTCCTGACACATGAAAGAATTCCAAAAAGATTACAAAAGATAACAGATGATATTATTAATTATAATTTTGATTTTTTTAATAATTGTAATGGAATTTCTCGGATAGTTATCTTATAAATTGTTGAATACAGATGGGATGTTTTTATATGTTTCTCCTAATTATATACATTAAATCCCTCTTATCGTATGATTATATCAGATCACCTTTCTTTCCGTGTTTATAACTTTTTCTTCCATTTTGCTTATTTTCTTAAACTAAAACATTTTCTTTTCATACGTTTGCTCTGTAAAACATATCCTCAAAAATCTTCCACAATTCAAGAAAAACTTCCTAAAAAAGTATTTATATCTTTGTAGTATATTAAAGAACCATTGATTATTCATGCCGAGTTCCAATGATTTTCAAAGCATTGATACCGTCGCATTTCCTTCAATGCTTACAATCTACTTGTCTTGGCGGGATACTTCAGACAGTCGTCAAAATAAAAGAATTTGAAGGGGATGGAACAACAATGGTATTATTGATTTGCAATTCAAAAAAAAAAAAAAGAGGAAGAAGATGAAGAGAAGGTGAAAATTTATATATATAAAAAATCAAAGTACGTATAAGTGTAGAACCCCCCTCCCCCCGTTTTTTCTTCTAGATTCCCCTCAGATTCCACTTTCACTTCTGTTGCCATTCCGCAGGGGGTTATAGATGCTGAAAGCGTTGAAAAAAACTGAATGAATCCGACCCCCTCTTGCAAATATCGGCTTGAAAAAAAAAGTAGAGGGAAAGGAACTTGGTGAATTAAAAAGATTTTTTTTTTTTCATCAGGTACGCCCTTCTGCCAACCCTAAAGTTCGGTGAACTCAACAAGGTCGTTTTTTACCAACATAGTAAACAATGAATTGAAATAAACAACGTAGCATCTACCCTAAAAAATACCCCGCTCTAGGGGGTTTCAGGTTTTTTTGAAGTTGCGTGGCCTTGAAAGTATATGAAGTCTTTCATAATCTATGCTTGAGGGGTTACTTCCCAGGGTACTTAGAGGATCATACCTCGTTCCCCACATTCAGACTGCATCTTCGTGATAGGAAGTTCGCTTCGAAATTATTTTAAGGAAAAGTGAGCCAAGATTTTTCAGTGGAAGAGAAAATTCTGCCAAACTTCTAAAATCATTGACATTTTCTTTTTTTTTCAGGGGTTTTAAAATGCTTCCTATTATTTCTTGTATTACTTTCATTTACTGCTACAGAACTAGGAGTAATTGACAGTTTATGTATGAAACATTTTGAAATTTACTTCGTAATAATTCTTGGAGTTTTTTTCTGATTTTAATTTCTGATACAAAGGGTGTGAAGGAAAGAGTTTCAATGAAAAAATTTGTTTCCCTACCGAAGCATTGGAAGCATTCTTGAAGAGTTAAAATATTTCCTTCTTTTATCATTAGTCTATTTGCCACAATTGATTGTAACTTATTTGAACAGAATGAGTTCTAAAATAATTCAAACCCTCTAAAAATAACAAATAAATGAATCAGTCTGGTTATATGTATAGTTGAAATTTTCTCTCTAGTCTGGTTATTTGTTTAGCTGTAATTTTCACTTTAGTCTGGTTATATGATTAGCTATAATTTTCACTACCTTCTGAAATTCCGCCTAAGTCTAAAAGAGTTTTTTTTTAAATTATTTTATTTTTTTCTTAGATCTGATAAGTAAAATACTTTTTAAAATTGAAATTATTTATAATATCAAACAAAATGCTTTCATATTTTTTTAAAATTTTATTCATTTAATTTATTAATTTTATTTGCTCTCAAAGCTGGCAGCTAAAATGTTTTTTTTTTTCAAATTGTAAATAATTTCAATTTTTCAAAAATTGAAATTATTTCACATTTTTTAAATTTTGTGTTATTTTCTTCTACACAGAATTCTTAGTAAGGGTTAAGCAAAAGTTTTCTATTCGAATTATTTTGCAACTAATTATATCACTCCTTAGTCATAAAGATGTTATTTTTATTTTCATAATACTAAGGTCTGTACTTTTATAACATTCAGCTACAAAACATTTTTCTGAATATATTCAAATCCTTTTATATTATTTCATATAGATGTTTACAAAACGCCTGATAAGATGAAAAAAAAGTTAATTTCAAAAATACTCTGAGCAGTTAAATAAAAATGAAAATGATTTGCAGATTGAATATAATTTACTGAATAGTTTTATAATTAGATTGAATATAATTTACTAAAAAATTTTATAAGTAGACTGAATACAATATTAATAAAAATATAACTTCAAATGTAATAAAAATAAATTGTATCAAATTATTACGATAAGGAGTGTAAAAAAGAGGACAAAGAAATTTTTTTGAATTATGAAGATTAAAAGAAGCGATGACGAAGGGATTCTAGTAGTCTTTGATTCCAGGATTTGAAGTCGTAAACAACTATTTGGTCGAAGCAGATCTTTGGCAACACCTGTTGACCTTTGTTGCATCTTTTTACCCCTCGCTGGGGATATTTTTTCTCAGATGGGACACAGGAAGTTTCTTTGGGGAACCTCCTTCTTTTCACTTTCAGAATTTTACTTTCCGGTAAAACTGCAAGCTGCTCGCCAGTCTTTTTCCGGGGAAAAATACACTTTTTATATGGATATAAATATTTATTTTTGTAAATCGAAGGGAAAAAGTGATATTGAACAAAAGAAGAGCGTACTTCTGATTCATTTATACATTTGATCTCACAAAATTTTCCTATTTTCTAATCAAATGGAATTTTAAAATTTGGAGCGATTGCTAACAGGCTTATAAAAGAGAAATAACATGACTGTATGAAGCCATAAACTATTGAAAATTAAATAATCGATAATTATTGAATAGAACTGCCTTTTCTTACTGTTATTGAACAAAAATAAATAAATGTTGAGACAAGATCAAAGACAGCGCATATAATATTTTTTAAAATTAATATAAACATGTAATACGAGTTCAACAAATTTTTATTATTGTAATTCCTTTCTTTTGAGAGTTTTCTTTGGCAGAACTTACATTCAATTATTTTTTTGACATTTGGCAATTTATCATTGAATCTAGTACAATTTTATCACTAGGACTGAACTTCTATTTTGTTATTGAATAATAAAAATCTGTAATTTATTTAGTTGTGTTTTTGCCACCGAAAGCAAAAGCGCAACTTTTTAAATCACGCATATAAAAAGGTAAAAAAAAAAAGAAATTATAGCGAACCCCATTACCTTATTTTTTTAGATTGAGCGAGTGAGTTTATATTTCATGGTACAAGGGCTAGGTTTGATAATTCTGCACCAGTCATACGGTTGGAAATACAAATGAGTAGTGTGAAATTTTAAAATTATTTAAATTAAAGGATAAAAAAAGTTAATACGTTAATAAATTAAGACCAATGTGAATAAAATATGTAATATTTAAATGAAATATTAAAAAACGGTTTCTTTTTAAAATGTAAAAATGTTTGAAAGGGGCTGTTCTACCTCTTTTGGGAAATAAGCTTGGGAAACAATTTTTTTTTTGGGGGGGGGGGGGGGGTAATAAGCTAAAACTAAGTTTTAACCTAAATATGATATTTTCTTCTTAAATTGCAACCATTTTGGGCCTCCAACGAGAGTGTTAATAACTTATGATAAAAATTGGCTATTGGTCGAGTTTTAAAAATCGTTTTGTCCAATTCATATTCCTATTTTTTTTAAAAAAATCATATAAGCTATAAAAGGATTTAGTTTTATACAACAATTTATGCAAAAATAGTCAGTACACATAAAAATGTTTTAATCCTAAACAAAGCCGGTTATATAATAAACTAATATATTTGCAAGGGTATAAGCAAATGTCAAATATTGAACAGTAATAGTATTTTATTTATAAAATACTTCTTCAAAACTATCAGCCCAAATACTTGAAAGGATTGAAGTTAATATATATTTTTTTGTGTGCTGTCTAATAAAATAGAGTATTATTCATTGAAATTTTTTTCAAATAAGTATATTTCGGAAGGAAAATCGCAAAAATTTCTTTCTTACGGTTTTTATTTTGATTTATTAGTCGGCATATTTAATCTGTGTATAGTTTTTAATTTGGAATATTTTAATAATGTGTACTGCCAATAGAATCCTGACAAACCACAGTTTATATTAATCCGATTATTTTAAATGTAATTATTTTTTTTTTCGTTTTTAAGTAAGAAAAACTAGTTCCAAGCAAATATTAAAATGTTAATGGATGCATCGGAACTATTAAAACAAATTCCGCCTTTTCAAGATTTATAGATTATTTTTCTCATTGCAGTTGTTACAATTAAAGTTAATATAATTAAATAATTATTGATACATATAAATTTTCAAGTTGATTGGAAGTAAGAAGATAAATTTTCTTATGTGATTAAATAATTTTTGTACGGATTTTTTAAAATTCGTTTTTAAGTTCTAAAAGTCTTCTTACTTATTTGGGAAATTGTATATGTTTACTCAAGAATAGAATTCTATGAATTATAATAAGATTTGTTGAGAGCTATAAAAATTATCTATTGAATATTGAGGAATAACATTTTGAGAGGAAAAGTAAAAAAAAAAAATATCTAAACATGTTTTCTAATTTTTTGGTCAAAAACAAAAGCATATTCCGTTTCTTATCGTAACAATTATTTGCCATTAATTAATTTGAAATATTTGAAAAAACATTTGATTTTCTTCCTGAATCTTTTCAAAAGCGAAATGCGACGGATCATCGATTATTTGACCGAATTAAAACTTATTTTACTCTCTCTGCAATATCAGATTTCCTGTTTGACTTTCTCAGCTGCATTTGCGAACAACAAAAGATCTATTCAGTCTCTTTAGTACCATTTTTCTGCTTTTTCCACCAAAAAAATCGCTTCCGCATTGCAAACTTTTTTACTTTTCCCTCTCTTCTTTTACAAAATTAGGGGAAATTTTGCACAGCAGTTAGAAAGAAGTGAGTCTAGGAAAAACAGCGAAGTCGTCAGAAAGCAAGCTACAACTATATATAGGATACCCACCCGCGCGTTACCTACCTAATGCTTTAAAAGCTTTTGAAAGTCATTTAAATGCCCTACCAAGAGATACATTATTTTTAGCCTCTTAAGTCAGGCATACAGTAGTGTGAGAGAAACTAAACAATTTCATGTTTTAAACCAAAAATTGCGGGTTATGAAAGATATATTTACACATTTCAAAAATACTACGTTTCTTTCATAAATTGTTGAGTCGCAACTCACGCCTTTTATACCATAGCAAAATAAGTTTAATTAGATTATTTAGCAATATAATTGTAGAAAGTCATAAAATAATAAAAAGAATTTCAAATAAAAAGATTCTTTTTTCATATTATTTAAACAAAAAAAAAAAACGAAATTGAGTATGGATGGAATACAATTTGATGTAGGAGCAGAAAAAAATAAACAAGAAATCCTATTTTTATTAGTTAAAAGAGTTTTGAGGAAAATATTTTTACCATGCTACAGACATGCATTATAATTCTTAACGTGGAAACTCACAATTCATATCGAAGAAAATAAAAAATAGGTTTTGTTGACTGCTCTTAATTAACTAACCTGATTAGTTAAGTCGAGGTTTTAAAAATTGAGAAACGCTGTATATAAATCAAATGTCTGAAAAGTGATTGGTCATAAAAATCACTTTCTTTTCACAAAAAAGGGCTTCTATAAAAAGCAATGCATTTCCTTCTTTCGGATAATATTGTATTTTAGCTTTCAAGTTGTACAGTTTGCTTATGGCAAGAATTAAATAGACATCAAATATGGGTTTGATAGTATTTTTTGGAGAAGGTATCATACACCAGGTAAAAAGTAGGTAGAAATTGATTTGTCGTTGTCTAGTTTCTAGGGTTAAATAAAATGTAAATATTATTTTTCTTTTTTTAGTAAAGGTCTTTACAATCACACATTACATGGTAAAAGGTATATAAATAATTTTCTTGCAATGACTTCCTAATTGAAAAATAATTGTACCTCAAACAAAGAAAAGAAATACAGTCATAGAATTCAATAAAGGTGAATAAATATAACATTTATCAGAATAATTATACATTAAAGAATAATTATATTTTTTCAAAAAACTTCAATATTCAGGATTCATTGCAAAATTTAAATCGATCAGTGTACTGATCCTTTAGAAACTTATAGAAACACTCCTTATCAAAACAATTGTATTAATCAAAGTAAATAAATTTACACTTACATAGTATTGATCGAGTCAGCTAATTATTTTTGTAATATC